>OX352289.1:56936953-57561953 GCA_947086415.1 Pammene aurita
ATATAAGTATGTATATCGTCGCCTAGTACCCATAGTACAAGCTTTGCTTAGTTTGGGACTAGGTTGATTTGTGTAAGATTGTCCCCAAATATTTATTTATTATTTATTTATTTATTATAGCTGAGTCGTAGCCGCGCATGCTAAACTGGACTCAATAGCTGAAGCACGACGACATATTACTGCGTCCTCACTCGCTTTAAAAGGCTAGACAAATATTTCATTTCGAGATTTGACGTATTGTATGTGGAATATTTTTTGGAAATTTCGGTTGTGGCTGTTGAATTGACTACCTTACTTGAATAAAAAACGAAACCAGGCTGAGGAATTTTCCATAAAGTTTATGAAATATACTGTAATAAATAACAATTTTATTTTTAGAATTTTTTTTGGATATTCGTAAATATTATGCTAAAATAAGATTAACGTAACACCCACTGTTACAAACCTGACTGAGAAATTTTCCAAACAAAATGACGAGTGTTACCAATTACTATTGAATAAAAGTGACAGTTTTATTTGAATTTTTTTTTTGAACTTTTGACAGTATCTGTCAGTAATCAAAATAATTTGTTTAGTGAAAAAATATACCCTGAGAAAAAATCCAGTACAAAGTATTAAGCTTTTTGTACATTTTTGTAAAAATACCAAAAGTGACATACTTTTTTTTTTGAAAAATTGTGTTTTGTAATTATTTTTACATGTTTTTAAAGTGGTTATGCGAGGTTCAAGTCCTGCTGGGTTGATTATTTTTTCAATGTTTTCAATGTTTGTATTTGATTGAATAACATACTAGTGTTTTGTGTTTGTTATGACTTATGACCTATACTACATCCTAGCAAAAGAATAATTAACTGAGGAATTAATGCAAGGTCTCCATAAAACGACCCGGTAGATTTCCCACAATGTATACAATTTAGGATGTTTATATCACTAATTTCAAGTCAATAGGAGTTAGAAAATCCTGTAAGTTGCATATTAGAGTGACAGTACCGTTTAAACCTCTATAAGAGGGGCATAGAGGTGTCTTATAACTCTTATTCTTATTTGAGCTCTTACGATCGCTCTTCACGCGCCATTATAACTTCTTTAGCTCTTACTACCGCTCTTCACGCGCCATTATATCTCTTTAGCCATTTATCTGTTGTACCGCTTAAGCTCGTATTAAAGCGACTCTAGCGATATATGACGCTTAAGCCTGTATAAACTGGGCCCTTTTTGGCGATATACGAGTAGAAGTTCTATATCGCTACTGTAGAGCTTGCTTGTGCAGGCTTAGCCATTACAAACAGCCCTTATATCGCTCTTTTAGCGCTTATTACAAGTGTTGTGTGCTACTTGGGAGACCCCTTGTTGCACACCCGCTTTAATTAGAATATCCTCCGAAAATCCTGCGTCACGCACGCTACAAGAATATTTCTTGAAGATTGCGTTTATGAGGTTGGAATTTTTTGTGAACACCAATTTCATGCAGATACAAGCCCACCCTCATCAATGGCTTTTTTACCCGACTGCGTTGAAATCTACAAATGTTACGTACATTTCCCTCTGCCATTCCGTACCCTGCATGTTCTAATAAGTATGATGCGTAGTGTGTTGACTTGATCTATTTTTGAGACTCGAAAGATGCCTAGATTCATGTAACCATTTTAAGCCGCGTCTTGAGTTAATGGAGTTAAAATGAAAAGTTTTTGACATATACCAAATGACTTTAAAAACATCGACAAAACAATATCTACTCGTACACAAGTACACATAGAGATACCGTCACGTTACACGTGACGTGACAATAATATAAGAAGCAACCGAACGAAGAGTAATGTGATGAGATAAAAATTTAAGGAAAGGTGTGAAAAATGATAGTTAGGATTTAAAATAATAAACCTAGTTAGTCAATCGCATTGAAGGCGAATTTACCCCTAATGAAATTTATTCTGGATAAACTTTCTCACACGAAAAAACGACCAATCGAGGGCTCAATTTTCACGAAAACTAAAACAAAGTCCTCCATTTGGCTCTCAGTCATACCGACAAGGAAATACCATTTTGACTTATCGTCACTAGAATTTAGAGACGCACTGGCACTGCGATACCACAGAACACCTGTCTCCATGCCCAAATCATGTGATGGCTGCGGCAATGATGACTTCAACGTCGACCACGCCCTCTGCTGCAAAACGGGTGGTTTAATAACACGACGCCACAACGAAATTAGAGATCTATTTTGTGAGCTATGCCAGCACGCTTGGCGGAACATGGTCAAACAGCCCATCATTACCGAAGGCAACGGTGGACGTCGCGGGGATCTCTGCTGCCGCAGCGTCTGGGATGCAAAAGAGGGAGGCGTTATTTGTTATCCGTCTCGTAGAAACCGACGCTCCCTCTTATATCTCTCGTTCGGTAGCATCCGTCCTAAAATCCGCCGAAGAAGAAAAAAAAGAAAATACACGAACGCCTGTGAAAAACGTCATGCAACTTTCACTCCCCTCATCACATCCGTCGATGGAGTCTTCTGCTCAGAGATGGGTATTTCGTAATCGATTCCTGATTACACGATTACTTGATTTTACTTCTGTAATCCACTACCGGTTGTCAGATTACTTGTAATGTAATCAAGTCAAACGGTGATTACCAGTACATATTAAGGAATCAGGAATCATCTATACAAATAGTACAATTACTATTAATTGGGAATCAAAATTGATTCCAAATTACTGGAATTGTTGACTGATTACGACCAGATTACTTCTACATATATACTGCTACCATGCTTGTGATGTTTTTTTTACATGTATCAGGTCGGATTCAGGCCTTGGCCATCGATTAAGCGCATCACACACTTGAGCGGAATCGTAGTGGTCGACCATAGACAAAAACCAGCTGTAAGTAAGAAAAACCAAACCTCCAGCTGAATTTTGTCTACTCAATACAAAAACTCAGTACTCACCATAGACAAAAATTAGCCGGAAGTTGGGCTGTTTCCGATTTCCGGCTGATTATTGTCTATGATCGACTGAATTCCGCTCAATTGTGTGATGCACCTTAAGTATATTAAGAAAGCAATTTTTTTATAAGCTTTTATTTAACTCACAGTGTTTGAAGTAAAGTACAGTCAGTCACAAAATCGTATATTGTCAAAAACCTGAAAACTGTTTTAAAACTAATTCCTTCTAACCGATATTAGAATAAATAATAAGTATTTAGATGATTGACTAATTAAAAGTACAGTCAGCCACAAAATCATAAACTGTCAAAAACTTGTAAACTGATTTAGAACCTCTTCCTCCTAACCGATATTAGAGTCGTCTTAATACCCTAAGTATCAGAGGATTGTCTACAGAAAAGTACAGTCAGTCATAAAATCGTATAATGTCAAAAACTTGTAAACTGATAATCTCTTCCTCCTAACCGATATTAGAGTCGTCTTAATACCCTAAGTATAAGATGATTGTCGACAGAAAAGTACAGTCAGTCATAAAATCGTATAATGTCAAAAACTTGTAAACTGATTTAGAATCAATTTAGAATCAAAATAATAAGTATTTATGTGGTTGTCTAAATAAAAGTACAGTCAGCCACAAAATCATAGACTAAAAGACTTGCAAGCTGATTTAGAACCTCTTCTTCCTAACCGATATTAGAATCGTCTTAATACCCTAAGTATCAGATGATTGTCTAAAGAAAAGTACAGTCAGCCATGAAATCGTATAATGTCAAAAACTTGTAAACTGATTTAGAATCAAACTAATAAGTATTTATATGCTTGTCTAAATAAAAGTACAGTCAGCCACAAAATCATAAACCGTCAAAAACTTGCAAGCTGATTTAGAACCTCTTCCTCCTAACCGATATTAGAATCGTCTCAATACCCTAAGTATCAGATGATTGTCTGAAGAAAAGTACAGTCAGCCATAAAATCGTATAGTATCAAAAACTTGTAAACTGATTTAAAACCAATTCCTCCTAACCTATATTAGAATAAATAAAAAGTATTTAGATGATTCTCTATAGAACAGTACAGTCAGCCACAAAATCGGTCCGCCACTAAAGCCACACTACAGGCAAGAATGCATCGAGCCCAAGATCGACCGGCTAAAAGAGCACAGGGGAAAAGCGTCCACATCGTCACGTCCCTCAACCAAGAGGATCAAGCAAAGAATGCAAAAAAACGCGATATAAATTCAAGGGATCCTTATACAAGGGATCCTTATACAACTGTCAGACGTGCAAACTTCACTGCGCCGCCTCAAACCCAAGCGGTCTGCCGGACCCGACGGAATTCCACCATATTTGGTTAAGGATTGCCGGTTCTTACTCGCAGAGCCTTTGTTGCACGTTTTTAACCTGTGCTTGGACCAAAATACGTACCCGGAATGTTGGAAGACAACTCGAGTTACACCAGTCCCAAAGGGCTGCGCAGGAACTGATGTGAGTGGATTCCGACCCGTGGCAGTACTATCGGCGTTTGCCAAGCTATTTGAATCCGTGTTACACGCTGCTATACTTTGTCAGGTAAACGCGAGTTTAAGTGACGCACAACATGGGTTTCGATCGGGCCGCAGTACGGAGAGCAATCTCCTATGCTTTATGACCTACGCGACACCTGAAGTAGATCGTTTGGGCGGCCAGGTTGATATCGCATACTTCGATTTTCAGGCGTTCGACACCGTGGATAACGACATCTTGTTGAGAAAGCTAGCGACTGTAGGGTTTACGCCGCGTCTTCTTGCTTTTTTTGCAAGTTACCTAAGGAACCGTAAACAATATGTAGAATACAATGGTCACGTTTCGGATTGTTATCGGACGCTTTCGGGTGTAAGTCAGGGCAGCAACTTGGGACCCCTAAACTTCTCTCTCATGATCAACGATCTTCCAAGTGTGGTTGAACATGCTGCCTGTCTGTTATTTGCAGACGACCTTAAACTACTGTTAAAAGTAAAGGACGGTCGGGACTGTGAGCTATTGCAGAGCGATATTGATAGGGTTGTGAGCTGGAGTCACATTAACAAACTGCATTTTAATGTGTCTAAATGCAATATAGTGTCTTGCAGCAAATCTCACTCTTCCTTGCTCTATCCATACAGGGTAGGAGGAAAAGCAGTTTCGCGCGTGTCGTCAGTGCGGGACCTGGGCTACATGTAGAGTCTGATCTGTCCTTTAGAAAACATATAGTGGATACATGTAAGAAAGCTTTTAGAAACTTGGGCTTCATATTGCGTCAGACAAAGAATTTTTCTAATACTGCAGCAGTCAAGGCACTCTATAATGCGTTAGTTAGAAGTAGGCTAGAAAGTGGTGCGATCATATGGAACCCTCACGAAGCAAAATACGCAGCGATGGTTGAAAAAATACAAAACAAGTTTACGAGGTATCTGTATTTGAAAGAGTACGGAGTATATCCATTTTACCCGTTAATGTACCCGACTCTTTTCGTTCTTGGCATGGTTGGCTATACCAAGTTAGAGGTTAGGCGTAATTTGGCGTTAGCGACGTATGTGTTTAAAGTGTTAAGGGGTATATTGCATAATCCGCAAGTGCTGAGCTCCCTGGGGCTGGTGGTGCCGCGGCGGCCGCGGCGGGGCACGCCGCGCCTGCTCGCGAGCCCGATCGCACGCACCAACTTGCTTGCTAGAGCTCCGCTTGTCACGGCAATAAACATATTAAACGAAGTTTCTACCAAAACGGACTTATTTAACTGTTCTCTGACGGAGTTTACTGGAGTTATCCTTATAAGTGATTATGTTTTTTTATTTAATTTTAATTCTGTCTTATTTAGTATGACTTTGTGTATTTTTTATTGATTATATTTTTGAATGGTGACATTGTAAATTATTAAAATTAATTAATTTGGTGTATGTATGTTAAATTTAATTCAATGTGTATGTGTTCATTCAATTTGTGCTTTAGCATAATTGTTAATTATTTTCTTGCAATTAGTTCAATGTACATATTTTTATTTAAGGTTAAGATAATATTTTGACTAGTATATAAGCGTATTGGTGTAAACTGTCATGCTTATGTATGTAAAATAAATACAATACAATACAAGAAACGTGTTATTTTTCGTTTTAGTACGGAACCCTCCGTGTGAAAGTCCGACTCTCACATGGCCAGCTCTTCAATAACCCATTCGCAGGCAATCTTTAATTATATCCATCATTGTTTATAAATCACCCATGACAAGCATGCCAATGAAAATCACGGTGTAATCCAGTCTGGAATTTAGTAATTTAGTAATTCAGGTTACTTAAGTACTTGATTACTGAGGAATCAAGATTACAGTAGTGGTTTACAATACTGATTCCTAAGTAATGGATTACAAATGTAATCAACTAATCATAGTACAGTATTACAGTAATTTTGATTACCCAAGTAATCGATTACCGAGGAATCATGATTACTGTAATGTAATCGTGTAATTAATTCCAAAAGTAATTGATTACGCCCAACTCTGTCTGCTCCGCAAATGTCCACCTTCATCAAACATCTCGGTGAAGCGAAGCCATCGCTGACCAGTGGAACGGATCACTTCCAAAATTATGATTTCGATAATCCGAGCCACCAGCATGTGTATCCGTGGGACATGGCACAGATTCAAATCCATCCAACAGTTCTTCGGTTTCAATGACGGTGTGGCCCTACCCAACCCGTCTAGCTCTACCCTGTACTAGCCACGTTTCCTTGTTGTTGGCCATTTCTGTTTTTTTATAATTTTACGTTTTTGATAAATAAATGAGATAAACTGTCAATTGCATGGATGTATCAAAAAAAAATTGCAACAAACAATTTTATCCATACAATTTCGATTCAAAGGTAATTAATTAATTACACAATAATATCACTGGAAATTTTCACACTACGTGTAAAATATTTGCCTTCCTCCCCAGTACCGAAAAGAACCGAGAACCGGGATTTTCATACGTCGGTACCGGTTCTGACTGAGCTGTAAATTCCCGGGAGCAATCCCTAACAAAAATTGAATTTTATCAATAAATGTCAATAAAATCAACTTGGAACTACGCAAAAGGTTCTTATTTTATAGTATCTAGCATGTGCAGTTATCCGAGACTATTATATTACATAATGTGTTTGAAAAATTTTAAATAAAAACAATAGTTTCTTACCGATGAAAACTGGTATTTTCTCCGGACTTCTTCGCTGATTTGAACCACCTCCGGCGGTATGGAACTATCCACGACATTTCTGCCTACATATAAATAATGAATATTCAACTTATACAGCTTAATTTTCAGAAATAGCACGATAACTTGCAAGAAACCGTCGTTTGCTACAATTTTGTGTTTGAGGTCTAGGTTGACAGCTTGGTTAAGTTTTTCGAGACAATTCGTTAACAGCCGAAAAAGGTCGTACTATCTGTCCCATTCTAACTGATCTTCGTTAACCATAAATAACAAAGAGACAACTATATGAAAAAACGTCTGGCTTATTATTTCTTATCTGTTCTTTGAGATATCTGTGGGAATATCTAAAATAAAATAGTCATGAGTATAAGTCGATAAAAAGTACCGAAAAGTGTAAAGTTGTACTAAACACTACCAATACGATTCCATTTAAAGGATCCATTAACGTTATGAAATTAAATTATCATGTAACAGGTTTTGATATACGTTGCCGCTGATAAATCGTATAGTTATGTTATACAACATATCATATCTTTTTCTATGTCGTCGAACGAGAGGAGCCTAAGCGAAGTGAAGTTATAGACAGATTCGGATGAAACGCTAACGGAACTGTCAGCTAGCTACCTGAACATCGCTGCATTTCGATGGCTTTTTGATTTTGAATAGTTGTAGCAGAGAGTGTTGGTAACTGTAGTAACGTTTTTTCTAATATAATCTTTATGAAATTTGTTGGGGTTGTAGCAGAAATCAATATAATTTGAGAGTTCGAATATGAGCACGATCGATCAATGGGTTTTTTTTTTACAATAACAATACAACTAACATTATAGTTTCCCAATGCGATAGTGTAGTAAATTTAACCTTATGGAGCTAGAAGGCGCAAAACAATCATCATATCATAAGAGTATTGTTATATTGGTCAATGTATTTACAAGGAAATCGCGAGTTCTCAGTTCGAGCCGGACTACTATTATATAGTTTCTATAAATCTGAGCTCTTCATTATGGAGGCGACGTTTTGGAAGAACATTGTTCTGGTTCTAATTCTTGCACGTCCACAAGAATCCGTAATCCGAGGCAACATCACTTAATAATTTAATTCCACACTTCTACGAGTAATAACAACAAAACGTAACTAAAGTCCGAAGACGATATTTCTAAAAATACCTACTTAACTACTTCTGAAATAGACGAAAATATACTTGGATAATATTCGTCCGCATAGAATTCGGCTATCGTGTGGCCCTCTGAAAAAGTTTTTTTTTTTCGGTATAATAAGTAGTAAAGTATCCTCTGTCCTATTCCTCACTCTAAGCTACCTCTGGCGCCATTTTAGAGACGTGCGTTCAGCAAGATATTCACTCAAAAACTGAACGGCAGGCATGTGTGTAGAGAAATCACAATATTGGCCCGACCGCCGTGCGCTTAGAGAATTTAACTAATTTGAGCGGCCATTGACAAGCTTTTCCCTCTGCCGAAAACATATGACCAGTGGTCATGTTTATTGTATGGACTGACGTTTATCTGAGGTGGCTATTTGTACGTTACGTACGAAATTCATTTGACGTTCCCCTCCCCCGCAAAAATCGGCAGACTCTTTTGTATAGAAAATGACAGACATGGCCGCTTAGGTTGGTTGAATTCTCTAACTAAGGCATGCGCCCGGTATTAACCCTGCGGCAGGTGTGTGAGTAGCCGCCTTTAGAAATTATTATTATCTCCTTTAGAAGTCATTCCGTAAAAGTAACGTATTTTCCACATAATTTTGCAGTATTCTTCAGCCTTTAAACCTTAATCAAGTTGCAACGACAATATCGCAACCAAGAAGTCGCGGCGTTTGTAGAACACTTAATAAATAAATAAAAATATCGATAAGAACAGCACTGGCCGAATTGTGGCAACATTTGTGTTTGTTGACTTGTCAAGTCACTCCGTACAATTATAAAACGGCTATTACACACGGCTGAAATAAGAAACGAACAATTTTGATTCTAACCTATTTAAATGTCTAATAAATACCGTATCAATAGTAGTTTTGTATTTCGTAGTGCTAAGATTACGATCTCGAACGAAACAGCAGGCGCAGGCATACATTTTCGCTGCGCGGTAGAAAGAGAGGGGAATGCTTCCTCTCCTACGCCGCACCGGCGGTCTATTGGCTTCAATGGCATTGTAACCATTTTTCGATCAGGTCACGTGTCCGTCTTACAAATTTTCATGAATTTTATGTTATTTACATTTATTTTCAGTAAAAATATCAATTTTTACTTAAAGTCTGACCAGAAATATATGATCATGCACCATGTTGCGGAATGTCATTGGAACTAATTTTTTGCACTGGCAATTATTTTACTGACAGAATGATATGCATGTGTGAGTGCATGTGATAGGCTGTCAGTTTCATTGTCGCGGTTTATTTGAATTACAGTAAAGTGTTGAATATTAAATAATACAAGACAAAAATATCCCAAAATTATTCATAGTCAAGAACATTGTAAATAGTGTATGAAATAAACAGCTATAAATAATACGCTCGGGAAATGGAACTATTTCGCTGTGAAACATTTTCAAATTAACATCAGAGCTGACAGGTAAACAAATCAAGATGTCACTATACCATAGAGAAATAATACGCTCTATGGCTATACTGAACTGTTGCCATATAAATGAGAATAATAGCGCCCTCTTGACAATAATCATATATTTCTGGTCAGGCTTTCCCTATATTTCAGTGAAAAGAAAACTAATTTCTGTAAGAATATATTTTGTCGTGTGTCTTGCTTGCTTTTCTTGCCTTGTCAGTCAGCCGGGTTTTCTTAATTTATTTACTTTCGTCCTCCTTTTGACCAACTAACCTGTTAAATATGCCGGACGTAAACATAGTTCACAATTTCCGAGCGCACCCCTCACTGTCAACCACTAAAATATGTAATATGGCCCACCGTTTGTCATTAAATTAACACTTTTAAATGCAAAATACGCGAGAATCCGAATTTTGCCCATATATGTCTTCAATTCAAAACTGTTATTTTTTTACGCTTTTTCATTTGAGTATAATTTCATTCGGGTCTACCGTACCCCTCGACGAAATTATTAATATAGAAGATCTAGGTATTCGATCAGGTCACGTGTCCGTCTTACGAATTTTCAACCTGAGAGTGTTGCCAACTCCGCATTTCAATCAGTGCTAAAACTATACTGAAAAAAGTGCTAAAATTGTGCTAAAACTTAAAAAAATATGCAAAAAAAAGTGCTAAATAAAAAAAGTTATCCATTCGAAGGTGTTTATTATATCTTCCAATGAAGCGAGTCATATAATATCGATTGAACTTCACTTGTGAAGCTCGATTGATCTTATTTAATTTAATAGTACTACGTACAGAAGGCTAGCATCCCTACAAAATCAATGTTTGACAGCATTTTCACAGATGAACGATGACACATGACGTCTCCATACAATTTTGCCTTTCGACTTCTAGGGTTGACAAGTACGCGATTAGTTTGATTGCTAGATCTGCCCCAATCTACCTAGACACCGCCCCTTATATTATGCTCTCTATCGCACCGTTTTTTCTAGTCACCTATGAACGACTGTTTTGCTCGGTAATTAGGTTCAACTGTGGTTAGGGAAATAGAGCAAAAGTAATGTCCGGTTCTCTACTGTTCCGTGTGTACAACTCCACTCCACGAAGTAAAAGCTACGGCCTTGGTAAGTGATCGGATACTTTTCGAGGTTGTCAAAATCCCCTTCGTTTATTTGCAGATAAGATAAAATATTTAAGTAGTTTATAGTAGTAGTTTTGTTTGTACTAAAATTACAGTTAAATTGGGCAAATGAGGCAATATATCAGACATTTATTTAGTTTTGTATTAAAACTACTGATAGCTTAGGTAGATTGAGGCAGATTGGAGCAGGTCTAGCAATCAAACTAATTCCATACTTGACTTGTCAACCCTATAAAGTCGAAGGCAAAATTGTATGAAGACCGCATGTGTCACCGTTCATATTTCAAAGTTCTGTCAAACACTGATTTTATAGGGAAGATAAGCATATTTATGTAATACTATTATATTTAATATTATTCTGTGCTACTACTACTGACAATTTTGGTTTGACAGACTATAAATAAAATTTATCAACTTCTGGAAAATTATTTTTTATAAAACCGCAATTTACTAAAAGTGCTAAAAATAGTGCTAAGTGCTAAATGCAAAAAATTAGGGCTAAGTCGGTCTAAATAGTGCTAAATTTATCTCCAAAAGTGCTAAATTGGCAACACTGAACCTGTCGAATCTGTCGGTCACGTGACCCTGACGAATCTGTCGGTCACGTGACCCTGACGCGAGTTTAACATTTTTTCCCCATCATAAAAAGTGCACGGCGCCGCTAAAGAAGTTTTCACTTCAAAAATTTACCTGATTAGAAATCCAGCAAATCAATATCGCGTATTTTATAAATCCTTGTAAACTTGAAGATTGTTGTCAGTCCCAAACACGCCGATGATTTATGAAAATTGTACTTCACAAAAGTTGGTTAAGATCATTGTTATAGTTATCCAGAGTTACAAATTGCTATTTTTATGAAAGTAGATGATTAGGGCATATTTTAAAACCAATATTTAGTTGACTTACAAGTCTGTGCTTCAGCTATTCTTCTCCTGAACCTCAACGTATTTTACAGTTTTGAGCAAAACACGATGATTTTGATGCCATACATCAAGGTAGTCTTCCAAAATTGTGTATACTAGCCTTCTTGTCAGTCAGACCCATGTTAATTATATATTAAAATGAAGGTAAAAGATCATGCTAATGCACTATGCAAGACTGTAAGTACGTAATATCGTCTTGCCATGGAAAGCTGTAATAAGTTTTACTTAGAAACTAATAAGTTTTATTCGAGCGCCTGATTAATTACAAATAGTTTTCACAGATCATAATGAAAGAAACCGCAGGCGTCCGGTATAAATGCTTTTTACTTCAACCTGCCTCTTCCCCCCCCCCCCCACCCACTGAGACATCTTCCACGTTATATTCCCATTTTATACATCAAATGCCACGACATCGTACTAAAGCAAGAACTCTCAGTATTGCGTCGTTCCCTAGATTTTTAAACAACTTTTCTGGTCTGCTACTCTTGAACCCCCCGGATTAAAGCTGCCAGATTGCCAGATTAGGTAATAACAATAGTATAGCAGTCTAACTATATCAATTTCGTTGCTCTCATTATTGTGTCATACCTGCCGTGGCCAGCTCTCGGTCTGTAACATTTCTAATAGTATTAGAAGATAATACAAGTTACAAGTAACCAATTTATAAGTTGTAATAATTTACGTTGCATAAGAATAATTCTGTTAAAGTAATAATATAAGAAATTAGTGTTGCATAATTTACTAATAAATTATAAAAAGCATAAGTTACAGGATGTTGTTTTATAATACGAGTATAAGTACTAATAACTTGTGTTGCATAATATTTTTATCCTTACTTGTAATAAGGGTGCTAATATTATTACGGAAATTAAAAATATAATACGTTTAATAGGCTGATCCAAGGCCCTGTTGCATAACAATTTGTAATAGTTATTTGTTATACAAGGGTGCAAAGTTGTATTTTAAAACCGCGAGTGTGGAAAGGAACCACGAGCTAGCGAATGGATTCTACGAGGGGCGTTCAATATATAATGATAATGACATATAAACTCTTTGGCAACGTAATAAAAAAGTACTGGCAGGCATAGCCCATTTAACTATTATGAAAAATAAAAAAAAATAACTTGACAGTCGTTTGTTTTTTTTTAAATAGAGAACATTAATTTCGTTGTGTCGGAACCAAATGGTGAAAATGGAGAAAATTGAAGTTCGTGCGGTGATTAAATACCTTTGCTTGAAAAATTTTACTACTGAGCAAGTTAATTTAGATTTGCAAGAAACATTAGGGGTTCACGCTCCTCCTTATTCCACGGTTGCACGGTGGTGTGCCGAGTTTAAAAGAGGAAGATCGAACATCAATGACGACCCACGCTCAGGGCGGCCGAACACTACAGTGACCGAACAAATGATAAAAAAAGTTGAGAAAATAATTTTAACGGATCGTCGTGTTACTGTTCGTTTTATAGCAGAAGAAGTCAACATTTCTGTAGGGAGTGTTCATAATATAATACATGACCACTTGGGCATGAAAAAGGTATCAGCACGCTGGGTACCAAGAATGCTTACGGACACTCAGAAACAAACCAGACTGCGGGTTTCAAAGAGATATTTGGACCTGTTACAGCAAGATCCTGACCGATTTTTGGCTCGTTTTCTAACAATGGACGAAACGTGGCTTCACCATTACGACCCAGAAACCAAGCAACAATCTATGACTTGGAAGAGGCCATCATCTCCAACTCCGAAGAAATTTAAGACAATTCCATCCGCCGGTAAAGTCATGGGCTCCCTTTTCTGGGATAGCCACGGGGTTGTTATGATTGAATATCTCGATCATGGAGCTACGATCACGGGGAATTTATATGCGGAACAAATAAAAAACTACGCAATGTTATACGCGAGGAACGCCGAGGTAAACTTTCCAAAGGTGTTTTGTTTCACCAGGACAACGCTCCCGCACATAGGTCAAGAGTTGCCATGGCTGCCATCAAAGATGCTGGCTTTGAATTGATGGAGCATCCGCCATATTCACCAGACCTCGCTCCTAGTGATTTCTATTTATTTCCGCGGTTAAAAGAGCACCTCAGAGGTCAGAAATTTGATGATGATGATGCCGTGGTCGCCGCGGTACAGGATTTTTTAAGGGGTCAAGAAGAAGATTTTTTTAAAAAGGGAATATTCATGTTAGAAAAGAGATATAATAAGTGTAAACTCTTGAAAGGTGACTATATTGAAAAATAAAGTAAAATATGTCAAAAGCTATTTGCGTCCTTGTCATTCTCATTATATATTGAACGCCCCTCGTATGGTTAAACCACGAGCGAAGCGAATAGATAGATCAAAATATAATTTTCTTGTAAGATTTTAAACGTTTTATGATAAATCATGTTATACAATTATTTACACCAAATGTTTTTAATTGAATACAATCTATATACATATAAATGCCTTTGTCCTGACTGACTGACTGACTGACTGACTGACTGACTGACTGACTGACTGACTGACTGACTGATCCACGCAGAGCCGAAACTACTGAAGCTAGAAAGTTGAAAATTTCAGGTCTGGTTACATTTGTAATGTGTTCAAGTAATAAGAAGCGGTTTTGGGGCATAAGGGGGTAAAAAGGGGGTTGAATGAAAGTTTGTATTGATGGGGTTTAAAATTTAAAGTTAGAAACTTGAAACTTCTTACGTTCGCTGATATTTAAAAAATAATAAAAGCGATTTCAGCGTTTTGGATAATTACACCCCTGAGGGGGTTAAATAGGGGTGCAAAATTTGTATGCGGGAAACTTCTTTCTTTGAGATAGAGACTTTAAACTTTGAATATTACTTATTAAAGTACAAAAAAAGTACTTTCAGCGTTTTGGATAATTCCACCCCTGAGGGTGTTGAAAAGGGTGTTCAAAGTATGTACGGGAGAAATTTATTTTTTTGAGCTAGAGGCTTTTAATTTAACTTTGTGGGAAGATAACTTATTAAAATACAATACAAGTACTTTCAGCGTTATGGAAAATTCTACCCCTGTGGAGGTTAAACAGGGGTGCGTAGGTGCTATAATACGCGGACGAAGTCGCGGTGTGGAAAGCTAGTTAAATATAAAATTATTTTTGCGTCCGCAGCATTTGATCAGACAATTTAATCAGATAGACGTTCGAATTTAAAATATTTTTGCACTATTGTGAATTAAATGCAGTTTTGCTATCTGTTTTTAAATAATTAATAAGGGCTTTCTAAGCTAGTGAAGTGAAAACTAATTTGTGCGTTTTCTTTAACCGATAGTAAGAAAAATATTCATTTACTCAGTTCGAATTGGAACTAGATAGTTACAGAATCCAAGTCAATATTAAATAGATCTGTTAATATTTTTTATTTATTGATATGTTAAGGCTTAATAACATTTTCCATGACATTTACTAATGGAGGACCTCATGGTGTCAGCTATTTGTATCCATCCAAACGTAAAAACCCCCAAATGTTGGTTGAACAGAACGTGTACGCTGAAATCACAGAGGTGCTTAGGTCTGTAGAAATAAGTACAAGTTACAACTATAATTTGTTTAATTAGTTCTACTGTGCAACAGAAGCTAGTAAAAGTCACTAATAATATTAGTTGTTTGTACTAATACTTTGCCACTTGTAGTTTTTTACTCATAAATTGTTATGCAACAAAAAGTAACAACTTAGAAGTTAAAATAGTAATATTATTAGCTGTTTTTAGGGTTTCGTAGTCAACTAGGAACCCTTATAGTTTCGCCATGTCTGCCCGTCCGTCCGTCCGTCCGCGGATAATGTCAGTGACCGTTAGCACTAGAAAGCTGAAATTTGGTACTAATATGTATATCAATCACGCCAACAAAGTGGTAAAATAAAAAGTGGAAAAAAATATTTTATTAGGGTAACTCCCCTATACGTACAGTGGGGAGTGATTTTTTTTTTCATTTCAACCCTAACGTGTGATATATTGTTGGACAGGTATTTAAAAATGAATAGGGGTTTACTAAAATCATTTTTTATAATGTAAATATTTTCGGAAATAATCGCTCCAGAAGTAAAAAAAATGTGTCCCCCCCCCCTCTAACTTTTGAACCATATGTTTTAAAAATATGAAAAAAATGTTAAAAGTAGAACTTGATAAAAACTTTCTAGGAAAATTATTTTGAACTGGATAGGCTGAATAGTTTTAGAAAAAAAATAACATAATAATTTCTGAACTAAGTTTGTTATTGATCCGTATAAGCAGATGTTTATTGTACTTGTAATTTCTACAAAATCACAATGAAATGACGTGTTTTAAAATAAAGTAAAAACGGTGAAAATCGGTTCACGCAATAAAGAATTATCCCATAAAAATCATCTTCCATACTTTAAGCTCGCGCGCAATAGTTTACTTAATTTGCCGATAGATGTCGCTGTACGTGGAACGCTCATATCATATCCTACATGGCGGTGTTATTTTAACTCTTAAGTGGGGACACTTACTGTGACGGACGGAAAACTACGGAACCCTACACTGAGCGTGGCCCGACACGCTCTTGGCCGGTTTTTTTGAACTTGTACAGTTTGAAACTTGTAGTTTGTTATGCAAAATAAAAGTACAAGTTACAACCAAAACCACTAATATTATAAGCTTGTACTTTGTTATGCAATAGGCCCCTGGTAGTGTAAAAGAAAAATATGTAAATTTTGGGTTAAATAAAAAAAAGGAATTTAACAGTTTTTGGCTCAAAATCATGGATGAATAAAATAATCAAGATTGTGAATGCAATGAATTGTCATTGGCTTTTCATATGGATACAGAGCTGATACCGAGACGAACAAATATAACCTTAGTTATTATTTTTCCCGTACGTAATTGATCAGACTTATCTTTATTACCAAATTAACCAAATATTATCTAATAGATATAGGTTTATTTTTATCTGCAATAACATAATAAGTCAGTAAGTTTATTAGCGATGTTACCAATCCATACTAAATTTATAAATGGGAAAGTGTGTGTGTTTGTTTGTCCGTCTTTCACGGCAAAACGGGGCGACGAATTGACGTGATTTTTTAAGTGGAGATAGTTGAAGGGATGGAGAGTGACATAGGCGATTTGTTAGATGAATATAGCGAACGCATTATTCAGTTGCAGCAAATTTTAAAGTCGCATTTTTTAGCGAAGCAAATTTTCATGTTCCGTATATTTTGCTAACGCCTTATTTAGTGGCTGCAAATTTTTATGTCGCATTTTTTAGCGAAGCAAATTTTCATGTTCCTTATATTTTGCAAACGCCTTATTTAGTTGCAGCGTATTTCAGGAACGCATACTTTAACAAAGCAAATTTTCATGTTAGTTATATTTTACAAACGCCTTATTTAGTTCGAGTGGATTTCAGGAATGCATCATTTAACGAAGCAAATTTCATGTTAAGTAGTTATATTTTGCAAATAACTCATCCCATCAAAACATTACATATAATTAGATTAGAACTTGTCCAACTTTACTATAAATTATATTGCACTATTTGATGGCACTATATGAATGGGCAAATCGAGCTATATGGACTAGACGACCCTGGGTTAGGATATCGAACAAATCAAATAAATATGAATCTTTAAACTTACGTTTCGTAAACAAAAGCATAGAATAAGGACATAGGTACATCTTTCACAAAGGTAAATATGCGTTATAAAATCAAATAAATGTTTACAATTATTTAGACCAAGTAGTTTTCCGTTTGAAATTCTCGTTCACGTTCCCTATACGTCCTAGGTAAACAAACAGGGTGGAAAGTAACTATGGGCCCTGAAGGGGAACTACCTTAAATTAATTAGTTACCTTATTTTACTGAAAGAAAACATTATTATATTTGAAAAAAGAAACAAAACTGCATTTCAAAATACTCTTCCCACAACCAGGAATCGAACCGGCTAATATACGAAATAAAAACATTGTGTATTTTTATCACGTCGACAAACAAGGTTAATCATAAAGATTGAATCTCTCTAACAAACATTATAAAGGCCGTAGCAGGATAAGGGAAGAAAAAAATGCCCTTTTGTAATTAAGTGCAGTTTTTTTCTATAGTTACTTACATCTAGTAGTGCAATTGTGCAAAAAAATAAAATCCAAATTTATGAAATATGATATTACTGTATAAATAAAAATTACAAAAGGGCATTTTTCCCCTTATCCTGCTACGGCCTTTAATGAAGGGAAAACCACTATATCAAAAGTTATTTGAATGGGGCCCAAAAATGTATTGATAATCAAGGATTTAAAATGAGCTAACTAAAGAATTTAAGGTAGTTTAGGCAGTTTCCGTCTAGGGCTCATATAATCTTTCCACCCTGTAGGTACCTATACCTAGTATAAATATGATAAACTAACAATTCACTTCAAACCTCTTTAGATTATGGACTGAAGAATAGATTAGACGTAATAATCTGACAATGACGTAGAAAAACAATTTCTTCTGTATAAGAATACATACGAGTATTACATTGCATCGGTCTTTGTGAGAATAAATATTTATAAACCTTGTAGTGTTATGTAGTGCAAAATGCAGGCATCATCTAGTTCATCATGTAGTGCATCATCTAGTGCATCTACTCGTGATAACAGAGTTGAATTTACTTTTGTGCCAAGTTCTCACGGAGGAAACATTTTGCTACGAGCAGGACATAGATACAGCTTAAATAGATCCAACAAAATGTCTACGGTATGGTTATGCACAAGCAAAAGTTGCAATGGGACTGTTAAGTTAAACAAAGATAATTTTTTTTTTTTTTTTTTTTTTTTTTTTTTTTTTTTTTTTTTTTTTTTTTTTTTTTTTTTTTTTTTTTTTTTTTTTTTTTTTTTTTTTTTTTTTTTTTTGGTGAGGGTAAGCAGACAAATAAACACAGTAAAGTTGATTGGTCTCTATTTATTTAGTAATTAAATATTAATTGGCCATTTTATTACATAAATTAGACTTACATGAGTTAACAAGCTCCTCACGGCTTACCACAGTTATTATCTCTACTATATTCACCAACTCCACTGACCACACACTAAGGTCCAAAGGTCACTTGTGATACTACACACAGCCACACCCACTATGGACCACATCCAGAAGCTACAAGAGAAGATGGACGAGCTGGAGACTATGTTTTCGTGTCAGATGGCTTCTTTTGAGAGCTCTATTGCTGAGAAAGACATCCCCAATAGTTCTTCGCTGGATTCAGATTTCAAGAACTTCAAGAAGTTCATATGGAATGCAGTGGCATGTCTACAGCAGCAGATGGGCTTTGTGTTGGCATCCTTGGAGGAATTGGAAACCCGGTCACGGTCGGGCATGCTACTTATTCATGGCATCAAGGAGACCGAGGGTGAGAATGTCACCACAATTGTTGTGAAGGAATTTGGGGAATCTCTACAAGTCCAAAATGTCTCAGTCAATTCCTTCTTTGCTTGCCATCGCCTAGGTAAACAGCGAAATTCCAAGCCGAGGCCTATCTTGGTGAAGTTTGGTTGCCTGCGGACCCGGGCTGCAGTGTGGGCAGCAAAGAAGAAATTTAAAGGCTCCGGCAAAACTGTCTCGGAGTTCCTCACAGCATCCCGTCATGCAGTCTTTCTGGAAGCCCGGCGAATCTATGGAATCCGGGACAGCTGGACTAGTGATGGTCGGGTTGTTGTGCAGTGCAAAGATGGGAAACGTCACAAGGTTACGACGATGGCGGATCTGCTTTCGCTTTCTGCGACAGAGGCGCCTACTGAAGCAGATATTTCCACTGCAGCCCCTGCCGCAGTCCAGGGTCAATGCGCCGAAGTCGCCAAAAAACCTGCGCCGGCGCTGAAGGAGCCCACCGGGTCTGCGCGCCGCGTTCACAACCTTAGGAAGAAGAGCCCTGCCAACTCCGGATCCCGGTAGCCGCCTATTATGCGGTGTTTGTAGTGTTTTTTAAGGTTTTCCATTCACTTCCAATTATGAATGCTATTTTTCCCGTTTTTCTCATGTACCTTCAACTAGTGTCTGATAAAACTTGCTCATTTATTTAGTTAGTGTCATTTTGACAGTAGACTGACGTTGCGTTTCGTTTTCACTTGTTTAAGCTGTGTTTTTCTGTAGAAAATGAGTTTGTATTTTTCTGAATGTTTCATATTTTTTATTGGTTGGTATTTTTCTATGGTATTTTTAATCTTTGCCAATAACTGTTGGTGAGCTAATGAGGAAGGTTTAAGTAATTAGATTTGTTAAATTAGTAGTTCTGTATAATTATTTATTTATTTTAATTTTTAACGTTATATTATATATTTATTATATATATTCTATTTTATTTACATTATCTTATTATTTTAAGTAGGTATTCATTCGTATTCGTATGTCTGACGTTTTTAACGCAAGTCATGAAAGTGAGTTTTTTTCTTTGTCGTCCGCTAGTCTCTATGACTCCTTGAGTGATGTTTCGGATATGCCTGATTTGAGTGATCGGCTGGACAGTACTTTTGCCTCCGCTAAAAAACAATTTAATATCGTCCATATTAACGCACAAAGTATACCGGCACATTATACGGAGCTACTTTCTTCCTTTAGCTCAAGTAATATTGACGCCATACTCGTATCCGAATCCTGGCTCAAGCCTTCTTTGCCCTCTGCTCTCTATCCCCTTCCTGGATATCGTTTGGTGCGTAATGACAGAACAGGTGCAGCCGATGGTAGTTCAAACATGATGCGTGGCGGTGGTGTAGCTATTTACATAAAAAGCGACCTAGCTTGTCAAATCGTTGCTGAGTCTCCTGTTGCTAACTCAAACTCCCCTGAGTATCTTTTTCTTGAAGTGACATTACATCACTCTAAGGTTCTCGTTGGTGTTTTTTATAGCCCTAGTTCACACATTAACTACTTTGATGCCCTCGAGAGAACCTTAGCAGATCATATCCCTCAATTTGATCACTCTATAATTATGGGTGATTTTAATACATGCCTCTTAAAGGATGATCACCGTTCCCTCAAACTTCAGTCAGTTGCGACTTCTCTTAACCTTAGCATTTTGCCTCTTGGCCCTACTCACTTCCCACACAACGGTCCTCCTTCGCTCCTAGATCTCGTCCTAACTTCCTCTCCTGATTTAGTCTCTTCGCACGGGCAATTTAATGCTGCTTCCTTTTCTTGTCACGATCTGATTTTTGCGTCTTTTAAAATGCGCCCACCTAAACGGAGGCATAAAACAATATTGCGACGTAACATTCGGGGCATCGATGTGCAGGCACTTCATGAGGACCTGCGCAACACTGACTGGCTTAGTATTGCAAGTGTCGGCGATATTGATCATAGGATAGAAGCTTTTAATGCCACTTTGCTAGAGATTTTTGATCAACATGCCCCTTTGAAGCCGATGCGTGTACGACACTTCCCGGCACCGTGGCTTACTCCCGAGATAAAGAGTCTCATGGAGAGGAGGAATAGAGCTCGCATTAAGTTGAGATCGGATCCATCCGAGAACAATCACCTTCGGTATAGTACGCTGCGTAATCGTTGCAACAAGGTTTGTCGTGATGCACGGCGCCGGTACATTCACAAGTCCATCGACGAGTGCCCTCCGACTAAACTTTGGAGATTCCTGAAATCGCTTGGGGTGGGAAAAACGCCACATAGTGCTCATAGTGCTGGTGCTCTTGACTTAGATGGTTTAAATTCTCATTTTAGCTCTTCTCCTGTCATTCTAGATCCTTCTACTAAGCAAGACACTCTTTCTTCTCTTTTAAACTCTTCACACCCTGAATCATCGATTTTCGAGCTTGGTAACATCTCACCTCAGGAAATACTCACTATCCTGAAGAATATTAAGACGAAAGCCATTGGTGAAGATAACCTTAGTCTAGATATGCTTATGCTTGTGGCGGATTGTATTGCTCCCATCCTTTCTCATATTATTAATTACTCTTTTTCCTCTGGTACTTTCCCATCTATTTGGAAACAAGCTCATATTATTCCACTCCCCAAAATTTCTAAACCCGTCACTTTTTCCCAATATCGTCCCATTTCCATCCTTCCAGTTTTATCAAAAGTTGTAGAACATTTTGTAAACCGCCGCCTCTCTTCACATCTCAACAAGCATAACTTTTTCAATCCTTTCCAGTCCGGCTTCCGCCCCGGGCATAGCACTGTCACGGCTCTGGTTAAGGTAACTGATGATTTTCGTCTTAATATTGAGGATAAAAAGCTTACTCTTCTTGTGCTCTTAGATTTTAGTAATGCTTTCAATACAGTCGATTTTGATATTCTTCTAGGTAGTCTAAGTAGACTTAATCTTTCTCAAACTGCTCTGTCATGGTTCCGGAGTTACCTTCTTGGTAGGCGCCAGCGAGTGAGAGTCGACGACAAGGTCTCTGAGTGGTGTGAGCTTGCCGCTGGTGTCCCCCAGGGTGGGGTGCTCTCTCCTCTCCTTTTTTCTATATTTATTGATGGCATTGCGCAATCTTTGGAGTGCAGTTACCATCTTTATGCGGACGATTTGCAGATTTACGCAGCGGCTAACATTGACGAACTCCCTTCTCTGTTCCGTAAAGTCAACTGCGATCTAGAAAGTATTCGCCACTGGGCCTTTAATTTCGGATTAAAGGTAAACGCTAAAAAATCGCAGGCGATTGTTATCGGCAGTCCCTATTTTGTCTCCAAACTTGCTGAGGTGGTGGTACCCAATGTTATTTTTGACGGGACATTGATCCCTCTTTCCTCTACTGTGAAGAACTTGGGTATCATCCTAGACGAAACACTCTCATGGACGCCGCATATATCGGAGGTCAGTCGAAGGGTGTTTGCTTCGCTGCACTCTCTGAGGCGACTGCAGAACTTCCTTCCTCTTCCTACTAAAATCACTCTTGCTCGCTCTCTCTTACTACCTATCCTAGATTATGGCGACATTGCTTTTATAGACCTCAGGGAAGAACTGCTGGACAAGCTGGAGCGCCTGCAAAATGCCTGCATCAAGTACATATTTGGGTTGCGTAAGTTTGATCATGTGTCCGCCTCCCGTTCTCAACTTGGTTGGCTTCCAATTCGCCGTCGTAGGGATGTACATGTTCTGTCATTGCTTTTCAACGTGTTATTTAATCCTGCATGTCCTCCGTATCTGTCGGAAAGATTTAATTATTTGGCTAGTATTAGCGATCATCGCTTGCGGTCTAGTACAAATCTCTCTCTAGCCATTCCGCCAAAACACTCGCGTATTTACTCTAGGTCCTTCACTGCTTATGCAGTTAAATTGTGGAATGAGTTGCCAGTGGATGTAAGAAAGTCACAGTCTGTTTCCTCACTCAAGGATAAATTGAAAAAGTTGTGGCTAGTGGACTCTTAATGTTTTTTGCGAATTGAATATTTTATATATATATATATAGGTATATATTTATTTAGTTATTTATTTATGAACGTCTGATATTATATGTGTATAGTAATGTTTATTATATTATTATGTATGTAGTTTAAGTATTTGTATGGTACATGAATGTACCTATATATATATATTAGTGTTTACCTGCAGCTTTATATGTGTTTTGGAACTTTTTATTTGTATCTTTTGTGCATAGTTTGTCTTTCACCATTTGTATTTAATCCTTTCTCATTTTCTCATGGGTTGGCTGGAAGAGATCCCTATCAGGGATAAGCTCGCCTTTGTGCATATCTTTTATACATGCTACTGTTGTATTATGTTATACCTACTTGTTTATGTGCAATAAAGTGATACATACATACATACATACATAAATCGAATATATTAAATGAGAGTAATCATTCTTGTATACCCGATTTTCAGTCGAATGAAATCGAAGAACGACTTGCATACTTAAAAAAAAAAGTAAAAACTAATTACAGACCAATACCACTATTGTATCGCAAAGTAATGTTACCTGTAATGACCAAAGAATATGCAGCAAAATTACCGTCATTTCATTCAAAGCGGGATGCCTTGTATAGAGCTCGGAATAAAAGTATTAAACAATTTCAGTTCCAAAATTGTGAAGACGTTGTAATTCCACCTGAATTAGAAGAACATTTTTTATGTGCTCAAATTGAAGACGTACTTATTTTTATAAGTCCAGAATGTAATGATTTCCTGCAGCGTGTAGATCGCATCTTTATGGACGGAACATTTAAAGTTGTGCCACGGCCATTTGTACAGCTTTATACATTTCACGGTGACATTGGCTCTTCATCAGAATACACCAAAGTTGTCCCTCTTATTTATGCCCTGTTACCCAACAAGCAGAAAGGAACTTATGAAAAATTGTTTAATGGTATAAAAGAATTTATCCCAAATTTTCAACCAAAATGTATAATGACTAAACATCGGTATCAACGTTCAAATTTCGTGGCAATGTACGGTTGGCAGAAAAATAAATACAAACAAATCACTTAGTATTTTTAACCTTTATTTTGTATATGTAAATAAAAAAGCCCCTAAATAGTACATTTCCTAATTAGGGTGGTAAAACAAAGAAAGGCCGCGCAATCGCAATTGTTGCGGCCCAAGCTGCAAGCGAGGGACGTAATTATGCGATCGAGGGCTTTCTTTATTACCTCCCGTGTTGGAAAAATATGTGCACATTTGGCCAGAAAGCGGCTCTATCCGTACGCGTAGCGTGCGGAAAAAGCCACTTTATGTCCAGGTGTGGCATACAATATTTTACGAGTTAGAATAGATCACTAAAATTTGTTCCATAGATTTTGCTGTCAATCTTTGACGTCTGTAAGAATATATCCATTTTAAATGACTAAAAGATCTTTCCACGCTGACTGAGGTAATAGGAAGGTATGTCAAGCATTGAAAATTTTGCACACAGTTTTTATTTACACTTTCTGGTATTTCAGCCTCGTTGTTTTTAGATAGTTGGTTAATTATTTGTACAGTCTTATAACCAGGATTTTTCTTTAATACACTTTTTAATTTAAAATAAACTTTTCTGGCATTTTGATGTAACCTTAACGTTGATATTTTTTTTTGCAAACCATGAACAATGTTTAATGATTCTGCTAGACTCAGTTTTGGATCCTCCAATAATTTTATTGACTTAGCAATTATACTAAAGTGTGTATCGACGAATAGTAACTCAGTTTTTAAATTCCGGTTACGGAAAATTTTTTTTGCTTTAGGAATTGCACTCGCTTCACGCGGATTTAAGGCATCGATGACAGATTTGATTTTATCATAATGCATGTGGTAATATGAGGCAGCATTTAACCATGTTCCCCATCTTGTTATCACGGGTCGGGGTGGTAGAGGAATATTTACACACATTTGATGAAATAAATTTGTCCTTGAAGGAGCGTTACGAAATATTTTTTTGATACAGTCAATCAAACTGTTTATGGTCGGGTAAAGACTTCTAATTATCTCTGCGACTCGATTACATCCATGTGCTATGCATGTTACATGAGTCATATTTTTATATTTCTGAACAAGGTTTTTAGCTGCTTTTACCATGTAGGAACCGGCATCCGTTATAAAAAATAATAATTTATCCATGTTTTTTTTGTATTCATCGCCCCAAAGATCTTCAAGGGTTTCCTCAACGAGTTTGGTTATTGTCGAATGGTTAGTCGCCTCCAATACCTTAGAAGCAAATAAATGTGGCTGGGTACTAGTTCCATCTAGAGCTCCGATCAAAATATTTGCCACTTTTTTTCCCACGGAATCTGATGTTTCAACAACACTGAGGTAAATCATTTTATTTTGTAATTTCTCTTTCAATTCATTTTTTTTCTTTTCATACAATTCAGGTAAGCATTTTACTCGTATTTTTGTTTCACTCGGCACAGTAATATCGTTTCCATATTTATGATTTAAAAGGTTTTCTACAAAATTTCTAAATTTAGGATTGTCTAATTTTGACCACGGTATATTCGAACAAATCATAAACTCTGTTAAATCTTTATTAAATTTTTCTTGTGCATTATTTTTATGAATTTTGTTGTGTAAATCTGTTTTTAAATGGCGGTCGATACTAGATTTAGAGGGAAATAATTTCGAATTACACAATTTGCAATATACGATATCGTCTTTAATTTCGAAATCAGCATTATCTCGTATTATATCCTGTAAATGGCAGCGTGAATCAGATAATTTATCTTGATGAGATTTTGATTTCAAATGTTTCTCTATATTGTACCTTTTCTTTTTTATATTCATTTCGCAAATAGTACAGCAAGCACCTTCGTTAGTGAATATAAAATCAGTATACTGCGTCAAATCCATTTTCTCAAGTCTGATAGGGAGTTGGGTAAAGATTTATCAATGCTAAATTGTAGTTGTAAGTGTTTTTAAGAACTATTATCGTTGAAGATTTTACCACATATTATTTTGCATGACAATTAAATTGACATTTGTTGCCTATTTGGCATTTAGAATTTTTTTTACAAATGGATAATGAAATGAGTATTGAGGTTCTATGACGTATTAAGAATATAAACCTCTTTAAATATATGTACAGTTTACCAAAGTACGATTAAGAATAAAAATAAATTAAATGTTATTTATTACTAATAAATAAAACAATGATACCTATGTATTTCTTTTTTTGCGACCCTTACCAAGTGCCACGAAATTTGAACGTTGATACCGATGTTTAATAATGACTGATTTTGAGTTGGCAGTGATAAATGCAATTCCAAATAGTTTTGAGTCAGTATCGGTCGGTGGCTGTTATTTTCACTTTTCCAAAGCTGTGTGGCAATACGCATCTGATTTGAACATTTCCAGCAGCCGTGACGGCTGCGACTATGTTGCAAAATGTGTTGCAGTCGCTCATATGCCGAAAACAAAGATACTTGAAGCGTGGTTCAAAGTATTAGAAAAAGTGCCTTCCATAGAAAATATCGATTTGTTCAACGGATACATAACTTCACAGTGGTATAATGTCAAGAATATGAACATTGTTTCTTGTTATGACCAACGTCACCGCACAAATAACGTGACAGAGGGTTGGCATAATAAAATGAATAAACTAGTGCGAGGTAATAAAAGTTTATTTCATTTGATTGCAATGATGAAAGAAGAGTCGAGGACTGCTGATTTTCGCATCCTTCAACAAGAAATGGACATTGAGACAGAACGAAAACGATTAAGAAAATATATACAAATGGATGAAGTTATAATGAAAATAGTAAATAGATATCTGAATCAGAAAATATCTATGGAGAAGTGTATAGAAAAATTATCTTTTTTAAAGTATACTTAAACTATAGATAAGCAGGAAAGCAGAAGAGAAGAGAAAAAAGGGGAAAAAATAGTTATTAAGTGGTCATTAATAATGTAAGGAAATATTAAGTTTCAGTTATGTGCAGCTGATTTAGTTTTTTTTCTAGTTTAAAATAAATAGTTCATGTTAATACTGAGTATTTTTATTATAATTTATTTATGATGTGTTGTGTGAGCCTATACATACATAGGCATATACGTCTATAGTAGGTCCTACCACTGGGCATTGGTTTCTCTTAAGCGGCATTTACATTTAGTCGTTCGCCTCATGCTGCTTGAAGCGACCGCAAAAGTGTAAATAACACTTTAGTCGATCGCATTCGCAATCGACAACTGCCGCCAAGTATTATGTGACCGAAGCAGTGTATAGGTAAATACGACGTCTGTCACCTAATTACTCGTAAGTCACCGACTGCGACGAACGCAGATCAGTTGACATCGTGACAGATATCTGATGGTTGACTTTGTAGTTCAGCCGCAGTACCTATTCGTGAAGACTAGCTAAAAGACGACGTTCTTTGAACGAATCCCTTCGGCAGTCATGCGGTCGCCGAATAGTAGGCGGACAGACTAATGTGAAGACGACGTTTCAAACAACTTCGGCGACCGCATTATTTAGGTGAACGACGAAGTGTAAATATTGCTCTATATTTTATACGGATAGGTATACTTCCTAAGCAATCTCAAACTAATCGGAACAGTCTCAATAAGGTTGCTTCTAATTATTTATAAATAAATCTGCAACAAGCAAAGGAAACACATTTATTGAGCTAGAGCGAACACAGTCAGACCGAGAAAGTTCAACACATGTTTAAAAATATTGATAATATCTTGAGCATGATTTGCGTTAAAATCTGTCAAATTTTCTTCAGCGTCGGCAATTTCCTCCCACGCATCGATTTGTTTTTCTAGGTGGAATAAGCAAGCTTTTGTCCCCGGCGATATGTATAAATTGTACTTCACCAAGAGATTTTCCTTCATTACAATTGGTACATCGTACAATTCTAAATTTGGACAGCCGCCGAATATGCAAGTACACCACTCGGGTGTTCTTTTAAGTGGCTTGGTGATTAGAATTTCTTCGCTTTTCGAAATTTCCATCTTGGAATCAGCAACAAAATAGCTTATAGGTATATCCACTACAAACTGATAGATATGCAAGATTTATTGAAATATAAAACGTCAATAACACTAAAAAGTTAAAAGACCTAAAGGAAAAAGGATTAACATTATTTTGAAACAACTCTAAATAAGTTTGCATTTAAATTTTAAATACCGTAAACTGGGGCTCTTTAGAAACCACGAGGCTATTTGGAATAAGGGAGGTGTAGGTTTTGAGTCCCTATATTTTTTGTTATGGAGATGATAGAAACTTAGATCTTTTTCTGACAAAAGATCTAAGTGTCCCTTGTTCTTCGTACATTACCGAGTTACATTACCAGCACTGTACAAAGCTAAAATATTCTTCGTACATAACCGGGTATTGTACCAAGAAACTTTCGTTGCTTCCACATTACCACTCACATTGCCAGTTATGTACAAAGAATTACATATTCTTCCTACACGACCCGGTTTTGTACAAAGATATTGCTGTTCCTACTACAAAACATTACACGTTCCTACTACAATTTGCATTACACGGCCAAGTTACAAACATAGGTAAGTGGCTCAACAATCCCTGTACGTGACTGTACACGCATAGTCTCACCTTGAAAGCTCAGCTTTGAGTTAAGAGAGTTGGGAATGTTCCTGGCCCGCAGCAGTGGCTCAGCAGGTTTTTATTTAGCTAACACGGAAAACCTCCTTGGTTTTGTAGTAGGAACAGCAATATCTTTGTACAAAACCGGGTCATGTAGGAAGAATATGTAATTCTTTGTACATAACTGGCAATGTGAGTGGTAATGTGGAAAGAACGAAAGTTTCTTGGTACATTACCCGGTTTTGTACGAAGAATATTTTAGCTTTGTACAGTGCTGGTAATGTAACTCGGTAATGTACGAAGAACAAGGGCTAAGTGTCTATCATTGCCATTACAAATAATTAGGGACTCAAAACTTATAGTTTTTTTTATTCCAAATAGCCCCGTGGTTTCTAAATAGCCCCAGTTTACGGTAGGGCTATTCCCTGAGGTCTTTCGGTTCCTGTTGTAGAGATTGGCTATGGCCTGCGGGTGACAAAATGTATGAACTGACAGGTGACTCGATAAGTCAGGTTAGTGCCCGCTATTCACTATTGCCGAAAACAATCGAGACATTCGTGCCATTCTTTCTAAACTTCTTGTAGGATTGAGAGGGACAGCACGCACACATCGGCTGTGCTCGGCAAGAGTGAGAGAGTAGAGCAGGCTAGAATGAGTCTATTCATTATTACGGTGCCGGCCTTATACATTCTGAATCATAATGTGGATATATAATTATGAATTCATACTCTGAAATCTGGGCCCGACCTCACACAATCTGAATCAGATCCATCTGAGAAATCAGTAATTCGAAAAGATGTGTGTAGACAGTAGGTAAAAAATATTTCGGGAGCACCTTTAGCTAAAAAATGAGGCTAATAAATAATAAGAACATAAATCAAGCGTTGGCTAAAAACTGCGATTACTGAAATTTGCTGCAAATAAATAAGGCGTTTGTGATATTAATCTACTAATAAATTATAATGACATTAAAAAATCGTTCGCTTAAAAATGCGATTACTGAAATTTGCAGTAAATAATTAAGGCGTTTGCGATATTAATCTACTAATAAATTATAAGGCCATAAAATAAGCGTTCGCTAAAAAATGCGACTTAAAAATTTGCTGCAACTGAATAATGCGTTCGCTATATTCATCTAACAAATCACATAGGCTACTTTTTGTCTCTTTCTAACCCCCCACTTCCCTAAAATGGGGGGTGGAAGTTTGTATGGAGCATTACGGAGGGCAAAGGGGAACCGTGTTACCCCGAATTTAACGCGAGCGAAGCCGCGGGCAAAAGCTAGTTAATAATAAAGTAGAAACTTAAGTAACTAGCCTTTTCTGAAATAATGAAAGAAGCATGTCAAAGTGATGCACATTGGTACAGTTATGCACTTAACTGTACATGTACAGTTTGAATAAATAAATTCACATAAAAGTTCTAAACTTACCTGTTTATTTTGTATTTCAGCTTCGTGAAAAATTAACTGCACTATCTCCGATTGTTTTCAACAAAGTGACCGCGAAAATCGCCGTCACTCCCGAGCTCTCCGCGGTCAAGGAACAAGATGAATACGAACGATTCAACAAAACTGGACCGAGACCAATACCTCGTTGCGGAGTAGTTACATACACAAAACACTACAATAGCGAAACAAGACAGCGTGAGCCAGCCAAGACAGCCACCATAGACTTGGTCGCTGCTCTAGGAACTTCTGACCAATTAGTTCTTGAGGAGGCTCGGCAACAACTATATAAGAAGAAGCCCCGAGTAGAGTTGTCTGATTGTTTGACAGAACTGCCGAAAAAACACACCCAACACAAGGACACGTCACTCGCGCAGGTACGTCGATATAGCCAAATGTATAATAATCTTAAATTGTAACAATGGTATTATCCGGGTTCAAATCCTGGTAAGGGCATTTATTTGTGTGTTTATCATGAATATTTGCTCCTGAGTTATGGGTGTTTCCTACGTATCTAAGTATATATTTATTTATATAAGTATGTATATCGTCGCCTAGTACCCATAGTACAAGCTTTGCTTAGTTTGGGACTAGGTTGATTTGTGTAAGATTGTCCCCAAATATTTATTTTATTTATTTATTTTATGTAAGATGTTTTTAAAGTTTAGCCAGTACCTACAGACCCTGCTAGGGCGTAGCAAGATTTAATACTTATTTTATCCTAATTGTTATTTATTACGAATGTATGTAATTTATGAACACGTCACATGTCCTACTTAGGGTAGTTAGATATTCACATTTTTTTACTACACCCACCATAACGCATTTCAGTTTGGCCCTATGGTTGACACGGAGAGAATGCCTAAAGGCAGGCAAGTTGTAAGCTAGTTGTAAGCTAAAACTCCCATCACCTGCGCAAAACCCATTATCATCAAAAAAACTTACAGATAGTAACTATGATTTTTGGTGTCTTTTCCATAGAAACAATAATCGATTAAAAAAAAAACCGCACCCGTTACAGAAATATGTGGCATACCAAAAAATCACAAATAATTCACAGTATAATCGTCTGCGAGGATATTACGGTTCATTTCGCGGTTCTCGAGATATCTTGACCCTTTGCTCATGTTCTATACATTATTTTCTAAAAAAAATATAAGTCGTTATTCTTTGTGCAGAATCATCTAACACTCACAAAATAATATACTAATAATGAGTAAAACCCATTTTCATAAAAATCCCTTCAAATATTAATTTTGGTTTTTGGTGTCTTTTCTATAGAAACAATAACAGTTTTTTTTTTTAAACCGCACCTCTGGCAGAAATATGTAGTACTTATGCCAAAAAATCACAAATAATTCACAGTATAATCATCTGCGAGGATATTACTATTTATTTTGCGGTTTTTGAGAAATCTCAAATTTTTGCTTTTGTTTTCGTAAAAAAAATCATAACTCGGCCTTTTTTATGACAAATCGTCTGAAATCTTAAATTGGCATGCCAAAGCTAAGCTAAACCTATTTCCGTGAAAAAAAGTAAAAAATAACAACTTTGATTTCTATGACAATGGGAGCCGATTTTCGGTCCACAGTGCAACGCATGGCCATTTATGGTATGACCATCTTTTTGTATATTTTTATTGCTCAGAATCTTTTAGACTATTGAGGATCACGGAGGCTAGAACCCACGACCATGAATATTTTGTGCCAAATTAAGGGTTAATAGGTGGAGGTCAGAGTGACCGACTAGAAAAATTTTTGAATTGGACAATAGGTATATCAAAATAGGTAAAAACTGCCGAAGTTGTCTCAATTATAAAGGACAGGGTCTATATTTTAACATTCGAACAAAAAACATTACGTATTATTATGGAAACTAAATAGTGGGCGACAAACTATGAATTACATTATACGTCGTTTGGCAGTAATTTTCCCCAATATATACTTTTGGAAATGATATAATCTAATTATTTATATCATTTGTCATAATCATAATACTGCTTCAAAACCAGAACTCTAGGATTTGATTTTGTTCACGTATGAACCCTTCGATAACTCAGCTGGTCCTAGGATCCCTAGCGTATTAAAACTTTTGGACAGGCATTGCAATCAAACAATATGGGATAGTCATTAACCTTTGAGCACACTCCGATGACTTCGAAGATCCGGGTCCTTCTTCAGCTAGCTAGCACTTCCAGGGCCTTGAGAGGTCGACACACACGTATAAACAGATAGTTCGCAGAAAACACCGAGATACAGAATTTTGGAAATAATAACGCACAGAGCACATGCGTTGCAGGCCGCGCCCGAGCCGAGAGTCTTTGACTGTCAGAGATGTTGAATCTACCTCCGAATTTGCTCCGAAACGACTTACCCTCATATTAAAAGATTACAATGCCCGAACAGATTTCTTTAAGTTGTTTGCATTCTTTGACCTTCACTTTACAGCTGCCAGATGTCCAGATCAATCGATCGACGAGTGAAAACAAAAAAATCGTCCTTGGAAATGTTTACAAAGTTCTACAACAAAATAAACAAAATTAAATATATAATTATTTTTGCGTCCACAGCATAATTATGATCAGACAATTTAATCAGATGGACGTTCGAATTTAAAATATTTTTGCACTATTGTGAATTAAATGCAGTTTTGCTATCTGTTTTTAAATAATAAATAAGGGCTTTCTGAGCTAGTGAGGTGAAAACTAATTTTTGCGTTTTCTTTAACCGATAGTAAGAAGAATATTCATTTACTCAGTTCGAATTGGAACTAGACAGTTACAGAATCCAAGTCAATATTAAATAGATCTGTTAATATTTATTTATTTATTGATATGTTTAGGCTTAATAATATTTTCCATGACATTTACTAATGGAGGACCTCATGGTGTCAGCTATTTGTATCCATCCAAACGTAAAAACCCCCAAATGTTGGGTTGAATAGAACGTGTACTCTGAAATTACAGAGGTGCTTAGGTCTGTAGAAATAAGTACAAGTTACAACTATAATTTGTTTAATTAGTTCTACTGTGCAACAGAAGCTAGTAAAAGTCACTAATAATATTAGTTGTTTGTACTAATACTTTGCGACTTGTAGTTTTTTACTCATAAATTGTTATGCAACAAAAAGTAACAACTTAGAAGTTAAAATACTAATATTATTAGCTGTTTTTTTGAACTTGTACAGTTTGAAACTTGTAGTTTGTTATGCAACATAAAAGTACAAGTTACAACCAAAACCACTAATATTACAAGCTTGTACTTTGTTATGCAATAGGCCCCTGGTAGTGTAAAAGAAAAATATGTAAATTTTGGGTTAAATAAAAAAAGTGATTTAACAGTTTTTGGCTCAAAATCATGGATGAATAAAATAATCAAGATTGTGAATGCAATGAATTGTCATTGGCTTTTCATATGGATACAGAGCTGATACCGAGACGAACAAATATAACCTTAGTTATTATTTTTCCCGTAATTGATCAGACTTATCTTTATTACCAAATTAACCAAATATTATCTAATAGATATAGGTTTATTTTTATCTGCAATAACATAATAAGTCAGTAAGTTTATTAGCGATGTTACCAATTAATAATAAAATAGAAACTTAAGTAACTAGCCTTTTCTGAAATAATGAAAGAAACATGTCAAAGTGATGCACATTGGTACAGTTATGCACTTAACTGTACATGTACAGTTTGAATAAATAAATTCACATAAAAGTTCGGCAAAAACGCAGAGCGCCGTTCTAAACTTACCTACCTGTTTATTTTGTATTTCAGCTTCGTGAAAGATTAACTGCACTATCTCCAATTGTTTTCAACAAAGTGACCGCGAAAATCGCCGCCACTCCCGAGCTCTCCGCGGTCAAGGAACAAGATGAATACGAACGATTCAACAAAACTGGACCGAGACCAATACCTCGTTGCGGAGTAGTTACATACACAAAACACTACAATAGAGAAACAAGACAGCGTGAGCCAGCCAAGACAGCCACCATAGACTTGGTCGCTGCTCTAGGAACTTCTGACCAATTAGTTCTTGAGGAGGCTCGGCAACAACTATATAAGAAGAAGCCCCGAGTAGAGTTGTCTGATTGTTTGGCAGAACAGCCGAAAAAACACACCCAACACAAGGACACGTCACTCGCGCAGGTACGTCGATATAGCCAAATGTATAATAATCTTAAATTGCAACAATGGTATTATCCGGGTTCAAATCCTGGTAAGGGCATTTATTTGTGTGTTTATCACGAATATTTGTTCCTGAGTTATGGGTGTTTCCTATGTATCTAAGTATATATTTATTTATATAAGTATGTATATCGTCGCCTAGTACCCATAGTACAAGCTTTGCTTAGTTTGGGACTAGGTTGATTTGTGTAAGATTGTCCCCAAATATTTATTTTATTTATTTATTTTATGTAAGATGTTTTTAAAGTTTAGCCAGTACCTACAGACCCTGCTAGGGCGTAGCATGATTTAATACTTATTTTATCCTAATTGTTATTTATTACGAATGTATGTAATTTATGAACACGTTACATGTCCTACTTAGGGTAGTTAGATATTCACATTTTTTTACTACACCCACCATAACGCATTTCAGTTTGGCCCTATGGTTGACACGGAGAGAATGCCTAAAGGCAGGCAAGTTGTAAGCTAGTTATAAGCTAAAACTCCCATCACCTGCGCAAAACCCATTATCATCAAAAAAACTTACAGATAGTAACCATGATTTTTGGTGTCTTTTCCATAGAAACAATAATCGATTAAAAAAAAAACCGCATCCGTTACAGAAATATGTGGCATACCAAAAAATCACAAATAATTCACAGTATAATCGTCTGCGAGGATATTACGGTTCATTTCGCGGTTCTCGAGATATCTTGACCCTTTGCTCATGTTCTATACATTATTTTCTAAAAAAAGTATAAGTCGTTATTCTTTGTGCAGAATCATCTAAAACTCACAAAATAATATACTAATAATGAGTAAAACCCATTTTCATAAAAAAAACTTCAAATATTATTTTTGGTTTTTGGTGTCTTTTCCATAGAAACAATAACAGTTTTTTTTTTAAAACCGCACCTCTGGCAGAAATATGTAGTACTTATGCCAAAAAATCACAAATAATTCACAGTATAATCATCTGCGAGGATATTACTGTTTATTTTGCGGTTTTTGAGAAATCTCAAATTTTTGCTTTTGTTTTCGTAAAAAAAATCATAACTCGGCCTTTTTTATGACAAATCGTCTGAAATCTTAAATTGGCATGCCAAAGCTAAGCTAAACCTATTTCCGTGAAAAAAAGTAAAAAATAACAACTTTGATTTCTATGACAATGGGAGCCGATTTTCGGTCCACAGTGCAACGCATGGCCATTTATGGTATGACCATCTTTTTGTATATTTTTATTGCTCAGAATCTTTTAGACTATTGAGGATCACGGAGGCTAGAACCCACGACCATGAATATTTTGTGCCAAATTAAGGGTTAATAGGTGGAGGTCAGAGTGACCGACTAGAAAAATTTTTGAATTGGACAATAGGTATATCAAAATAGGTAAAAACTGCCGAAGTTGTCTCAATTATAAAGGACAGGGTCTATATTTTAACATTCGAACAAAAAACATTACGTATTATTATGGAAACTAAATAGTGGGCGACAAACTATGAATTACATTATACGTCGTTTGGCAGTAATTTTCCCCAATATATACTTTTGGAAATGATATAATCTAATTATTTATATCATTTGTCATAATCATAATACTGCTTCAAAACCAGAACTCTAGGATTTGATTTTGTTCACGTATGAACCCTTCGATAACTCAGCTGGTCCTAGGATCCCTAGCGTATTAAAACTTTTGGACAGGCATTGCAATCAAACAATATGGGATAGTCATTAACCTTTGAGCACACTCCGATGACTTCGAAGATCCGGGTCCTTCTTCAGCTAGCTAGCACTTCCAGGGCCTTGAGAGGTCGACACACACGTATAAACAGATGTCCTGATCAATCGATCGACAAGTGAAAACAAAAAAATCGTCCTTGGAATTTTTTACAAAGTTCTGCAACAAAATATCTGAACAACTAACATATAGGTAAGGGTTAAACATTTATTTTACTTAAGTGTTTTAGTGGATAATTTTATATTTTATATGTATTTGAAATAAATTGCTATTAGTATCGTCTTTATTCATTTTTTATCTTAGGTTTAGGTTTTTTACAATATTATTTATAAAAGTTAAATACAAAAATACATCTAAAACACTCAAAAACAATAAAAACATTATAAAAAACCTTATTATCGTTATTATTATTTTCTGTACAGTTGTACTTTTTGACGTTCATAGGTGCATTATACAAATGCCTAAATTGAAGACTAAATAAATAAAATAGAAATGAGCATAGTATAGCAAACTGACTAGAGGGGTTTCGTTGCTTTCATTATTGTGTCATATCTAAGGTCGCTAGCTCTCCGTCTATTTGGTAACTTTGGTACTTTTGGCAAGTACAATGTATGGTCGCGCCATTCATATAAAACGTGTCAGGCGGCTTAGTGTGGTCGGTAAACGATAATTTCTTAACTAGTCAAATGAGCTACTTTTCACAAAATGACTAAACGATTTGTTACTTTAGTAAATGATTGCGAGAAATTGCCTCTCGCGCACAATGAATAGTTTAGTTCTTAACGATTTGAAAATAATTGCCTGCCAAAAACGTGTTTGAACTTGTATCTTTAATTGTTGCCAAGTGAAATTCGGATAAAAGTTCGGCGAAAAGGCAGAGCGCATTTCTAAAATTATCTGTTTATTTTGTATTTCAGGTTCGTGAAAAATTAACCGTACCATCTTCAACTGTTTTCAACGATGTGGCCGTCACTCTCGAGCTATCCGCGGTCAAGGAAAAACATGAATATGAACCTGGGCTGAGACCAATACCTCGTTGCGGAGTAGTTACATATAGAAAACATTATAATACCGAAGCAAGACAACGTGGCCCAAATGCTGAAAATCATTCAGCTAGCTCATACTTGGACGCATCTCTAGGAACTTCTGACCAATCGGCCATTAACAAAACGAATATGAAAAATTATGATGAAACAGAAGCATTAAATAATGAAGCTGTTGATGCATACTTTTTCCAGCAAACGCCCTTAAATTTAAATAATTTGATAAGTCCAGCTACTATCAAGGGAATGTGTGAAAGTCTTATTCAACAGGAACACATCGACGATGATTGCATAATAATTGATGATATACAAATATACGCGAGAGAAAACAACGGGATTCACAAGGATTGCTACAATCTTGATAATGGTAAGGATTTTCTTGGAGAAGAGCAGCAAGAAATATATATTAAAGGAGTCGCAAAGAATAATCATTATAGGTCAAGTGATAAAAACACACCAAAATCAACCAGATATAATACCAAGTCACCAACTAATAATGAGAAACAATTAATTCGTAAAAAGCACAGGCTTTATTCTCCCAAGGACGACGATAATGAAAACCAGTACAGCCTGAGGTCCAGAAAAGAACGCAGACCGTCGTGTTCCACTGAGTCTCCAATAGCGACTTGCTACAAAGAATTGGAGAACGCCCGAAAATCTCGCGTAAGACTTCCACGAAAAAGAGCGAGTATGCAACCTATAATATCCCCAAAAACTAAGGAGATAAACGACATGTTCGATAAAATCAAAGATAATGTTGTTAACAATGAGAAAATAACGCTCGTAGACAAGAAAAGTGAACAAGAATTATACTTTTATAACGTGTCAAGTGAAAGCAACGATGAAGCATTTAAGAAGAAAAAGATCCAAGTACAAAAACGTGTAAGTTCGTCCAGTTTGAAGTCCACAAGTAAACATAGAAGATCGATGAAGCCTGAAAATTATACACCATACTATTCATCAGAAGATGAATGCGATAGAGTCCTAGAACCTAAAGCGGTAAAACATACAAAACGTAGAAATTTTAACGCTAAAAAGATACGGAAGATTTTGGCTGATGAAATAATTAGAACACAACAACCGGAAGTTTTAGAAACCTCATTCGTCCAAGAAAAATGCGACACGCATATCCCCGACGAACCGGAACCCGGGCTACTAATGCCAGTTTTAGAAGAAGTAGAACCATATGATTTAATTGATCAGCCAATAATATCGGATGATAAATCGCTAAAACAAAAAAAAACTAAGAAGAGCTTGAAAAACAAAAGCGAGAAACTCACAAAGCCAACTATAACTAGCAAAAGCAAGGAAATAGTTATTAATGTAGCAATAGAAAGGGAAAATGCAACTGTAAGCCCTTTGCCTGGGCTTGTTGTAGAAACGGAGCCCCCTAAAGATGACTTAACTCCTTTAGATGCGAACGTACAAACTATGAATTTTTCAGATGTATTGTCAGAAAAATCTATAGCAACATGCGGTGACTCACCAATTACTGGTCATAACAACTCTAATGAATTTCCACCAAATTTGGACGCAATGTGCGAAACTTTCCAACACAGAGATGTAGGTATTGAAGAAAAAGGCAGATTTTTAGCAGAATTTCTCGTTAATTTGAGAAATCAGACAATAAATAGTAAAGCTGCGGCAATCAACACCTCTCCTATGTTAGATATGATAGAAAAGGGCTTTGACACTAAATCTAATCCGAAACCTGTGAGTTTATTAAATTTATCACCGGAGTCCAGCTCCGATAAAAGTATTCCAAATGTATTATTAGAGACATTGTCATCCGATGATGTAGCATCACTGCTGAATCTGGATGCCGCAGATCTAACTAGAGTTAAAAGACCAAAAACAAGACCAGTGAAGAGTGTCAGATCAGAATTAATAACAGATAGTGATAAATCTAGGCAGGAACTGGGTAACATTGAAAAAGGTATAAACAGCCAAGAAACTGCGATCAAATTTTCAAAGCAGGCAGCAGATGAGAATCCGTCTGAGATAAGTAGAAGCGTGGCCTGCGTAGAGAGCTGGATTAGGAATGCCGCGGCGGAGTCGTCAAAGACAGGTAAATATATCTAATTCATAAGATATAATATTAGTTCATCCAACTGGTACATAGTTACATACTCGTAATGAGGGTATGATACTCGTAACTAACCGAATGTGAGTGTCATATCATAATAAGATCTGGGGTAGTAAATAGTAGTTTTCGATACAAGTGCGAGAAGTATGTCATTTTGCACGAGTACCGAGGTTACTTGGTCCAAGCCGAGGAGCGAGGGTCAAGACTCGGGACGAGTGAAAATGACACTTCCGCACGTGTATCGAACAACGTTTTTTAATACAATTGCGAAAAAATACAATGAAATAAAATTACATTTATATTCTGTCAGTGTACGAAAGACAGCTTCGTTTAATCGCGCGTTGTTCAAGTAATACTATTTCAGGTTCGCATAATACTCCTTTATGCCCAATCGCGCGTAGTTCAGGTGGGTCATTTATAAGCGGGTCTCGCATAATACTCATTTATTTAAAATTCTGATCTGCAAATCATGCGTAAAATCAAACTTTACGCACGATTTGCAGATCAGACTACTTTTTAGCACTAGTGCATAAAATCAAACTTGACGCACGATTTGCAGCTACATAAACTAAACTTTTTGAGCAATTGTATTGTTGTTGTACAGTTGCACACGACATACAAATGAAATTTCCTTTGATATTATGGCGCGAAATGGTCTGAAATGGAATGCACCACACAACATCCTTACATTTTTTTTTTATATTCCACAATAAACGAATTCTTATTCTTATTCAACCTTATCATTCCACGATCGCAACAAACATTTTGATTATTATACAAACATTCTCTAAAGCACCTTTTATTTTTCCAAGATTCATAATTATTTATAAGTAATGGATTTTACCTTGTCTAAGGTAATTTTACCTTGGTCTAAGAGCTTGCCACGTCAGATATGACACAATAATGAGAGCAATGAAACCCATGTAGTAAGATTGAAATACTATCCTTATTGCTAGATCCGGGCATCTGGCAGCTTTTAATGGGTGGATGTCAAAGTGACAGACTAGCAAAGTTTTTGAATTGGAAAAAAGTAATACCAAAATAGGAAAAAACGGCTGAAGTTATCTTATTTATAGAGGACGGGGCATATATTTTAATATTAGAACAAAAAAAACATTGCGGCATATTTCGGAAAGAGAAACAGTAGGCGACAAACTATGAATTACATAATACGTGGTTTTGGAGTTCTTTCCCCTATCAGAAACTTTTTGCAGTGATATGATCTAATTAATTATATAATTTTTCATAACTCTGCATCAAAACCAGAACACTAGGATTTGTATTCTTAAAGTGGTTTGCATTCTTTGACCTCCACCACTTTACAGCTGCCAGATGTCCGGATCTAGAAATAAGCATAGTATAGCAAACTAACGAGAGGGGTTTCGTCGCTCTCATTATTGTGTCATATTTGACGTGGCTAGCTCTCCGTCTATTGTAAAATAGGGAATTAAATGAAATACATTGTGTGGTTTTAAGTGAAATTGGCTATGGCTAATTTAGCATGGCGCTTAGCTTAGAAATTGGTACCTATTGGTTTGTAGCAATCCAGGCATTGCGGCGCCGGTGCGCGAGCGAAATACTGCTCTGCATGTGTATAGCGCTGTTCCGTTCCTCAAATTTATATCAAAAATCTTGGTGACTCCACTTCTTAATCTTAAATTCATCCTTGGGTCCTAAGGAATAATCATGCCAATGGAAATCTTGCTCACGAAAAGCCGTATTTGACCTTTTTATGTCGTGTGTAAATACAACTACAACCATCGTAAAAGAGAAGTTTACTGTTGTTATAAATCATAAATTTAACAAGAAAAGTAGAAATACTTAACAAGAAAATTTAAACATGAAAAAAAAGAGTTTACTTCGAAATGGGCCCGCCTCAGCATAATGCTGACCCGAAAGCCAGCGCTGATCTTCTGGCGAGACCATTTGTGGACCACGATGACAGCTGTACAACACGGCCTTACCGTAAAAAGTTATCCCAATAGTTAGTTAATTTTATAATAGGACGAGTGTGTCGAAGGTTTTTCGTGCGTGTTTCGTATCGATTACTTGCATAATGGATAGTACTGTACTTATAGCTCACATTACAAGGAAATTGTGACTCCCACTCCTATTACACCGAATTACCTATATTGCAAAATACTATTAAACATTGCAGGTACAGCTACAGAAACGAACGCTACAGAAATGTACGAGATCGTGTTGGAGACGCTGGACACCCAACTAGTGTCCATAAACGAAACCCATGGCGATGCGTAAGTACCTTTATTTAAGTAGTTGAGATATGCATCATACTCGTGAACGGGTTTGTGGAGACCGGTCTGCTTATTGCTTAGGCTAACTGGGGCTAAACAATTTTTAGTTTAATTGGCTTTAGCTAGACATATTAAACTTCAAAAGAGTCTAAACATGTATCGAAATGTACTATTTCTTGTAGTAGTGTAGCGCGATGAAAGTTTGATATCTGGCACTAGTGCCTTTTACTTTTGCATCCAATCACGGCTCATGAAGAGAATCATGAGCCGTGATTGATAGAATCATGACGTGACAGCGATATATCGCGTCCAACGAAATAATTGCATAGATGTTAGATAAAGTAAATGTAATCTTAAATAATTGTTATTTGTATTAAATCTGACAGTAAATTGTAATTTTGTTTGAAATGACATACCGTATACATTTATTATCTTAAGAGGCGTGATAACGGGTTGGCTTAAAGTAATGAGAATTTTCATATTGAGAAATTTAAAAATAATCGCAATAGCTACAGGTGAATTGGTTTAATTTTCACAAACTAGAACATATTCAACATTACAAAAAAAACTACAATATAGAAAAAGTCCCTCCTTCTACGATCTTTCGTAACTTGCTTCTGACTGTTCCACTTACACCTTGGACATCGTTGGAATCTGGACCAAACCACTGCATTGAGCTCCATAATCCAAAAGTCCTCTCCACGGAACGTCTTCGTCATAGCAGGAAACTACGGGAGGCTATTGAAATTAGGAAGCATAAGAATTTCAACCAGAACGAGGGACAGGGGATCTCGTCTTCGTGGAATCCAGTGATCAGCAAATGTAAGCGTGAAAATACTTGCATTTCCAAACCACCAGATGTCGTGAGTGTTGTGTGTAGGCTATGTGACAACCCTAGCGTGAATGTGCATAATCGAGACCAACTGCGGGTAGTTCGAAAAACCCGCGCAGCTAGGAGATGCTGATACAATTCCTCGCCAGTCTGCCTGCGACCACGAGCGTTACGGCACGCTCGAAACTTCAGGGAAATAATAAAAGTAAGTGTACGCGATTAAGTCCCGTTTTTGTCAAAATAATGAGTGAAAATCGTGTAAGTTTAAATCAGTAAATTAGAACTTATAGGGATCTTATATGTATCTACAACATTTTAATATCTATGGATACTAGAATAAGAACCCATTGAAATTGTGTTGGTTTTGACAGCTGTTCCAAATTTGAAACTCATAACTTCAAAATCGTTTACGCTTCAAGATGGCTGCATCGTCTTTGGAATAGTTTTTTGTTTTTTGCTCATTTACGTGGTTCGGTGTGTTATATTCATAGCTTATTGTGCGGTGACCTAACGAACAAGTGTGCAGCTAATGAAAAATTAGTCCTAAAACGCGAGGAACCACCCTTTAGTTGAACAAACAGTTATCCGGGGTCTCGGCCACCCACGTGTTTGTAAGGAGGCTATCACTTTACAATCAAAAAGGCCTTAACCGAACAACGTTGCTTTTATTTTATTTTACGTAAATAAATAAAATCCTAAGTGTACCTTGACATTGGTAGAATTCACCTCGCTAAAATAGGCGAGGAGTAAAAGCCATTAATTAAAAGAAAAAAAAAAACAATATTTGGGCATGTAGAAACTTATCATCGTTTGTTGTAATGCTGGTGATTGCCTACGGCTTTAGAACGCATTTTAGAGGACTTACAACATGAGGGTAGATACATAAATTAACCTGTAGCTATTGACTATATTTTAAATTTTTCTAATATGAAAATTCTCATTACTTTAAGCCAACCCGTTATCAGGTATGATATCGAACCTTTTTATAGTAATCGAGAATTTTCAATGAGCACATGTATTTTTTATATATCGATATCAAATCCCTTGAATGTGCCCCGAGTTATCACAGGTTTGCAGTAGTGGAGAATATACATACCTACTGTCTTTTCAGGCTGCAAGGTTTCGTGTTGGATAACCTGGAGGAGCTGTCAAGCTTAGTAGATGAAAGGTACTTATCCATACTATCCATTCTATATAATAAATGCGAAAGTGTGTATGTCGGCTTAGTACCTCTTCACGCACCGCTGAGTACATGCATGAATTCATTTTATTTTTTTATTTAACAGTTTACATTGTTTTAACACTAGGAAACGTTCAAAAAGCTTTCCGTTATTTCATAAAAAAATATTGAAAATCTTAAAAAAGTTTGAGCGGTTGCAACGCTCATAATTTTTGGCGCGAAAATGACAGATTGTGATGACGTCACATCTCACAAAATTTTATAGGTTAGTATCAAGTTAGTATAAGATTAGTTCCTACTTCAGTTGGTGTTTCAAATATTTCAAAGTTATTTTCGCTTGAACCATGGATGAAATAAAAAACCCTTATATACGGGTATTACCTAGTGCCCACGTGCATGAAAAATATAATAAGTGCACCCAATAAGGTGTTTTTTATCTGCCGAAAGACGTGAAAACTTGTAAACCATGGTGCAAAATGATGAGAAGACTACGACTTTTTATTGCTGTGAACATCGCTTCAACGTAAGTAAATACCTATTTATCTTGTATTCAAATATATGTATACCTAGTTAGAGTAATGTTGTGTCTACAATTATACATATACCTTAATAACGTTACTTGCAAGTGTAGGTGCACTGGGAACGGTGCGTACCTTAAGAAATCATTATATAATGTCTGCTGCGAATGCAGAAGACGCTAATTCGATCTCAGCCCTGGGTACCGGAGGCCTAGGTCACATTTTTCCTTTGTAAATTCGCCATCAGGTATATCGATGTGGTCACAAATATCTGAACAACGCCTATATTGTCAAGGCGATAAAGTGCATGTAGAATGATGGCGACTGTATATGACATACCTATATAAGTTTATAATTTATATTCTATGTACTGCTGCATTTTTTTTATACCTAGTTAAGGATTACCAACAATGGAGCCAATTTTGGAACAATGTAGGACCATATTATTACGATATTGTACCAACCAGTGTTGGCCGTTAATTTCAATTAGAATTGAAAATTGATCAATAAGATTGAAGATTAATTCCGTAACTAATCTAATCAATTACACTAACATCAATTTTTACTAACGTTAGTTCGCATTGATTTTGTGACGTCGTTAATTACACTAACTGTCAATTAGAATTAACCTATTAGTTACACTAACGTCTCGAAAATTTAATAAGATTAACAGTTAATTAGATTAACGTTAGTGTAACGAAATTAATCCTGTCTTACACCAATAATTAATTTTAAAACTGCATCTCGGGTTCGGAAGTTGGGACCAATATCACAAGATGGAGCTCATGCTGGACCCTAGGGCTACCTACTGGATCTCGGGTTTGGCGCATCATAGACTCATGCTGTTTGGGCTCATTCGACTTGTACTGATGAGCAGATGGTACCGGTATCAAAATCTGGAGCTCATGCTGGACCCTGGGGATCCCTACTGGATCTCGGGTTTGGCGCATCATAGACTCATGATGTTTGGGCTCATTCGACTTGTACCGATGAGCAGATGGTACCGGTATCAAAATCTGGAGCTCATGCTGGACCCTGGGGATGCCTACTGGATCTCGGGTTTGGCGCATCATAGACTCATGCTGTTTGGACTCATTCGACTTGTACTGATGAGCAGATGGTACCGGTATCAAAATCTGGAACTCATGGTGGACCCTGGGGATCCCTACTGGATCTCGGGTTTGGCGCATCATAGACTCATGCTGTTTGGGCTCATTTGACTTGTACTGATGAGCAGATGGTACCGGTATCAAAATCTGGAGCTCATGCTGGACCCTGGGGATCCCTACTGGATCTCGGGTTTGGCGCATCATAGACTCATGCTGTTTGGGCTCATTCGACTTGTACTGATGAGCAGATGGTACCGGTATCAAAATCTGGAGCTCATGCTGGACCCTGGAGATCCCTACTGGATCTCGGGTTTGGCGCATCATAGACTCATGCTGTTTGGGCTCATTCAACTTGTACTGATGAGCAGATGGTACCGGTATCAAAATCTGGAGCTCATGCTGGACCCTGGGGATCTCTACTGGATCTCGGCTTTGGCGCATCATAGACTCATGCTGTTTGGGCTCATTCGACTTGTACTGATGAGCAGATGGTACCGGTATCAAAATCTGGAGCTCATGCTGGACCCTGGGGATCTCTACTGGATCTCGGGTTTGGCGCATCATAGACTCATGCTTTTTGGGCTCATTCGACTTGTACTGATGAGCAGATGGTACCGGTATCAAAATCTGGAGCTCATGCTGGACCCTGGGGATCCCTACTGGATCTCGGGTTTGGCGCATCATAGACTCATGCTGTTTGGGCTCATTCGACTTGTACTGATGAGCAGATGGTACCGGTATCAAAATCTGGAGCTCATGCTGGACTCTGGGGATCCCTACTGGATCTCGGGTTTGGCTAAAAATTAAATATCTTCAATTATTAGTTATTCGCAAAGGATTAACACGTTAGTTACAATTAATTTCAATTCTAATTGAAATCAATTTGCATTAAACTATTAGTGTTCAATGTTAACTAACGTGTTTCAATCTTCAATTTTTAATTTTCAATTACACTAACGTTCGGCCAACACTGGTACCAACTACTAGCATTACATCAGTCATTTTATAAAGTTATTCAACATATATATATTTTTTGATTCTGATAAAAACTGGCCAAGTCAAATCTAACCTACTTTAAGATCTCACATTTTTAAATAACAGCAATTGTCATAGGTATCCAATAAAGCAAAGAAATAGAGTTTAATACTTGTTCATAATGTTATTTTGTTCCTATAAATACATATTTGGATTTTGCATAGAACTTGGCACTCATTTAGATCTCCTTTCTTCTTGCGGCGAAGCCCACAGCCAAGCATAATTTTTGTATGGAACTTTGCTCTCCTTTTTTACATTTATTTTTTGGTGGGATATCATTACTTTTTGTAAAGAAAACTAGGCACGTATTGAGATAACTAGTTTCAAATATCTGTTTGTAACGGTTCCAACGATATAATTAAAAAAAAAAATTGTATGGGGACCCCCCTATTTTTTAACTTTTTTTTATTTTTAGATTTTTTCCTACGCTTACACACAATTACCGACCTGGATTCCAAATTTCGTCCTTCTAGGTCATCTGGAAGTAGGTTAGGTTTAGGTACTATATGTCAGTCAGTCAGTCAGTACTTATTTTTGAGGCTCCAAGTAGTCAGTATTTCCGACTTTTTGACCTTCATATCTTTATAACTAGAGGGCGGAGTACCGGTGGCAAATTTCACACTGAATATATGGAGTCGCCTAAGTATTCTTATGATTAAATAAATAACGAATAAATGATTAATTTTGCATAATAATTTTTAGGAACTTATAGAAATTATCTTACGAGCATACAAATATAATGTAATATGTTGTTAATATCTATAATACATAATAATATGTTTTCTTATCAAAACATTATCATTAGGTACTAAATACTAGACTAAGAAGTTATACCTGCCAAACGATATATTATTTTCAAGACCATTCAATTACAATTGAGGACTGGAATTATGTGTTCGAGGTCCTCCTCACAATCTACACTTAAGTGCGTATCCATGTTATAAAATGAATGGACTATGGCCACATGTTCCTGGTTTTTCGGAGTGAATCGGTTTCTTAATTTATTGAAGATCCATTTATGAGTGGAAAACGATCGCTCTACATCTACCGATGTCATGGTCGCATGTTTAAGGACTTGTTTATAATTTTCCATTGTTATCATATTCCTTAATTCGTCAGCATCTGGGTTTCTATCTAGAACCAATTCGAGTTTATTTCGCACGGTTTCACTTCCTTGGAGGCTTAAAATACTCCTAACTATATCTATTACCAGAAAACTTTCTTCTATCGGAATTTTAGTGCATTCTAATTTTTCTATCGATTCAGGTATAATTTCGTAACAATTTTTTATAAAGCTTAACTCGTTTTTTAAATTTTCATTTTCAAACAACTTCTGGGCTTTTCTAATGGCAATAGCTTCTTTACTGTTCAATTGCATCACAACATTTTTAATCACGTCAAAATGTCTATCGTAGTAAAAACTTGCATTTAACCAGGCGCCCCAACGAGTGATAATGGGTTCCGGCGGTAAAGGCACATTCTGCGCATGGTCCCTGAAAAATCGGACGCGGTGTGGTGATTTAAAAAAAATCTTCTTGACATTAGATATTAAAGAATTGACCAATTTATGTTCAGATCTTATCTGCTCCGCGACTCTGTGTAGTCCATGAGCGAAACAAGTTACGTGTCGTACTTTAGTGTACTTTTTCTTCAAAATCTTGCCGGCAGCAAGCATGTACGCTGCGCTATCCGAACAGAATATTAAAAATGTGTTCATATTATCTGTAAAATTATCCTCCCACAAAAAATTCAAGCTTTCGTCAACCACCGCTGCAATTGAGTTCACGTTTACAGTACTAACGACTTTACACGCTAACAAATATGGCCTTTGTAAAGCATTATCAAGTGATTTTATAATTACATTTACTACGCAATTACCGAAATTATCAAGAGTCTCATCCACCGCAAGCCATAAATTCGAAAAATGTATTTCGTATTTGCTTGACGGTCGCATTGTATATTCTGGTAAGATAGTATTTTCTCAAAACACTTTCTTCGGGAAGTTTTACGCCTCTATCTAAGTATTTTCCAAAGAACTTTTTAAATTCTGGATGGTTAACTCTTTTCCATGGGATGTTACACGCTATAAGGAAAACGCATAAATCATAGGCAAAGGTGCCATTTTGGTTTCCACAGTTAATTTGGTGTTGTTTACTGTTAACGTGTTTTTCGACATTATATTTTTTCAACTGCTTTAAATCCACTGAGCAAGAAATACAGTGAATGCTACATTCTTCTTCATTATATATAAGATTTCCGTACGGTTCTATCATCCGCAGAATTGTTGCTTCACATGGCTTATTCATCTTGATATTTTTCGGTTTTAAATATTTAGCCGACGCAATAATAATTCAGATAATATAGATGTAAAGCAGCTGTCTAAATTGACAATGTCAAATAATTAGTTTCTAAATGTCTCATAAATTTGTAAATTAGTAACTTTTTGAAAAGAAAGGTTGCATATGGTAAAAAATATTATATCGATGAATGGTGACTTTGTTAAAAGAAATTGAAAAATAACCCAAAACATTTACGACATAACATTTAGGTGTTCCTGAAATCGATTTATGAAAATAAATGTTAAGTACTTACTTCCAATTTACGAGTAGGTACCATACTAAGTACATTAGGTAAATGAATAATTTTATTATTCAAGCCTAAAATAATAATTATAAAAACGACTCCATACCTTTTGTGTGAAATTTGCCACCGGTACTCCGCCCTCTATTTATAACCGTTTGAGCTAGCTTCATGAAATTTGGGCTTCTAGATGTCCTTATGGATATAATTAAACACACGTAGTTTTATGTGTTTTACGTTAAAGAGGTTTTGAGTTATAGAAGGGTCAAAAGTGGCACCAAGTGGTTCGTGTAATATCACTTTGGCGCTGGCTAGCCAGTTCCTTTGCTTGAACTTGGCTTGACACGCTGCCGCGTGTCTAGATTTTCTTGTACAGATTTGTAAAATAAAAATATGTATTCATTTCAGGTCGAAGAGGATACAGAAAATGACATTCAACATAAAATAATGAAGGAGAGGTGGTAAAAAGTTCCACTTTGATTAAAGAAAGGAGTTTTGCTATACTTAAATGCTATAGGCTCCGAGAGCTCCACATGTTGAAGCCCCACGCTACAGTAGATCATAGTTTAATATTTGTATTAGACAAGGTAATAATGGTAGGCTGTGGATAAGTAAACATGCAGTTTGTGTTTAATAATAAAAAGATTTCTATTTTATATGTTTTATTTTTATTCAATAATAGAAGTAGGTAGGTGCATGAAAGTAGCTAGAAAGATAGTGTTAGAAATAGTTAAGTACTGCACATAAATCTTAATTAACATTGCTGCAAATAATTTATAAAACTAACAATGTCCATTCAATAACTTGCTTGCTCTTGCTTCAGACTTGGCACCTTGGAGCCTCAAAAATTTCTTAGATGTTGCATCTCTGTTTAATACATATACTCTGTAATAGTACTACATATATCCTTGACCTTAATCAATTTAAGGCTAGTACCAACTGATGATAGTTTGGATTTCTTGCAATAATATTTGATGCTAGTTGTTGGTTAGTCCACTGCACTGGTGTAGCCATGCCATCTTCCTAAAACAATATAATAAACTAATTAATATCTTTCTGTGGGGCTAGTGTATAAAATGTCCGATAACTTAAACTATATTGTTGTACAGTTATTATAAAATATACCAGAGCGACCAAGGTACTTAAAAATATCTTATCATGGACTTTATCACCGTGACAGGCGTTGTTCAGATATTTGTGACCCACTTTTTTTTTTTTTATGAAACTAGTAGCAAACGAGCAGACGAGCCGCCTGATGGGTGCTCCAATAAATCTGATACTGTACTAGAGTCATAGATTTATTATAAACACTGCCATATGTATGTATACAGCATCAGTAATGCAGACATAAATGGGATTGGACATTTGGCATGTTTAAAACAAAAAAATCAACTATGCCCTGGCAAATCAGTTCACATGACAATTACGAGTATATAATAGCTCTAATAATTAGACCATTCATATATCCTTGTTATGTCTGAGGCTGGAATGGACACAAGCGCATAAGCGGCAGCGGTGGGTGACTCCATCAAAATTTAGATTTTAATCTATCTCAGGTAACCTAACCACATTTGCTCACAACACTAAGGCGAACTCCTACTATTACATGGCTCTAGCCAGTCAGTTACTCTCCTTACAGAAATGAAAATTAAATATGTATCCCACCCAAGTGTGTTGCACAATGTTTTCACTGTTAACAGATTTAACTTTTCCTTCTGTGTTACTACAGTACATTTTTTGATTTGGTAGCTCCGGGGTGATTCTAGCTTTTACATATCACCATCTCAGCATACTTGCACATAGCCAATGGTCATGTTATGTCTATTGTAACATCATTTCAAGTACCTGTGATTCACAAAGAAAATAATGATTATAATTATGCAATAACTTTTCACATCTAAGATCACATCACATGCCTGTTACGGTTTTTGGAGTAGGTAAGTAATTTATATAAACGTAGGACACAACAGTTTAAGTAGCAGTCTTAAAATAAAGACAAGGTTACTTATAGGTTATTGTTTTGGATTTCCAGTTTAAATCATTAGTATCATTACCCATAAGTAAGTAATAGATTAAAAGTTATAATTACCTTGTAGTTTTCGCTCCTTTCATCTTGGTAGGCATTAACATTGTTATTATTGGTGAAATACGACGACATCATAAATGCATTATATTCGGCAAATTGTCCAGTTGCGTCTTTACAAATCCGCTATCCGTCATTGTACCTGCGTTGTTGTGTATTACATTATTATAAATGAGAAATGGCAGTGCTGCAGTATCAGGGTGACATAGTTGAATAGTTGAGTTGAGGATAATGACATTGACTACATGCTTGACATCAGCTCAGCACAACTGAAACTGACTAGAGCGAGCGAGCGTTCGTTCAGATACTAAGCTTTAATCTACTTATTACAGTGTATAATGCATATTCTAATCATTGGATTACATAATCTACCATTTACCAAACACATTAAAAGTATAGTATCATCTTACTTATGCAAACTAGGTTAGTTCTAAATAAAACTAGCTTGACGTATTTGTAAGGAACCAATGGAGGACATTTATTTAAGAACAAACCCAATGGAGACCCAACATAATGCTTACCTCAAATTCGTCTTTAAGTGCCGATATTTGAATTATAACCGCAAAAAGCTGCTAAATCACCACAGAAACGTCTCGTCTAAATCCAGTGTCTGCCACGAACAAAATAACAAATCTGTCAAGTATGTGACGTCACGAGTACGTTCGACCAATAGCGTTGCGTTTAGATTATTAGGTTTATTCGCGAAATTTTTACACTTTTTAAATATTATTTTAAGCAAGTAAATGTTAACTAAATTAAAAAAATGTGTTTGTAGCATAATAACTATCGTAATAAAAAATATTTCGTTAAAATTTAAACTTCATGCATGTACCTGATTGGACGTATTTTTGCAAACGGGAACCAACCCCACAAAAATAATTTTGAAAATGGAAACTTAGTGCTTATAAAGTCTAAATTTGAACGCAGATTTAAAGTGGTTTTTTTTATACCACGACGGTGGCAAACAAGGCTATGGACCTATGGACGCCCGCAACTCAAAAAGAGTTCCCGTTTGCAAAAATACGTACTTTGGTGATAGTTTCCTCATCAATCATTCCTGAAGTGATCTGTTCCCTGCGGGCACAGATGGGAATTGGGATAGAACAGATGGGATTCGTTCCCATTTCTGACAGCCCCACGTGACCATAGGGGGGTGGGAATAGACCATTTTCGTACAGTTTGTGTTTTTTCTTGTTTGCTCCGGTCATAGTGTGGCAAGGATATTTACTTTGGCCAGGTGGAAACGTAAAATTGTGTACTCACCACGGGCAGTAAAAAAGAAAGCCCTCTATCGCATATTTACAACCCTCGCCTGCGGCACAAATACCTGAGATTTCGGGCTTTCTTTCTTTTACAGTCCTTGGTAAGTAATGTTAAGTAATTAACCCTCTAGTGGGTAACGGCAATTTGCCATCCGACAACTCAATCATTTTATTTTTTCTCAATGAACGCGTTGTTGGTTTCTATAAATTTTAATTCCCATGGGAGAACATACTCGTACTAATTAATAAAAAAAAGCAGAACTGATAAAAGTTATTCTATCTCTTGTAAAATGTTAGTTATTTGGCCAGATCTTAGATATTTTGATATTGCCTACATTTGGACATAAATATCGATCCAAATTTGTTACGTTTGATTTTGTTGGGAATCATATTGTCGCTTAAATTAAATAAAAAAATAACCTAGATCATACGAGCTTGCAAATTTTTGAATTGTTGCGTTTTTTTTGTTAAAGGAATCAAACAAAGGTGAACGCGCTAATGAAGAGCCAAAGAACACGCGCGTGCGCTCTGATTCGTGCGGACGCTGAAAAAAAACAGAATATGGTGCTCCTGCTAAAGGAGATCTTTAAACAGTATTTTGGATAAATCTTTTTTTATAATACAAAAACAGCCGGCCCTGAGCGGGTATCTATGTACAGTGATCCTTACTTGTCTTATCATGTTAAGTTGTAAAAAAACACTTCTCAAATCATCAAATCACACTTTTCTCTGGCAGACGTTTGTTTACATGATAATATTGATAATACAAGGGCTGCTATTTATATATCCGGAAACCGGGATTACAATCTTCTTAAATAGCATATTTGACCTCCATGGTAAAATTTGAACTTTTTTAAGTACTGGCCGGTATATTTTGTCTTTCTTATTAACGCTCGTGTTTTGTTTTTGACGGGTTTTAAATGTCATCTCGCAGCAAGAATGGAACTCACTCGTGAAAATATTCGTGCTATGATTTATTATGATTTTCGGCGTGGTTTAACGCAACAACAGTGCATAGATCAACTAACTTCAACTTTTGGTGATGAAGCCCCATCTAAAACTACTGTGTATCACTGGTTTAGTGAGTTCAATCGTGGACGTAGTATGCTTACGGACGAAGTTAAGGCAGGTCGCCCGAAATCGGTCGTTGTACAACAAAATATCGAGGCTGTGCGAAAACTTATAATGGACGACCGACATGTTACGTACCGCGAGATAGAGGCGACTCTGGGTATTTCTATGACCAGCATTAATAGCATATTACATAATTATTTGGCTGTAAAAAAAATTTGTTCGCGTTGGATACCCCACAACTTAACAAAAGAGCAAAAAGATGCTCGCGTCGAATGGTGCAATAAAATGTTAAAAAAATATAACCGTGGTGACTCAAAAGCCGTTTATAACATCTATACAGGTGACGAATCCTGGATCTATGCATACGATCCCGAAACGAAGCAACAATCAACGGTATGGGTGTTTCAAAATGAGCCGAACCCTACGAAAGTTACTCGTGCAAAAAGTACATTGAAACAAATGGTGGCCTGCTTCTTCGGTATTAATGGCCATGTAGCTACAGTGCCACTAGAAAACCGTAAAACGGTTAATTCAGAGTGGTACACGACCATTTGTTTACCGGAAGTATTTGAACAAATTCGTAAAACTAACCAGCGACGAAGAATCATTCTTCATCATGACAATGCCAGCTGTCATACGTCACGCGAAACAACTCTATTTTTGGAGGGTCAAAATGTGGAATTAACGGGTCATCCGCCGTACAGCCCTGACTTGGTACCCAACGATTTTTATTTATTTCCAAATATAAAGAATAAATTACGCGGTCAACGATTTTCGACCGCTGAAGATGCTGTTGACGCATTCAAACAACACGTTATGGAGGTACCTCAGGCGGAGTGGCAGAAGTGCTTTAAAAATTGGTTCACGCGAATGCAAAAGTGCATAGATCATCAAGGGGAATACTTTGAAAAACAATAAAACCATTTTCAGCCGTGTACGTTTGTTTGTTTTTTTGTTTCCGGATATATAAGTAGCAACCCTCGTATATGTATGTAAGGATCGATCAATTCACTATAAGTAACACGAATCGTTATTTTAATTGCGTGTTTCTATTAATTGTAAGACTGTAGTTACATCACTGTAAATGTCATTAAAGTAGGCTCACTCGCCCCGAGTTGCGATGATGACCGCTCCACGGGTGTTTAAACGTACATATGCCCAGTCAACCCTGGGCTCTGAAGGTTACAGGCTCACTCCTAATCCCATTTTTATGAGCAGGAGCGACGTTTTTTCATATGGTCGAAAATGACCCTCTGGGCATACGCCATACAGGTTGTTTTTTCAATAACTAGCCATATTTTGCGAGGTAATTTGGTAGAGCATACTAAATAACTTTTACTATGGGACCAATTCCGAAATCACAAACATTTTTTGACTGTTTCATTCATTTCGACCGCTCAGCCGTCGACGTTTTCTATAGGGGAAGCCAAGTTTTTTTTGGGTTGGTCCCATAGAAAAAGTTGTTCAGTATGACTTACCTAATCACCTCTCACAATATGACTAGTTATGAAAAACACTGTATATTGATTAAGTTAAAATGTTAATTTACTTTTTTTGTATACCTGACAAAATCATGACAACTATCGACTTAAGTAATCGACAGTAACTGGCCACCTTAAACTAAAAATTAACTAAATTCTCCTACAAACAGAATTCATTTTAGTATAACTTGGCCAGTTATTGAAGTGTGGCTAGTAATTAAAACCTTATACTAAAATGAATTCTGTTTAGTTTACCATAAATGTAGTTTTTATATATTTTATTTGGTTTCAATATAAATTTAAAACATAATAACATACAAGTCAACAAAAAACACTAACTAAAATAACCTAAGACTATCTTTTTTAAGTCTAGTCATAAAGTCCTCCTCGAGTTGTCCCCGGCCTAAACGTGCCCATCACGCTAGTCGCGTTCTGTTCTGTTTATAGGTTAATAGAGTTCATATTATTAGTATGTTAGGTGGCCAATTATAGACGGGGACCAGTTACTGGTGATTTACCCTATGTAATAAAGAGGGGCCCAATTTTTAACAGTTTTGTGACACATTTTATATGAAAAATTGGGACCACTTTTTTAGTATAAAATATAAATAATAATATAAATTCTGAGTATAAATTATTTAAACCCAAAAGTGTCAAATTAACTGATAAAAAGTTTATCTGAAAAACTTTTTTCTGTAAGATACTAAAATTCTTCCACAGAACATTTTTGATTTATCATTTTTGTTGATTTTGATTAATGGAACAAGTAGGTATTTATGTATTTCTATTTTCGATTGTTTTTCTTTTTTTTTTTTTTTTTTTATACTACGACGGTGGCAAACAAGCATACGGCCCGCCTGATGGTAAGCAGCTACCGTAACCTATGGACGCCTGCAACTCCACAGGAGTCACATGCGCGTTGCCGACCCTTTACAAAAAGGAGGATTCACTGTGTTGACGGCTAAAGGAACAAGAGGGTCCCTCATCGTCAACACACTGGGTCCTCTAGCACTTTGGCAACCTTACTCACCAGCAGGAACACAACACTATGAGTAGGGTCTAGTGCTATTTGGCTGTGGTTTTCTGTAAGGTGGAGGTACTTCCCCAGTTGGGCTCTGCTCCAGATTTGAGCGAGATGACATTCGCTGAACGTGCCCTACCACACTAAGCGAGATGCCATTCGCAGTGCCCATACCTCTCTTTTTGGCATAGTTTAAGGACATACCCAAGTCCGGACGTAGTTTAAGGACATACCCCGGTCTTTTATTCCGTTTTAGTTGTTAACTAGTATAATTATTAATTGTGTTTGCCATTAGTGAACTATTTATGTATTTCTATTTTCAATTGTTTTTCTTTTTTTCCATTTCGAATTGTTAACTAGAGTTTTTGCCAGTTTGTTCGAATAGGGTGTACATTATTATTTCATTTACTTTTTATTTTATAGATACCTATGCATACAATATATAATTTATCACACACTTATATTAGTTAAAATCACCTAAAATAAATTTAATTTTATAAATTTTCCGCTAAAACGCTAACTAACGCTGTAAAGAGGTGTAGCTATGATGTTACGATCCTCAAAACAACGACATCATTCTATGTATACGGACGAGGTTAAAATGATAAGGTACATCTTTTCTTAGCAAATGACAATGTCAAAATATTTTTTAGAGGAACGTTACGTCACGCGCTGTTTGGGGTGACGTGATAACAAGGATATATTTTTAAGGATTAATTGAAAAGATATTATAAATATTCAGCATAAAAGTGTGATTGATTATCGATAATTGTAAGAATAATTTGTAGCTATTTACGTCTAGTGTCTACACCCCTATTGATTGATTAGTGATTATTATGATTATATAAGAACTTGTTATTAGTTGTAAGCGTTACTAACATACATTTAGGAAATTTTGATCCATTTCATTGAATAAATATCTTGTCATTATCATAATTCATAACTTTATTTTGGCTGCTTATTCTTCTTCTTTCTCCTAGCGTTTGTCCGCTTGAAAACCTAATCCTATGAATTGGCGTAGGCACTACGAAACCCACTGCCATCTAACCTTCCAAACCAGAGGGGAAACTAGGCCTTTTCGGTATTCGGTCCGGTTTCCTTACGATGTTTCCCTTCACCGAAAGACGACTGGTAAACGCTCATTTTCGCGCCACAAAATTACTCGTAAATTTTTGTCTGCTTCATTCATTACAATTAAAATTTGCCTATCTAACTGGCCGAATCTAAGCAATATGTCAAACAGAGAATTTTGTATGTTTGGACCTACTTGGAATTTTGGAGGTTGGGTAGGTAGCATTAAATACTGTTCTTAGGCGTGTAGACTCACTCTCCTATTTATATTTATTGTGATGGAATTCGTATATTATAACTTACCATTAAAAATAAAACTACATATAAACTAAACTAATACTAAAATCTAAAACATACTTACAAATAAAAAATGGGCTCCAAGTCGGATCCGACCGGTAGGGTGCCCAGAAGGCTGGCGGCATTGCCGCGTTGGACGGCAATACCGATGCGTTGGGCAAGGTATGCCCCAGCCTTCTGGTCACCCGTCGCATTAATAAGGCGCTTGGCTGGCTCCTTATATATATTGTGGGCTCCTGGTCCCCACGGCCCAAGCGTCTCCACCCCAAACGGCTCAAACATGTAACCACTGTCAATGTCTACATACTTGCGCCTCTTGAGGTGTTCGGCAGCGTCGGCGGCAGCCCCGGCCCTGGCTGATGTCCGTGGAAGGTGGGACGGTGCGAGGGTATCGACGCATGTGGCATCCCAAACCAAGGGCCGTCCCAACTTCCAGGGAACCAGGGTCATGCCATCTGGCCTTTTACCATCGTCATGCGCTAGACCCGTCGGTTCTAGAACCGACGGCGCTCCGGCGGTGACGAGGGCTCGGCGCAAGATGTCATTAACACTGGCATGGCGCGACATACGGCCGGCGCTTCTAGAGCATGAAAGACCGTGGAGACCAAACCTCGTTACACTAGCGCCGCAGTGGCACTGATGTGGAGCCACACATGCCGCCCCTAGGCGTAGCGAAACAGCAAATCTAAATGACTGGCTCGTGAGAAGTGTGCCAAGATTCCGTGAAGGAAACGCTTGCAGCCATGAGCCTGACTCCCATTTCGTTCCAGCAAGGAGACGAGCTCGCTCTGCGGGGCTGGTGGCCGTTTCGTATAGATTGTCACGTACCAGCGCGCAGAGCGGCTCGTCATTGCTGTTGCGAATGGCGCATCTCGGGCAGGTCTTTTCTAGGGCAAGCGGCTTTCCAAGACTCGACAGCTTCTGATAAAAAAGGTATGTCCGAAATAATGGGGTTAAGTTTTAGAATTTTTGAGAACAGTGTTTGAACGCTATGACCTGAAGAAAGGAAGGCGGGTAAGGTGATGCTGGCAATTTGGCGGGTTCCAATGCTACCGTGTCTGATGGGCAAAGTGGCTTGGGTCCACTGACGGTTGTCCAAATATATATTGAAAACTAAGCAAACTGTGTTTTTTATAATTTCGTCAAGTTTTGCCAAAAGTTTTGGATGCTTCCACAGATGACTGCATCTAAGGGCATAGGTAAATTTGGGGACAAATAAGCAAAATTTGATAATTGTGTAGGCCATATGAGGGTTAATTTGTAGCAAGCGGTCCGAAAAACAACTAAAAATTTGATGCTTATCGTTGATGTACCCTGGAAAGGCTTCGTCGAGGATGGGTGAACCCAAAAGATAGAGTGTGCTTGAGTCTAAAACCTTGATGTCCGGCGCAAAGCTATGGAATTTGGCAAGAGCTGTGTCTTTTTGTGTGTAGTTATCTGAAAAATATATTTCACATTTAGAAAAATTTAAACTTAAACCTATTTGCGAAAATTCCGTTACGAGAGTTTCTAAATCTGCAACAACCTCTTTGACGTTGCCTCCCAGGGTACCATCGTCGAGGTACCAGACGTTAAAAACGCCTTGCTGACATCCGACAGACGATATTAAGGGGTTATTTTTGAAAATTAATTTAGTATAGTTTTTATAAATGCATTTTTAGTATAAAAATAAAATTGTTAACTGCACGCTAGCTTTAAAAGTATGTATAATATATTAGTATATCTCATGTAAGTGAATTTTGTAAATTCGTTATGAGAAATAAATGTCTTAAACCATAAAGTAATTTAGAGGGACTGCTGTAACACTGCCAAATGAACTTAAAAAGCTCCGGAACTTTTTCTTTGACTTGAGTCAGCAAGGCGCCCCGATCGACTGAATTGAAGGCATTACGTACGTCTACCTTCAGTAATACCTCGCCTTCTTTTCTTTTAACGAAGGCACGTAAGGAGTGTACCGCCGCTTCACATCCACCTTTGGAGCCGAAACCAAGCTGAACTGGTTGGAAGTAATTTTTAAGCATGTCCGATACCGCTTTACAGCAGGTTTTGCCGGCCAAGCGGCGGTAGGTTGTGCCTACTGCTATGGGCCTGATCCCGCCGTCCTTCTTTGCTAGCGCACATAGGTTGGCTCCGTAGAGGATATTTGTGACATCCGGGTTAACCCTCCCGAGTAGCATATGGTTAATCAATGAAGTTAATTCTTTTAAAAGCGCCTCGCCAGCTTCGCCACAGGAGTGTCCAAGAAGGTCTTTAAGGTGCTGTGGCGACAGTCCATCGAGGCCACCAGCTGACCCATTTGGAAACGAGCAGATGGCTCCGAACAACTCCTCGGGTGTTATTTGGAGCCATGGGTCCGAGGGACCGCGGGGATCAGGTAGGGTGGTGTTGGTGTCGGGGTTCGGGTGCTTGCTGAGAAGAGATGCTAATGTATCGGAAGTGTCAGGGGCAATCGCGTCGCTAGAAAATAGAAGGCGTGCGGCTCCTTTTATATTACCTTCCCCTATTTTAGTTTCAACATGTCGGCTGAAGGAAAAGCTTTGTTTAAAAGCAGGCCTCGTTAAGTTGGTAATGACATGTGGATTAGCACAATTTTGTTTAATTCTGGCTGTCAGTGAAACATCTCTTTGCACTTCTGCTTTGACATGAAGAACCCTATAGGGGAAAGTAAGAAGGTTCTCCCAGGCTTCTAGTGAGTTTTGATTCACGGCTGCTTTCACATCAGCGGTCAGTTTCTGAGCTACCGGGATACGCGCACTGCGGGGAATTCGTTTTATTATAGGGATAGAATGTTTTAAGGTGCTTAGCGTTTCAGAAAAGAAGGGTGTATTAATATTTGACGAATTGGGATTTCTAGGTGCCGACAATGGGTTAACGGGTGGCGTGACGCTAAGTCCACGTTGCCCCTTGAAAGCACGGACTGGTGGGCAGTGTGGGCACTGAACTAAGAGCGGAGCCGTAGTGGTGGGGGCGGCATTCAAAGTATTTCATACATCCGGCATAGAAAACTTATTATACACGGTGCCCGTGAGCATTGCGAGAGACTTTAACAGTGTATTCATTATCATATTTAGAGAACAAAATGTCCTTTAAACTTTTTCGAAATTCGCCATAGTTTCAGAGTAAATACTACATACAAAAAATTGCATTTTGAAATGTTTCTCAGTGTAAAAATGATTTTTTGATGGCGATCTCACCGGTATGGGGCATAGTCTAGACATCTCTTATTGACTGACATCAAAGACCTAAGAAACACTTTGCATGGACTAGTTTTTACGAGAAAAAATGTAGCAATTTACTTTTCCGTTACTTTTTTCTAATGACATTTACTTTTTATGTAGAACAGCATTCAAAAAAAGTGAAAAATAAAGTAAAAAAGAAAATTTTTTTTTTGGCGTTTTACAACAAAAGTCATATAATGTTTTTTCATTCTTTTGACCTCAGAAATGCGTGGTTAAAATCTCTCGCAATGCTCACGGGCACCGTGTATAAAAATAAAATGCTTAAACTAGAAAACACAATAGAAATTAAAACTAAAATAATAATAAAAAATTGCGGGTTTCACTTCAAATCACATGCAAAATGTAAAGGTTCAGTACAGCCGTCGCGAGGTTTGCTAGAAGCGAAAACACACTTAGTCGCTGATGTTAGCGATGCAACGGGAATTCAATATACTTGCAATTTCTTCATAAATAGAAGAAATAATATTTTCCTTGTGTATATTTTTATCTTTGACGGCAGTTGTCAAATTCGGGTACGGGTCCTAGAGTTGCGTTCTCGGGCTTTCGCGGAGGATTCATTTATTGTGCGTTGTATTTTCACGAAAGCCCACGCGGGAAATCCATTGATATGTTTAAAAACTGGGTATAGCTGCTTTAAATTGAAATAAAAATTTTAGATGAATTTTGGAAATCGGTTTGCCGTAGCTAGGCAGATGTCAATCACAGGCTGATGAGGGAGGTGGTTGGCTGTGTAGCATTGCTTAGACTCCGACAGATATCCTAAACTTTCATAATCGTTTATAAAGTCAACATACATTGTTTTAAGTTCAGGTTGTTTACTGAAACGTTTTTCTAAGTTGAATAGGCGTTTTTTAGCTATGTTAAAAGTGTTGCCTAGGCAGTCAGGCGAGTCTTTTAGAGGCAACCGAACTACAAACCTGCCGTCACATTGGCGATAAGTGTTTTCAATAAAATGTTTTTCTATAGGGTGCGACTCTAGCTCACCTGCGGATTTGGAATCCGCTTCGGACGGCAGCTCTTCTGTCTCCCAAAACATTTGGGCAGACATATCAGACAGGCAAAAATAGCTGCGAGTTGTTACTGAATTTACATGTAGAGTGGCTCCTTCTGCTGGGCCCGCTACAAGCCATCCAAGTTTAGAGGGGATAAGGAAGGCGCGCTTGCTGTTTGGCAATTTGTTTGAGACACCAGTTATAATTTTCCAGAAAGTTTCCACTCCAACACAACATCAATTTGGGATGGTACATTGAAAGTTGGATCAGCAAGGCTCGTAGACGCAGGTAAGATAAGGTGACTTAATATGTCAACATATTTCTTTGGAAAACGATTAGTTATTTTATTGTAAGAAAGTCAAGATTGGCATTAAAATCAGTTAATCTAGATTTAATTTGAGCTGCACAACGTACAGGTTTGTAGGTCAAAGGCGTATTTCCTATTCCTGTAACACTTGAGGCAGTTAGAGGCTGAAGGTCATGGTGCAAACGCTGCCTTAATGATTCAGTAAGATAGATTGTGAGCAGTTATCTACAAGACACTTTACAGTTTCTTTCATATTGTTGTGAGGATTCACTATTTCAATTAGCGCTGTTGATAACAATGCAGCACAGTATTAACAGTGAAGGTGCCTTGCACCTCAGCACTGTCAGAAGTTAGCATAGTGGAAGAGGACGCGACTTCCTCCTTAACATTATTAGTAGATTGGACGCTGTAATCCGGGGTTGCCGCGCTAGATAGATTGTTAGTTGTTTGTGTAATGTGTAAAAATATGTATTGTGACGTCTCTTACATACACGACAGCCGTTGAGCTTGCATTGACGGGTCTCGTGGTCCGGGCGGAGGCAGACGTGGCACAGCTTCAGACTAGAAGTCCGCGACCAGCGCTCGTCGACTGAATTTTTTCTGAAGGCTGGGCAGCAATACTTACTTTACTCTTTGCTGGGCACACAGACTACTTAGTAGATACTACGTATGCTGGGCAGTCGTATACTCTGTGATCGGCTTGGCAGACAAACTTCAGATGAAGTACGGCCCATGTACGGACGACCTTTGTTGTCACTTTGTTTTTCTGAAATCATGAAGGTTTTTATGTTTTTCATCATGCTTAAATGAAGTTTTATTAGCCACAGGCTCTGGCTTGTGGTTAGATTGTTTTTCCCTCATAGCCCGGTAAAGATTTTCTAAAATGTCGGCACGGTTTTTTACAAATTGCCTAAAGCCTTCAAGTGTTGGCCACTCTTTAATAGTGTTTTTATGTTCTTCCCATTTCGCATTTGTATTAGAATCCAACTTTGATGCTAAAAGATGAACTAACATTGTATCCCAGTGCTCCGTTGGCTGACCCAATGTTTTCAGCGCCCTGAGATTTTTAGTGACATGATCGCTTAAAAATCTCAAGGCCTTGTCAGACTCTCGCTGTAAGGATTCCATATTAAACAAAGCATTTGAATGGTTAGTGATTAATTGTCTTTTGTTACTGAACCTGTCACACAACAGCTTCCAGGCTTCAGCATAGCAGCGGAGACTTCTAAATTTGCTATCACCCGGGATGCCTCGCCTTCAAGATTCCTAGCTTCCTTAAGCTCCTGCTTAAGTAACGAAACTTGTGGATTGGCTTGATATGTTCATTGTTATGAATTAGAAATTCATAAAGGTCCTTAGATTCCATCCATTTATAGTAAGATCCATCAAATTTAGAGATTGTAATTTGAGGAAGCTTGAAACTGAGGTGCTCAGAATGACAGCCACCGGACGAGCAGGTTTTGACGGAGGGTTCCGCGGATACCCTTTGAGCTTGTGAGCGTTCAAGCATATTTTGAGCAGCAGCTACGAGTACAGCTGTGTTAATGTGGGTTTCATTAGTTTTCCTTTCTCGCTACACGATACACGATACTGCGGTGCTGCAAGCCCCCATGCGTGGCCTTGTCAGTGGCAGCAGCATCAAAAGATTGTAGATGTATGAAAAAACAAAACGCCTGATCTTTATATAAGAAAAACAAGATGTTATGTAACCTAAACTTAGCGCCTGAACTGCAACAAGATTTTACGTTATTAAGACAATTGTCGCCGGAGTGTCCTTGAGCGTTTGGGCGCTCTCTCTGTACCCGCGCCACCCGCGTACCCTTCTCATTGCGATCGTGCGTAAATCCGCCGCGATGCACCGCAATAATGTTCAAAGAATATGACTTTACTCAGAGGCGCGCGGGCAGATTTATAATAATCATACCTAATCCTTTTGTGGATGTTTTGTGATTTGAATACTGTGATTAAGTACCACGGTGACATTTTTTAGGAATGCTACTAAATAAGATAAGTAATAACGATCTCGATTAGTAGATTTTTATGTAAAAAAATGAAAACCTAGATTTTGAATTTGAAGTACAGTGAGCGGCAAAATATTTATGAATTTACGAAATATGGTTAAAAATATTCCGCATATCAGAAAAAATAAAAAAAATACTGACTAGTACAGCAAAAAAAACTGAATGCACATCAAAGCGGTGTTTTCATGTGAATTTGGTTTTTTTTTGCTGTGCAAGTGAGCTTAATAGATGGTTATTTTTTTATTGCGATTTTAAATATTAACCGTAAAAATTCACTTAATTACGATAAATTAACAAAACTAAGCCTGTTGCGAGTTGCGAATAGTAAAAATGCACATGTAAGGAGCGGTATTTGTGCACGAAATCGTCATATAAATGAGAGCTGTAAGCCCATTAAATTTGGATCTTTAAAATATAACACAGCGCAAACACTTCTTAGGGTTCCATAGCCAAAATGGTAAAAACGGAACCCTTAAAAGTTTTTTGAAATATGTCCGTCTGTCCGTCCGTATGTCACAGTCATTTTTATTATAAAACATATATTACTGAAATTTTATCTAGAGGTGTGTTTCATGTGCCGCTACTTAGTTTTCTGGCTAAATTGCTAAAAAAATCTTTTAGGTGAGGCACTCCATACATACAATGCCAAACTAAATGTCAAAAATATTTTTTTTTGTAAATATGAACATGTTGTACGATACGGTTTTAAAAATATCTTATAACACAAGCAATAAATTAAAACATAGATTCTACAACTACAACTTTTGTTCAACAACTTTAAAAAAATATGTAGTCTTTAGATTGTCTCTTTTTTAAACAAACTAAATAGTATTTTCAATGTACGTTAAAATCCTTCTCATTGACATTGCTTGTCAGTCTTGTCACCTTACAGATATAATCAATTTCGCAATACATTGCGTGTTCGAATAAACTTTAAAGTGTACTAAAAATCAGACCACAAGTTATTTTTCAAAGTCGCTGAACAAAGGTTGTTTACTTTGAGGAGTAGAATCTACATTTTAATTTATTGCTCATGTTACAGGCAACACCCGGTATACAGAGTATTTTTAAAACTTTTTTATTAAGTCAATATTTTCAGAAATAATTGCTTCGAAAGTCTAAATATAATAGCCCCCATCTAACTTTGAATCCGTAAGTCTAAAAAATATGAAAAAATACCAAGAAGGATTAGTACTTAATTTTCTACGAAAATTATTTCACATATTATCGGTTCATCCGATTTTGAGTTATCTCCAAGAATCTACTTTCTACGGAACCCTACATTATACATGGTCCGATACAAACTTGGCCGGTCTTTTAAAGATTTTTGATAGGTAGTATTAACCCTTAGTAGTAATTTATTTATTCACTTGTGTTGATAATTAATATAAAATTTGTATTTATTTGCATTTCACCGACATAGTAAAGTTTATTTTAGGGTAGTCAACGCGCATGTGAATCTTCTGGGGTTGCAGGCGTCCATAGGCTTTATAACTGCTTTCAATCAGGTGGGTCGTATGCTTGTTTGCCAGCGTCGTGGTATAAAAAAAATCTTTTTTTCCTTTATTCTTACAAACATTGAACTCAATTTTTTATTAGATTCTCAATCAGGCTTTGCTCAGTGATAGTTAGTAGACTGAAATTTGGTATGAGTAATTATGTGTTTTAATTACGCCTACAAAGTGGTAAAACAATAAGTATCTGACACCCATTGTTGGATAGGTCTTTCAAGAAGAATATGCCTTAAACAACTTTTGGATGAAACGAATACTTTCGTAAATAATAGCTTCGAAAGTTGAAATTCTCTTTGATTTTTGAACCGTGGGTCCAAAAAAATTGGGAAAATTCCTGGAAGTGAGGCCATTCAAATACTTATCACGTATTTTCAATAAAAACTATATGGAATAAAATCGGTTGAACCGATTTTGAGTTATGCCTATAGTAAAATAACGTAAGTGCTACAAAATATTTCTTTATAGACTACCTTTTGAATGGATGTATTGTAACAGACCGGCAACTACGGATCCCTACACTGAGCATAGCCCGATATTATCTTGGCCGGTTTATCTGCAATCCTTTGCAGTTTACTTCGCAATTTCTAGATTTGAGAAATTAGTATAAAGTATAACATTAAAGATTGTTTTTAATCTTAAAATAAAACGCATATTACATTCGTTTAGAACACGGTATTCTTAAATATATATGTTTAAATAAATTCGGTTCTTTGGAGTTTTTTATTAAATTAATTATTAGTCTATTGTATTGCAGTACTATCAGATTTCCGCAACTCGACGACTAATGCCTATTTTGCGTGATGCATGCGTTTACTAAAACATAATAATTTTAGTTTACTTACATGACCAAATTTGTTTTCAGAGCAATGTGAGATTCATGATTTTTGTTTTATTTCATTTGTTTTTTACTTGTATTATAATCTAAATAAAATACACTTTTTATACGAACGTACATAAACATGCATACGAGTACATTATCTTAAAAGATAAAACGTCTATACATTATTGATTCCGGGAAGACACGTTATATCCGCACCGTATGAACCCTCTGCAGTTATTTAGTCTTTAGGCATAGTAAGTCCGATATTATTGCTAACGGGCCAAGCACAAGTATATGTAGTACAAGGGAAGCACGGAGCGACGAGCGACACAGCCTCCTCGTCTCAAAGCTAGCTTACGACTGCCAGCAACGCCGTTTTCGAGCTAATAACGCACGAAATGTGGAATTATGATCAAGTTGTTTAAGAAAATTTAATCAATTTAAATATCCTACGTTGAGTTTGTAGTGTTCTGTAGTACATATTTTTTAGTTCAACAATATTTTAAATCGTATGAGCCGTTCAGAAGATATAAGCAAAATTAACCGTAAAACGACTTTTCGCTACATTTACATAACGGATAAACTATACGTTACACGATTTATTCAAACGTTGACAATGTTGTACATGAAATGGTAAATAACATATATTTTTTTCAAAATTTTTGAATGACCCGTTATTGAGATATATCTCTTAGAAAGTAACAGTTTTCGGCCACAATCAGCGCCTAGCGCCTTAAAATGATTTTATATTTTAAAAGATCAGGCGCTTTGTTTTTTCATACATCTACAATCTTTTGATGCTGCTGCCACTGACAAGGCCACGCACGGGGGCTTGCAGCACCGCATTATCGTGTAGCCCTACCCCTCCCCTGCTACGAGGAACAAAGGAAATCTAGGAGACTTATCGTACTAGAAACCGGATTTTTTAATTTTTTTCAAATAAAAATTAAAATATACCACCACTTTTTTTGTATTGCAGCATCAGCATTTCGTGTTCCCCCATAAAAGACGCGTCTAATTATATATATTTCTCATCTAGGAGACTTATCGAACTAGGTTCAGTGTCGTGGGCTCCCCTACTATAACGAGGTGATTTCTATTTGAAAGAGCCGTGAGTGCAGTACATACAAGATTAGGAAAAATCATTGTCTCGGGCACAATTCTCGCGCCTCGAAGATAAAGACCACTTTTTGATTAGCTATCATAGCTTACCCGATTTTGCCAAATATTTCCATTATATTATTCTGCCTTAGGTACATACATCTTCTGAATACCTGTACAAATAATTTACTTACCACAGGATTAAAATATTTTTTTTAATATTTTTACGTCACGCCTGTCTATAATGTGAGTTTTACCGCACGCTACGCATACGGTAAAATTCGCATTATGGCCAGGTGGAGACGTAAAATTGTGTACTCACCACGGGCAGTAAAAAAGAAAGCCCTCTATCGCATATTTACAACCCTCGCCTGTGGCTCGGGTTACAAATACCTGCGATTTCGGCCTTTCTTTCTTTTACAGTCCTTGGTAAGTAATGTACTATTTTCTACTTGTCGACTATAATGCTATTAATAAATAAATAAATAAAAATATTTTTATTTAGTAACTAAGATTAGGTTTACAATAGATGTGCTGGTGCCTCTTTTTAAGTATTTATAGTGCAGTCATTGAAGCATTATTGCTCCGAATTTTTTTACTGTGAACCGAATTGCATACAATTTTGGAATTAGGTTCATCTTACCCTTAACTTCAAAAGTGAAAATGATTTGAACTCCGCAACCACCCTGGGGGTGGTTGCCACCCCTTCTCGGGGGTGAATTTCTTTTTTTTTTTTAAATTTTAAGCAAAAAATCATCTATAAAGTTTTTCAAAAAATCCAATACTTTTCAAGTTATTGGCAATTGAAAATTCGCAATTTTTTCACGTTTTTCATCGGTTTCTTGCAAATATCTCCAAAAATATACGTTTTATCGAAAATTTTATAAAAAACAAAATTGTAGCAGGTAAAACAATGAACAATTTGGTTTTTTATAAAGTATTCTAAGTGCAATATTAAGCTAGATATTAAAGATCAAAGCCGTTTTTTATTTTGTCTGAAATTTAATCGATGTGGTCAATGCCATCTAGCGGCGAGCAGATGCATTTTATGCATTCTAATACAATAGGGTTTTGTAGTGCTTGAAATAAGCTTTAAAATGAGCACTATTAAAAGTCTTTTGCACGTAAAATAAGTGAGCTGTATTGCAAATAAGGGGAGCATCTAATGTTTTTTCTTTTAAATCAATGGGTTTCATAAGTGCCATTTCCACCAAAATTAAAATTAATCGTATTCCGCCTAGAATTAACTTTATTATGAAGAGTTTGATAGACAATATCAGTTTGGCTGCTTCAGGACATATATTTTTCAAAAAAGTCACGATTTAAAAAAAAACAAAATTTCAAATTTTTTAAAAACCCACTTTTTTTTCATAATATCTCAAAAATGACGACAGATACGTATAAAAGTGTATGGATTAAAAATTTAGGTATTTTTCTGACAAACAATTTGGTTTTTTTGTTTTTTCTGTCAAACAAAAATTGACGGAGATATGATTGTTTAAAGAGCGCGTGGCAGCGCAATCACAGCCTCTCTTAAGCCCTTTAACCCTTCACCGTTTTAGAAAAAGGTTTTTTACTATATATTGCAATGAAGGATGTTGTAGCTCTCTTAATTATCTTTACAATGGTTTTTTATAAATTGTGATAGCATGAAAATTGAAGGAGTTATGGTCCTAAACAAACCTGGAGTGCGATTTTTGAATCTCACCAAGTGACTAAATCTCACCGATGTGAGTGATTTACTATCGGAAATCACTCACATCGGTGAGAATTAGTCACTTGGTGAGATTCAAAAATCGCACTCCTGGTAAAAACTTATCATATTTTTTTCTACTTAGTAACTGAAAATTTCGGAGTGTGAATATTTGGAGCAATGTGAAAGTACGCAGTATAATAGAGACCCACAACTATTGTAATGTGTATATATTGAAATGATACAGCCTGCTCGCAGGAACAGCGAGCCACCGTCGTGCAGCTTCCATCAGTTTGACGCGACGTGGTCTATAAAGACCATAACTAAACACCTCCTAAGAGGGAATACGAAACCCGCGTACATAGGCTGCTATTTATATATCCGGAAACCGGGATTACAATCTTCTTAAATAGCATATTTGACCTCCATGGTAAAATTTGAACTTTTTTAAGTACTGGCCGGTATATTTTTTCTTTCTTATTAACGCTCGTGTTTTGTTTTTGACGGGTTTTAAATGTCATCTCGCAGCAAGAATGGAACTCACTCGTGAAAATATTCGTGCTATGATTTATTATGATTTTCGGCGTGGTTTAACGCAACAACAGTGCATAGATCAACCAACTTCAACTTTTGGTGATGAAGCCCCATCTAAAACTACTGTGTATCACTGGTTTAGTGAGTTCAATCGTGGACGTAGTATGCTTACGGACGAAGTTAAGGCAGGTCGCCCGAAATCGGTCGTTGTACAACAAAATATCGAGGCTGTGCGAAAACTTATAATGGACGACCGACATGTTACGTACTGCGAGATAGAGGCGACTCTGGGTATTTCTATGACCAGCATTAATAGCATATTACATAATTATTTGGCTGTAAAAAAAATTTGTTCGCGTTGGATACCCCACAACTTAACAAAGGAGCAAAAAGATGCTCGCGTCGAATGGTGCAATAAAATGTTAAAAAAATATAACCGTGGTGACTCAAAAGCCGTTTATAACATCTATACAGGTGACGAATCCTGGATCTATGTATACGATCCCGAAACGAAGCAACAATCAACGGTATGGGTGTTTCAAAATGAGCCGAACCCTACGAAAGTTACTCGTGCAAAAAGTACATTGAAACAAATGGTGGCCTGCTTCTTCGGTATTAATGGCCATGTAGCTACAGTGCCACTAGAAAACCGTAGAACGGTTAATTCAGAGTGGTGCACGACCATTTGCTTACCGGAAGTATTTGAACAAATTCGTAAAACTAACCAGCGACGAAGAATCATTCTTCATCATGACAATGCCAGCTGTCATACGTCACGCGAAACAACTCTATTTTTGGAGGGTCAAAATGTGGAATTAACGGGTCATCCGCCGTACAGCCCTGACTTGGCACCCAACGATTTTTATTTATTTCCAAATATAAAGAATAAATTACGCGGTCAACGATTTTCGACCGCTGAAGATGCTGTCGACGCATTCAAACAACACGTTATGGAGGTACCTCAGGCGGAGTGGCAGAAGTGCTTTAAAAATTGGTTCACGCGAATGCAAAAGTGCATAGATCATCAAGGGGAATACTTTGAAAAACAATAAAACCATTTTCAGCCGTGTACGTTTGTTTGTTTTTTTGTTTCCGGATATATAAGTAGCAACCCTCGTATGCCGCTCGTTGTTCCGATGTCAACCTCCGGAGGTGTTAGGCCTTTAGGGACGCTACCGCATGCGGCCCAGCGTCCGCATCACCGCCTGCGCTACCGGCAGGTTACAGTTTTGGGCTAAGCGAAGAAGGATAACACTTTATTCAGTGTCATGGATCGATTCGGAATCGTAGAAGACTTTCATATTTCATCAATCTAGAACGAACCATAGACTATAATATTTTTAAATTATTTTTAAATATGTAATCATATAAAAAAAAATAAAAATAAAAAATGTTACTGTTTTAATTTAGGGGTAGTTTTAAGGGTAGAAAAGCTTAAGAATATGATAATCATTTTCGAGAGTGTGGAATAATATTTAAATCCTTTTCATTTTATAAAAAAAAAAAAAAATTTTTTTATCAAGGGGTAGTTTTCAAGGGTTAAAAGGGGGTTAAAAATTTGATAATTATTATAGAGAATATAAAATATTACTTACTCTATACTTACATCTTTTTATGTCATACCAAAGTATTTTTTTGTGATTTTTTCAATTTAGGGGTTGTTTGCAAGGGTTGTAAGATTTTCAAGGGGTTGAAAATGATTTTAATATGAGGTAATTATGTTAGAAAATACTTTACAATTTCACCACTTACTATTAGACATGTTTTCTTGCGATAAAATGGCTCAATGTCAATTTTTCCATTAAGGGGTTGTTTACACCCCTTAAAAATAATAGGCGGAGTTCAGATCATTTTCACTTTTGAAGTTAAGGGTAAGATGAGCCTAATTCCAAAATTTCATGCAAATCGGTTCACAGTAAAAAAATTCGGAGGTAAGACCGTATTTTTCGCTTCAATGACTGCACTATTAAGATACTTGTGTTAAGAGAACACCGCTCTTCCACAGGTTGTTTTGCTTATAATCTAGTATAGTTATTGTAAAAAAAAACAGGCCGGGCAGTTATCGAACCGTCAGAGACTGTACCTATATACCACAGAGTACCACAGGCTACTTAGTAGATACTACTGTATACAATAGTGACATAATTAAGCTTTTTATTTCGTGCCTTTACTTATTCGACTGAAAAGGTCACGATTGTATACAATACTATTTGCTACTCGTCTACTTTAGTGCTGGAATGGGAAATACCTTAGAGAATTCAACCCGGATGGAGTAGCCATGTCATTTTCTGTACAGTCGAGGACAAAGAGATGTATACACTTTTGGACCTTATTGCGTTGTAATAAGGTCCAAAAGTGTATACATCTCTTTGTCCTCGACTGTACAAAAAAAGTCTGCCGATTTTTGTGGGGGAGGGGAACGTCAAATGTATGGCTACTCAGAGAAATAAACCAATGGAGTGGTAATTGTCAGGCGCCCCCCTCTGCCAAGAGTACAAGACCACTGGTCGTAGCGGTTATATAAAACTAGTTGTCGCGCGTCAAACGCCATTCAATGAATGTCAGTCAGCGCGGAACGATCTGAGGTAAAAATGCCGAATTGCTGCGTGTTTTCATGTAAGAAAAGATCTGAATTGTTTAGTTTACAGAAGGATAACGTTTCTTTTCATCTGTAAGTATAATTACGTCTAAATATCATCAAATAGTACACGAGATTAGCAAAAAACTAAAAAATATTGTCAATCAAAAAGTGTTGCCACTTAACGGTACTACATCTGTTTTAGGGTAATTTTTAAACTTGACTCTTCATAGTACATTGTACCATCGAGTTCATAATTGCATACCAAATTTATCAATGACTTCATTCATAAATTGGGTATACAATTATGAACACGATTACATCGAGGGAGGTAAGTAAAATATTGCAAACAAGAGTAATCGACTCCAGTGCGGCAGAAATACGTCCGCCATTATGTCATTCATTGTCAATGTTATGACAGGTTAGGCAATACACTTAAAAGATACTCCGTGGGTTAGGCAGAGACCCATTCGGCATACAGCCATAATTGTAAAGCATTGCTCTGTTAAAAAAGCAGTGTGTCTATGTGTGTGTGTTGTTATTAAATTGTTTCTAAACATATTTTAATCGACTTTTAAATTATTTAACTTACATATTGAAAAAATGAAAAGATTAACGTCAGTACTTCAAAGGTAAAACCCATTCACACGCATAGCTTTTTAAATTATAATGTCGTCGAGGACCGCCGAGGGCAGGGCAGTAAGGTGGTTTGGAACTCAAAAAACTGACACTATAAGGATAACCTAGCCTATAGCACATTACGCACGGACGCACGGTAATGAAATAAAACATAACCACTGGTTTAACAACTGTATTGAATTCAAATCTTTTTAAAACCGTATTATGGGAAGGGCAATAAACTACTACTGGTTCGGAAAGGAGCCCCAAATGAGAAGAACCAGCGTAAGAAACTCAGCGTATGTGTGCTGTACGGCACAATAGCTGAAATTTGTCTATGGTCTCAAAAATACAGCTACCATAAACAAATTTCCGTTTTAATAAACAAATTTCAGCAAGTGTAATGAATTCCGCACTGAATTCCGCTCTAATGTGTGGCGCCCCTTAAGTGAAATATACTTGTAGATGCTTGAAATAACGATACAATACAATACACATACTCTTTATTGAACATCTCAAAAAGAAAACCAGTACAGAAAATGCATAAAGTCAGAATAGAGGTAAACAACAGGCGGTCTTATCGCTAAAAAGCGATTTCTCCCAGACAACCTTTAGGTAGTGGAATTGTGTTAAATAAACTAAGTCAGTAGGTGTTGCAAACAGTGAAGAAAAGCGGAAAAAAAAACTTAATATCACAGAACAATATCCTAATAAATAAATAAATAAATAACCATATTAAGATACACTACACTTAAACAAAATAAATATATAAATATATATACATATATAGTGCCGGCTGTAAAGAGAAAGTGTCACGGACGAGACAAATAGTAAAGTTTAAGGAGCTTTTTAAATAAAGCGGGTGATTGAGCGCACCTTACATCTAGAGGCAGAGAATTCCAAAGTCGAACCGGTTGAAATGTAAAGGAACTGTTATAAAATTTAGAAGAGGATGAAGGGACAGAAAGAAGTCAATTCCGGGAGGAACGATATTCCTGTTTAAAAATTAATTCGTTCCTTTATTTTCGCCATACATTTTATGTAGCATTTAAATTTTGTATGGATTATATTTTATTTATTATAAGGTACGTTATACAAACTTATCCCCTTAAACAGGCACTTTTAATTTCTGACTCTGGTATCACTGTACCTAACAGGTCAGTTTTAGTGATGGGACAGCACAAAAATAAATGTCAATATTAACATTAGCAGTATGTCATACTTTTTATTTATAATAGAAAATGAAGAAGAGATAATAAAAATAGAAACACAAATTGGAAACAGATGCCCGTTACAATCAAAATATCAACTGCGAAGGACTCTGGAACATCACGATGTCGCTAGTGACTGATTCATCATTGTTCATTACAGTGAAAAATTCACTGAGGTGGATAGAGGAACGTCTAGTGTAATTGGAAGCACATTGGAACGGTAATCTAAACACGTGGGTTCGAATCCCGTGATGTTCCAAAGTTCTTTGCAGTTAATTGTTTCATTGTAATAGTTATTTGTTTACAATTTGTAGTCTTTTCCACTAAATATAAAAGCAAATACACATCAAAATATTAAATTGATAATATAAAAGTTATTCTAAATCAGCTTGCAAGATTTGTCCTGAACAAATAGACAAACTAACTTACGTAGAATACTAACATTTTAAGTAATATTCTGGTAGAAAAACTGGATATTTAATCACAACTTAACATTATAATTTTATCAATAGCTAAACCTTATACTTGGTGAAGAAACAAAAATATATAACTAACCTACGATCAATGTTTCTCTGCGTCCGTAGGAAACACCTTAGACAACCCTACACGTGATCCCTGGGTGGTGCTAAAAGAGTTACAAACTTGGCAGCTCTACTGTCCTACCTGGACCTCGCAGCACTCACTGGATTTTCTTCATCATCTGCTTTCCCACTACCCTAGGGAAGAAATGCCTATCTATATCCAGTGACATGTAGGCATACGATAAATAAATCTACGATAAAATGTGACCTTTTCAAGTCAAAGGTACATAATTATCGGTTGTCAATAAGGCGTTACCATAAAAAATCATTTAGAAATTAACTCTATTAACAACCGACAATGATGTACCTTTGACTTGAAAACGTCACAAATATCGATACTTAAGTATATTATTTTCGACGCGTTCCTCGCACTGTGTACGTTTACTTAAAGATGACATTATCTCGTTCACGGACAGGTTGTCTGTGGCTGTGTTTGTGCTTGTGTGAGTATATTTTATGCTAGTGTTTGATAATTTTATCGTGTGCGTGTGTAGCGACGTCAATGGAAAATGCATTAGTGTTAACAGTATTTATGTGCGTTTCCTCGTCCCCCGCGCCGAAATTGGCAGACTTTTTCTGATAGAAATGAGTGCGCGTCTCGCAAGTATGGCTATTAAAAATATTTATGACGGGTTACTCACGTAATTTAAGTCGATTATTGCTCGACATGTTTCGATCAATTTACGATGATCATTCTCACGAGCGGCCTTCCGCGACGGCAGCTGCGGGAAGCTATTAAAAAGATAAAAGATAAAAAAGATAAAAGATATTTATTCTTCAATTTAGGCACATTACAATGCACTTATGAACGTCAGAGAAAAAAAAACTACCACCGGTTCTAACCCTACACCTCTGACCCGAGAAGTATTATTTATGACCGGCAAGAAACTCGGCGGGACTTATTTTTTCAAAACAGTAATACAGTAACATTATATCTTAAAGATACACAATAATGCGTAGTTCTATAAGAAGACATATCAAAACAGCTTGAGAGACATACAATGTACGTATTGTTTAATTAATATAAAATAATAATAATAAAATCCAAATCTGATTGCTTCACAAAACGTTTGATATGCTTTCCTATCTGAACTGTGTCCTCTAAATGTTAGATGATTTTGTAGTAGTTTCTGGTTTGGGCCATGCATCTTTGTCCGTCATATAGTCCTCGACCCTGTAATAACCCTTTGACATTAAACATTTTTTCAAATATTTCTTAAGAGCGGGAAATGATAAATTTAAAGCATCGACGGGTAACTTGTTATAAATGTGAATACCTTGACCAAAAAAAGACTTATATGCTTTGCGGATACGACTACTTCTGATAGCAAGCTTGTTTTTATTAAATTTCTAGTGTTATAGCTGTGGATGTCAGAATTTTTTTTGAATGTATGTATATTCTTTACAACAACAATAATATTGTCATAGATATAAATATTGGGAAGCAACAGTTAAAATATTAATTTCTTTAAATAGTTCACTAACTGATGCACCTGCGTTTAAGTTGTACAGAAAGCGGATGGCTCTTTTTTGTAAAACAAATATAGTCTGTATGTCCGCTGCCTTGCCCCAAACCTGAATACCATATGACATTATACTATGAAAATACCTGTGATAAACTAAGCGAGCTGCGGCTTATTGGCTACAATAGTCCTGTCCGTGATAATAGATCGATCCTAATAGAGCGTGGCACGACCATTTTCGAGAACTGGTGCAGGTGTGTACTTGTAGTACGGCACTTCGTGGTCCACAAGACCGTATAGAAGAGCAAGCTGCTGGTGTAGGTATAATCCTAGCCACGAGGTTATTATTTTTATTACTAACCAATATGTTTAATGAAAATCATAGCATACCTGTGTCAAACTTTTTTAAAGACAGATTCTTAAATATATTTTTAGTTATCTATTTTTTATGCCTCATCCTATCACACTACTCGATGGCATGTTTCTTATTTAAAGCCTGACCAGAAATAGATGATCATTGTCAAGAGGGAGCTATTATTCTCATTTAGGTATATGGCAACAGTTCAGTATGGTCAAAAACTACATTATTCTCCATTATTCTCTATGTATAATGTCATCTTGACTTGATTTATTTCCAGCAGTTTATTACTTATATTATTTACAATGTTTTGCTTATGAATATGAATAGTGTTGGCCATTTCTTGACATTTATTGAAGTAAATCCAAAGAGTAAAGTAAGTATGGTGTCGAGCCCTCAGAAGTTTACCTTGTCACAAGTAGAAGACCATTTAAACATTGATTTGACAAATATAATGGATCCTAATAGTAGTTTATGTAACTGTTACGTAATAAGGCCTAATTACGTACAGTTGCATACACTGATTTATCTACACACATATTATAAATCCTAAATGATGTGTTCGGAAACCAGCAGAATGACCGCCATTGCACCGCCATGACCAACTCGATTGTGTCGGCGTTCGCGTGCCGGCCCTCGGGGAGAGGGCGGATCTTGGTAACGTTACCGTGGGTAATGAATTTTCATACGTTTTTATGACACTGTCAGAGATGTTACGTTACTGGTTGCATTAATGGTGGTACTTACATACGGTTTCAGAACGCGGAATAGAGGATTTATGATATTGGTGTACATAAATAAATTAAATAATCATATCGATTGTATTAGGGTAGAGAAGGAGTAGGTAACTGAATGATTGAACGTACCTAGTGACTTGCAACATATTTATTGTAATTAATACACCATGTGCTAGAATCGTTTTAAATATTGACTAGAAAGAAACCGACCAAGAGCATATCTGGCTATGATAAGTTTAGGGTTCCGTTAGTTTCCCGTCCGACGCATAATAATAAAATAAATAAAAATAAAAAAGTTTTTTATTTCTTGCCCATTGGTGCAATGTCGACAAATAAAAATTGGTTTTAGTTACATCAAAAAATAGTGACTTACACTAGTATCAAGTTTCTTAAACTGTCTGTCATTATCGTCATTAAATTAATGAATTAATTGTATAACTTGACTATAATTGATATTTACTATTAATTGTCCTTAAATTATATAATATTAGTATGTCCATGAGTTGTATTAGATTTGTATTTAAGGAATATATGCATTACAAATTATATAAATTAGAAATTAATTAAAATTAGATATGGATTGGAATAATAGAGATAGACACATAATAGGCTGGCCTAAAAGAGGGTAGGTAACTATTTTGGAGAATATGGGCATGAAACTACTAATCCTAAGAAGACATATCATTATCAGCTCTATTTCATAATATTATTATTTTTAGACACTCGGTTCAAAAGTTAGAACAGCTAGGTGGATACATTTTTCGACTTACAGCACTCAGATTTTAATATTATATTTCTGGCGTAAGCATTGATTTATACAAAAAGGGAGATATGGTACCAGGCGCTCGATTGTGCGCCATCAAATATAGGTTCCGGCACCTATATTGAATCAGTCGGGAGGAGAGTCTCTCAGTCATACTTTGTGCAATGCGAAAAATGTGGAGGTCTCCCTTGCATACCCGTGTTAACTATATAGATTCATCTCTTTTGCCGATGATGCACATACATTATAGCGGTGTGTAGCATTTTACAAATGTGTAGGTGCTGGAACACATTTCAGTTTTGTTTACTATGAACGTCACTCATCTTCCTTTTTGTTTATGTCTATGGGCGTAAGTCACTACATTACGCCAGAAATGTAATACCCATCAAAAACATAAATGTGAAAGGCTGCCAAGTTCGATACTATGGGAATGCTTCGCCTATAAAAGAAGTGAGATCTGAATAAGTACCAAGTTCCATAAAAATACCTCAAATTATAAATAGTTATAGGAATGCACACTTGATTTCCAGCAGATTTTAAGGTACATTTTGAATAAGTATCACGTTACATAGAAATACCTAAAATTATAATAGTCAGAGAAACGCACACCGGTTTTTTTAGCAGTTTCCTGATAATATTTATTATTTTCAGTACTTTTTAATGATGTTACTTGGCAAGTTTTCACACACCACACACCTTTTCAATGCAATGAATCGACACCTTTGGACTGCAATGTGTCAAGTATATAATTTTCTATTAAAACTTGCCGTTACTTACATAGTACTTTTTAATGATGTAACCGAAGTTACATCATTAAAAAGTACTGAACATAATAAATGTTATCAGGAAACTGCAAAAAAAACCGGTGTGCGTTTCTCTGACTATTATAATTTTAGGTATTTCTATGTAACGTGATACTTATTCAAAATGTACCTTAAAAACTGCTGGAAATCAAGTGTGCATTCCTATAACTATTTATGATTTGAGGTATTTTTATGGAACTTGGTACTTATTCAGATCTCACTTCTTTTATAGGCGAAGCATTCCCATAGTATCGAACTTGGCAGCCTTTCACATTTATGTTTTTGATGGGATTTCATTTATTTTTGTTAGGTGTAGGTTCTTTATTATTTTTTTATCACGGACGGCGCGAGCGCGGCGGACGAGTGTAGGCAGCGACGGAGGGTGCGCGAGGCGGGGAACGGAATTTTTATCTAGTATCACTATACATACATATATCGGGATTTCGGGATCGATCGGGCATCGCGAGTACCTATAATCTATGATAAATCCTATTTTACTATTTATTTATAGGTGATTTTTACAAATAAACTGGCTCCCTACACCTATAAAATGTACCTACTTACATATAATTACATACATCAATAACGTACTTTATACTATTTGTAAGTACGCTACCTACATAGATAATTAATAACTTGGTAATACATACTGCAGTAAAACACTTCTTACTTGCATTAAATACGTTTAATTTTGACGACAAAGTAAAAATATTTAATATTAGCAAAAATTATCAATTATTTAAAATTTAGCATTTCACGTAAAAATCACAATAATGGCATCTAAATAAGGGTATTTCACATTCAATAAGTTCCCTAGTGGTCAGAATACAATTAAATTATAATAACAAAAATATTTAAATTTAGCACTTCACTTAAAAATGAAGAGAACTGTACCTATTTCACTTTCACATTCAACAACCTCCCTAGTGACCAGAATGTAATTAAATTACAATAATTAAAAATATTTAATATTAGCACTTCACTTAAAAATGAAGACGACTGTACCTAAACAAGGACATTACAAATTCAATAGTTAGCAAAACCGGTAAGTAAAAATAAAGACTCGGCTAGTAATAATTTGGCTGCAGGAAAATAATGGGTTAATGAGGCGGGTGATATGGATGGTGACAGATGATGCGCTGGCTGAACGTAGCCTAAATTAAAGAGCCAGGTCTTTATACGCCCGTCAAACGAGGCAATTGGAATTTGGGAAATTTAGCAAAACAACAAAAAAACTATTATGGCACAAAAATACTGGATACAAAAAAGGAATCCGATTTGTAACGTTTTTTTAACAAAAATATAAATAATTTGATGTTCTCGAAAGCAGGATGCAAAAGCTGTTGCTTAAATTAAAAAAGAGTTCGTGGGCCAGTGTCCGCTTTGATACGGCGGACCCAATAGCTCGCTGAACTCCTTTTCTCACTTGCGAGAGCCCGCTGGATGCGGACTCTAACTCTCCGATGATGTGGCGAAGAAACCCGCGGAAATCGCGGCAGCTGCAGACTGTCCCGCCGGCCCGGCATCCACAAGGGCCTTCCGGAATCAGGCGGTTTCAGGGTATAGCACTTGCTAAATAATTTATATTGGGCCTCTTCGCCCGGCAAGGGTTTCGGTTTTATTTCTGCTCCAACAATGCAACAATAGCACTTGCCATACAATGTTTGAAATAAATCGCACTTTATCACGATGCAGCTAAGCAAATTATGGCAAAAAAGACCAAAACAAATCCAGATTATCTCTTTTTCTTTCAAAATCTCACGGCGCTCTGACAGACTCCATCAAAAATCAACTTTTTTCTTTTGACAATCTGGAATACCTCAAAATTCACATTCAAAATTAGCGCGAGTCTTATCTCAATTTTATAACTGCCAGACGTATTACAAAATACGGACTGATATAAGCGCCATCTACCTGTAATGCCGTGAATCACAATGTACGCTTTTTTATATATCAACCGTGACCTAGCCTTAGACACAGAAGTTCAGAAGTTCTAAAGAAAGTCGACAGATGTCGTACGATACGTAGCGTAATGCTACAGCATCTCCCTACCAAACAAAGAAACAAACAAACAACAACACAAGTAAACACAAGAAAACTAACCCCAAGCAACAAAAACAAACACAACTTAATGCTAAGGCCAAAAAAAGGCACAACAAGAGAACCCTAAACGAATTCCAAAAAAAAACAAAACTAACCAGTTATTAACATTACCCCTAAAGACTAACCTAATAGATTAACAAGATGACAAAACGCCAACCAACGCGTCACGCGGTCCAAGACGTGACGGCCGGGATAGGACAGAAACTGCACCTGGCCACAGATCTTAATCCCTCACATCGAGTCATCAAATTATACAACCAGGCTATCATAGACCGGGAAAGATAAACGAAGCCTTAAACACCAACGGTAAAAAAGGTCAAATCTGGAAAAAGGAGCAAGGAAACGCTCAAACGAAAACAAAAAAACGATAAGAAACAAATCAAGCAAGGATTACCGACAAGGGAATGGCGGACTAAAGCGCATTTTAGAATTTTGAGAAAACTGAACGGGCCGAAAGAAGAAACTATTTCAAGATATCTTTAATATGATAGGTACCGACGTGCTCGGAATCGGTATCAGCCAGTACATATACCTGTGGAGACACCCGTCTAACCACACGGCACCGAACGAAACGTGGAGCGAATTTACCGCCTCGAAAAGGATCAGCGGATCCACGCTGGAAATTCCGGCGCCAAACGATTTGGTCACCAACGATTCTTGGCGAAGAACGGTTCGTGTTGAACTTGGCGGCGTTACGATGAAAGGCTAAAGCCATCGAATCAGAAACTTTATCGTACACCTCACGAAGCGTCTGAAGATTCGAAGCGTGTTCCATCCGGCTGAGTCCCACATCTTGGTCCACAACCTGATTCTCAACACGTTCACGAATCATTGACAACTCGCGGCCGTACATCAAAAAATTCGGTGTATAAGCAGTAGCCAAATTTATACAAGAGTTTAAATAAAGAGCGACCCGATGTAAATGACCCGACCAACTGCGTTGGTCATTTTCAACTAAAATGCTCAAAGTTGTAATCACGACCTGGTTATATCTCTCCACAACTTTCGCTTGTGGCGAATAATATGGGGTATAACACGGACCTGGAATATTATAGCTCGCCAGGAAATCCAGAAATTGACGACTATGAAAAACTGTAGCGTTGTCACAGAGAATGTTAGTAGGAACACCGTACCGCAAAATAACCTCCGACTCTAATGCCATCGATATTGACCTCGCATTCACCAACTTCAAAGGGACCAACCAAACAAATTTGGTAAAAACGTCAACCAAAGTCAAAATATAACGACACCCATTACGGCTAACCGGTAAAGGACCAATTAAGTCAATGGAAAGAAGATCCATTGGAGCCGCAACACGACGAGGAAATAAGCGAAGTCCACGAGGTTGTGAATTTGCAATTTTATAAGACTTGCAAATCTGACATTCGGAAAGGAACCTTGTAACATCACGGTACATATTCGGCCAATAGTATAAGTCACGAGCTTTTAAATACGTTTTCATAACACCAGGATGAACGTTGGGAAATCCATTATGAATTTCAGCAACCGCCTCTCTAGTCCTTGAAGCAGGAAGAACTATACGCCATGGATTAGGTGCTAAAGGGTTTTCGATAGATACCCTGCGCATTAAGACACCATCCCGAAGAGCAAATGCAGTAAACATTTGAGGATTGTCCAAAACTCCCTGGTAAATTCGTTCATACCAAGGATCTCCAGAAGGATCCATGCCACGCGCGAATGAGATAAGCCCAACTTGAGCGCGGGACAAGGCGTCTGGAACAACATTAAGGACACCTTTTTTATGTTCAATCTCAAAGTTATATTGGGAAATCAAAGTTGCCCAACGAGCCAAGCGCCCGGTAGGATTATCAAGGGTGATCAACCATTTAAGAGCAATATGGTCAGTAATGATCTTAAACCTCATTCCATCGAGATATCCCCGGAAATGCTTTATGGAATCAACAACGGCGAGAAGCTCATGCTCGGTTGTCCCGTATCCACGTTCAGCTTTAGTGAATAAACGAGAATAATAAGCAATTGGATGTTCAACGCCGTCAAACTCTTGAGCCAGGACCGAGCCTAAGCCAACCTGGCTAGCGTCACATTGAAGGATAAAAGGTTTCGAAAAATCCGGGCAAGCCATCAACGGAGCGCTCATCAAGGCATCCTTCAATTTAGAAAAAGCTTTACTAGCACTATCGTTCCAATCGATGGGATCACGTCCCTTTCTCTTACCAATAAGTGCCGTCAGAGGAGCAATAATCGAAGAAAAACCATCCACGAAACGGCGATAATACGAACACATACCAATGAAAGCACGTAGAGACTTGGCAGAAGAAGGGGTAGGGTAATCCCTAATAGCTTCTAATTTCTTTGGATCAGTTTGAAGACCACGCTCATTGACGATGTAGCCGAGATACTTTAATTCAGACTTACAAAACTCGCACTTATCTAAATTAACCGTAAGACCAGCTTCTTTCAACCTATCACAAACCTTACGAATAAGCCGCATATGACTGTCAAAATCACGAGACACCAAAATCAAATCATCAACATAGCCGAAGATAAAATCCTCAGACTCAGGGGTATATTCAAAATTGACAATCATGTCAGTAAGCCTCTGCATCTCGGACGCAGCGTTGGTTAAACCAAAAGGGAGACGAACGAACTCAAAGAGGCCCCTTTGGGGTACAATAAAGGCCGTTTTCTCACAACTGGCCTTATCAGCTAAGGGGATTTGCCAAAAGGCGCTCCTAAAATCCAACGAAGTTAGATATTTGGCACCTCGTAGGTTATCAAGGATGTCCTGGACGCGCGGGAGAGGGTATGAATCCCTGATGGTAACGCTGTTCAACTTCCTACTGTCCACGCAAAATCTGACACTACCATCTTTCTTGGTAACCATCACCACTGGGGAAGCCCAGGGTGATCGTGAGGGACGAATAACGCCTGACTCTAACATCTTGTCGATCTCTTCGTTGAGAATCTTGAGTTTGACTGGAGATAAGGGATAGTAACGTTGACGGATGGGCGAACCAACAGTCTCAATTTTATGCGAAAGCCACGAAGTACAACCTAATCCAGCTTTATCAGAAGAAATCTCCTCAAACTCGTCAATAACACATTGGAGTTTTGATTCCTGCAGTGGTGCAAGCACCGTACGAGGGTGGACATAGCGAACCTCACCTACTCGTGGGACTGCGACAGGAACATGATGTGAAGCGACGTAAAGCTTACCTGACAAACCATCACGGAATGCCTTCTTTAAAATGTCAATGAGACCAACAGCATTCCAAAACTCAATTCCTAAAATAAATGCAGTAGGAAGATTACTGCTTACTAGACAGGGGTGCAGAACGCGAATGCCACTAAAAAGAATGGGGACGTCCAAACCGCCTAGAATTTCAATAGGAGAATTGTCGGCGGAGACAACATAAGGCCGGATATCCTTGTGATATGTTATACCGAGCTCCGATAAGAGGGATATATCAATTAGTGAAACCTGAGCACCAGAGTCTAAAAGAGCTCTTACCGAAGAGCCAGCAACTAAAACATCAATAAAAAGTCTATTATCCGGGGAATTATTCATATAAACGGGCGACACCGATGGACCTCTCAGTGCGCCACTTATTCGTTTTTTGACGGACCAGAATTACAACTAGGACAATCGCGTGTGATTGCACCAACACGCTTACACTTGAAGCACACTGCCCCTGAAACGTTAGGACAATTACGATAGTTGTGACCAGTTGCATCACACTTCATACACACTATAGAACTGGGTTGACCTAAAACTTGAGCACTAATCGGTGCAATAGCCAAACGTGCTGGACGTGAACCTTGAAAGGCTTCAAAATTTTTCGCGACTTCTAACAAACCATCAATATCCCTGACCACGTTAGTTGCAAGACAAGGATGATATCTAGGATTCATTCCATATTTAATAATGTTAAACAGGTTGTCTTCGGAAACCGGTGTACGAAGCTTTGCGTTTAGATCGCGCGCCTGAATAACAAAATCAACCACTGACTGGTTGTCCTTCTGTGATAAAGCGCGAAGTTGGCTCTCAAGCTTGAAATCGAAATCGGCTACGTCGAAGGTTTTAACGAATTCAGACTTTAATTCCGCATAAGTAAGACCTTGATATCTGATTGCCCTAAAATGTTTCAAGGCACTATCTGACAACAATTCATGGAAACGTCTGACAACATATGAAGGATTGACGTTACGCGCCATACCTTCTTCCTCGATTCGAAAGAAAAATTCGCGAACATAAGTGTCCCCGGAAAAGTTCAAGTTCCATTTCGTAAGTGAATAATCTTTGAAAGGAAAAGGCGGGGGAAGTCCGGACATATGCATCGCCTGAGGTCGTGGTTCAGAATCAAAAAACTGTTCTTCATCGTCTGCCATTGGATCTAAAATCCTCGGATCGTACGAGTTTAAAGATGAGTGCGCATGAGGTGTCTCAGCAATTGATCCTTCATTACTTAAGTGCGACATGGCGAAAAGTCGAATGTTGTCTTGCGTTGCAAGTTCAAACAAAAAATAAAGTTAATCTACTTAAAAGAATAAAATCCGAAGTTCGAGTATATCCGTGGTCTAAACCAAGCGCTTAAGTCAAAGAAAGAAAATAACACTCGAAGTCTAAATGCCAAGTTAGAGTTCGAATTTAAAAAAAACAAGTTCAGTTTCTGAAAAAAATAACAAAACGCAAATCATACATTCTATGTCTGACTTACCTGCGAATTCCCTAACGTCTACGGGCTCTAACTACAGGACTCAGACTATGAAATAAGGTATTCGGGATATGTTACGGGGAATTGAGAAAAAGGCATAAGTAAAGGGCAACAGATAAATTCGTTTTTTTTTAACATAAATAAAAGCAATTTTTTATATGACGGAATTCGGGTTAGTGATGGGACGTAAGGAGGCAGCAGGCTGAAACAAACCAAAATCAAGGTTAATAGAACCGCGACCGGTCTACGGTCACCGTCTCACAAATCCAAAAAAAAAAAAAAAAATATTTAATTACAATTATTAAAAGTAAATCCAGAGTTCTTTACCTTCTCGGGCGCCATTTTGCAGTAAAACACTTCTTACTTGCATTAAATACGTTTAATTTTGACGACAAAGTAAAAATATTTAATATTAGCAAAAATTATCAATTATTTAAAATTTAGCATTTCACGTAAAAATCACAATAATGGCATCTAAATAAGGGTATTTCACATTCAATAAGTTCCCTAGTGGTCAGAATACAATTAAATTATAATAACAAAAATATTTAAATTTAGCACTTCACTTAAAAATGAAGAGAACTGTACCTATTTCACTTTCACATTCAACAACCTCCCTAGTGACCAGAATGTAATTAAATTACAATAATTAAAAATATTTAATATTAGCACTTCACTTAAAAATGAAGACGACTGTACCTAAACAAGGACATTACAAATTCAATAGTTAGCAAAACCGGTAAGTAAAAATAAAGACTCGGCTAGTAATAATTTGGCTGCAGGAAAATAATGGGTTAATGAGGCGGGTGATATGGATGGTGACAGATGATGCGCTGGCTGAACGTAGCCTAAATTAAAGAGCCAGGTCTTTATACGCCCGTCAAACGAGGCAATTGGAATTTGGGAAATTTAGCAAAACAACAAAAAAACTATTATGGCACAAAAATACTGGATACAAAAAAGGAATCCGATTTGTAACGTTTTTTTAACAAAAATATAAATAATTTGATGTTCTCGAAAGCAGGATGCAAAAGCTGTTGCTTAAATTAAAAAAAAGTTCGTGGGCCAGTGTCCGCTTTGATACGGCGGACCCAATAGCTCGCTGAACTCCTTTTCTCACTTGCGAGAGCCCGCTGGATGCGGACTCTAACTCTCCGATGATGTGGCGAAGAAACCCGCGGAAATCGCGGCAGCTGCAGACTGTCCCGCCGGCCCGGCATCCACAAGGGCCTTCCGGAATCAGGCGGTTTCAGGGTATAGCACTTGCTAAATAATTTATATTGGGCCTCTTCGCCCGGCAAGGGTTTCGGTTTTATTTCTGCTCCAACAATGCAACAATAGCACTTGCCATACAATGTTTGAAATAAATCGCACTTTATCACGATGCAGCTAAGCAAATTATGGCAAAAAAGACCAGAACAAATCCAGATTATCTCTTTTTCTTTCAAAATCTCACGGCGCTCTGACAGACTCCATCAAAAATCAACTTTTTTCTTTTGACAATCTGGAATACCTCAAAATTCACATTCAAAATTAGCGCGAGTCTTATCTCAATTTTATAACTGCCAGACGTATTACAAAATACGGACTGATATAAGCGCCATCTACCTGTAATGCCGTGAATCACAATGTACGCTTTTTTATATATCAACCGTGACCTAGCCTTAGACACAGAAGTTCAGAAGTTCTAAAGAAAGTCGACAGATGTCGTACGATACGTAGCGTAATGCTACAATACCTACCAGTAGGTATTATAATTGGTGGCCTATTATGTAGCCCTAGAAGTGGACCATCCCATCTCATCCCGTGGCTTATCGGAGGGTGAGATGGGCAGTAGTATATATAATTCCATCTTAGAATATATATGATTTCCATGTTCTTGAATCTGCGATTTTATTAGTTGTAAAATTAGAAATTATTTAGACTATGCGAGAAAAAATAGTCTTTTCATTTTTGTTTGACTGATTTAGCGCACCTAGTGTACCTAGCAGTGTTGGCCGAACGTTAGTGTGATTGAAAATTAAAAATTGAAGATTGAAACACGTTAGTTAAAATTGAACAGTAATAGTTTAGTGCAAATTGATTTCAATTAGAATTGAAATTAATTGTAACTAAGGTGTTAATCATTTGCGAATAACTAATAATTGAAGATATTTAATTTTTAGTCTTTCTCAAAAATTTAAACATTAATTTAATTTTTAGTGTAGATTGAATTTGTAATTGACATTAATAATTTACCTAACTAAACGCGAATTTAGGTTAAGCTACGAGGTTTTGATTACTTTTACTTTTACCTTGACCTTGACTTTCACTTTCACTGTTACTTTCACTTTCTTTAACTTTCACTTTTACTTTCACTTTGACTTTTACTTTGACTTTCACTTTGACTTTGACTTTCAATTTGACTTTCACTTCCACTTTGACTTTCACTTTCACTTTGACATTCACTTTGACTTTCACTTTGACTTTCACTTTGACTTTGACTTTCACTTTGATTTTCACTTTGACTTTCACTTTGACTTTTACCTTTGACTTTCACTTTGACTTTCACTTTGACTTTCACTTTGACGTTCACTTTGACTTTCACTTTGACTTTAACTTTCACTTTGACTTTGACTTTCACTTTGACTTTCACTTTGACTTTCACTTTGACTTTAACTTTAACTTTGACTTTGACTTTGACTTTGACTTTCACTTTGACTTTCACTATCACTTTGACTTTGAATTTGACTTTGACTTTCACACAAAGAAAGTAAAAGTAAAAAGAAGCTCCAGATATTGATACCGGTACCATCTGCTCATCAGTACAAGTCGAATGAGCCCAAACAGCATGAGTCTATGATGCGCCAAACCCGAGATCCAGTAGGGATCCCCAGGGTCCAGCATGAGCTCCAGATTTTGATACCGGTACCATCTGCTCATCTGTACAAGTCGAATGAGCCCAAACAGCAAGAGTCTATGATGCGCCAAACCCGAGATCCAGTAGGGATCCCCAGGGTCCAGCATGAGCTCCAGATTTTGATACCGGTACCATCTGCTCATCAGTACAAGTCGAATGAGCCCAAACAGCATGAGTCTATGATGCGCCAAACCCGAGATCCAGTAGGGATCCCCAGGGTCCAGCATGAGCTCCAGATTTTGATACCGGTACCATCTGCTCATCAGTACAAGTCGAATGAGCCCAAACAGCATGAGTCTATGATGCGCCAAACCAGAGATCCAGTAGGTAGCCCTAGGGTCCAGCATGAGCTCCATCTTGTGATATTGGTCCCGACTTCCGAACCCGAGATGCAGTTTTAAAATTAATTATTAATGTAAGACAGGATTAATTTAGTTACACTAACGTTAATCTAATTAACTGTAATTCTTATTAAATTTTCGAGACGTTAGTGTAACTAATAGGTTAATTCTAATTGACGGTTAGTGTAATTGACGACGTCACAAAATCAATGCGAACTAACGTTAGTAAAAATTGATGTTAGTGTAATTGATTAGTTACGAAATTAATCTTCAATCTTATTGATCAATTTTCAATTCTAATTGAAATTATCGGCCAACACTGGTACCTAGTGACCTGCTTTGCACTTCGTAAATCGTGGGTTCGGTTCCCGCAACAGACACACACAGAGTGGTGAACAATTTTATTGTCTTTAAGACAAACATGTATTGTCTTAAATTGGTATGTATCTAAATTTAAATAAGTCTTATCTCATTTCCACTCCATACCTACTTATAATAGAACAAAATTACACATTAGTTGTTTTCGAAACTGACTCACACTTGGCCGTTTTCAGATTTTTACTTTATTTCGACCTAAAGACAAACCTTCGAGCCAAATTTCAGTTCGGTACGACCATTGGAAGATATACCCATTTAGTTCATTATGACTTCATAGTAGAACAAAGTTACACCTTCGCTATTTTTAAAACTGACTCACACTTGGCCGTTTTCAGATTTTTCCCTTTACTTTGACCTTAAGACCTATCTCCATGCCAAATTTCAAGTCAGTACGACCATTGGAAGTGGTCTAGGTTTTTGATGAGTCAGTGAATCAGTGAGTGAGTCAGTGAGTGAGTGTATAGTAAAAATAGCGATTTTCTGACGTCAATATCTCAAGAACTGCTATAGGTAGAATAATGAAATTTTGTATTCTAGACAATTAAGGGGATGTCAACAGACACTCGAAATTTCATATGCGTAGATAAAATATGTTTTGAGTTATAGGGTGGTCGAAATTGGCCCGAAATGGTTCGTGTAATATAACCCACGGCCGGTGTGTCGCTTTTTTTTGCTCGAACTTGGCGGACACACTGCCGTGTGTCTAGATTAAAATCTGGCTTTAAAAACCATCGGTGCCGTTATTCTTTTTTCATGACCAGCGAGAAAGACCCTTGGATTTATCGAAAAAATATTGTTACCACTTTAAGAACATAAGGTACATACAATAGACGGAGAGCTAGCCACGTCAGATATGACACAATAATGAGAGCAACGAAACCCCTCTAGTTAGTATGCTATGCTATGCTTATTTCTAGATCCGGACATCTGGCAGCTGTAAAGTGGTGGAGGTCAAAGAATGCAGAAGAGATGGTCAAAGAGTGAAGAAGAACTTGAAGAAAATAAATCCTAGAGTTTTGGGTTTGATGCAATATTGTGGGTAATTATGTAATTAATTAGATTATATCATAGCCAAAACTTTCTGTTGGGAGAAAGTAGTATCAAATGTTGTATAATGTAATTTATTGTTAGTCGCCTACTGTTTTAGTTTCCGCAATAATACACCACGTTTTTTAATCTAATGTGTAAATGACACAACTTTTTTACTTATTAACAGTTTTTACTTATCTTGGGAATATTTTTTTCCAACTGCAAAACTTTGTTCGTTTGTCACTCTCACCTCCACCCATTAAAAGCTGCCAGATGCCCGGATAAGGATGGTAAAGCAATCTAAGTAGACAGGTTTCATTGCTCTCATTATTGTGTCATATCATATCTGCCGTGGCCAGCTCTTAGACCATAGTGGGCGGTGTACGAGCACAATTTCAAAGAAAAACCGCAAACCGATGTACAGTTTAGCAGTGTTGGCCGAACGTTAGTGTAAATGTAAATAAAAAATTAAAGATTGAAACACGTTAGTTAAAATTGAACACTAAATTAACCAGATTTTGATACCGGTACCATCTGCTCATCAGTACAAGTCGAATGAGCCCAAACAGCATGAGTCTATGATGCGCCAAACCCGAGATCCAGTAGGGATCCCCAGGGTCCAGTATGAGCTCCAGATTTTGATACCGGTACCAACTGCTCATCAGTACAAGTCGAATGAGCCCAAACAGCATGAGTCTATGATGCGCCAAACCCGAGATCCAGTAGGGATCCCCAGGGTCCACTATGAGCTCCAGATTTTGATACCGGTACCAACTGCTCATCAGTACAAGTCGAATGAGCCCAAACAGCATGGGTCTTTGATGCGCCAAACCCGAGATCCAGTAGGGATCCCCAGGGTCCAGCATGAGCTCCATCTTGTGATATTGGTCCCAACTTCCAAACGCGAGATGCAGTTTTAACATTAATCTAGACACACGGCAGTGTGTCCGCCAAGTTCGAGCAAAAAAAAGCGACACACCGGCCGTGGGTTATATTACACGAACCATTTCGGGCCAATTTCGACCACCCTATATAACTCAAAACATATTTTATCTACGCATATGAAAATTCGAGTGTCTGTTGACATCCCCTTAATTGTCTAGAATACAAAATTTCATTATTCTACGTATAGCAGTTCTTGAGATATTGACGTCAGAAAATCGCTATTTTTACTATACACTCACTCACTGACTCACTGACTCATCAAAAACCTAGACCACTTCCAATGGTCGTACTGACTTGAAATTTGGCATGGAGATAGGTCTTAAGGTCAAAGTAAAGGGAAAAATCTGAAAACGACCAAGTGTGAGTCAGTTTTAAAAATAGCGAAGGTGTAACTTTGTTCTACTATGAAGTCATAATGAACTAAATGGGTCTATCTTCCAATGGTCGTACCGACCTGAGATTTGGCTCGAAGGTTTGTCTTTAGGTTGAAATAAAGTAAAAATCTGAAAACGGCCAAGTGTGAGTCAGTTTCGAAAACAACGAATGTGTAATTTTGTTCTGCTATAAGTAGGTATGGAGTGGAAATGAGATAAGACTTATTTAAATTTAGATACATACCAATTTAAGACAATACATGTTTGTCTTAAAGACAAGAACAATAAAATTGTTCACCACTCTGTGTGTGTCTGTTGCGGGAACCGAACCCACGATTTACGAAGTGCGAAGCAGGTCACTAGGTACACTAGGTGCGCTAAATCAGTCAAACTAAAATGAAAAGACTATTTTTTCTCGCATAGTCTACATAATTTCTAATTTTACGACTAATAAAATCGCAGATTCAAGAACATGGAAATCATATATACTCTAAGATGGAATTATATATACTACTGCCCATCTCACCCTCCGATATGCCACGGGATGAGGTGGGATGGTACACTTCTAGGGCTACATAATAATAGGCCACCAATTATAATACCTACTGGTAGGCCTACCTACCAGTAGGTATTATAATTGGTGGCCTATTACCAAGTTATTAATTATCTATGTAGGTAGCGTACTTACAAACAGAATAAAGTACGTTATTGATGTATGTAATTATATGTAAGTAGGTGCATTTTATAGGTGTAGGGAGCCAGTTTATTTGTAAAAATCACCTATAAATAAATAGTAAAATAGAATTAGACGCTTAGTATAAAGGGTTATAGTATAAAGTACATACCTAAGTGGAATGAGACATTTCCTAAAGCAAAAGTGATAAAAAAATAATAAAGAACCTACACCTAACAAAAATAAATGAAATCCCATCAAAAACATAAATGTGAAAGGCTGCCAAGTTCGATACTATGGGAATGCTTCGCCTATAAAAGAAGTGAGATCTGAATAAGTACCAAGTTCCATAAAAATACCTCAAATCATAAATAGTTATAGGAATGCACACTTGATTTCCAGCAGTTTTTAAGGTACATTATGAATAAGTATCATGTTACATAGAAATACCTAAAATTATAATAGTCAGAGAAACGCACACCGGTTTTTTTAGCAGTTTCCTGATAACATTTATTATTTTCAGTACTTTTTAATGATGTAACTTGGCAAGTTTTAATAGAAAATTATATACTTGACACATTGCAGTCCAAAGGTGTCGGTTCATTGCATTGAAAAGGTGTGTGGTGTGTGAAAACTTAGCGTTAATTTAACCTATGGTTATATTTCATAATTGTGATACATACTTGTAAAATGTTATCATAAAAATCTAGTGAGCAGTAGGTACGTAAGATAAAATTTTATTGCACAATAAATGTGAAGTCTTTAATTTTATGAAATTATTTGAAAAGGAGTTCCAGATAGCCAATACCATCACAAAAAAAGGTACTAACCTTCACCTTCACCTAAATTCAATTATCTTAGGTTCGTAAGTAATGGTCTAAGAGCTGGCCACGTCAGATGTGACACAATAATGAGAGCAATGAAACCTGTCTAGTTAGACTGCTTTACCATCCTTATTGCTAGATCCGGGAATCTGGCAGCTTTTAATGGGTGGATGTCAGAGTGACAGACCAACAAAGTTTTTAAGTTGGAATAAAGTAATACCAAAATAGGTAAAAAATGCCAAAGTTGTGTAATTTATAGAGGACAGGGCCTATATTTTAACATTAGATTAAAAACCATTGTCTATTATTGCGGAAACAAAAACAGCAGGCGACTAACTAAAAATTGCATTTTACATCATTTGGCACTACTTTCCCCCAACAAAACCTTCTGTATATGGTATAACCTAATTAATTACATAATTTCCCATAATATTTCATTAAACCCAGAACTCTAGGATTTGTTTTCTTCAAGTTATTTGCATTCTTTCACCTCCACCACTTTACAGCTGCCAGATGTCCGGATCTAGAAATAAGCATAGTATAGCAAACTAACTACATGGGTTTCGTTGCTCTCATTATTGTGTCATATCTGACGTGGCCAGCTCTCCGTCGATAAACATTCTGACAATTAATGTATTTATCAAAAGTTATTAAGTACACCATTCTGTTTTTTCCTCGCAAGTATGTTGAAAAAACATACATAGCTCAGCTTCCTTATGCGCACTCACGTGCGTTCGTACGCACAATATCACTTCGTATGTAATGATCAACTTAGCACACTTGTATCATAATGTACTATTCCCGCCTGCTGTAAATTCATTCCTTAAAACGCTTTTTATGGATCTTATTTGATTGGCCTATGAGCAATAAATATTAAAAACATACGCAGTTTTTTACCTGTAAATATGTACAGATTTTGTTAGTTAAATAGTTATGTGATTTTTAATTTTAGTTTTAATCTATAGGTATATACTTAGCTTAGTTTTATTTTATATTCTTATTATGTATCTTTCCTTATATATAATATACAGCTTCAACACTAATATATTTGTCCTTAACACACTTTTATCTCGAGTAATAATCTGATGACACATGTGAACATAATACGCGTATCCAAATATGTACAAAACTCTAGCGTTTTAAAATGTTTATTTTATCACGCATACGAATATATATTTTGTTTTTAAAACTTAAATAGTTGGGTTATATCAGTTGCGCAGTCAGGTAACTAAAGGACTGTACAGTACCCCCAATATTCCGAAAAAACAACAAATGCAAATAATCATATGTATAAGTGAGTACAGTAAACCCTATCAAAGTGGTGTTTGGTATAAGATTAAATCGACGTATACATGAGAATACGTGTAAGGGTAGAATTTATAGCGTCAATCGACGTATCAGGGAAGAGTATGTCTTCAAGGAAGCCGTGGTTGGACAAGCAGCATATGCTCGGCAGTAGCAGCATGAGACGCCCGAACCGCGCCGAGTCTTTCCTCGCACAGTGGCCTTGCAATAGCAGCAGCGTGTGGTCTTGCAGCATTTCTAGCTGCGACGAAGTAGGACCCTCGAAGCAATCTGGAAGAAATGATAAAAGATAAAAGACATTTATTCTTCAATTTAGGCACAGTACAATGCATTTACCACCGGTTCTAACCCTACACCTCTGATCTGACCCGAGAAGTATTATGACCGGATTGACCGGCAAGAAACATTACACATTATATCTTAAAGATACACAATAATGCGTAGTTCTATAAGAAGACGTATCAAAACAGCTTGAGAGACAGTCAATGTACCTATTGTTTAATTAAAATAAAATAATAATAATAAAATCCAAATCTAATTGCTTCACAAGTCGTTTGATATGCTTTCCTATCTGAACTGTGTCCTCTAAATGTTAGATGATTTTGTAGTGGTTTTTGGTTTGAGCCATGCATCTTTGTCCGTCATATAGTCCTCGACCCTGTAATAACCCTTTGACAATAAAGTTTTTTACAAATATTTCTTAAGAGCGGGAAATGATAAATTAAAGCATAGGCCGGTAACTTGTTATAAATGTGAATACCTTGACCAAAAAATTACTTATATAGAAATAGAAATAGAGAACATTTATTCGCGACAACAACAACATGCAAACAAATATACATAATCTAAGAATAATCTAGGGCATGAATATGATTGCCACGAAGTGGTCCCCATCCCGACTCAGCATGGTGCTAGCCTGGGAGGCCAGCGCTGGCCTTCCGCCGGGGCCACACGTGAGTGATGTCACGGAGCATGACACAACAATGACAAATCACTTAATACTATGTAAAAAATAACTGTATTATGCTTTGCGGATCCGACTACTTCTGATAGCAAGCTTGTTTTTATTTCTAGTGTTATAGCTGTGGATGTCAGATTTAAAAAAAATATTCTTTACAACAAAAATAATATTGTCATACTCGTATATATATTGAGATGCAACAGTTAAAATATAAATTTCTTTAAATAGTGCGTACTGCGTAGTAAATGAGTTGCGGTTAGGCTACGTTTTCTAGCAGAATATCCACTTCAAAAAGGAAAAGCTTCTTTCCACTTCGAGAGATGTTATTGGTGCATATTGCGGTTATCAAAGCAGGATTTGTAACGGTTGTTTGGATTAATTTATATTTCTTGACCGGTATTAAGATTGTTACTTTTTATTTGTCAAAAACTAGTTTAACGTATGTTTTGCAGTAATATACCAAAAATCATATTTATCAATTCACTGGATATTTTTTATCGTGATTTATTATAATTTTTAAGAAAAAAAAACCGACTTCAATGGGGGTGGGGGTAGCCGGTGAAGGATTATTGTAGATGGTGCACTTAGATTCCATACAATGAAATAACTTGCTTAAAAAACGCAGCGGAGAGGACCAATCGCCAAACGTGAACTATGCGTCGTTGAAGAGTTCCGTTCTGATTATCATCAGCAGTTCCACTTCATCAAATGTCACTCTTTTGAATGAAAATGCTTGATTTGTTGATAAAAATACAAAAGTCACTTTATGTATGCCTTTAAGATTTGAGGAATTCCCTCGATTCCTCGTGGAACTCATCATCAGAACTTGAGCTTGACGAAAATTGGTCCTGACAATCTAACTTGCTTAACAAACATAGCGAAAAGGAAGAATCGCCAAACGTGAACTATGCGTCGTTGAAGAGTTCCGTTCTGATCATCATCAGCAGTTCTACTTCATCAAATGTCACTGTTTTGAATGAAAATGATGGTTTTGTTGATAAAAATATAAAAATCACTATATGTATGCCTTTAAGATTTGAGGAGTTCCCTCGATTCCTCATGGATCCCATCATCAGAACTGCGTTTTGACAAAAACGGGACCAATCTGTATATATATACTTACAATCAAAAAAAGAATTTTCAAAATCGGTTCAGACATGACGGAGTTATGGAGTAACAAACATAAAAAAAAAAAATAAAAAAAAAAAAAAACATACACGCCGAATTGAGAACCTCCTCTTTTCAAATCTTGAAGTCGGTTAAAAATATATTCGGTTAGAAACCTTAATACCTCATTCTTCGTATTAAGACGATTGTCGCCGGAGTGTCCTTGAGCGTTTTGGCGCTCTCTACCCGCGCCACCCGCGTACCCCTCTCATTGCGATCGTGCGTAAATCCACCGCGATGCACCGCAACAATGTTCAAAGAATATGACTTTACTCAAAGGCGTGCGGGCAGCTTTATAATAATTATAATCCTTTTGCGGATGTTTTGTGATTTGAATACTGTGATTAAGTACTACGGTGACATTTTTAGGAATGCTACTTACCTATTAAATAAGATAAGTAATAACGATCTCGAAGAGTAGATTTTGATATAAAAAAATGAAAACCTAGATTTTGAATTTGAAGTACAGTGAGCGGCAAAATATTTATGAATTTACGAAATATGGTTAAAAATATTCCACATATCAGAAAAAAATAAAAAAATACTGACTAGTACAGCAAAAAAAAATGCACATCAAAGCGGTGTTTTCATGTGAATTGGGATTTTTTTTGCTGTGCAAATGAGGTTAATAGATGGTTATTTTTTTGTTGCGATTTTAAATATTAACCATAAAAATTCAATTAATTACGATAAATTAACAAAACTAAGCCTGTTGCGAGTTGCGAATAGTAAAAATGCACATGTAAGGAGCGGCATTTGTGCACGAAATCGACATACAATTGTCATGAGAGCTGTAAGCCCATTAAATTTAGATCTTTAAAATATAACACAGCGCAAACACTTTTTAGGGTTCCATAGCCAAAATGGTAAAAACGGAACCCTTAAAAGTTTTTTGAAACATGTCCGTCTGTCCGTCCGTATGTCAAAGCCATTTTTATTATAAAACATATATTACTGAAATTTTATCTAGAGGTGTGTTTCATGTGCCGCTACTTAGTTTTCTGGCTAAAATGCTAAAAAACTTTTAGGGGAGACACTCCATACATACAAATGCCAAACTAAATGACAAAAATATATTTTTTGTAAATATGAACATGTTGTACGATACGGTTTTAAAAATATCTTATATACAGGGTGGTCTTTGACAACAGACCTTCCCGGAAATATTGCATCGTTTGAGTGATATACAGTTGATTTGTAATGGTTAGAATCATGAATTAAGTAAAAAATAATAAAACCAAATTCACTACTTTTTCACTGTGGTGATGACCCTATTGCATCTGCACTTCACGGATAGATTACGTCATCGCCAACGGGAGAACTTGGAGCTTAAACTTATTACTGTCATTTTCTATACAAAAAAAGTCTGCCGATTTTTGCGGGGGAGGGGAACGTCAAATGTATGGCTATTCGTACGTAACGGACAAATAGCTACGTCAGATAAACGTCAGTCCATACATATGTATAAACACTGGTGATATGTTTTCGGCAGAGGGGAACGCCTGTCAATGGCGACTCCGGTTGGTTGAATTCTCTAAGCACGTATTGCATACCTGCTCAATCCCGACAACATTTTAGTCTATTCGAAAATAATTTTGTCAAACGTGTTAAGGAGCTAAAACCTTTTTATCAGTCAGATATATTTATGACGAGGTTACGATATCATCTTTAATTGTTTATGACGACTTGATGACTGCTTAGTATTTATTGATTAATTTTGAGTTGTTGTCAATGTCACCATTTGAACTAAATATTTTTTGTGGTTAGAAATATTATTAATTGAATAAGAAATAACATAAAACTCCACCTAAAATTGAACAAGTGGAGCCACAAAGAGAATTGCGTTTGAAAATGCTGCAACTGTTTTTACAGCATTACAAGCAAATCTAAGAATGGATAAACGACAACAAATTACCATAATATCCTGTCATCTAACAATTGTTTACAAGTAAGTTCATTGACCCAGTCACATGTTTAGGGTTAGCACTAAGTAGTTTGTTGCGTGAATGTTTCAAAGGCTATAAGTTGAACACGGTTACACATATTTACATAGTTTCTATGGGGGAAATATAGTGCTATGGCTAAACTATCTCCCATTTCCGTAAAGGTCCATCGTGGACATGCACCGTGTATATAGAGGATTTTTAAAACTGTTTTATTAAGTCAATATTTTCAGAAATAATTGCTTTCTTAAGTCTAAATATAATAGGCGGATCTAACTGTTAATCCGTAAGTCTAAAAAATATGAAAAAAACCAAGAAGGCTTACTTAATTTCTACGAAAATTATTACACATATTATCGGTTTATCCGTTTTTGAGTTATCTCCAAGAAACTACTTTCTACGGAATCCTACAATATGCGTGGTCCGATGCAAACTTGGCCCGTCCTTTAAAGATATTTGACAGGTAGTATTAAACCCTTAGTAGTAATTTATTTATTTCTTTGTGTTGATAATTAATATAAAATTTGTATTTATTTCACCGACATAGTAAAGTTTTTTTAGGGTAGTCGACGCGCATGTGAATCTGCAGGGGTTGCAGGCGTCCATAGGCTTTATAACTGCTTTCCATCAGGTGGGTCGTATGCTTGTTTGCCAGCGTCGTGGTATAATAAAACCGGCCAAGTGCGAGTCGGACTCGCGCACCGTGGGTTCCGTACAAACCTGTAGGTATATAGGGGTAGTAACTTTAAAATTATTAAAAATATTTTTATTATATGATGTAACAAATAATTTACGGTTTTCGCAATTTTTCCTCTATCTGTGCTAGAAGACGGTGCTTTGTACCAAATTTCAAGATTCTGAGTTCACGGGAAGTACCCTGTAGGTTTTGATTCCCTTGTGAGTTTCGAATATTTGAAAAAAATTGCGGCTTAAACGGCTGTATCTTTTGATTGCGTTGGCTTAGAAGTTTAATTTTTTCACAGCTTCAAGGGACGATATACTTGAGTATTTGATATAAATTTCAGCTTGATATCTCCACGCGTTCCTGAGAAAAATGTTCTTGACAGACAGACAGACAGACAGACGGACAACAAAGTGATCCTATAAGGGTTCCGTTTTTTCCTTTCGAGGTACGGAACCCTAAAAAAGGCTTTTTTTCCTTTATTCTTACATACATACATTGAAATCTTAAATATCAGCAATTTTTTATTAGAATCTTAATCAGGCTTTGCTCAGTGATAGTTAGTACACTGAAATTTGGTATGAGTATGTGTTTTAATTACGCCTACAAAGTGGTAAAAAAATAAATATCTGAAACACATTGTTGGATAGGTCTTTCAAGAAGAATAAGCCTTAAACAACTTTTGGATATAACGAATACTTTCGTAAATAATAGCTCCGAAAGTATAACATGCTCTTTGATTTTTGAACCGTGGCGTGGGTCCAAAATATTTGGAAAAATTCCTGGAAGTGAGGCCATTGAAATACTTATCACGTATTTTCAATAAAAACTATATGGAATAAAAGCGGTTGAGCCGTTTTTGAGTTATGCGTATAGTAGAATAACGTAAGTGCCACAAAACATCTCTTTATAAACTACCTTTTGAATGGATGTATTGTAACAGGCCGGCAACTACGGATCCTTACACTGAGCATAGCCGCATAGCCCGACATTCTCTTGGCCGGTTTATATGCAATCCTTTGCAGTTTACTTCGCAATTTCTTGATTTGATAAATTAGTTTTCAGTGTTTGTATTTGATTGAATAACATACTATTGATAAATTAGTATAAAGTATAACATTAAAATTGTCAACATGACAACATTTCATTTTTTTGAGTGCTACTTTTTATTGTATGGCCCGAAAGAACTCACAATTTTAAGAGACCCGTATTTTTTTATTTTTGCGAAAATCCATGTTTTTTAGTGGAAAAATCCATTTATATTGTTACTTGGGCAGAAAGGACGTATGTAACAGTCGTCGAAGTATCGGCTAAATGACGTCACATGTTGTGTTTCATACACTGAAAAAAACGTTGAAATAGTTACATTGATTGACATTTACGTAAAAACCATAGCGTGACCATAGTGCGCTTAAACAGTTTGACATTCGAAGCACAAGATAAACGACAAAACTTAAAATATCAAACCGCTAACTTCGAAAGATATCTTAAGGATTGTTGAAAATGCCTTGCATTAAATATTACCTAATGAAAACTTACAATAGCAACACATCTTTATAGCCCAGTTATTTACTATTCTACCATTAGCTGAGGGAAGTACTATCTGGGACTATATACAGATGGACCTGAGGAGAGGCCCATCTTGTTGTTTTTCTTGCGCCGATGTGTGTCATTATGTTGTTTTGTTTATTATATTGCGTGAGAATGTATATTTTATGTTAGGCCACGTTTCCACCACAGATGTGCTAGGTATATGAAGGTATCCGCCTAACGAATAACTGAACGAAATTAAAATAATTTTATTATAATATACCTTTTATTTCTCCCCTGGTTAACACATGGTGAATTTTACTTCTCCAGTAGTAACATTCTAAGTACAGAAAAGATATTTAACTTATTATTGACAAGTCATCAGAAAGTACTTAAGGACCTACTTAGGATACAGGTTTAAAAATGACAAGTGTTCATACTAATAAAATAAGTACTTTATTTCCTATACAATGTAATTTATTTACCACAATCCAAAACAACTTTGGCTCGTGACATTTTAATTGATATAATTTCTCAGTTTTATCTGTAAAGGGACATTTCAACTTGAAAGCCAAATCGTCACAGATTCCGTTTGGAAAAGCACAAACAGTCATCCATTTTATGATTGTTGGCTTCTTGGAGAAACTCTTGAAGATTTGTGACGTCAGCATCACTTCTATACTGTTTTCGTTTACAAATAGTAAAGGAACATGAGGCTGCACTTAATAAAGGCCTTTGCCAGTTTGTACATAAGAACTCCGCGAAGATAACGAAGCTTCGGTACCTCTTGTGCCAGGCAAATTATATTTATCCGAGCTTTGCAAAAACTCACACGCGGCAAGCTCCTGCTGTCAGCTTTGACAAATCTTTCTGAGTTTCTCATGTCCGCTTCGTTGTAGAGGTATTGGTCAATACCCAACCGGGGTATTTTCCGAGGATTCCCTGAATTCGATCGTCAGGTCGTCGTAGAAGAAAGCAGCCCGGGATCCATGAAAAAGCGAAAATCGAAGTCGTCGTTGAAGAATGCAATCCGGGGTCTGTTAGAAAGCGAGTTGTGGTCGTCGTAGAAGAAAGCAGTCCAGAGTCCGTGACAAATCGCAACACGTAGATAATTAAATTAATCCAAGGAAACGTCAATTACAAGCAAATATTCGAATTGAATGAATTAACTATGGATGGTAGAAGGTAAGGATAGCAATCTCTATGTTACAAAAGTGTCCGTCAAAAGGTGCTAAATTGATGGCGCCACAAATAGCATGAGCATACGTTTCTAGCCCGGTCAGTAGTGACCCTGCCTACGAAACAGAGGGTCCCTGGTTCGAATCCCGGTCAGGGCATTATTTTTTTATATTTTTTTTACGGATATTTGTTATTAGGTATATTATGATTTTTGATATTAAGAAAATAAAAATCCATACATATTTACAAAATAATTATTTGCGGAGAAGAAAAATACTCTGAATATAAATTTTATTTAGAACGTCATATATCGATAATTTCAAATTTAAAAAATATCACAAGTAAGCGTATTTAATGCAGTTCTTAAATATTTACATATTTAGACACTTAAAATATAAAGTTCATTTCATACGCTCAACTATACCCTAGCGCCACCCGGAGAGATTTGGAACTATTGTTTACGCTTACAGCTGGACACTTTTTCGACCTTTCCCCTATATAAGATGGCGATCCTTTACTTTATGGTTCATGGAATGAACTGTCAGCTGTCCTGTCACTGTCAGTAGTTTTGTAATTGACAAAGTTGTCAAACGGAAACCCGGAAGATAACGTTTTTTCATAGTGGTAGTATTGAATCAGCCGTGTGACGTCATTTTCCGGTTTACATATTTTGGTGATTTTTCCAAAAATTACTGAAAAAAAAACAAAAAAAAATTGTTTTTGTGTTCTACAAATGAATTTCTCGACAGGGTTTTCGATTTATAAAATTTTGAAATATTGTCAAACTCGTAACAATTGATATTTTTGACCTATTTCGTGGAACAATCCAATTATTGGTTCAGAACACGGTATTCTTAAATAAATATGTTTCAATAAATTCGGTCCTTTGGAGTTTTTATTAAACTGATTCTATTGTCTATTGTATTGCAGTACTAGCAGATTTCCGCAACTCGACGACTAACGCCTATTTTGCGTGATGCATTAGTCTACTAAAACATAATAATTGTAGTTTACTTACATGACCAAATTTGTTTTCAGAGCATTATGAGATTCATGACTTTTGTTTTTTCCTCCATTTTTATTTTATTTGTTTTTTACTTGTATTATAATCTAAACTAGCCTTTTCCCGCGGCTTCGCCCGCGTACTATAAGTACTCAAAAAGGATACGATACCGATGTTGATTTTCAGGCTTTGTGACCACATTTGCCCTTTATGGGGGTTGAATTTTCAAAAAACCTGAAACACGTATTTACTGATTTATCGTTAGGAATACTCCTGTGAAGTTTCGTTTAGAATAGTCAAACAAACTTGATTCGCCATACAAACTTTGGACCCCCATTTTACCCCATTTGAAAAATCCTTTCTTAGTGCATCCCTAGACCTTATAAGAAACATACGTGCCAAATTTGGAATCTCTAGAACCAGCGGTTTGGGCTATGCGATGATATGTCAGTCAGTCAGTCAATCAGTTTCTTCTTTTATATATTTAGATAAAATACACTTTTTATACGAACGTACATGAACATGCATACGAAAACATTATCTTAAAACTAAAAGATAAAACGTCTATACTTTATTTATTCCGGGAAGACACGTTATGTCCGCATCGCATGAACCCTCTGCAGTTATTTAGTCTTTAGGCACAGTAAGTCCGATATTATTGCTCACGGGCCAAGTATATGTAGTACAAGGGAAGCACGGAGCGACGAGCGACACAGCCTCCTCGTCTCAAAGCTAGCTCACGACTGCCAGCAACGCTGTTTTCGAGCTACCATCGCACGAAATGTGGAATTATGGTCAAGTTGTTTAAGAAAATTTAATCAATTTAAATATCCTGCGTTGTGTTTGTAGTACACATTTTTTAGTTCAACAATATTTTAAATCGAATAAGCCGTTCAATATGAGCAAAATTAACCGTAAAACGACATTTCGTTACATTTAAATAACGGAGAAACTATACGTTACACCAGTTATTCAAACGTTGAAAATGTTGTACATGAAATGATAATTAACATATTTTTTATTTTTTGAATGACTCGTTATTGAGATATATCCCTTAGAAAGTAACAGTTTTCGGCCACATTCAGCGCCTAGCGCCTTAATTAACACCGTTCCATTCACACTCCATAGTACCCTATTGTGACGTAATTGCGACAAATGTCAGGGGGGTTTCACTACGCAGTTTAGGTACATTTGGCCGGCGCGCCTCCCGGGTAGGCGTATAGCAGTGGGCTGCCGCTGCCGCTCGGCTCGCACGATAGTCGTGTCACCTGGCGCTCGCGAAATATTGAAAATACACGATGGCTTCGAAACCTAAATCTCGATCTAATCCGTATAAAAGATGTCTTTACGGATGTCTGAATAAACGGAAGAACAAGGAAGCAGAAATAACATTTTTAAATTCCGGACGATATTGAAAGGTCCCGAAGTCCTTACTTAGTAATAGTTAAAATAAACATCCTTAATTTATTGAATATTGGTTGCCCAGAAACAATATTAGGAACTGACCGACATATTTTCAAAGGAATACGGCTGTGGCATACCTACTTCCGTGAGAATCAGACATAATCTCTATAAAAAATTCTATCTGCGGAAAAAAAATCATGTTTACAGAATCAACGTTTGTATTTCCTACATATTTATCTTAAAATAATAAATCAGTAGGTATAAGTACAAAAACTTGTCAGGTGACAACCCTCAAAGCTCGGTCATAAAACTGCAGCGCGCAAAGAAGATTCACGGTTCGTGCGCGGTTATAAGTTACAATTTTGCTTGTAGGCGGCGAGTATAGGTATAATTTTATACCTAAATCTGACTTTTGTGAAGGAGTGAATTTTCTGTACGGTAGTACTATTAGTTATTCTGTGCAAATGTCCGGGGTCTACGTTGTCTGTCTGTCTGTTTCATAAGCAAAGTGATATCATAATTGTTAAAGACGTTTTATCTTTATTGATTTGTTTATGTAGGGTGACCATGAGTACAGAGGACAACATTTCTACGGTAGCAAAAAGGTAAAAATAAAATAAAATAGAAAGGAGTTTTTGTTTCACTTAAACATGGTGGCGGCTAATGATCATCATAATAATAATCATAATCATTTATTTCTTTGTAAAAACACAGGTATTTGAAATGATGTTACAATTGGTAGTTAATCGCCATGTTTTTGCCATAAGGCGTACAAAACAAACAGTCAAACAAATGACAAACTAAATACTTAATATTAGAAAGTACTTTTACTAACAAAACTAAGACTTCAAGATTCATAGATGGCAGCACCATCTCTCTCGCTATACCAGAATCACGTAAGAGATTCGGATAGGAGGTGCAAGCACGTACTGCGCTTGCCCTTAGAGTATGGTCAACGGCGCCTAGCCGTTTCAAATTCAGAGATTGCATATACATGAGAAAATTTGTCAAGTTCCGCCGTGACCGGGTGGTCTAGTGGTCAGGACGTCAGCCGCGAAAGCTGAAGACGCCAGTTCAAATCTGGCCTCGGACACCGGAGGGTTTGGTCACTTTTTCTGAAGTATATGACACCTATTTTTCTATTTTTCAAAACTAAGACTATTAACTAAGTGTGTAGGGTTGTTCCTGCTCACGACTCCTAAATCAGCCTGTAGATGTAAATTCAGGGTTTCCCAAAATTAAAGCTTAAAAACGATAAATAGAAAATTAGTTGACCTTAAAAAGTTTCCCCATATAAGTATTTGTAGCAGTTTAATCATATGTACGGTAAACTGGTACCGGACGGGAAACTGGCATCAACCCTATCTAATTTCTGTATCTTCTTCGAAAGTGTTTTTCCTTGAGAGAGTAAGTTATAAGTATTTGTGTGTATGTATATTATTATACGTGTATAAGTTTAATATATGTAGGTATTGTTGGTACTATACGTACCTACTTACAGCCGGACCACATTAACTCTTCCGGGTTATATGGCGACACTTCTGTCAATTTGTTCGAGACAGATAAGAAGTATTGAAGAAGTAAGAAGAATTGACGTGAAGAAGAGCGTTTCAGTTACCTTCGTTCGGCTAGATCCGCCCAAAACCTGCTTCTAAATGTCCCATCCTCTTCGTCAAAAGTATATAATAGTTCCTTTACCTTTCAGGCCATACGCCTGTGGAACTCGTTACCTCTAGAAATAAATAAGGCGTGCAAAATCCCTAACTATTTTCAAGAAACACCTTAAGGAGTATTATCTATCTCTCCCTTAACATAAATGTTTGCTGACTGTATTTTTATTATTTTATTTTTATTTACCCTGTGTATGTAGTATATGTATGTTTATTGATTATTTTATTTGTGTATGTTTATGTATAATTAAGCTATTGTATTATATGTTATTTGTTATCGTTTACTGGATTTTCACTGTTTCTTTTGCCTTGCACCTACTCATACAACTATTTTCGACTAGATTTCCGCTACCCTAAGGTTGTCTGGAAGAGATCGCTCTCTAGCGATAAGACCGCCTGGTGTCTGCCTCGACTTTTAATCTGTGTACTGTACTGGCATATGTTATTGAGGTGTGCAATAAAGAATATTTGTATTGTATTGTATTGTATTGCCATATAACAAAGCGAGTTAATATGATCCGGCTATAGTTACTTTACTGTACTTAATAATGAAAGGTTTCTTACCATTTCTGTACAACAGAACTGATCTTAACCAGTCGTATTCCGATTTATCTAATCTGCACTGGGCTATCCTTTTGATGAGAGCAGTAAGCTTCTTGAACTCAGCTTTTGGGTTGGACGTTCTTCTAGCTGATGTTAAGTGCATATCTTCTGCAAAAACAGAAAATACATAAGTAAAGCACGTCTTGAATGGTCGCCTTTAAACTTTGCCGTGGACGTCCACGATATAATGGTGCGTTCACATGTTTGGCCTTGTTCAACGAGATAGATGCAAGCAGCCCGCGGTGACCGTATACCTACACGTGAACGCACTCCTTTAAAATAACTTGATTCCCCAATGTCCAATAAGATAATTGTATAAAGATCACACAAGGATTAAATATGATTGTGGCATATTTCATACTAGTTTACCTTCATCGAAGTAGTATGAGTATTGTGCAGCTGCGATGAGAAAAAGTTCTCGCCAGTTATGGTGTAACAGAGGAATTTGCTCCGAAGACTTTAGTTGCGTAAACGACGGCACCCCAACGAGCCACTTTATCGAAGCCACGAGCAGTTTTGCCGCCGGATCGTGTATTTGTTCTCCTGACAAAGTTAGACTACTGTCGAAATGGATCCTCGACCTATGCATTTTACTCTCTTGCCGTGCACATTTCTCTTGCTCTTTTATAATGTATTCCACTGAAACTTTCTCTGCCTTGGTAGAGTCTAGGCGCACGCGGGTCTCTCCCATTTTCGAGACTACGTGAATCACCGGAGGCTCGCAGTTATTCGGGGAGCACGGGGCAGGGGTCCTGATATCTATAGACAAATGTGGTTTATCTAATATATATATATATATGTGTGTGTGTGTGTGTGTGTGTGTGTGTGTGTGTATGTAGGTAGGTCCACAAAGAGCTAGTACCTACACATCAGCACAGAGGTACCTATGTCAATAGTATGTACCTACATACCATTAACCAGTTGGTATGGTTACTCAACCATACCATTAGGTTAAATGTCTCTTGAATTCGCAGAGCTGACATTCCATAATTATGGGATCCCTTTCGCTTTGCAGTTTAAGTTTAACGCAGGATAGACAAAAGTTTCAACAATGAAGCAGTATACTAGGAAATAAAATATATTTAGAAATAAAGGAAAAGTAGAAAAATCCACTGCCTCAGGCGAGACTGGAACTCGCGACTCTGGGATACATGCCCATCGCTATGACCAACTGAGCTACTGAAATAAAGGATATAGTGGAGAAATTCGCAGCCATCAGGTAAGTCTCGAGTTCGAGTCTCGCCTGAGGCAGTGGATTTTTCCTACTTTTCCTTTATTTCTAAACATTATGGTATCGTTAGCAGACGTTCTGCAGAATACAAACTTAATTGTAATAAAATATTTATTACAAATAGCAAATAATTACCTTCCTTATCAACATTGCTCAAGAACCGATTTGATTTCAAAGCTTCCTCAGAACTGGAAACTTCGTCTTCCTTAATTTTATCCGGTAGTTGCGAATCCGGCTTGTCTGGAGTTGGATGAGGTAAAGATGTTTTAAATTTTGGAGAGTTTAGCGCACTATCTGTAAAAATCCAAAAACAAGGTGTAAAACTACTACTTATATAACTATGTATATAAAGATATAATGTAATACATAACATTATAGTTACTTACTATTAGTCGGCTCCGGAGGCGTCATCGATCTTTCAGTTGAAACTACCGGGGGGTAGAAAATGTTTGCAGGGAAATAACCACTATGTGGAATAGGGTAATGCAATTGAGTTGGGAATAGCGGAATTTTGAACGGATTCAAAGAGCTGAGTGAGCCGTGTTGAGTGCTAAAGAACGGGCTTATCTGCGGAAGTTCGGACGGCATCCCCTCAGGAAGTCTAGAGAAGTCTTGAAAGGACGTGTCTAAGAACGAGGTGGGAATAGACAGGTCGGGCGGTGCCGGAGTGACGCTGCTATAGGTATTTAGCTGCGGTAAGGAAGCAAGGGTTAGAGGGGTGGAAGAGGGAAAATAGTTTGTCTGGCGACCGAAGTTGTATCCGAGCTTATGTAGCGTCATCTGGTGTTGGGCGACGACCGGCCGCGGCGCGCGCTCGTGTTGTACGGCTGTTACAAAAAATATCATACCTTGTAAAGTCAAAATAAAATTATAGTATGAAAGGTAAACGTAATAGTAACGTGTTGCTTAGCTCTATAGCAGAGCTTGAAATTGAGAAAAAAGTGTTTTGGGCCCCTTTAGTCAGAGATGGGCAAAAATTATACGAATAACGAATAAGAATAAATTACTTAATTCGCGAATGACGAATAAAAAATTCGATTAATCATTCGACAGTATTAATTCGTCGAATAAATTATTCGCGAATAAATTATTCGACGAATAATTCATTCGAATAATTTTTTTATTCTAATGATTCATTCGAATAAATTTTTCGTATTTGAATAAATTAAAAATAAACTATCGGCGAATAAAGTATTAATTCATCAGTTAACATAACTATTTGGCGGTTTTCTATCCCGAATATAATTTTCCAACTGTAGAATGTTTTATCTTAGTAGTTACTAACCTCTATTTCATCACGCTGACATACGTGACATATGTTATGTTTTACTGACTTCATAGGCGTCCACAGGCTATTGAAACCACTTACCATTGGGCGGGCGGCATGCTTGTTTGCCACCACCATGATATTTAAAGAATAGATTCATTTATTAAAACTAAAACGACTACTTTTGTACTAAGCGGTTTTGACATGTGTCTCGAAGATCACGACAATTGTCCCGAAACTACAACACAAGCCTAATCTTTTGTCGAAAAATATCGACAATGATGGACTATTGCTTTTTTTTGACAATTGTCATGAGCTCTTCACTAAACCAGCACCTATGTATTGAGTATATAATAAAAATACGTTGTATTTTATTTAAAAAAATATCATGTTGGTGGCCAACAAGCATACAGCCCGCCCGATGGTAAGCGGTTAGTTAAGCCTGTGGACGCCTGTGATGAGCCAAGTTCCACGCTGAGATAGTCCTTTTATTTTGGCAGTTTTAGTTGAACACCCAACAACATAGGTCGCTACAAAACTTTTTTGTTTAAATTATATAAATATGTGACGTTCCGCGAGTAAAGGTACCTTATGGCGGTTGGCGTTTACGCTATTGCTAACGACGCTACAATACTAATGCGATGCTTCGCAATTTAAGCGCCAACCGCCATAAGGTACTTTTATCCGCGGAACGTCACATATATATTTAAGAAATTGTCATATAGTATAATTATTAATTATAGTTAATTATAATTTCATGTTATTTTCTGGTACTGCATCACTTTTTCACCCAAGTCCGTATATATCGTATAGTATCTACTGCACTGAAAATTATCGTCATAATCATTAACAAAATTCGTTTTTTAAAAGTAATAGAGATTATTTATGGTGCGACTAGTTTAGATCGCACTATGCAAAAGAGTAATTACTACGAAATAAATATGAGTATACTGGTACAAAATTGATAAGAAAGTTTAGTTATGTGGTTTACTCGCTCTTTCATATATCCGTCTCTTTCTGGCTGGCTACCTGCGATACATTTACTTGACCCAAAAATAAGTTAGAGTTGCAGTTTAATATCAAATCTAAAAGTGTAATAAAATATTATTCGTGTTATTTATTCGAATATAAAAAAAATATAAAAAAAAAGAAAAAAAAAAAGAATAAAATAACGAATAAATCATTTATTATTCGAAAGGGCAGTCGAATGATTTATTCGCGAATAATTTCACGACGAATAATTTGTTTATTCGAATGATTATTTAATTAAAATTTTATTCGAATAATGCCCATCTCTGCTCCAGATACGATACGGTTGAATATTTTTTTGTAAAATATACGTCAAATAATACCGAATATCTTCATATCTAACACCAAGAAAGCAATTTAAAAAATATTTTCAATTAGTTTTTAATTTTTAATTATTACAAAGTGTGTAACGATCTTATTACGACTTTTTCGACTTTTTGACTTTTTTGACTTTTCACTTCACTTCACTCTATACAATTCTATATTATTTTATTTCATTTTACATGTTTCTCATTCATTTCAATAAGGCTTTGTTTGTGTCGCGTTTTCGTGACAGTAACGTGACTTTTTTTCGCCTTTACATGTTTCTCAATCGTATGGCTTTGTGTCGCATTTTCATGACGGTGACGTAACTTTTTGTCGCCTTTACATGTTTCTCAATCGTATGGCTTTGTGTCGCATTTTCGTGACGGTCACGTGACGTTTTTTTACCTACATATAATTAGGTGAACTTTTATAGGTGAGCATGCACTTCGCCCCCGCTCCCCCCTGCTTCCCTTTCCAGCTCGCTCGGTGGCCGAGGCTCAAGGAAATCATCTGATTCGTCGTCAAAGGCATTCATCGGATCCATTTTTATTATTTTTCGACACCACGACATCATTTTCCTTTTTAAAATGTTTATACATATATAAATAACTGCTTTATTTGGTAGATGATCTAACCTATAATTTACTTGGCACTCTATTTGCCGGTTAAGCTTATTTGAAGATTTTGGAACGCCAACGATGACTGTATTCGTCAGATAAGTTGCAAGTAGCTTATTCAAGACTTTACTTGGATATTGTGAAACAAACCCTAAAGAATGATAATTATACAAATCTATAAAAGTTCACCTACTTATATGTAGATAAAAAAACGTCACGTGACCGTCACGAAAACGCGACACAAAGCCATATGATTTAGAAACATGTAAAGGCGAAAAAAAGTCACGTGACTGTCATAAAAATGCGACACAAAGGCATATGATTGAGAAACATGTAAAGGCGAAAAAAAGTCACGTGACCGTCACGAAAACGCGACACGAAGCCATAAGATTGAGAAACATGTAAAATGAAATAATTTTGAACAAAAAAGAACCGACTTCACTAAACATCCACCTTTACAAAAGCAAATGCTCGAGCTGCTGTAAAAAATACTCAAATCACTATAGGTGTGCCTATAATAGTTGAAGAGTTCGCTCGATTTCTCCAGGATCCCATCATCAGATCCTGACCTGGTTACAATGGGACCAACTGTGAAGTACACTCATCAAACGAAAAAAAATTTTTCAAATCGGTCCAGCCGTCTTCGAATAATCGGTGAACATACATAAAAAAAAAAAATATATATAGCAAAAACAAAGATCCCGACGAATTGATAACCTCCTCCTTCGAAATCTTGAAGTCGGTTAGATAAAATAGACTAGCAAAATTTTTGAATTGGAAAAATGTATGTACCTAATACCAAAATAGGTAAAAACGGCCGGATTTTGTCTTATTTATAGAGGACGGGGCCTAAAATATTTTAACATTAGAACAAAAATCATTGCGTAATATTTCGGAAACGGAAACAGTAGGAAAACTATGAATTACATTATACGTCGTTTTGGACTACTTTTCGCCATCAGAAACTTTTGGTAATTATATAACCTAATTACTGATACTATTTCTCATAATACTGTATCAAAACCAGAACTCTAGGCTGTATTCTTAAAGTGATTTACATTCTTTGACCTCCACCACTTTACAGCTGCCAGATGTCAGGATCTAGAAATAAGCATAGTATAGCAAACTAACGAAAGGGGTCGTCGCTCTCATTATTGTGTCATATCTGACGTGGCGTGGATATTCAGAGCATGACGCGTAGTTTCAGTGACCGCGAGGCATCCAGATGGCTCGCGTTATTTAAGCTCCTGAAGTGATGAGGAACCGCCCTGTGCAACCCGAACAGACCCAACTTGGACTGGAGCGGAAATAGAGGGGGGGCAAACATTTTTTTTTATCGCGAGGCAACTGATTGAAACAGTGGTTGCCTGAAAGAATGTACCCTGGTTATAATAACAAATTTTTAATGCCATCCCTCCTGGTTGGACTGGTTCCCTGTACAGTCACCGGCAATAGTATCTTCCTACACGAAGGCCGCAAAAATATGTGACACGTTTTTATGACCCTACAAATAAGAGCTTGTCACATATTTTTGCGGTCTTCGTGTAGGAAGATACTATTGCCGGTGACTGTACGAGAGCAAAGAAAATAAAATAAAAAATAAATGTCAGGCAACCGTTTGAAAATTAGCATGCTTGTTCTTCATCACATATAGACACGGGTTCGGTTCGGGTTGCACAGGGCGGTTCCTCATCACTTCAGGAGCTTAAATACCGCGACCCATCGGTTGCCTCGCGGTCATTGATACTACGCGTCATTGCTTTAACTACTAGCTCTCCGTCTAAATAATTTTCCACACCACCTTGCACTACAATATGCCATGATCCATGATTTTTAATCATTTTCATACGTATTAAGTTTTTTTTCTTGCATACACGCACACTACGTACAGGTCGAAAACCTGGACGCAACTAAACGACACGGCGGACGACCGCGCAATATATCTGCCTTCTGCTACATACGATCGGTGACCCAAAGTCGTCTAAGACTTATCTAGTGGTTACCACTACGGAACTTCACATTCAAACTTACTATGGAGAAAACATACACTAAGACGCAAAAGTTTTTTTTACGTAGTTTATATTTAGCGTTAAAATGTTATATATTTAAAAACTGCATTAAATATGCTTTCTTATGATATATTTTTTTATTTAAAAAACGTTCTAAAAATATTTTTCAGGGTGATTTTCAACGGCCTCCCTACCCTACGGCCTACGAAGCAGGAGGTCCCGGGTTCGAATTCTGGTCAGGGCATTTATTTGTGTGTTTATCACAGATATTTGTTCCTGAGTTATGGGTGTTTTCTATGTATTTAAGTATTTATTCATATTTATCTATTATATATATCGCAGTCTAGTACCCATAACGCAAGCCTTATTGAGCTTACTGTGGTTCTAGGTCGATTTGTGTAAGGTTGTCCTATAATATTTATTTATTTATTTTCGTCTTGATTTATACATTTTTAATATGTATCAGAAATGAATTCTGAATGTCTGTTTTAGACGGAAATGAGTACTAACATATTGCACGGGACCCCTGATTAAGACGTGAAAGTCCAAAAATTTACGGACCTCCAAAACTAAAAATATTCATCGTGGGGCATTCTATCTCTGTTTAAAAATGTACAACTTTTTCTCGATGTGCACAATTTTATTTAACTTTTGTACTGAGTGATCACCATACTACGTACTAGACTCCAGTTGTTAGAATAGAATATAATAGAATATCATTTAAACCAGACCATGTTAAAACACAATTCTTATAGTAGTCAGTGAGATCACATGGCACTCTGTATTATGACATGTTGTTGTTCACTTGCCTACAATTCCGCTTTATATGGCCAAAATTGACTGCGAAATTGTGCCTTCAACTTAAAAACAGTACCTATTTCAAACAACCGCGGGCTTCTACGAATAAATTAGAATGGATAATTGCTTGTCACCACTAACAGCCCTCGGAAGTGACGAAAGCAATCTTATTAGCGTTTGAATAAACGTATAACGTTACAAGTGGTTGGCAAACAACAGCACATTAGGGAAGAAAAGTTAAAATGGCGGGCGAGGAAGCGGCAACGAGGGGTTCGATTTGATATGTAAATAAATATGGGTGCGAATGACGGCTGCGGGCGACGGCTAGGTCAATATTTGTGAACCCTCATAACAACAGGTCAAGATTTTCGCTATTTGTTGTTTTGCACCTCATCCGTACCAAGAGGTCAAATTAAGGATCTTAGTTAAGGCCTTGCTAAGGTTTGCCTGAAATAGTATTAGGACTTATCCGAGATCATCATCATCGAGATAATACCTACCTATCAAAATTTAATGGCAATATTTTGTAATATGCTTTATTTAGGGTCGGTCTAGTCGTAGGTTACTTAGCACCGATCCGTTGCGAATATTTTTTTAAATTTGTATTTATGTAGATCTGTTAAAAACTCACCTATTATTGAATAAAAGTCATATTTGGCTTAAATTGCACATCTTTACAGTTCGTCGGTACAAAAATTATTCTAGTCACAAATGTTTGATACTACGAGTAAGTACTGTCGAGGAGTCAATTAATAACTACGCGAGTGCTACCCCACATCGTGCCAGACCGTGTTCGGGAAGAGAGGTTGTAAATGTAGTAAACCTTTACAGTACCTACATGATCAACACGTCATCGGTATATCATTTTGCCTTAAAGTTATGAGATGAGCATCTGTTATGGAATTGATTGAGCGTTTTGGAAGGGAACGGCGAGTGCCCCCGCATTTTTTCCTCGCCACTTACCGCCTCTCGTGTACCGCAAATACTCGAATGTTTCCTAATGGAAAAGACATGCTCGGAGGAGCCACTGGATAAATACTTTATTGAGACAAGGGCTCAGCCATGTTCACTATTGATTGCTCTAGTGTTATGCGCGACCCAATATTCGCCGTGGAAATAATATCGGTTAAATTTAATTCATTGATTCGAAACAGCGCGGAAATGAGTAGCAGTAGTTCGTATAAGTTTGATGAAGTGCAATAACCTGGTTCCTTCGGTAGGTGTTCAGGTATCCGAAGGGTATCCTAAGTACCGAAACCTTTTTTTAGGTTGGGTCGCTTAGGACTCAACTCACTCAGAACCGGTTCCGACGTAATTACTTTAAATTGTGGACATTTCTTTCACCAATTTCGGAAACAAAGTATGATGTATGACCCAGTAGGTATGTTTGTATGGTCACACATGACCAGTGTATGACCATCTTACCATCTTTCTTCATGTTAACCCGCAGACACTTGGAGAAACGGCAGGCCTGGCATTGGTTCCGTCGGGTCACGTCCACGATGCAACGCCCGTTCTCTTTACAAACGTAGTCTAAATTTCTGCCGATAATAATGAAGAATAAAATAATTCATATACCTAAACGTGAAAGAAGTTTTGGGCGCTACCCGCTAGAGTTTACATTATGCACTGATTTATATGAAAGCTAATGCCATCTGATACCCCGAACTTCCGAATTAGCCTTAATTCCATAAAGTCTAGTTTCCTTCAACGAAGAGCAACGGGTAAACATCTAATTTAATTTCAACTGCTGCTACAACTATTTCCACAAGTAAAGATGTTATATAACTTATATACCAGCGTACCGTCGTATGCTCCTTTTAAAGAAGCCCCTGCAGCCGTCGCACGACGGTACGCCGTAGTGCTTTCCAGAAGCCTTGTCGCCACACACACGGCACATCGCTTCTGGCTTGCTGCTCCCCTCCATCTTCATCTAACAACATATATGTACTTAAGTGTTAAACAACGTGTTTCGTAAAACTATCACAATATTCCGAATTGATAATGACTATGAAACATCAATTAATAGTATCTTATAGGTATACATTGATCAAATTATATAATTACTAGCAATACAAAATCAGCCCTAAAAATGTCGACATAATAGTTTTAACTATCTGTTAAAACAGATAAATATCATATTCCGATATTCCGATCGATGTTTTAAAAAACAATATTTTATCAAAATTAAATTAGCAAGATAAATCGTAAAAGTAAGCACTAGATACAATTTAATGTAAGTAATGTGTTTCTTTTGCTGTGTGCTAATATTTTATCATAATAGTTAATATTCAAGATTGTGTTTGTGTAAAACTCGAAACTGTTATTCTACGCTAGGGTTTGATAAACGTCTTAGGGACTTTTATCGATAGCTGTTCGATATGAAAAGTATAATTATTGCTTCAAAAAAATACAACGAATAAATTAATCTTATATTCATATTACGTCATTATGCAAGAGGATTAAATTGGGTTCCAATTTTATCCGTTTTTATTATTCAGATAAACTTAATATTCAAAGTGGTTTTCTTCTCCGCAAATAATTATTTTGCAATTATTTATGAATTTCTATTTTTTTTATATCAAAAATCATAATATACATAATAACAAATACCTGTTAAAAATAAAAAAAAATAACGCCCTGAACGGGATTCGAACCAGAGACCCTCTGCTTCGTAGGCAGGGTCACTATCGACCGGGCTAGAAATGAATGCTCATGCTATTGTGGCGATGGCGATGGCGCCACAATACGTCAGCGTTATTTTTTCATCAGTTTAACGCCTTTTGACGGACTCTTTTGTAACATAGAGATTGACATCCTCCATATACCATCCATACTGCAAATTTTGACGTGACAGCGACAGTCGACGACAAGCAAGTATTTTTACACTAATTGTTGACTTCTTCAATCCTATTCAGCCTGTAACAGTAACTTACAAGACATCGTAAAATTATATTCAATTAACTAAGCTATTATTTGCATAAAAAAAAAAACTGGTGTCTTAAAATGGCATATAGTTTCAGGGTACATTATCAAAATGGGGGAAAAAAAATATAAACAATCCCAATTCAGTGCAGAATTCAGCTCTTCATATGTGCGGAACGCATAAAAGCGTGACAACTGTTGCATTTCTGTAAGATCACATAAGGCATACCACACATTAGAGCGGCAGTCATACAGCTATTCATAGACAAATGCGGAAAAATCGAACTTCCGGCTGAAATTTGTCTATGGCCTCCATACATAAGTTCCGCCACCAATCACCATAGTCAAATTTCGACTTATGTCTATGGAAAGTTGAATTCCGCTCTAATGTGTGGTGCCCCTAAATCCGATTCGTAACAGCTCATATTTTAATCGTGTGAAATATAAAACAATCCTGAATACCTATATTTAGGTCTTCTCAAATAATAATATGAATATTACTGTAAAATATGAAAATAATATACAGTATAATATAAAGAACGTATCGATAAGAAAGTCAAATACCAATAGATAATTAACCTGTCGCACTTGGCATCACTATTCTTACGCTTACATAGATAATTTAGACACATACATGGATTTCATTTTTTTGACACTTTTTATCGTTGACAAGCATTCTTTTCGTCATCCCAGTCTGTGGCTTTTCCACACAAGAGTTTGACATCTAACTTTAACCGTGTCCTACGGGACCCCATAATAAGTATAGGTAATTAGGTAGTACTCCGTCCGTCCGTAATCCGGTTGATCTATGGTTGTGCCTATCTGCTTGCTCTAGGCTAAAGTAAGAATTAAGAGAGACCCCATAGAACTAACTATTATTAGGTAAAACTATCGGTCAAATACTCGTAATACAAGGGGTACATAATCGGCCCAAAAAATAGCTACACAATAGTGCCACGCAAGAACAACTCGTGCGGTACTTTCTTTGACTGTCTTATTTATTACGATATAAGACGAGCCATATTTTCAGTAAATCTTGTTTGAATCCATACCTCCTTTACTTTGTTGCTCGAAGGGTAAATAAAACACATAAACAAGAGAATATCCGAACAAAGTGACCCACTTGTGTGCTCTTTAATGTTTTAACAATCGATTTGTGTATCGTGTTATATCTCTAAAAACCAAATGTTCCATTTCCGTGACGCGTCAGCTAATTATGAGTGAGTTTTTACATGGATATCCCAACTACATATAGGTAACCCACCACCCACCTAACGATACAAGTATGAGTGCATATTAAATACTAGCTGTACCTGCGGCTTCGCCCGCGTGTGTAGGAGGTTTTGTCATTTTCATTTACTATCCAGGCCATTAGTGAAGAATTTACGCGTTCTACATATAAATATGTATCTTTGGCAGCAGCAGGCCAAAATCTAATTAGGCCAAAGGCAGCAAGGATTATTTCAGCAGGAGCATGAAACGGTCAAGTTTTTAGAATCCGAACGCCGAAGCCGTAACGCGGTGAGCGGTAATATAAAGCCGTAGGGCGAGTACCGCGCAGGACCCAGGCCCGGAGGATCGCAGCGAGAATTGCTTCAGCTGAAGCAGCATGTCAGGGATTGGACATACTTCAATGGCAAAGTGTCTTAGCGAACTCGAGGACTGCGGACACGAGGGTGAGCGGAAATGTATGTACAAGTCAAAGGCCGAGTACCGCGTAAGGTTCAGGCTCGGATCATCGCAGCGAGAACTTCTACAACACCATCATGACAGGGACCGGACATAACTTAAAAGCGATGTGTCTTAGCGAACCCGAGGGCCGTAGCTCGAGGGTGAGCGGCAACGGATCGGACATATCTCAAAGGTGAAGTGCATTAAGGCCCGAGGATGAGTGAAAATATCTGCGAAAGCCATAGGCCGCGTACCGCGTAGGCCCAAGCCAGGATCGTATCAGTGAAATTTTTTCCAGCAGCAGCAACATGATATAATCCGGACAAAACTCAATGGCGAAGAATCTTGTGTCTTAGCGAACCCGAGGGCCGTAGCTCGAGGGTGAGCGGCAACGGATCGGACATATCTCAATGGTGAAGTGCATTAAGGCCCGAGGATGAGTGAAAATATCTGTAAAAGCCATAGGCCGAGTACCGCTTAGGCCCAGGCCCGGAGCGTCGCAGCGAGTACTGCTTCAGCAGCAGCAGCAGCAGCATGACAGGGACCGGACATATCTCAATGGTGAAGTGTTATAAGGCCCAAGGGTGAGCGGCAATGTCTGCGAAAGCCATAGGCCGAGTACCGAGTAGGCCCAAGGCCGGTGCGTCGTAGCGAGAATATATTCAGCAGCAGCAGGCAGCATGACAGAAACCGGACAAAACTCAATGGCGAAGAGTCTTAGCAAATCTGAGGGCCGGAGGCCCGATGGTAAGCGGCAATGTCTGCGAAAGCCATAGGCCGAGTATCGCGTAGGCCCAGGCCCTGAGCGTCTCAGCGAGAATTTCTTCAACAGCAGCGTGACAGCTAGCAGCTAGTAATAGCTAGGTTCGTGACTACCCTTTTTTTAGGGTTCCGTAGCCAAATGGCAAAAAACGGAACCCTTATGGATTCGTCATGTCTGTCTGTCTGTCCGTCCGTATGTCACAGGCATTTTACTCGGAAACTATACGACGTATCTGAATAAAATTTACACATAAGATGTATTTTGTGTGCAGCTACTTAGTTATGTAGTTAAACTTGAAAAAAAAATATTTTTAGAGGGGCGCTCCATACAGGTAACTAAATAAATAAAAAATTAACCAAATATCAACATGTGACACATCAATCGATAGGTCTTTTAAAATAACATTGAGGTTTCTTTGACTAGTTTGTGATTAAGTGAATATTTTCTGAAATAATCGCTTCGAAAGTCAGAAAAGTTGTGTAGCCCCCCCCCTCCGTAACTTTTGAACCGTAAGTTCAAAAAATATGAAAAAATTTGAAGAGATGCGCCTTATCATATACTTACTACGAAAATTGTTTTGAACATTATCGGTTCAGCCATTTTTGAGTTATCTCCAAAAAACTTCTTTCATGGCATCAGATACGACCTTTTGGTATTACTTTGGTTCTTATTCCATTGAAGGTACGGAACCCTCCTATGCGTGGTCCGACACGCACTTGGCCGGTTTTGCAATCAGCTGTTAAAGCGAGATAAAACATGTTGCTCTCGCAAACGGTACAATTTTTCCTGTCGGTTTATTTGTTTTTAAGTATATTGTAAGTAGGTTTCATGAATTGACAAATAGATTATTTTTACGTTGAGAATAAAGTACCTCCAGGTATTAATGTATCACAATATATGTCCGGACGCTTACAATTTCCAAAACGAAGTAACATGTTTTAAAAATATTTAAAGCGCAATGCTTAAATTGGTAAAGCATTTAAAAAACCATGGTTTAAACCTCGGCGGAACGCAACGGACCGAATCGCTTAATTTAATCTAAAGACGGCCTTAAATAATGTTTGTATACAGTATACAGGGTACTTATACAGCGCCATCTGTGTCCACTTATGTGAACTATTTTTTACGAAAATTATGTTTTTAATAAGCAGAATAAAAACTACCCTATATGTTGCTCCGGGGTATAAACGTTACTATACAAAATTTCGTAAAATTCTGTGCAGTAGTTTTTACGTAGTGCGCGGACAAATTCACAGACAGACAGACAAGAATTCCAAAAATCACTGAAGTTTTTCTAAAGTATCTTCAATGTACATTTTTTTTCTCCTTACGCGTTTATTATATGTATGTATAGAAGATTTAAAAAATGCATCTACTCGTATGTGGACCAAATAGTAGAACAACTCAATATTTATTGCATAGTGTATTATTAATATTATTATGCGCATACTTAACACCATATTTTCAACACAATAGCTCAATCAAATAATCAGCAAGGCGTGATACGGCAAAGAAAGGATAATTTTGAAAAGATATTGCCTCGTCACACACGGGGTATTGATAGTCGATTGATTATTCAAATATGCCGTCAGATGCGACATCAGGAGCTTAAAATATTAAAATGTGCTTACAGCAAACGAGAATTTGATATCTGAACATGCACAGTAGGTTATGATCGTGATTGGAAACTTAATATTTATTTTGGGTTTGGTTTTCATAAATTACAGGTCCCTATAGGTAGGTAAAGTACGTAAATACGAGTATAAACATATGACATTAACAAAAAAAAAATTACAACGAAAATACGGAACAACTTTACCGATCTGAAGCAGCAGATAAGAAATTAAACAAAACTTTTTGCCTGTATAGATTTTATTCTAAAACCTACCTACTACAGTAAAATTCGCTTAACACGATTTTGAAGGGACCTAGCCAAAAACGTGTCTAAAGCAGAATTCCCTCAGAACAGTCCGCATCGCTTTCCCGTATTATGCGGGACTGTTCTGAGGGAATTCTGACTGATATAAAAGGGCATATGCGAGAATTCATATTAAACGTGGTCGTATTAAGCGGGATCTATTGTAATTAATTTGATTCTAAGCCAAGCCGCGGATCTGTAGTCAATATAGTAAACACAAATTCAATAACATTTCGTAAATAAATATAAGTTCAAGTATAATTTAGAATATAATATTGTTGTTTCAGTAAGGTCCCGTATTTTCTCCACTTCCTAAAGTGTTTGCCGCGTCAGCGTGCCGTCGTATGGCGAAGTTCCCACGAAGTTCCCAGAGGGAACGCGCCTAAGCCATTATTTACCAATTACGCTTTTGAGCCAAGTTTGCGTACATTTTCGTTCCTATTTCGCAAAATTAAGCGTAATGTAGGAAAACATAAAGCTTAGATTAGGTAAACGTACCAACTATGCCTTGAGGTAAAGATGTTATGTCTAGGAAAACAGCCAAACATCAAAAAATATTCATTTAGTTAATTAGTTGTTCAGGAATCTGCATCAGCAGGCGCCTGTTACCTCATCATCAGCCTATTTTAGTCCACTGCTGGACATAGGCCTCCCCCAATGAGCGCCATAGCGCCCTGTCTTCAGCTTGCCGCATCCAGCATCTGCCTGCAGTCTTTCGCAGATCGTCATCCCACCTTGCCAGAGGGCGTCCTACACTACGTTTGCCGAGTCGCGGTCTCCACTCAAGAACACGTTTACCCCAGCGGTTGTCGGTTCTTCGCGAGATATGGCCGGCCCACTGCCACTTCAGCTTGCTAGTTCTTTGAGCTATGTCGATAACTTTGGTTCTCTGTCGGATGTATTCGTTACGAATCTTATCCTTCAGAGAAACTCCGAGCATAGCTCTTTCCATAGCTCGCTGAGCGACTGTGCTGCGACCTGTTACCTATTAGGTAGCTATTATAAGAAATCAGTGCCTATTAGTTGTTCATTGAAAATTCTGAGAAAACTGCCCGTGACTGCGACATAAACTCCAGAACCCGGACGCAGATGGACGACAACGAAACTACGAGGGCTCCATTTTTTTGATAATAAATAATAATCATTCTTTAGTTCTTTTCGGAAATGTAAACCACTTTGTTCTCTTATTCTTATTGTTCCATTTGTAAGTAAACATTCTGTATTGCATGCACCAAAATCTATACATATAATAAACGCGTAAGGAGATAAAAAATGTACATTGAAGATATTTTAGAAAAACTTATTCAGGGGGTCTTAGAAACGTTGACTGAATACATTTCAGTGATTTTTGGAATTCTTGTCTGTCTGTCTGTGAATTTGTCCGCGCACTACGTAAAAACTACTGCACAGAATTGTACGAAATTTTGTATAGTAACAGTTTATACCCCGGAGCAACATATAGGGTAGTTTTTATTCTGCTTATTAAAAACATAATTTTCATAAAAATAGTTCACATAAGTGGACACAGATGGCGCTGTATAAGTACCCTGTATACTGTATACAAACATTATTTAAGGCCGTCTTTAGATTAAATTAAGCGATTCGGTCCGTTGCGTTCCGCCGAGGTTTAAACCATGGTTTTTTAAACGCTTTACCAATTTAAGGATTGCGGGTTAAATATTTTTAAAACATGTTACTTCGTTTTGGAAATTGTGAGTATCCGGACACATATTGTGATCCATTAATACCTGGAGGTACTTTATTCTCAACGTAAAAATAATCTATTTGTCAATTCATGAAATCTACTTACAATATACTTAAAAACAAATAAACCGACAGGAAAAATTGTACCGTTTGTGAGAGCAACATGTTTTATCTCGCTTTAACAGCTGATTGCAAAACCGGCCAAGTGCGTGTCGGACCACGCATAGGAGGGTTCCGTACCTTCAATGGAATAAGAACCAAAGTAATACCAAAAGGTCGTATCTGATGCCTATGGAAGAAGTTTTTTGGAGATAACTCAAAAATGGCTGAATCGATAATGTTCAAAACAATGTTCGTAGAAAGTATATGATAAGGCGCATCTCTTCCAATTTTTTCATATTTTTTGAACTTACAGTTCAAAAGTGACGGGGGGGCTACACAACTTTTCTGACTTTCGAAGCGATTATTTCAGAAAATATTCACTTAATCACAAAATAGTCAAAAAAACCTCAATGTTATTTTGAAAGACCTATCGATTGATGTGTCACATGTTGATATTTGGATTTTTTTTTTTTTTAGTTACCTGTATGGAGCGCCTCCCTAAATATTTTTTTTTTCAAATTTAACTACATGACTAAGTAGCTGCATACAAAATACATCTTATGTGTAAATTTTATTCAGATACGTCGTATAGTTTCCGAGTAAAATGCCTGTGACATACGGACGGATAGACAGACAGACAGACAGACATGACGAATCCATAAAAGGGTTCCGTTTTTTGCCATTTGGCTACGGAACCCTAAAAAAAGGGTAGTCACGAATCTAGCAATTACTAGCTGCTAGCTGTCATGCTGCTCCGGGCCTGGGCCTACGCGATACTCGGCCTATGGCTTTCGCAGACATTGCCGCTTACCATCGGGCCTCCGGCCCTCAGATTTGCTAAGACTCTTCGCCATTGAGTTTTGTCCGGTTTCTGTCATACTGGCTGCTGCTGCTGAATATATTCTCGCTACGACGCTCCGGGCTTGGGCCTACTCGGTACTCGGCCTATGGCTTTCGCAGACATTGCCGCTCACCCTCGAGCCTTATGACACTTCACCATTGAGATATGTCTGGTCCCTGTCATGCTGCTGCTGCTGCTGCTGAAGCAATACTCGCTGCGACGCTCCGGGCCTGGGCCTAAGCGGTACTCGGCCTATGGCTTTCGCAGACATTGCTGCTCACCTTCGGGCCTCCGGCCCTCAGATTAGCTAAGTTTTGTCCGGATTATATCATGTTGCTGCTGCTGGAAAAAATTTCGCTGCTACGATCCTGGCTTGGGCCTACGCGGTACGCGGCCTATGGCTTTCGCAGATATTTTCACTCATCCTCGGGCCTTAATGCACTTCACCATTGAGATATGTCCGATCCGTTGCCGCTCACCCTCGAGCTACGGCCCTCGGGTTCGCTAAGACACTTCGCTTTTAAGTTATGTCCGGTCCCTGTCATGATGATGTTGTAGAAGTTCTCGCTGCGATGATCCGAGCCTGAACCTTACGCGGTACTCGGCCTTTGACTTGTACATAAATTTCCGCTCACCCTCGTGTCTGCAGCCCTCGAGTTCGCTACGAGACTTTGCCATTGAAGTATGTCCAATCCCTGACATGCTGCTTCAGCTGAAGCAATTCTCGCTGCGATCCTCCGGGCCTGGGTCCTGCGCGGTACTCGCCCTACGGCTTTATATTACCGCTCACCGCGTTACGGCTTCGGCGTTCGGATTCTAAAAACTTGACCTTTTCATGCTCCTGCTGAAATAGTGCTTGCTGCCTTTGGCCTTATTAGATTTTGGCCTGCTGCTGCAAAAGCAGTTTTCGCTAAGACGTTGCGCTCACACGCTACCTCGCGCCAGTACCTTCAGCGTTTGACCCTCTGTTCGAAGCATGTTCTCCTGCAGGAACTCGGCCATTAGCATTCGCAGGTCAGTTAACTTTATCACGGATGAACTAATAAATTTAGATAGATATTTATATGTAGAACGCGTAAATTCTTCACTAATGGCCTGGATAGTAAATGAAAATGACAGAACCTCCTACACACGCGGGCGAAGCCGCGGGTACAGCTAGTATAAGAATAACAAAAGAGTTTTTACAAGTAACTTAAATTTAGGTAACAACAGGCTGTCTTATCGCTAAAAAGCGATCACTTCCAGGCAACTTTGGGTAGAAAGAAAAGAAGAAAACAGCTAATGCAAAGAATTTAAAGTAAGAGTGTAAATTATACCGGATGTTGCCTGTAACACGAGCAATAAATTAAAACATAGATTCTACTCCTCAAACAATACAACTTTTGTTCAATAACTTTAAAAAAATATGTAGTCTTTAAGATTGTCTCTTTTTTAAACAAACTAAATAGTATTTTCAATGTACGTTAAAATCCTTCTCATTGACATTGCTTGTCAGTCTTGTCACCTTACAGACATAATCAATTTCGCCATACATTGCGTGTTCGAATAAACTTTTAAGTGTACAAAGTTATTTTTCAAAGTCGCTGAACAAAGGTTGTTTACTTTGAGGAGTAGAATCTACATTTTAATTTATTGCTCATGTTACAGGCAACACCCGTATACAAAATATCATCCATATACATAGGTACAACACATACAAAATGCACACATAATATATTGGCAAATTAAGGCAAAGACAACATAATACAGTCTCACTCAACTGATTGTTAAAATAGGGAAGAGATTTCAATAGTCTTATTTTCACATGCAATACGTTCCACAAGCGAATAACTCGGAAGGTGAAAGAGTTGCTGTTAAATTTCAAGATGGATAAAGGAGGGGAAAGAATATGAGTCCAAGAGCATCTGATAGAAGAGAGAAAACGCTTGAAACAATTATAAAAAATAGCAGGATTGAAAGAATTATAATTAAAAATTTGTATGTGCTGGCTACCTAACTAATACTCAGTAGACGCCGTTTTTATTTCACGGAATTTTAATAACAATAGTTTTGTTTTGAGGATATCAGGTGGCGTGTGCCAGTCACGCGTTAGTATTTAGTGTCATAATCGCATCGATATCGAAATATCATTCGTAACTAATTGTCAGCAAAATGCTAACATGTTTTCGTAGGCGTAGCGTGACTTCGGCCCACAATTACGCCGTATGTGGTGAATTGCGGTGATATACAAACCTGCTATCTTATCGGCCGTGTCAAAGTTCTAACCCCATTGACATAAAGTCGATTACTGCTTGATCTAGGTCAGAGATACGAGTAGGTGGCTTAATATACGTGGTTCAAGATAATTATCTATTCATGTGACGCGTGGCGGGCCCGAAATGAAGTGAATGAGGGAAAATAAAGGAAATGATAGATTGCGGGATTCCCGTATGGTCTAAGTATCTGTATTTATCTACGATAGAACTGATTACTATGTATAGGTAGGTAGGTACCCTTGATTGGTTTTATAAATAACAAATTAAGCAACAGAAAACAATTTAAATGTATGTATACACTGAAATAGTTAATACCTACAAGGGCCAAGTACAATTATAGTACATAGGCTGCTATTTATATATCCGGAAACCGGGAGTACAATCTTCTTAAATAGCATATTTGACCTCCATGGTAAAATTTGAACTTTTTTAAGTACTGACCGGTATATTTTTTCTTTCTTATTAACGCTCGTGTTTTGTTTTTGACGGGTTTTAAATGTCATCTCGCAGCAAGAATGGAACTCACTCGTGAAAATATTCGTGCTATGATTTATTATGATTTTCGGCGTGGTTTAACGCAACAACAGTGCATAGATCAACTAACTTCAACTTTTGGTGATGAAGCCCCATCTTAAACTACTGTGTATCACTGGTTTAGTGAGTTCAATCGTGGACGTAGTATGCTTACGGACGAATTTAAGGCAGGTCGCCCGAAATCGGTCGTTGTACAACAAAATATCGAGGCTGTGCGAAAACTTATAATGGACGACCGACATGTTACGTACCGCGAGCTAGAGGCGACTCTGGGTATTTCTATGACCAGCATTAATAGCATATTACATAATTATTTGGCTGTAAAAAAAATTTGTTCGCGTTGGATACCCCACAACTTAACAAAAGAGCAAAAAGATGCTCGCGTCGAATGGTGCAATAAAATGTTAAAAAAATATAACCGTGGTGACTCAAAAGCCGTTTATAACATCTATACAGGTGACGAATCCTGGATCTATGCATACGATCCCGAAACGAAGCAACAATCAACGGTATGGGTGTTTCAAAATGAGCCGAACCCTACGAAAGTTACTCGTGCAAAAAGTACATTGAAACAAATGGTGGCCTGCTTCTTCGGTATTAATGGCCATGTAGCTACAGTGCCACTAGAAAACCGTAGAACGGTTAATTCAGAGTGGTACACGACCATTTGCTTACCGGAAGTATTTGAACAAATTCGTAAAACTAACCAGCGACGAAGAATCATTCTTCATCATGACAATGCCAGCTGTCATACGTCACGCGAAACAACTCTATTTTTGGAGGGTCAAAATGTGGAATTAACGGGTTATCCGCCGTACAGCCCTGACTTGGCACCCAACGATTTTTATTTATTTCCAAATATAAAGAATAAATTACGCGGTCAACGATTTGCGACCGCTGAAGATGCTGTCGACGCATTCAAACAACACGTTATGGAGGTACCTCAGGCGGAGTGGCAGAAGTGCTTTAAAAATTGGTTCACGCGAATGCAAAAGTGCATAGATCATCAAGGGGAATACTTTGAAAAACAATAAAACCATTTTCAGCCGTGTACGTTTGTTTGTTTTTTTGTTTCCGGATATATAAGTAGCAACCCTCGTACAAGTTATTTGTTACGGTCTCAAACTCGACTCTACGACACAAAAGGGGGATCCTTTCGGCATTGACCGGCAATATTATAGATATGCATTGTGAACACAGAAATTGATTAGCTTATTCAATTACCCGGTGTATTAAATAGATCAAACATAGGTTTTCGGTCCAATTTTTTTGGCTTGTACAAAAAAAACTGAAATGTTGCCCTTATCCTTATTTTTCGAGAACAGAGGGGACAACTTTAGTTTCCCAGCGGGTTCTTAAATAACCCAAATGTGCTAACCTATTAAATAATCTATGTGTAACTTATCTGTCCATAAATGAATTTCATTATTGCGCATGTACGACATATAGACAAAATATAACCGGCAGTGCTAGTCCGAGTCGCGTCCTAAGGGTTACGTATGACCGACTGTCAAGCGTAAGAAAACAAATATTGACTAGTCTTCTTATTATATTTCCTGTATTATTTATAGGCATAAAAAGAACATATTTTTTCTTGAAAAACTACAAAATAATTTATGTTCAAAATGTCTTAAATATATATATAACGTGTTCAATTCATTAATTTAAGTTGCATTGGGTGCCAGACAGATTCGCACCATATTGTTTACCATTTTGATACCGAATCCTAATAAGAACAATACTTGAATGACAAATAAAAGTACCTATTATTTATAATAGGCAAGTATCCATATTTCTGACAAAATGCGTCAACGAAAACAGCGGACACTTGTCAACAATTAGTAACGTAACCACAATTAGGGCTCCTCTAGCAAACATATTGTAGGAATTATTAAATCGCAGCGCCTATTATTATACGAAGGGTCTCGGTTGCGTGCAGTTGAAGTCAAAGGGCGAATGTGGCGCTATGACATTAGAGTTGAACCCCGACCCCAGCGAGCCCGAGTCGCGGGGAGGTAAACTAAACATGAACAGGGCACACTTTCAGAACAGATATCAACCAGCTTTAAAATAACTGTTCTGATGTTCGGTATACAAACGGAGAACATAAATGCATGGAATAATCGCACTTTTGTTCGAGGAACTTCACTGTGAATACGAGTAGGTACTGCGATTTTTCACACTGTGTCATTTCGCCATACCCCTTTTCGCTATTCCGGCTCTTCGGTTAATCTCATATTCAAGAAACCAGGGATCGAATACCGGTAATATTTTCATACAAATTAACCGGTATTCATTTTCGGTATCTCGTTTTTTAATTAATATTTTTGAATATTTTCCGGATAAAATGATAATTTATTGCCGAAATTATTATTGTGAAAGTTGGGCGCTATTTTGACTTATAGTACCTAATACCGGTAACGATCCCTGTATTCAACTTCAGTCGTCGGTCGACTGACATAATTGTAGTACAACTATTATAAATAAAAAAAACGGCCAAGTGCGTGTCGGACCACGCATAGGAGGGTTCCGTACCTTCAATGTAATAAAAACCAAACTAATACCAAAAGGTCGTATCTGATGCCTATGGAAGAAGTTTTTTGGACATAACTTAAAAATGGCTGAACCAGTAATGTTCAAAATAATTTTCGTAGAAAGTATATGATAAGGCACATCGCCTCAAATTTTTTCATATTTTTTGGACTTACGGTTCAAAAGTTACCGGGGGGGCTACACAATTTTTCTGACTTTCGAAGTGATTATTTCAGAAAATATTCACTTAATCACAAAATGGTCAAAGAAACCTCAATGTTATTTTTAAAGACCTATCGATTGATGTGTCACATGTTGATATTTAGTTAAAAACATTTTTTGAAATTTCGTTACATCTATGGAGCGCCCCCCTAAAAATATATTTTTTTTTCAAATTTAACTCCATAACTAAGTAGCGGCATACAAAATACACCTTATGTATAAATTTTATTCAGATACGTCGTATAGTTTCCGAGTTAAATGGCTGTGACATACGGACGGACAGACAGACAGACATGACGAATCCATAAGGGTTCCGTTTTTTGCCATTTGGCTACGGAACCCTAAAAATGTAGTATAAATAAAAAAATAAGGAAAGCCCCGCAAACGGTTCAACCGTTTTTGATAAAATATGAAAGAAAACCTGCTTTTAAATTTAAATAAAATCGCACTTAAATCAGTTCACCCTTTTCAGCACTACAGTATATACACAGATAGACACAGATATCGATCAAACTTATGCTTCTGCGGTTAAAAATATAACGTTCATTAATCGCGTCATATTGTATAGGGGAAGGGGGGGGGGGGGTCAAGAAAAAATCACCAATGATCACCACAGGGGGGGGGGGGATGTCTGGACACATATCACGTGTAATTTTTTTGTTCCTCGATATATTAGGGGGGAACTCATACATGTAACTGTTTATAAAAACAATTTTTTTTTACCGAATATCACCATGATGCACATCACTCGATAGGTCTTTAAAATTAACATTGAGGTTTATGTGACATTTTTTTTAATTTAGTGAATATTTTAAGAAAAATTTGCCCCGTTAGTCTCTTTTGAACCGGAGATCCAAAAAATATGAAAAAAATTGAGAACATTATCGGTTTAGGAATTATTGAGTTATCTCCAAAAAAACTTCTTTCATAGGCAGATATAGACGTGTGCGCCGCGCCGGCGTGGCGTAGCCGCGCCATGGGACCCACGCCGCCGCCGCCGCCGCGGATTTCAAAATCCACGCCGTTGGCCAAAATTTCAGAATTCGGCAAAAATTAACCTATGCCAATTAGCAATTATCGATGAAGGAAAGACAGTTGAAAGTTTAACAACGTATATTGACGAATTAAACCATAAAAACATCTACACACTGAACTAGTCAATTCCTTCTCTAGCAGAGCTTGCAATTGAAAAAATTGTGCGCATCGAGAAGAAGTTGTGAAATTTGGAACATGGATAGAGTGCCCCACGATGAATATTTTTAGTTTTCGAGGTCCGTAATATTGTTGGACCTTCACGTCTAAATCAGGGGACTATTTGGTTAAGGCTGCTAGGGGTTGTGTGGTATTATTTTCGTATAAAACAGACATGCAGAATTGATTTATGATATTAAAAATGTAAAATTCCAATTTAAAAAAATGCTCTACGGAGAGGAAAATCAGTCAGAAAAATATATATCTTTAGAACGTTATATAACTAATAATTATAGAAGTATATAAAATATATTAAGCAAGCAAATTAAATGCAGTCTTCAAATATATACCATTTTAAGACTTTTACTCAACAAATAGTACGTGAAAAAACATCTTTCGCGTCGTGGTGCATATGTTTTCTCCATAGTAATTATCTAAAATCAATGTGAACGTGAACTTCCGTAGTGTATTGACCTTAAATGTATGTATTGTTTATTATTAATCATAATAATTTGTGCAACATGCAAAAATGGAACATACATAATTACATTTTAAGTTCAATATACTACGGAAGTTCACGTTCATATTGATTTTAGATAATTACTATGGAGAAAACTATACAAATTTAAGGCTCACCACGACGCGAAAATTTTATTTTTCACGTAGTTTTTGTTGAGTAAAAGCCTTAAAATTGTATATATTTTAAAACTGCATTAAATATGCTTTCTTATGATATTTTGTTTTACTTAAAAAAAAGGATGATTCTAAAAAAGTATATTTTTCTGACTGATTTTCCTCTCCGCAGAACTTTTTGTTAAATATGGAATTTTACATTTTTTTTTATTAGCCTAAAATAGTGTCCCACTGCTGGGCAAAGACATTTTTAATATTAGAAATAAATTCTGCATGTCTGTTTTAGCCGGAAATTTTTAGAGATCTAACATATAACACGGGACCCCTAATTTAGACGGGAAGGTCCAAAAATTTTACGGACCTCTAAAACTAAAAATATTCATCGTGGGGCACTCTATCTATGTTCAAAAATTTTCTCTCGATACGCATAATTTTTTTTCACTTTTGTACTGAATGATAACCATACTACTCTTTCGGGAGACTAATAAATGGCTATGATTTAACCGCTCACCAAATAATATGAAGTAAATTGACAAATTAATAAGATTGGTAACGAAAATAATTAATCTGCCACCTAAAATGTATCATCAACTAAATTAGCCTGTGAAAAGGAGTATTTTCGGTGGCAGGATTGATCCTTAATACTGAACCGTATGTTTGGACCTACTGCGAGTCAAAAAAGGATGTTAATTTATCCCAATTATGAGAAACATCAACATAAATGCGATTTCCGAAAAATAGGCAAGACTGAAGTGTACTAGAAAAACATCCTTTAATAAGCAAACAGCATTTAATATTGTTTTATGTTCCTTGTTCCTAAAAAGTTTTTGATATTTTACATATTTTTAATGCGAAACGTGACGTAGGCAAAAGTGATCTTGACGCCGGCGTGGCGCAGCCACGCCGCCGAAAATTCCCGGCGCGCCGCCGCCGCGGATTTTTATGGCGGCGCACACGTCTAGGCAGATACAACCTTTTGAAATTACTTTTTCGATAGTAGGTACGAAACCCTCCATTATGCGTGGTCCGACATGCACTTGGCCGGTTTTTTCTAATAAAGATTATTTTATTTTATATGTATACATGTAGTTTAATTGTTTTATCCTTCACGTGTACGTACGTTACGTAGGTTCCGTGTTAGAAAACTGTACTTAATTTAGAAGAATATCAGGTAGATAAGAGACATGAGTACTTATATCAAATGCTTTACAATTCTGTCATATTTTCTTGTATTTTTTCCGAGGTTTTAAACTCGGCGGGTGACACGAACTTTCACTATCCGTAAGTCAGTCTGTCTGTTACGGCGGGCTGTAGGTACTTATTTCAATTATTCAAGGAACCCTACAAATTTGAAATTTTCTTAGTCTATTTCTTATTGCCAAATATTATTAACAAAGAAACATTCTATTTAACTCATAGTGTGTGCGTGTGTGTGTGTGTCATATAAGTTAGTGATATAGTAGATTTTCGGTTTCCTCATAAATATAACGGTTACACTCTTCACTTCGCGCGACATGTTTCGGAGGTCTCCATCTTCAAGTACTAAGAGTGCTATTCGAACCGGCCCTTGGTGCACCTAGGTTCTCCGAAACATGTCGCGTGAAGAGACTAAGGCGGCTTTCACACTGCTGATCGAGATAGCGCTCTGCATGTGTATAGCGCTGTGACGCTTGGATAGTCACCGGCAATAGTATCTTCCTCTTCCTACACGAAGGCCGCAAAAATATGTGGCACGCTCTTACGGTCCTACAAATAAGAGCGTGTCACATATGTTTGCGGCCTTCGTGTAGGAAGATACTATTGCCGGTGACTGTACACCGTCGCCGCATCCGGTTGCGACGGCAGTGTAATAATCGCCTAAAGAAAAAGACGTGAGTGTAACCGTTATACTTTATAGTGTTAAAACATTGGTAAAATTTTATTGTATGGGAATTTTCATAGTACCCTGCCGAATGACGCTGATGAGTCCGTCAAAAATCGTTGGTGCAACTGGCCCTTAGTATGTCTCACGAAAGTTTAAATTTAAAAGATAAAAGATATTTATTCTTCAATTTAGGCACATTACAATGCACTTAAACGTCAGAGAAAAAAAACTACCACCGGTTCTAACCCTACACCTCTGACCCGAGAAGTATTATGACCGGCAAGAAACTCGGCGGGACTTATTTTATCAAAACAGTAATACACAATAACGCGTAGTTCTATAAGAAGACATATCAAAACAGCTTGAGAGACAGACAATGTAACTATTGTTTAATTAAAATAAAATAAAATGAAATAATAATAAAGTCCAAATCTGATTGCTTCACAAAACGTTTGGTATGCTTTCCTATCTGAACTGTGGCCTTTAAATGTTAGATGATTTTGTAGTAGTTTCTGGTTTGGGCCATGTATCTTTGACCGTAATATAGTCATATAACTAGTTAATACTTGCAAGCCATATTTGAAATCAGTACCTGATATCCGATTGAGTTGAAAGTTATAATACGGTCACGTCTGAAAATATGGATACGTTTAATGTGACAAAAATATGTAGCCGCGACTCTATTACCAAGATTAAGCGTAAAGTCTAGGACACATGTTTTTGTCACATTAGATGTATCCATATTTTCAGACGTGACCGTACCTATATACCTAACTAGGATACTAATACAATATTTTGGTACCATCGAGCAGATCTGATGATGGAGTGTGATGGTGGTCATTAAGTACTCTGCGATAAAACAATACAAGGTGTTATAAAAATGGTGGTGACTCGTTTAAGGGTATACTTGGTAACATTTTTTGAAGCGAAAAATTGTTTTTTTGTGTGGGACACGTCATCCCTGCCGGCCGACCCTCCATACAAAAATTTTCTTTTAGATAGATTTTCTTTTTCTTAGTTTTTAGGGTTCCGTAGTCAACTAGGAACCCTTATAGTTTCGCCATGTCTGCCCGTCCGTCCGTCCGTCCGTCCGTCCGCGGATAATCTCAGTGACCGTTAGCACTAGAAAGCTGAAATTTGGTACTAATATGTATATCAATCACGCCGACAAAGTGGTAAAACAAAAAGTGGAATTTTTTTTTTGTTAGGGTACCTCCCCTATACGTAAAGTGGGGAGTGATTTTTTTTTTCATTTCAACCCTATCGTGTGATATATTGTCGGATAGGTATTAAAAAATGAATAGGGGTTTACTAAAATCATTTTTTGATAATGTAAATATTTTCGGAAATAATCGCTCCAGAAGTAAAAAAAATGTGTCCCTCCCCCCTCTAACTTTTGAACCATAAGTTTTAAAAATATGAAAAAAATCTCAAAAGTAGAACTTTATAAAAACTTTCTAGGAAAATTATTTTGAACTTGATAGGTTGAATAGTTTTTGAAAAAAATTACAAAATAATTTCTGAACTAAGTTTGTACTTTAACCGTATAAGCAGGTGTTTATTGTACCTGTAATTTCTACAAAATCACAATGAAATGACGTGCTTTCAAATAAAGTAAAAACGGTGAAAATCGGTTCACGCAATAAAGAATTATCCCATAAAAATCATCTTCCATACTTTAAGCTCGCGCGCAATAGTTTACTTAATTTGCCGATAGATGTCGCTGTACGTGGAACGCTTATATCATATCCTACATCTCGGTGTTATTTTAACTTTTAAGTGGGGACACTTACTGTGACGGACGGAAAACTACGGACCCCAACACTGAGCGTGGCCCGACACGCTCTTGGCCGGTTTTTTTATGATTAGAATGCGATACCAATTGTGCCCTTAAACGGATCACCACTATTTTTGTAACACCTTGACAATTTACTCTTTCGGTACCTGCCTAAAGAGTAAAACTGCAAACAAAACATTAAGTACTACACTTTCACTTTAATTTTAAAAACCGGCCAAGAGCGTGTCGGGCCACGCTCACTGTAGGGTTCCGTAGTTTTCCGTCCGTCACAGTAAGTGTCCCCACTTAAGAGTTAATAACACCGCCATGTAGGATATGATATGAGAGTTCCACGTACAGCGACATCTATCGGCAAATTAAGTAAACTATTGCGCGCGAGCATAAAGCATGGAAGATGATTTTTATGGGATAATTCTTTATTGCGTGAACCGATTTTCACCGTTTTTACTTTATTTGAAAGCACGTCATTTCATTGTAATTTTGTAGGAATTACAGGTACAATAAACACCTGCTTATACGGTTAAATTACAAACTTAGTTCAGAAATTATTTTGTATTTTTTTTTCAAAAACTATTCATCCTATCAAGTTCAAAATAATTTTCCTAGAAAGTTTTTATAAAGTTCTACTTTTGAGATTTTTTTCATATTTTTAAAACTTATGGTTCAAAAGTTAGAGGGGGGGGGACGCATATTTTTTTACTTCTGGAGCGATTATTTCCGAAAATATTTACATTATTGAAAAATTATTTTAGAAAACCCCTATTCATTTTTAAATACCTATCCAATAATATATCACACGTTAGGGTTGAAATGAAAAAAAAAATCACTCCCCACTTTACGTATAGGGGAGGTACCCTAATAAATAAAAAAATTCCACTTTTTATTTTACCACTTTGTCGGCGTGATTGATATACATATTAGTACCAAATTTCAGCTTTCTAGTGCTAACGGTCACTGAGATTATCCGCGGACGGACTGACGGACGGACGGGCAGACATGGCGAAACTATAAGGGTTCCTAGTTGACTACGGAACCCTAAAAAGTGGCCATATAGAATAGTTATCATCTAGGAACATGTTTTTACACGACTGCCCTAAAAAGGAGTGTCTTGTGTTGTTTATTTTATTTAAATTAGATGAAATGAATGATGAATGAATGATCGTGTTAGGGTGGAGTAGTTGTTACAACGAAACTTATTCCCGGTCTCAAATTGATTGCTATGTCATTTGAAACCTCAGCAACAAAAAGAATATGAAACATAACTATGTGAGAGTTAGAGTTAAACGTTTCGTGTCAAGACCCTTTGTCGCTTTGATGTGCAATTTCTCAAATATGTGAACACAAGCTTTGTTCCTGCAGTTTACTTTGGCTTGAATTTTATACATCAAAAGTCAAATGAGCAAAGGAATGTCCGGTAGCTGCGTATGGCAAATTTCAAAACAATGTTGGTGCCTAGGTTTTGATATTAATGGTACTAATGATCCAACTAAAAGATTTAGGTTTCGGGTAATCGGCGGGCGCCCTCTAGACTCCGGCGCACTGTGGAACAAAAATTGGCTTTCATTTAAAGCTTGACCAGAAATATATGATCACGCGCCATGTTGCGGAATTTCATTGGAACTAATTTCTTACACTAGCAATAATTTTAATGACAGAATGATTACGCATGTGTGAGTGCATGATATGCTGTCACTGTCATAGTGGCAGTTTAGGTACTTGATAATAATAAAGTGTTGAAAATTAAATAATAAAAGACAAAAAATCCCAAAATTGTCCATAGTGAAGAGCGAAATATTGTAAATAGTGTAGGTATATGATAAACTGCTGTAAATAATACGCTCGGGAAATGAAACTATTTCGCTGTGAAACATTTTCAAATTGACATCAGAGCCGACTGAACAAATCAAGATGTCACCATATCATAGAGCTCTATGACTATACTGAACTGTTGCCATATAAATGAGAGTAATAGCGCCCTCTTGACAATAATCATATATTTCTGGTCATCTTTACATAGAAATCGAAGTTATAATTTTTAGTTCTTTTTGACTGAAATAGGTTTTACCCAGCTTTGTTGTATAAAGCTTTGTTATACTGACTTATGAATTTCAGACGATTTGGTACGAAAAATAACGAGTTATTATTTATTTTTCAACAAAAAAATGTATGGAGCAGGAACAAAAAGTCAAGATATTTCGAGAACCACCTAATTGACCGTAATATCCTCGCAGATACAACGATTTATTTGTGATTTTTTGTTACATTACATAGGTATTAGCATCTCGGCTGCTGTAAAAATTAAATAATTATTAAAGACGTCATTATAATATGTAGTAGGTACGCAAAAAATAATTCATTTTATCGTCACCTTGAAGAATATAACGTATAACGTTATATAACGGATACTTTTGCGGTTCTTGAGTTATGTAGGTTTCTTGTTCCTGCTCCACACATTTTTTTATGAAAAAAAATCATAACTTGTTATTTTTATTAAAAAAAAACGTAATATGTTAACTTTGATTTCTGTGTATTTTCTATAGAAACAATAAACGATTTAAAAAAACCGCACCCGTGACGGAAATATGTAGTACGCCAAAAAATCACAAATAAATCGCAGTACAAGTATCTGAGAGGATATTACGGTTAAAGTTGCGGTTCTAGATAGACAGAAGATATCTTGAATTTTTTTTCCCGCTTCAAACATAAAAAAAAAATCATAACTTGTTATTTTTCGTGTCAAATTGTCTGAAATTCATAACTTTCATAAGTCAGAATAACAGTGCTGAGTAAAACCTATTTCAGTAAAAAAACCTAAAAATGAAGAAATCCGATTTTAGGTGCGGCGCCCGGGTGCGTCGCACCCCTTACACACCCGGGTAAAATACGGCCCTGGATTTATGAGTATTATGCTTAGACGTAATTGACGAATACATGTCTAAACAATAAGAAATTAAGAAAATGTGTGCATTATACATTCATACCTAATTAAAGTAATTAAACAATAAATAATTAAAATTTCCGTAAAATGCCCCAGCAAGGTAACCATAAAATGAAGCTCACAAAATTCGCAGTCACCTTTTCTCGATTCGGTAATTAATCTAAATAAGTACCTAACTATAATAGTAATAAATAAAAAATAATTAATAAAGACTTACCAATGATGTGTCCTCTATGCAGGTAGAAATTCACACGAATGTACCCAGGGCCGAATAGCGACTAAAGTGGGTGGCCGCGGTTGTGGGCGGGGCATCCACTCACCCCATTTCAACGATTCTGATTGGTTCCCGGTTGCCGGTGGGCGTGGTGCAGCGTTTACCACTTAGTGGAACCCAAGTGCTAAGTCAGCTCATAGATTATTGTTCCATAATTCTGTAGGACTTTAACTACTCTGTTATCGAGTCTGTCTGCTAAATGACCTGTATATGGCTAACACAGTGATGAGTGCTTACGTAAGTAGATGGAAGAAGTAGATCGAAATTGACGTTAGATTGTTCATATTATTTGAGGAATATTGACATCACGATTTGAGGAATATTGACGGGAATGTAGGGACTGAATATAGGGAGATAGCTTCCTACAAATTGATTAACGACGCCTTACACGCTGAGACGTTTTACGGGAAATCTAACTAATATTCAAAATTCGAAAATATTAATAATAATATTCCCCAAATAGAAATCAAAGTTGGTTATAAATTTTACTAAGAATAGTATTGAGTAACAGAAAACTTATAAAGAAGGTTCAACCATTTATACAGTATGTAAATTTTATACGGGCGTATATTGTACTAGCGATTAGTATTGGACCTAGGGAACCTATTTACATTTATTTCTTTATGAAAATAAGGATTTTTTTTTACATAATAATTCAGCCCGCAATGTATTGCATCCATGACAATTAACTTACCGATGCGTCATGTCAGTTATGTCAGTTTTAAATCAGTTTGATAGCGTACATTGGTGTCCGGTAGGACTTTAAAAAATCGTTACACATAATTAACAACACTATTTAACAAAATGATTATACTATATGAGTCCTATTGCTGGATACTATAGGTGGATAAAGTATACGCCCGTATAAAATTTACACGCTGTATATACTACGAAAATTCTCGTAAGTTTTCGACTTAGAGGACCCCTGGTGGGGGGCAAAAACCTCGTTCGGATTACTCTCCAGGTGAAATGTACATAACTGCTGGGCTACGTTATATGCCTTATAATAGTTATAATGCCCTTTAATATTTTTGTTTAATAATAGTGATAATATTAAAAATGTTTATACTGCATAAAACAAACATATAAAACAAAGTTATTAATTAAGATATGAATAAGATTTGAGACTCTTTATTTTAACTAATCGCTCTTGCGTTTGAGGCCGAAATAGATTAAAGCCTGACCAGAAATATATGTTATTGTCAAGAGGGCGCTATTATTTTCATTTATATGGAAACAGTTCAGTATAGTCATAGAGCGTATTATTCTCTATGGTATGGCGACATCTTGATTTGTTTACCTGTCAGCTCTGATGCTAATTTTAAAATGTTTCACAGCGAAATAGTTCCATTTCCCGGGCGTATTATTTACAGCTGTTTATTACATACACTATTGACAATGTTTCGCTCTTGACTATGAATAATTTTGGCATTATTTGTCGTTTATTATTTAATATTTAACACTTTACCATTATTTAAATAAACTGCCAAAGTGACACTGACAAAAGTGATAGCCTATCACATTCTCTCACACATGCATATCATTCTGTCATTAAAATTATTGCCAGTGCAAGTAATTAGTTCAAATAAATTCCGCAACATGGCGCAAGATCATATATTTCTGGTCAGGCTTTAAATGTATATCGGTTTTAATTATATAGGCTAAAGCACTAGCGTCATCTATCGGTCACCACAAACACTAAATCCTACTTAACCTTTCTGTTAAGCCCATTGGTTGACTGGTCTCTACCAGTCAACCAATAATAGTAATGCCTTATGGCATTAAGTCTGCCATTTGTACCAGTTATTTCGTGCATTTAAGATTAAATAAATAAATTCTAGTTTCTAATATTTTGTGCGGCGATTAACGCTGACAGAAAAACTCGACTCCAGACTCAACAGATGGCGCTGTGGCACTCAGTACCGAAAATAGACGCATAGCCTGGAGGTTCGAGGAACGCGATTTTGTATAGGCATTGTCCATCCATGTCTTAATCATCCATAACCAGAAGTAAAGTAACAGAAAAAACATGTGTAACAAGTATTTTTTTATTTGTGATTCTGATATGAAAACTATAACGTAATGATAACATAATAGGCCAAGCAAATACGATCTATAAAAATCGTTTTGAGGAATTAACTCCCAGCAGGCTGGAAATCGTTTTAATACCTTCATGTGGTCCTAAATGCATGTAATCCGAGTTTGCCCAATCCCAAGAGGTGTGCATAACTTTTTAGTAAAATTGTTGCTTTGTCAGGTTTTTGCTTGTAGCTCGAAAACAGTACGTCCGACGGAAAATAAATAATAATAAATAAATCAATATTATAGGACAATCTTACACAAATCGACCTAGGCCCTCAGTAAGCTCAATAAGGCTTGTGTTATTGGTACTAGACGACGATATATATAATAGATAAATATTGATAAATACTTAAATACATAGAAATCATCCATAACTCAGGAAATATCTGTGATAAACACACAAACAATGCCCTGACCAGGATTCGAACCCGGGACCTCCTGCTTCGTAGGCAGGGTCACTACCGACTGGGCTAGGAGGCCGTTGTCACGTATATCAATATTAAAGAGGGTTAAATTCTGCGTCGAATGAGTAACTTAACTTCTAATTCGGTTCAGCGGTACAGCCGAAATCAAAAGTTATAAACCGGGAAAATGTCTCAACTAATTGAAAAACTCATATTTTGACTTCCATACCACATATCTTTAAAACAGATGACTCCTGTTGAAAAACCTATAGAATAAAAGTTGTAGAGAATTAAGTTTCTCGTTATAGCAACATCTCAATTTTCAAGTAGAGTCATTTTGAAAGACTAAAGGCATGAATTCAAAATCACTTTTTTCTAAATCCTTCCGAGTTGCATATTTTCAATAAAATATGTCGTGTTAGGCCTACATTTAATGCATAGTTACAACTAAAAACATTTAATTGCAAATGCCTAGAACGTACCCAATCAGAAAACTATTTATACACCGTGTTTTTTTTAATTTCCGGTAATTCCAAGGGTACATTCCTGAGCTTAACTTAGGTATATTTCTTCAAGACGCTAGTGTCCTAATTGGCTACTTTCCTAAAAAAATATATTTAGTCCGTCAGTTAGATTATCAAAAAATATTAGACACGTATTTTTTATTTTGTCAATCAAACAAAAATTTGTGATGATATAGCCCGTTAAAGTTCCGCGTGACGTCACATTTCAGTACAATTTTTAGTATAATGTGACGTCACGCGGAACTTTAACGGGCTATATCTTCACCCTATTTTTGTTTGATTGACAAAATAAAAAATACGTGTCCAATATTTTTTGATAATCTAACTGACGGACTAAATAGAATTATATTTTTTTTACCCAGGAAAGTACCCAATTTGCTCCAGTTCTGAGGTAATCGATAGTTCTTTTTAGTCTTTCTGATTGTGTAAATTTTTCTTTTAGTCTGAGAACCCGCTATAAAGTCATGTAACTGTATGTTAAGTCAATGACATATTAATTTTGTACTAAGCAGAAACGTCTGCAATCGAAATAGCAATTTTATAATTGAAAGAAAAATGGAAAAATTCGGACCGGTGTTCCGAAAGGTCGCAAGTTCGAATCTTGCTCGTCGCGGTGGATTTTTTAATTTAATTTCAATTATAAAATTCCTTTGTATCTAGGATTGTTAATATTCGAAATTTCATTGACATGTCCTAATGTTCAATTGTTTGGTTGAGTTAATATACAGATTGGGGAATCAATCAATAACTACTGAACCTATTTGATTTAACACACAGGTGCATAATTTTGTAGTGGGTTCTCAGAATAAAAAATAAATAAATGTAGGTTTACACAATTAGAAGGCATTCATAAAATATCGATTACCTCAGAACTGGAGCTAAGTAGGACACTGGCGTCTTTGAGAAATAAATCTAAGTTAAGCATCATGAATTTCAAGGGTATACCTTGTAATTACCGGAAATAAAAAAAACACGGTGTATAAATAGTTTTCTGATTGGGTACGTTTTAAAAATTTCCACTCAAATGTTCTTAGTTGTAACAATGTATTAAATATACGCCTCACACCTCACATTTATGGAAAATATGCAACTTAAATAGAAGGAATTTGTAAAAAACCGCTTTTGAATTCATGCCAAATTTAGTCTTTCAAAATGACTGAATTTGAAAATTGAAATGCCTATATAACGTGAAATTGTATTGTCTTCAACTGTTATTCGACGGGTTTTTCACCAAGAGTCATCTGTTTCAAAGATATGTGGTGTGGAAGTCAAAATATGAGTTTTTCAATTAAATGAGACATTTTCCCGGTTTATAACTTTTGATTTCGGCTGTACCGCTGAACCGAATTAGATGTTAAGATGCTCATTCGACGCAGAATTTAACCATCTTTAATATTGATATTCATGACATTTTCCGTCGGACGTACTGTTTTCGAGCTAGAAGCAAAAACCCGACAAAGAGCAAAAATTTCGCTAAAAAGTTATGCACACCTCTTGGGATTGGGCAAACTCGGATTACATGCATTTAGGATCACATTAAGGTATTAAAATGATTTCCAGCAGGCTGGAAATTAATTCTTCGAAAAAATCTTATTTGCTTGGCCTATAAGGCTGGAATTGGGCTGGAAAGAATCGTCCTGTAGCCGGTCCAGCTGCCTGATTCGGTTCCCCGACCGGACGTGTGCGTATGTTACGCACACGTCCGGTTGACGTATTTTGACCCGACGCTATTATGTTTTCAAACCGTACGCGTAGAACCGTGTGTGTGCGGCGCTCTGGTATTTTGTATGAGATACTTATGCGCCTGCATGGCGCCTTCAAGTGACCTGACCGGACGTTTGCTTTGGCCGAAAGCTCTTAAAAAAAACGTGTGTGTGCGGGGCATACCCCTCGTACCAATTTAGTGAGAGGAGTAAGAGACATGCGTCTTCAAGGGTGGCCTGATTCAGTAACCATATCCGGTAACCTGACGTGAAAACCTTACGTTTGTCTGAAGCCGGTGTAAACTTGGGTTAAACTTAACGCAGTGAAGTGTCATCAGAAAACTGGCAGTTAGTATTTTCTTTATTAATCGACTGTAAGTGTGACGACAATCATGACATTTTTAAATTCATTTCAAAATAACGTCTTCAAAATTATTCTTGAACTTTCTGATGGCCTCAAATTAGGGAACAAATATTAAATTATTGAGTATATTTCAATAAATATGTAAATTATTACCATTTCTAGAGTTTTTTTGCGAATGCCTTTCAGTATTTATGATAGATACCTAAATTTACTTTTGTGGATGTATGGTTTAGAGGGCGCAAATTGTGTCGTGTTGTCGACTTGTCCGGTAAGACGTACATATTTACCTACTCAAATATTAATTAAATGAAATTTAAATATTTACCTAACCAAAACTTTACACCTGCAGGGATTGCACACGAAAACTTAGCATCCGGGGCCGAGCAAGCGCGAGAGAAGAGGGAATGCGTTGCGGCCGGACATTGAACGTTGAGTTTTTAAAGGGTTCATTTCACTTCTTCGGCATTAATACATTGTTGCACAATCTATGCCTACCTAAAGGATATTTACAGGTATGGAATGGTAGGAAGGAAGGTATGGAATATATATTTGAAATAAGATAGGTACTTGATTTTATTTATATACAATTCTACCAATTATTGTACTTATTAGTTATATTATTAATGCATTTTCTAGTAAACTAAAAACCATCGTCATATGGTTTCACGATAACTATAAGGCTATAAAGTACCGGGCTCAGCTTTAGAATGTCTGGCATCGAGTTCAGGCTTCATATTTTTTTTGTAGCTTCTACTCGCCAAAAGACAACTCTTCGCCAAATTTTAAGTTGCGGAAACGCTTGGTTTGCGAGATAAAAAATAATCAAAGTTCCATATAAAATCCCGATTTTACACCGCCATGACACAATATTTTGCGTTTCGTTAAACGTGTTGAGAAAAACTAAAACGTGATGATTTGTTTTATGTTCAGTTTTTACATAAATACAGTTTTTTCGACTTATTTGTGTACAATAATAGTTACATGATATTTATTCAATGATTTTAATTTATAAGCACTATTTTGTGGAAATTTGTTGATTAATAATTATCAAAAATGGTACTATTTTACTAAAACGCGTAAAACAAAACGCAAATAGAATTGGCGGGGTCTGCGGGCGGGGGATACAACATGACACTTTGTAGGAACTTTTTAGGTTAGTTCAAAGTAGTTTTAGTTTCAGACAGACTCTAAGGCAGGTCGGTGTAGGTACGACGACGAGCGAAGCGAGGAGGAGTGTTAGTAGAACTGCGACCCTACAGCGCGCGAGCCGAGCGAGCGAAGCGAGCGTGCCGCGGCAGCGGCCGGCGAAGCGCCAGAACCTAACACTATCACACTCCCCCCTCTTCTCTGCAAAATATTGTGTCATGGCGGTGTAAAATCGGGATTTTATATGGAACTTTGATTATTTTTTATCTCGCAAACCAAGCGTTTCCGCAACTTCAAATTTGGTGAGGAGTTGTCTTTTGGCGAGTAGAAGCTATAAAAAAAAAATGAAGCCTGAACTCGGTGTCACATATTGTACAGTCCTTCCGGTTATTTTTTTTTTGACCCTAAAAACGAAAAACAAAACGACCCTAAAAATTTTTTGACGCATTTCCGCACTTTTTTGATATCAAAAATACACTATATACAGCCTCCTCTACCCAAAAAATAAAAATGGCATTATTTGGCCATGCCAGACATTCTAAAGCCCTTCCAAGTACCGGCCAGTAATATATCACTGCCGTGCCGTGTTTTACGGAAGAACTTTTTTTATAAATTTGTAAGTGATTTCCACCTCACTTTAGTAGTAGTATTTTATGAGAGAGATGAAAAAAATAATCTCATGTTATGGTTTTTCACAGACTTTTTAGGTGTGTAACAAAAATAGTGGCGATCCGTTTAAGGGCATTATTGGTATCGTATTATAATTATGGATAAATATAGGTTTTGAATGGAGGGTTGGCCGGCTGGGATGACGTTGTCCCATACAAACTAACATTTTTTTCGCGTCCAAATAAATTTTCTCCTACTTTTTTGTAGTCGCAATACGATGCCAATACGATGCCAATACGATGCCAATACGATGCCAATAACGCCCTCAAACGGATCACCACTATTTTTGTTTCACATTGTATGGTCAACTTATTTTTATTATTAGAACTTGTTTAGTACTATGCTGAGTTGTTGTTGTAATTGACTGTATTTCATTGCAGTATTCATCATATATTTGTATAAAATGACTAGTAAAACATGCAATATACAAAGTAACCTATATTGTTTACTCTATAGGCACTGGTCCCACCGATTATCTTTTGTTCGTTTCTTGGGCTAGGAAATAGCCGATAGCTCATAGCTTACTCGCTCGCAGTGGGACCAGTGCCATAGATAGATACTCATACAAAAACACAAAGGTGATAACTGATAATATTATTGACCGGTACTATAGGTACAGGGTGTGGCCTGTAAGATGAGCAAAAAACCGGCCAAGTTCGTAATATAAGTAAAAATCATAATATTTTGGGCACACTCACTAAAAACAATTTTCCTATTATTTTAGCAATGAAAATATTTATAACATGATTATATAAGGACTGCCTAAATGCTCGAGTGCTCCAGGGTGGACGCTAAGGGGATCCGCAGGACTTTCGACTCGATTGCCTTAATTAGGTGTCATCCAGCAGCCATCAGAGCTACATAAGTATATGCTCGCTCATTTAATTTCATTTACGACGGCAGTATCAGGAGCCTATCTAGTCAGCGGCATTGAATTTTGCTCGTATTTCAGGCCACTACTTAGTACGCTCTTTACCTTTGAACTGATGGGGTCAAAGGGTTTAGCAGGCTAAGGAAGGTCGTGTGGCCCCTGTGAGGAATAGTTGAATTGGTAAATGTCAATTGTTTGTCGCCTCATAACTAGTAATCACTGCAACTTTTAGCCCTCTATCTTGAACTGTCACAGAGATAATGTCAAAAATGTATTTTTTTAACATTTTTTTCAAACTCGTATATCTCCTAATCCATAGCAGCTAAAGCATTGAAACAAAATCACAGCTACGTAGTTTGAGTGGGAGTATACCCTATAATTTTATTAATATTTTATACGTGAAAAATAAACGAAATAAATGTCAATTTATTTTTTGACAGCTCTTTCCAACACGTTTTTTTGAAAGTACAATTATGAAAAAAATCATATAAATTGCTTATAGTACTAGTTACTAGCACACAAAAACTCAATTGATTATATTTGGTGCAACATACTGTAAAAAAAAAACTAACGTAAGTATTCAAGTATCAAGAGTAGGCTTCTGAACTGAAACTTCGTTTTTAAGTTTTTTGTTTGTTGCCTAGCAACAAAGGGTGTATTGTTTTTAATTTGACGTATGACTGTCAAAAAAGATCACTGAACTACTGCTGTGTTAGCATTTGTAACTAATTTTACTAACTACTAAATCAACGAAACGACGGATGTGCTATATGTTTATTATTTTATAAACAAAATTAATTGGTTTCATTATAGTACACGTATTAACATAACGAAATAAATAACTCATTAGAGCAGATATCACAATATAAGTCACTTAGATAATGACTATCGTAATATTCGTCGTCCCAGGTATAGGACAATGTTATCCTGCAGTCATCGCAATATCCTTTTAACATAATATTTTCGTCAGAGAGCGATATCTCAATATCTGGTAAAGACTGTAAAAACAGTTGCTTCGCTATTAACTGTGGCAAGTTGAGCCGAAATATTTTTGATTTTATGATTTCCATCTGAAAGAATGTATATACATGAAGTTTCTGTTTTATTTTATTTACATTTAAAGCTTACTTTCGCCATTATGGAAAAATCGGACTCCTCTTCTACATAACGTGTTGTATATTCCCTTAAACAATCCACTATTATGTTAAATGTGCTAGCGTATAAACTAAGCGTTTGTCGATTCCGAGTAACATAACATTAGACATTATGATTTATTAGGTATGAGCTATCTTTAAATTATACAATACTATTATACAATTTATACGCCAGCACATTTAACATAATAGTGAATTGTTTAAGGGAATATACAACACGTTATGTAGAAGAGGAGTCCGATTTTTCCATAATGGCGAAAGTAAGTTTTAAATGTAAATAAAAAAAAAAACGGAAACTTCATGTATATACATTCTTTCAGATGGAAATCATAAAATCAAAAATATTTGGGCTCAACTTGCCACGGTTAATAGCGAAGCAACTGTTTTTACAGTCTTTACCAGTATTGAGATATCGCTCTCTGACGAAAATGTTATGTTAAAAGGATATTGCGATGACTGCAGGATAACATTGTCCTATACCTGGGACGACGAATATTACGATAGTCATTATCTAAGTGACTTATATTGTGATATCTGCTCTAATGAGTTATTTAATTCGTTATGTTAATACGTGTACTATAATGAAACCAATTAATTTTGTTTACGTCACACCTGGCCATAACGTAAGTTTTGCCGCACGCTACGCGTACGGTAAAACTCGCATTATGGCCAGATGGAGACGTAAAATTGTGTACTCACCACGGGCAGTAAAAAAGAAAGCCCTCTATCGCATATTTACAACCCTCGCCTGCGGCTCGGGTCACAAATACCTGCGATTTCGGGCTTTCTTTCTTTTACAGTCCTTGGTAAGTAATGTACTATTATAAAATAATAAACACAGCAAAATAGCACATCCGTCGTTTCGTTGATTTAGTAGTTAGTAAAATTAGTTACAAATGCTAACACAGCAGTAGTTCAGTGACCTTTTTTGACAGTCATACGTCAAATTAAAAACAATACACCCTTTGTTGCTAGGCAACAAACATAAAACTTAAAAACGAACTTTCAGTTCAGAAGCCTACTCTTGATACTTGAATACTTTCGTTAGTTTTTTTTTTTACAGTATGTTGCACCAAATATAATCAATTGATTTTTTGTATGCTAGTAGCTAATACTATAAGCAATTTACGTGATTTTTTTCATAATTGTACTTTCAAAAAAACGTGTTGGAAAGAGCTGTCAAAAAATAAATTGACATTTATTTCTTTTATTTTTCACGTATAAAATATTAATAAAATTATAGGGTATACTCCCACTCAAACTACGTAGCAGTGATTTTGTTTCAACGCTTTAGCTGCTATGGATTAGGAGATATACGAGTTTGAAAAAATTGTTAAAAAAATACATTTTTGACATTATCTCTGAGACAGTTCAAGATAGAGGGCTGAAAGTTGGAGTGATAACTAGTTATGAGGCGACAAACAATTGACATTTACTAATTCAACTTTTCCTCACAGGGGCCACACGTCCTTCCTTAGCCTGCTAAACCCTTTAATGTAAAAAGAAGGCTCCTTTTTCGCTACATTTTCAAGTCTACATATTCCTAGTGTTAAACTGTCGTCATCTATAGCAGATGAGCAGAAACGGAAAGACCGCGTCCAGCAGGCTGCGTCCAATTCAGTCACCGATTTTGTAGTTTTGAAACTATATATTATAACGAAAAACAAATGTAAATCTGGCCTAAAGCAGCATTTTTAACTAAGTTCAGAAATTTGATAGCAGCTTATATGACTTAGCTTTTGAAAGGTAGCAGGAGCTGTCAGATTACTTCACTCAGTTCAAAATCCTACAAATGATAAATTTTATTTTCCAGTAACAATAATGGCCGGAGACTTAATGGCTGGAAAGTACAGTAAACATCATCCTCCAACAAAAAAGTTTCTTCAGGAAGTCCGCACTTTGATAGAACTTGGTAATTTAGTGGAGAGTTTAGGACTGGGGCACATAAAACTTTATGAACCTTCTAATTGTAACAATGAAGTCGATACATGTAATAAACAACAGGGCCATCACAAGAAACTGACTAGAGAAACTGCTGAGGAACGCGCCTTCGTCTCACGACCAACGTCGGACGCCCGGCGTCAAGCAACCCGTCGAATCAGACCGGCTATAGACAATACTCGTGCTGCAAGATACGTCAGAAAAAATATTGAATCGAAACCCTGCATATTTAATTTGAAAGCTCTCTCCAAAGATAAACTACAATGTCTAATGGCAGAGGTGCAGAAAGATATTATACACATAAATCGGCAAGCAACAAAATGCTCACGTAAAAGAAAAAATGTATCAGCAACATCAAAAAATGTTGAAAACATATCCACTGAACTCAATGAAAGTATAATAAAAAAACAGTTTATTGCATCCAGCTTAGACATGGCTAAATGTATGCAGCATTACTTTTTAAAAGATTTATCAAAGCATGAAAGTGTACGTAAACCGTCCATTGTTCTTTTACCGAAAACAGATTTTGCAAAGTGTACATTAAACACTTGGAAGAGTTGTAGCTCGTTATGTGATTCATTTCTAATAAACAAAATGAAGCAAAAAAGGAACGATCGTGAAACAGCCAATGGAGTTAGTAAAACAGAACTATCAAAATCGCTTCATACAAAGCCATCATTACAATTAAAGATGAATTTGCGAATAAAACCCAACTCTAATACCATGAATTTGCAAATCAAATCAAGACAAGGCACAAGCAGGGCAGCTAAATATAATCCGGATGCAATTGATGTCAGTTGTCCTTTAAAATGCGACTTATCTGCTCATCAAGAGCTAATAAGCAGTCTAAAAGCAATGAACAAACTCTCGACCAGTTTCTCAACTTCAGTGCTAACTGACCGGTCAGCAACCACTCCCTCAGCACAGACCTCGAATGACCGAGAGTTACCATGTGTAAAACCATACGCTAAAACACAAGCTGTGTATAACGTATACGATGTTACCCCATACCAGCAACCTGGACAGATGAGGGGCATTAGGTCGCATGTAGCGTTCAATCTGAACATCAGGCGGGGGCCGCAAAACACACAAGCAGCACAAGAGCCCAAGTATGCAGGTGAAGTACGTCCATTAAGTGCACCTCCATCTGGTACATTAGCAGACAAACGTCAAGTTCGCTATAACACTAAAGTGAATTTTGATAGTGGATCGACTTCCATGCAACAATCTCTGTCATTGAGTAGAAAGAGTCCACAGTCAGAAAGTCCTTATGAATCGGATGCTTACTCACAATATGATCGACATGATCGTGCTCCCAATGTCTCTCCCTGTGAAACATGCTGCCAAAATAACCTATTTCAACGAACTAGACAACGAATTGTTGATCGTGTCGGGGATGGCGATAGGCCTTCGATTTTTTCACCAATCACATATTTCAAAAACTGTTGTGCAAGATACATATGCAAATACGAAGCACAAAAGAAAAACGTGGGTAGCTGTACCTGTAGTCCATTTATAGAGACAGAGCAATTTTCTGTTCAAGAAGGAAATGTGAATCCTTCCTGTTCTTTTTTCAAGAGGTGTTTTGGCGATTTATTATTCAATAATAAGTGTGTCGTGTGCACTGAACAAAAAAGAGTAGGGACGGACTACCAAAAGCTTAAACCGTACGAGTGTGAACTAGGCACATGTATTGAAAAAAAGGCTAGTATATTTGCCTGTTTCAAAAAGTTATGTAAGAAAAAGAAAAAAGAAGTTGAACCTAAAAAGGCTAAAAAGGTTAAAAAGGTTAAAAAGGTTGAAAAGGTTAAAACGGTTAAAACGGTTAAAAAGGTTAAAAAGGCTAAAAAGGCTAAAAAGCTTGCAAAGACAAAGAAAAGAAAAGAAAAGAAAAAAAAACAAAAACGGACTTTGAACAAGGCAAAAAAACAGCGCGTTAAAAAGAAGAAAGATCGTGTGGAAAAGAAAGGTACAAGCAGTACGAGTTTTGTTACTTCAATATTTATGAATCCAGAAGAAGATGACGATAGACAAATGTTGTTGTCCGATGAAGGTAAGCTTTTTAATTCGTTGCACTAAAAATTCAGGACACGCAACCGTCAAAGGAAAAGTGTCTTGCAATGTTTCAGCATAGGCATAGGTAACTACCAATTTAACATACTTACCTATACCGACGTCAATATTGTTTAATTAAAAAGTTACAAACATTGTACATCATCACAAAGTCACAAATTTAAAAAGCTTACTTTGTACGACTCATATCTAGTAAGATTTAAATTATCAATTTAAACTATCAGGTTTAAAATGGGTTTAAATTGTGACATAAGAAATGTGTTTGGTGTGTGTTATGGGTTATGGATCCTGGCTCGACCACAACACGATAGTTGCTTTAATTGGCTCTCTGTTACTTACCAATTATTATTTTTATACATTATTATTATTAGCTGTTGGTTCCCCGAATAAATAAATAGTGCTCCTCATCTCATGAATTTGTGCCACATAGTTTTCTAATTATCGCGGTACCTTTCTGGTTGGGCGGGAGTACAGTACCCCGACTCGATCACACCACTCCACTCCAACGAGATTCGGTGAATGCACAAATTTCAAATTATCGGTTATATTTAGTACCGCTAATGTCATGAATCTGTACCGCATAGTTTTCAAACTAAAAAAATGTCAGGCAACCGCTTGAAAATTAGTATGCTTGGCCTTCATCACATACAGACACCGGAAACAAATTGCCATCCGCCCAAGCCGGGCCATCAGAGTCAGGCGCGGATACAGCGGGGCATTAAAATTTTGTTATATAACAAGCGTACATTCTTTCAGGCAACCAATCGGTTGCCTCGCGATAAAAAAAAATTGCATTCTCCTCTATTTCCGCCCCAGTCCAAGTAGGGTCAGTTCGGGTTGCACAGGGCGGCTCCTCGTCACTTCGGTAGCTTAAATACCGCAAGCCGGTTGCCTCGCGGTCACTGAAACTACGCGTCATTGCTCTGAATATACCAGTATCATCAAAAACGTCTATTAAATAAATTAGACAAAACATCGCGCTCATTTTACAGTGCCTGTGACAGTAGCTTCCTGCGAAAGGTCATTCAGTAAGCTCAAATTAAGAAAAACTTACTTGCGCTCGACGATTCGCCAATAAAGGTTGACCGGCCGGCCTAGCGATTTTGTCGATTGAACTCGACATAGGACGGTGCCTGTCATATGAAAAGGTTATCAACGATTTCGCAATGAAGAAAGCGCGAAAAGTAAATGTATAAAAAAGTTTATGCTTGCTTTATTAATCTTTACTATCTGAACTCATTCATAGAAACGAATTCTTCGGGCTTCGGTCTCATTCATGTGAGTATTCTGTAGTTGTCATTGTTGTGAATAATCTTGCAAATATTTTTGAATAAATGTTTTTTCACCAATTCATACTTAAACGCAATTTATATTATTACCTTCCTTATTCAAAACTCTACCATACCAAGTAGGCTTAAAATGAAATTAATTTACAGTTTACTGAACTTTGTTATAGAAGTATGAATACTCGTACCATATTGGCCCAAAAATTAAATCTTAGGCATCAGGGTGGGCAACGTATTTGCACTAGTGAACTTGCGTTTGAGTTTTAGTGAGTGAGACAGTGGGTGGGTGGGCGTAAACAAGGGCGCAGTTATAGAAGCTCGCACAGGGCGCAGAAAAGGCTATTTAAGGCACTGTATCGCATATTAACCATGGTGCCTGTACCCCCGCCTGATTACAATGCTACCGCGATAACTTGAAAACCATGCTGTACAAATTAGTGGGATTGGCAGCACCAGCACTAAATAGCACCCAAAATGACGTATATAACTTTATATATGTATATTTATATGGCGGACGTGTCTGATCTGGCGTTAAAGTAGGTATGTCAACTACAATAGTAGTTTATGTAACTGTTACGTAATAAGGGTCCTTAAAATATAAGTGAGGTTTTATGAAACGAGCCGCAGACGAGTTTCATAATAAGATCACACGAGTGTTTAAGGCCTAATTACGTACAGTTGCATACACTGCTTTATCTACACACATATCATAAATCCTAAATGAAGTGTTCGGAAACCATTAGAATGACCGCCATTGCACCGCCATGACCAACTCGACTGTGCCGGCGGTCGGTTGGGCGCGTGCCGGCGGTCGGAGAGGAGGGCAGATTTTCATAACGTTATACCATAGGTAATGTAATGAATTTTCATACGTTTTTACCACACTGTCACAGATAAGATAATACACTGATGTTACGTTACTGGTTACAATAATGGTGGTAATTACTTACCGTTTCCGAAAGCAGAATAGAGGATTTATGATATTGGTGTAGATAAAGAGATTTAACCACTTTTGGGCCTTATTACAATTGGACCTTATTTCTAGAAAAATATCAATAAAAAAATCATATTTCGAAAACTACAAAAAATCGGGTAACATACAAGGGGTATATTATGACAGCCCTGGGAGCAGGGATTCTAATTTCTTTCTTTGGACGTCAAGGTTTGGAACAGAACAGCCTGTATAGTTTGGCCAGGGACTGTCTCATTTAGAGCATAAACAGAGAAAATAATACTGTCTGTCTCTTACGCTTATTCTCATTCCTAAAAAAGGGATGAGTATGGCTTACTACTTCTGTTACTGCAGTTTTTGGTTTGCCAGAGTTATATAACTGTACCCCGACCTAATGGATCTTAAGTGCTGAAAAGTTTTCGTACCTATATAAATAAGGGTGCAGCCAGTGCCGGATTAAGACCATTTGATGCCCTAAGCAATCCACGCCTGTGGTGCCCCCCTCCCTATCCATGAGCAATTTAATATCGGTGGAAGTATGCACCGTGCAGCGTATAAACATTAGCTTTTGAATCTCTCCACTTTGTGATGTCTACCGGAAAGGAGAAAACGCAATTAGCATCTATAGGATTAGGTACATATCTGCAACAAAATGTGTATTTAATTTGCTATGAATGATGAATATGATGATACATCCCGTTTTGAGAGATAATGTATTGAACTGACCAGGGTGGTTATGCTAGTGTCCCGTCCAGGTTCAGTTTACCGTCCACCCGGTTAAACTGCTACAAATACGAGTGTATGGGAAAAACGTTTTAAGGGACACAAATTGGATTTTTTAATTTTAAGTTTTTATTTCGGAAAAAATATATAGGTATAAGTATGGATGGAAAAATCACTATGTGGACTAAAACTGGCATAATTACCCTAAAAATCAGCTGTAAAATTATACTATAACTAATTGGATTTTTTAAAGATGTCTGAAAGGTAGGAAAATTCCTTTATTAGTAACATTAAATAATTTTAAAAATGTATTTGCTGTAGTAACATTATTGTTTTTTAGGGAAAAGAACCCGCAAGAAAGGAAAAGAACAAGAAAAAGAAAAAGGAAAAGAGGGTGACACCAAAGAACTTGGAAAAAAGGCAAAGAAAACTTTCTCATTTACGAGACGAGGTTATAGAAGGTTAACAAGAAGAATCCGAGAGAGATACTATCACAATAAGAAAATGGCTGAAGAGCAGAAAGGTCGATATGCGTGCGATTTTTACTTAATGTCGTTGAGAAATAAGCCATGTTTGTGGGTATATTACTTGTGTCCAGTGTGCTACCCGTACACACTACAAATATTAAACGTTTGGAGGCAAGTGTCAGACCTTTTGTTGTTCTTCGTTGCGATTATAGTTTGGAGTCCGTGCATCATGTGTGCTGAATGTCTCAAGGTTGTGGCGTGTAACATGTGCGTGTCTTGACAATTTTATTTTTGTGGCGTTTTCAAATAAATTTCTTAATGTTTTTTCTTTAGTTTTATTAGTCTTCGAGCAGGTAGAATTATGTGATTATAAGACTACATAAGCATTCTTCCCTAAAACTTACGCCTTCGCAGAGTTCATTTATATCAAAATGTCCAAATTATTGTTGATGCACATAACGACACCTTGATCTTCATGCTATGTTACAAGGCCAAGGCGTTTTGAAAATTGCTCATTTTCCCACACAGCAGTGGCGGGCCGTCCATAGAACACGATGCCAACTGGCTTGCCAAATTTTTAGAAAGTAGAGTCCTTTTTAACCGACTTCTAAAAAGGAGGAGGTTTTCAATTCGACTGATTTTTTTTATTTACAAGAACGAAGCCGGGTGAACGATGAAAGCATAGAAAATACTTTTCACGCCCCTGTAATGTGGCAGAAGAAGATCCAGATCCAAGCTGGAAAGAAAGCATTAGCTGTGCAGCTGGACCACACCACTACAACAATGTTTTTGTAGCACTTCATTGGTTAGTGAGACTGGCGAGAGCCACTTAGTGACATATTTTGACTAATCGAAGCGTCCAAATTATAGGCTTTCCAATAAGGGCGGTTTATTGGTGTTATCCACGTTAATCACCTGACCCCGATCACCCAGGTGATTGTATTTGACGATTTTGTCTTCTGAGATCCCCCAGGTGATCCTATTGGACGTCAGGTGGTTAGGTTAGGTTCGTTAGGTAGCTTCAGATGCCCGAAGGGCAAACCGCCCAGAAATAGGAGCCCCGCAAAGCGGGGCTCCGTCTAGTTAAGTTGCGGAGGAACTGTTTTTAGGGTTCCGTACCTCAAAAGGAAAAAACGGAACCCTTATAGGATCACTTTGTTGTCCGTCTGTCTGTCTGTCTGTCTGTCTGTCTGTCTGTCTGTCTGTCTGTCAAGACCATTTTTCTCAGGAACGCGTGGAGGTATCAAGCTGAAATTTATACCAAATACTCAGGTCTATTGTCCCTTGGAGCTGTGAAAAAATCAAACTCAAAAGCCAACGCAATCAAAAGATACAGTCGTTTATGCTGCAAATTTTAGTTTTTCGGCACTCGCAAAACCTACGGGGTACTTCCCGTGAACTCAGAAACTTGAAATTCGGCACGAAGCAACGTCATATAGCATAGACAATGGAAAAATTACAAAAAGTAGACTTTTTTAATAAAATCATACAAAAAAACATTTTTTTAAATTTTAAACTTACTACCTTTTTTCTCGTAAACGCGTGGAGATATTAAATTGAAATTAATGTCAAATACTCAGGGCTATAGGATCTTTCAGACGTAGCAAAACCAAACTTTTATGTCAACGCAATCAAAAGAAATAGCAATTTAAGTCGCATATTTTGAAACTGAGTACTCGCAAGAAACTCAAAACCTACAGGGTACTTCCCGTAAACTCAGAAACTTGAAACTTGGCACGAAGAAACTTCATATAGTACAGACAAAGGAAAAATTACAAAAAGTAGACATTTTTAGTAAAATCATACAATAAATATTTTTTTAAATTTTAAACTTACTGCCTTTTTCCTCGTAAACGCGTAGAGGTATTAAATTGAAATTCATATCAAATACTCAGGTCTATAATACCTTTACGTTGTAAAGGTTTGTACGGAACCCTCGGTGCGCGAGTACGACTCGCACTTGGCCGGTTTTTTTGGAAAAGAAACACTTATGGATAACGTAAATGGATCACCTGGGGGATCTCAGAAGACAAAATCGTCAATACAATCACCTGGGTGATCGAGGTCAGGTGATTAACGTGGATAACGTGGGTTTATTAATATTATTTACTTTTTAGATTTATTTGAAAGGCCCATACGTGCCATTTATTTTGAAATATGACATCGTTCAAATGTCCGCCTTGGCTTCTTCTGGTAGCCCAATATCCTAAAAGTCAAATTTTCAAAAATTCTGCCGCACAGATTAGACTGAATTTCAGCGATGGGCTTAGGTTATACTGGATTTCAAGGATCAGGTGCATTTGAACCCGTTTGGCTTTTTTGTGAGGTTCTCTGAAATCGCAGTTCCACTCAAACAAGCCGCAAGCCACGTATAACCCACGTATGTAGTATAACCCAAGCCATCGCTGAAATTCAGCCTGTGCGGCAGTTATTGAAAAGTGGACTTTTAGAATATGCGCTACTAGAAGAAGCCGAGGCGGACGCGGACATTTGAACGATGTCATATATAACAAAAAATGGCAAATATGGGCAGTTTCAAATAAAACTAAAAAGTAATTCATATCTTACACATAGTCTGTTTTATTGCATTTTAAAATCAACCCGCCCTTAGCAAATTAGATGGTTTCGAAGAATTAATTCCCAGCTGGCTGGAAATCGTTTTAATACCCTCATGTGGTCCTAAATGCATGTAATCCGAGTTTGCCCAATCCCAGGAGGTGTGCAAATATAATGTGGAATTTTATTTTCTCCAACTTTTATTCTATAAGTTTTTCAACAGGTTAAACCTGTTTCAAAGATATGTGGTACGGAAGTCAAAATATGAGTTTTTCAATTAAATGAGACATTTTCTCTATTTATAATTTTTGATTTCCGCTGTAGGTACCGTTGAACTGAATAAGAAGTTAAAATGGCCATACAACGCAGAATTTAACCATATTTAATATTGATATTCATGAAATTTTCCGTCGGACGTACCGTTTTCGAGCTAGAAGCAAAAAACTGACAAAGAGCAAAAATTTCGCAAAAAAGTTATGCACACCTCCTGGCTTTGGGAAAACTCGGATTACATGCATTTAGGACCACATGAAGGTATTAAAACAATTTCCAGCCTGCTGGGAATTAATTCCTCAAAGCACTTTTTATAGCTCTTATTTGCTTGGCCTATGTATATTGGAAAACCCTATACATTGTCCAGTCCTCCTGGAGGATTTCGCTTCTAATAAATATTTTTCATAAATTTAGGAGACACAGAGCCTTCCCCCCTCCTCCGAAAAATGTACATCAAAAATCTTGGTGGCCACACTTCTCAAATCCATCCTTGGGGCCTAAGGAATAATCATGCCGAAGGAAATCTTTTATTCACGAAAAGTCCTATATTTTCAGCTACAACTAAGTAAGGTACGAGATAGAAAAGCTCAATTATTAGTACAGTACGCGAACAGTTTTGAGCTTCGATAACTCACAAGTGCGTTTTTCTTTTTTAGTTAGATAATATGATATGATTACTTATAGTAAAAAATATTTTCTAACAGTTTTTGACGTCGCGCTAGGTATTATATATATATAACAACAAGAAAAGATTATACAAGATATATTTTCCTTTACCATACCATGGCATTCAACTATTTCAACATCATCTGTCATTTTATAACAGTTTGGTCAATAGTCATGTGAGCATAATGGAAAACAATTTGTCAAAATATAAGTGACCTTGAATTCTAAACGAATTACAAATGGCTAAGACGACATATGCTCTTGACAAAACCGTTATAAAATGTGAAGTTATGTTGCAATAGTAAAAAGCGATAGCCTGGTGGAGAACCTTTTGTGATTCGCTTCTCAACTTCGTTGACTGTTGCGTTTTGGAAAGAGATACATTGTCCTAAATAGGTATATTCATTTACATATTGAATGTCTTTGTTGTGGATTGCTAACAGAACTTGAGGCCCATTGGTCATAATGCATGTCTTACTTGGGTTCATTTCTAAGCCGCATTCAAGGCTCCTCTTATCAAGGGGCTTCAAATATGCTAGCTAGGTCCTCATAGTTGTCAGTGATGATCACGATATCGTCCGCGAATCGTAGGTGGTTCAAGTATTCCCCGTTTACATTTATTCCTTTTCCATCTAAATCCAATCGTCTGAATATGCTTTCCAGTAAAGCTGTGAACAGGTTCGGTGAAATTGGGTCACCCTGTCTGACGCCTTTTTTTATTCTAAAGTACTTTCCAGTTTTTTCTAATTTTACTTTACCTTTGCTTTTGTTGTATACTTCTTGTAGGATATCTATATAAATCGGGGGTACACCTTGCTCCTCAAGTGCTTTCCATAGTTCTTGGTGGTATATAGAGTCAAACGCTTTTTTATAGTCAATAAAACCTATGTAGAGTGTCATTTTGTGCTCTATACACCGTTCCATTACTTGGGTGAGAGTAAAAATGTGATCCATAGTAGAATATCCAGGTCTGAAACCAGCCTGCTCCCTAGTTTGTTGCTTTTCCAGTATGGGTCTCAGTCTTTGTAGTAGAGTACTTGTAAATACTTTGTAAAGTGTTTGTAAGAGACTTATCGGTCTGTAGTTTTCAATATTTAAATGGTTTCCTTTTTTGTATAATAAAGTAATACTGATGTTTCCCATTCTGCAGGTATGGTCATGTGTTCTAGAATACTGTTAAATAGCCTGGTTAATATTGGAGTAAGTGGCTCGCTCAGTGCTTTGATAGAGTCGTTTGTAATTCTGTCCTCTCCAGGTGTTTTAGCGTGTTTTAGTTTCTTCAGTACATTGGATATTTCACTCTCTATGAACAGAGATACAGTGTCTGACCTGCTAATATCTACGGGCAACTTAACTTTGTTTTGATCACTGAAATTTTACAGTTTTTCATAGAATGTTGTTGCTGTATCCAGCAGGGTGTTCCTGTTTGTGTTTGTGCTACCTTTGGCATCTTGCAATGACACAATTCATTCATCCATTTCTTTTAACTTCTTTTCAGCTCTTTTGACAGATCCGGTGTTTGTTAGTTCTTCTTCTATCACTCTAAGACGGTTTCTGCGTCGTTCGTTTTTTTTATTTTCCGGTATAGCTTAGATAGTTGTTTCTTTTCATCTTTAGTTTTGTTTTCTTTATTTTTCAGCAAATTTCTCTCATCTATGAGCTCCTTTATATTTTTTGATAAGATCTCTCTATCTACTTTACATGTTTTCTTACTTGGTAGTGTTTGAATGCTTTTGTCTATAGTCTTAGTTAGATATGTATAGTTGTTTTGTATACTGTTGCAGCAGGATGTGGGATTGTAGATGTCTTTAAACGCATTCTGCAGTGACTCTGATTCAATAGGTGTTAAGTTGAAAATTACTCTGCCATATGTTTTTCTAGATTTTTTAATTCCTAGATCTATATTGTAGCTTGCACGTTATAGTCTGTGGTGCGATGGGTATGAGGTATTTATAACTTGTATGTTATTAATATTCTTTAAGCTTTTGGCAATGATGAAATCAATCTCATTTTGTGTTTTGCCATTTGGAGAGCACCATGTCCGTTTGGATTTCTTCTTAAAGAAAGTGTTACTAATCTTCAGTTCATTTTCCATACAAATTTGAATCAGGTTTTGTCCTCTCATGTTTCGCTTTCCATAACCCCAAGGGCCCATGATTCTGTTCTCACCTGGTTTACGCTGACCAATTTTTTCATTTAAATCCCCAATGATTAGTGTATGTAATGATGTGTTTTTTAGAGCTTTAGTAATATCCTCATAAAAAACTTTTATTTCTTTCTCGTTCCCTTTTATTGTTGGTGCATACACTTGGATAATATTTAATATTTTATCTCCAAATTTTAGATCAAGTCGGGCTACTCTATCGGAGATTGGGGTAAAGTTCTGGATATTTTCTTGTAAGTCTTTCTTTACAAAAAAACCAACTCCATTTATTCCACTTTTGTGTCCAAAGTACATAAAAATATAATTCTTCAATTGTAGAATCTTATGACCCAAAATTCTTCAATTGTAGAATCTTATGACCCAAATTTTTCACCTCGGAGAGTCCGATGATATCCCATTTAACCTTCTTCAGTGCATGCTCCAACTGAATTATTCTACTTTCCTCTACCAGCGATCTGATATTGTAGGTGGCAATAAATAATGTTTTGCTGTTTCCTTTATTTAATATTGGTACTATTGGAGGGTGTTGGTCTACAGCCCCATGGGGAACAGCCGGATTGGGACCGATAATTGTTTCTGAGTTTTTTGTTTGATTTTGAACTTCTGGATATCATCATCATCATATCAGCCAAAAGACGTCCACTGCTGGACATAGGCCTCCCCCAAAGAGTGCCACAATGACCGGTCCTGCGCCACCCGCATCCAGCGGACTCCCGCTCCAGCTCATCAGTCCACCTTGCGGAGGTCTACCCACGCTGCGCCTTCCGGTTCGTGGTCGCCACTCGAGAACCTTTCCGCCCCAACGGCCATCGGTTCTACGAGCAATGTACCCCGCCCACTGCCACTTTAGTGTAGCGATTCGGAGGGCTATATCGGTTACTTTGGTTCTGCTGCGGATGGCCTCATTTCTGATGCGATCACGCAGAGAGACTCCAACCATAGCCCTCTCCATTGCCCTTTGGGTGACTGAGCTTTCTTATGAGGCCCATTGTAAGCGTACGTTTCAGTACCATATGTCATCACTGGCAACACACACTGGTCAAAGACTTTCGTCTTGAGACACTGCGGAATATTGGACAAAAAGATGTGCCGTAGCTTCCCGAACGCTGCCCAACCGAGTCGGATTCGTCGATTGACCTCTTTCTCGAAGTTGGATCTACCTAATTTCTGGATATGATATAATCTAATTAATTACATAATTTCCCAGCAAGATTTGAACTTGCATCGATACGCTTTACCGGGGCTCGATCGCTTTACCAATTAAGCTATGGGTCAAGTTACTAAGTTGACGAAATTCTCAATGCCTTCAATCATCTTTTTACATTTATTTTTACATCGACTTTATAGCAGCCGTAAGCGACATCTAGGTGCTAACTACTAGAGTTAGATACCCTTCCCGCCGACCCTATTGCAAGTGTCACAAGGGAAATAATAGATGGCGCTATTAGCGCTATTAGTAAAGCGATCGAGCCCCGGTAAGGCGTATCGATGCAAGTTCAAGTCTTGCTGGGTTGATAATTTTTTCAATGTTTTCAATGTTTGTATTTGATTGAATAACATACTATTGTATGAGTGGAATGCCCCACTTTAAAAAACATGTAAAATAATTATACATAATTTCCTATAATATTGCATCAAACACACAACTCTAGGATTTGTTTTCTTCAAGTTATTTGCATTCAATGATCTCCACCACTTTAGAGCTGCCAGATGTCCGGATCCGGGTTCGTTGCTCTCATTATTGTGTCATGTCTGATGTGGCCAGCTTCCGTCTATAAAATATGCCACCATAAAAGCTTCATCGAAAAGTATACGCTAGTAGTTTGGTCTACAAAGTCTCAATTCAAGCATTATAGTCGACGAGTAATAGAAAACGTTGAACTCTTTCTAAGCTTGATTTTAAAGAAATAAAATTCAACATTTCGTAGATAAAAATCAGTGTAGTAAAAACAGCGTTTTAACCGTGGTACCACAGCTTTTGTACCACAGGGGGACCACGGGTAATTATTTTCCCCGTAGACCCACCTCTATTTTCCCAGTAAGGTCTAGAACGCAAAATGACCACTCATAGGTAGGTTAGGTTCGTCAGTTATCTTCTAACGGCCGAAGGCCAAACCGCACAGAAATAGGAGCCCCGCGGGAGCGCTCCGTCGACATCGCTAACGTAAAGATAAAGATTTTGGTGCAGTGGGTCTACGGGGAAAAAAAAATACCCGTGGTCCCCTGTGGTACAAAAGCCGTGGTACCACGGTTAAAACCCGGTAAAAACACTATTAACCCCTCAGCCCCTAAGGAAAGGACATGAGTGGGACGGTGCTGGGAGGCTAATTGCTAGTTTTTATTTAGTACTAGCTTTTGCCCGCGGCTTCGCTCGCGTTAAATTCGGGGTAACACGGTTCCCCTTTGCCCCCCGGAATGCTCCATACAAACTTCCACCCCCCATTTTAGGGAAGTGGGGGGTTAGAAAGAGACAAAACCGGCCAAGAGCGTGTCGGGCCACGCTCAGTGTAGGGTTCCACAGTTTTCCGTCCATCACAGTAAGTGCCCCCACTTAAGAGTTTTTGAAAGCACGTCATTTCATGGTGATTTTGTAAAATTTGGATGTTTGTTAAAACAAACTTAGTTCAGAAATTATTTTGTAATTTTTTTTCAAAAACTATTCAACCTATCAAGTTCAAAATAATTTTCCTAGAAAGTTTTTTTAAAGTTCTACTTTTGAGATTTTTTTCATATTTTTAAAACTTATGGTTAAAAAGTTAGAGGAAGGGGGGACACATTTTTTTTTACTTCTGGAGCGATTATTTCCGAAAATATTCACATTATCAAAAAATGATTTTAGTAAACCCCTATTGATTTTTAAATACCTATCTAACAATATATCGCACGTTAGGGTTGAAATGGAATAAAAATCACTCCCCACTTTACGTATAGGGGAGGTACCCTAATAAAACATTTTATCTACACTCATACTGTAAGTACTCTAAAATGCGTTCAAAAACCGTAGACAATGACAAGCATTACAACAAACGATTTAACTATGATAAGTTTCTTATCTGCGGCAGTAACGTAATTTTAACGTTGCATGCTCAAATATTGTTAAGCAATGAGTTTCAAATTTGGAACATCGAATTTGATAACATAATGTTAGCGCCATGGCCAACTCGATTGGTCCCGCGCGAGCGCCGGCACAATCGAGTTGGCCATGACGGTACAATGGCGGTCATTCTATGGTTTCCGAACACTTAATTTAATATATATAATATGAGTGTAGATAAAGCAGTGTATGCAACTGTACGTAATTAGGCCTTAAAACACTCGTGTGATCTTATTATGAAATTCGCCTGCGGCTCATTTCATAAAACCACACTCATGTTTTAAGGACCCTTATTACGTAACAGTTACATAAACTACTATTTTTCCACTTTTTATTTTACCACTTTGTCAGCGTGATTGATTTACATATTAGTAACAAATTTCAGCTTTCTAGTGCTAACGGTCACTGAGATTATCCGCGGACGGACGAACGGACGGGCAGACATGGCGAAACTATAAGGGTTCCTAGTTGACTACGGAACCCTAAAAAATAGCCTATGTCACTCTCCATCCCTTCAACTATCTCCACTTAAAAAATCACGTCAATCCGTCGCCCCGTTTTGCCGTGAAAGACGGACAAACAAACAAACACATACACTTTCCCATTTATAATATTAGTATGGATTATACACCGTGGTATTATAACTAGAAAGATTTTAACAGTTTATTCCTGATCATATTAAGATACTAAAATGTCCTATAAACTTTTCTGGAATACGCCTAGATTCAGAGTTAATAATTTTTTTTTTTAAATACGCTTTTTATTATAACTTAGCACAAAACGCCTTTCTGATGGCGTTGTTGCCACTATTGGGCATAGTTTACACGTCCTTATTGCCAGATATCAAAGTGACAAGGAAAACTATGCAGAAACTAAATTTTTCCAAAAAAAATGTGTGTGTTTTAGGCGATAATTTTATTAATAACATTTACTTTACATGGGCATAAACATTCAAAAAAGAGAAAAATAAACAAAAATATTTTTTTTTTGCCGAAATTTACGCGCCCACGGTGTATGTTATGCTTTAGCTGGTAAAGGAGTGCAGGGTTGATAGGGTTTCTACACTGATTTTTATCTTCTATATTGAAAAAAATTGAATTTCACGAAAATTGTCCATAGCAACTAATTGCAAAACGTTTGTAGGGGTGGTAACAGGGGGATGAAATTTCATAGGAGAGTTATGGCATTTGTGTATATCGTTTTTCACTTCATATAAAACTCAAAAAACATGCCATCCGAATTGTAAGTGCATTTTTCCTAAGTTCTCGTCCATCGATCGAAAAATTCAACATTTGTCCGGCTTCCGACTCTGATAGCCGGCCGGGGCGGATTGTAATTTGTATCCAGTGTCTGTATGTGATGAATGATGATGAACAAGCATAATTATTTTCAAGCTGTTGCCTGACAACTTTTATTTTTATTTTTTCGTCGCCCTCGTATAGGGCGCCAGTCGCACCTGGAGTTTTACTAGCATTAAAATTTTATTATAAAGGTCGAACACGCCAAAACCTGGGCATATAAAAAAAGCTATAGTTATTCGAAAAATGGAGATATTTAAACTTTTGAGACAACAATTTTCTCACGAGGAACTGGGCTATAAAATGATGATAGTTTTATTTTCTTTTATTTATTCGTTGGCAAAATGTCGAGAGTACAATATCAAAAACGTGAACGCATTTTGCACGAACATGTAAAAAATCTCATGTTAAGCTACATAGATATCGCGAAAAGGCTGAAATATCCACAATCTACTGTTGGTCACGTATTAAAAAGTTTCCGTGAACGCTTGACAATAGATAGAAAGCCAGGAAGTGGTGGGTTGCAGGGAGTCAAGAATAAGAAACAGGAAAGAGTATTTTAAAGATTTTTGCCTCAAATCATACGATTTCATCTCGTGAAGTTGCTGAAAAAGTGAAAATGTCTTAGTCCTATGTCCAAAAAGTGAAACAGATGGCAGGACTGAGGAGTTATAAAGCCCAGGCCGCACCAGATCGAGACTCAAAACAGAACTTATCCGCAAACATACGGTCACGACAACTCTATGAAGATTTTCTTACAAAATTTAAATGCGCGGTGGTGGACGACGAGACGTATATAAAATTGGATTGTAAACAAATACCTGGTCAAGAGTTTTATACTAGCAAATCTCGAACAGATACTCCTGAAGATTTTGAATTAAAAAAATGAGGGCAATTTCCAAAAAAATACCTTCTTTGGCAGGCAATATGTAGCTGTGGTAAAAGAAGTCGCTCGTTTATTACCACCGGGACAATAAACGGCGATATTTATCAGAAAGATTGTTTACAGAAGCGTTTGCTGCCTTTTATAAGACAGCATGCCTCACCCAGGGACCGGAACCGGTAACCATTAAAGGGGTATTAGATTGGGTATTTGATAGAGTTGTTTTTAAAAACCCTATCAATTCGGTAAGCGTATCGTTTGACTTACCCGAACGAAAGGCTAACCATGTCAATACAGTTAATTCGGGTAAGTGGTTACAACCCAGCATATGGTTTCCCTATCAGATAGGGTTTTTCAAATGCGATTAAGCTATTTTAAACTCTGTGACCAATACATTTGGCTTATTTATTATTCGAGCACCCTACGAGCTAAGCGCTGCCGGGCGGCACGAGCGAGCCTACAGACAAACAAGAATCTTTTTGCGTATGTTTTCGTACTTACGCCTTTGATCTAGACGCTATTATTGCTTGTTAGTGCGCTAAAAGATCATTGTGTGGTGCCGGTGTTTTTGTTCTTGCCATTCGAGCGTGACGGCTCGTGTCGATTGAATCTTAGACCCCGGGCTTATAGGAATCAAAATCAAATGCATATTGTGAAGTGTTAAAATATATAATTTTGTGTTCTTTGTGGCTCCAGCAAAATGTGACGCCGTTCACCGATACTTCTAGTATAATGAAACGATCAATATCAGTCATTGTTGGACACTCAAGAATAAAATGATTATTTGAAAAAAATATCGTAAGAATAAACTTATGTTGATTGTATTCCCGTTAAAATGATTCAAAATAATTTCGTCGGGACTAATTCATATACGAAAAAATGTAATAAAAGTAATTGATTCTTAATAGAATTATTTAATCATGCTTTTTATTTTAAATAATGTTCCGCGTAAGAATGTATTCTGGGTTTTTCGGTGTAAGAAAACATCGTGTGGAAACTGGACCTAATCCCAATAAGGCGTAGTTTCCCTTATGCCCAGCAAAAATTATATCTGTTTTAAAATCCACGGTAGGCAGATATACTCTTTTCACTTCTCATGCTCGTAAAGTTCGACTTTAAATCGTGCGTGGACGATATAAAATCGCATTTTAAGCTCTAGGGCATAAAGTAAAATTTTCTTCTAAGACCAAGAATGTGGCTCAACAGCCAAACAGAGTCAAAATATATTGCACAATTTAATTGAACAGTAAAATTTCAAAATCTGTTTAGAGGATCGTCCGCAATGTGAAAAAAATTAACCAGTGTAAGTTGACCTTTGTATAAGAATAATTACTAGGGCAGAGAGGTCAGCTAAACATGGTTATTTAATTTTAAGAGAAATTAAGCATTATTGCAAATGGCACCTAAAATATAACAATAACAGAATTAAAATACTTAAGTATAGTTTAAGTTAATTATTAATTTTTTTAGGTGCCATTTGTAATAATGCTTCATTTCTCTGAAAATAACACATCAAAGTTTAGCTGACCTCTTCTGCCCTAGTAATTATTCTTATAAAAAGGTCAACTTACACTGGTTAATACACGTTTTTTTTGCAAATATTGTAAATTCAATAACTCGCGTTCCGAAAGTTCTGGAGAGCTGAAATTTGAATATGATGTCGGTTTTGTGGTCCTTTAACTACAGTTAAATGTTCAAATGAAAATGTTGTAAACTTTTTGCAAACCGTCGAATTTAGCAAAAAGTGACCTTTTTTAAATCGACTGGGAGGGTATTTTAATTTTCGAAAACTGTTATAATTTCGATTTCTATGCATTAAGGAGGAGTTGAACTACAAATTTCCAAGTTTACAAATCATTTGACAAAGAATAAAGTTGTTTAAATAATCTATGAAGTTCAGGTACTTTAGGCGACGCACTATGGCCCAAACGCCCGATCTAGCTGGACAAAATTATTTTACACTCATAGACTAAAATTGACTATTTTTATTATTATTTTGCTATAATTCATGTGAAAAAAAAATTATCAGTGTAAGTTGACCTATGTATAAGAATAATTACTAGGGCAGAAGTGGTCAGCTAAACTTGGTTGTGTAATTTTAAGAGAAATGAAGCATTTTTACAAATGGCACCTAAAAAAATTAATAATTAACTTAAACTATATTTAAGTATTTTAATTCTGCTACTCGTATTCTTATATTTTAGGTGCCATTTGCAATAATGCTCCATTTCTCTTAAAATTAAATAACCATGTTTAGCTGATCTCCTCTGCCCTAGTAATTATTCTTATACAATGGTCAACTTACACTGGTTAATTTTTTTAACATTAATTATACCAAAATAATAATAAAAATAGTCAATTTTAGTCTATGAGTGTAAAATAATTTTGTCCAGCTAGATCGGGCGTTTGGGCCATAGTGCGCCGCTGCCGCGCGCGCAAAAAGTGTCTGATCTTCATAGATTATTTAAACAAGTTTATTCCTTGTCAAATGATCTGTAAATTTGGAAATTTGTAGTTCAACTCCTCCTTAATGCATAGAAACCGAAATTATAACGTTTTTCGAAACAACATTTTTACAACATTTTTATTTGAACATTTAACTGTAGTTAGAGGACCACAAAACTGACATCATATTCAAATTTCAGCTCTCCAGCACTTCCGGAACGCGAGTTATTGAATTTACAATATTTGCAAAAAAAATGTGTTTTTTTGCGAATTGCGGACGATCCTCTGGACCGATTTTGCTCTACCGGAGCTCATTCTCTTTGTTTTATAATTGCGCACATTTATACATTTAACTATTCTTGGTCCGACCCGTAGTTTTTCCTCTAGAAGCGAAAAACTGGTTTTTACCATTTTTTTGGCACCTTAGCGCCCAATATTGATCACTTATAAATTTTATTGATATGAATTCCTGACACTTTGATCTAAACAAACAATTTTTTTCCCGTCCAATAGGAATTGACTGTACTTTTTATGATTTTTCCGCTAATTCTATCTGAGTATTGCTATAATTATTTGAATTGCGTGTTTTCTATAATTAAATAAATGAAATGAAATAAAATAGGAGTTGATAATAGTTTAGAAATGCCCCGAAATGTTTTGATGACTTGGCAGAAAATTTCTAAATTCACATGTTAAAAATTCAAAAAAATATATTAAAAAATTAATTGGTTGGAACCATATTTGTTTTCATTGTAATATTTTTGTTAGAACTTGAAATTGTTTTACGATTACCGATAAATAATTTCCTCGTAAATGAAGTGAAAATTTGAGTGTAACCCTCGTCCATAAAACCCATTTTACACTCGACTTTTAAACGCCTCGCGTAAAATCGTACGTTTTATGCACTTGTTACTACTATAATAAAAATAAAATAAAATAAAAATGAAATAAAAATGGAAATAAAATGAAAATAAAATGAAAATAAAATGAAAATAAAATGAAAATAAAATGAAAATAAAATGAAAATAAAATGAAAATAAAATGAAAATAAAATGAAAATAAAATGAAAATAAAATGAACATAAAATGAAAATAAAATGAAAATAAAATGAAAGTAAAATGAAAATAAAAACAAAAATAAAATGAAAATAAAAACGAAAAAAAAAACGAAAAAAAAACGAAACGAAACGAAAACGAAACGAAAACGAAACGAAAAAGAAACGAAAACGAAACGAAAACGAAACGAAAACGAAACGAAAACGAAACGAAAACGAAACGAAAACGAAACGAAAACGAAACGAAAACGAAACGAAAACGAAACGAAAACGAAACGAAATTGAAACGAAAACGAAACGAAAACGAAACGAAAACGAAACGAAACCGAAACGAAAACGAAACGAAAACGAAACGAAACGAAAACGAAACGAAAACGAAACGAAAACGAAACGAAAACGGAACGAAAACGGAACGAAAACGGAACGAAAACGGAACGAAAACGGAACGAAAACGGAACGAAAACGGAACGAAAACGAAACGAAAACGAAACGAAAACGAAACGAAAACGAAAAAAAAAAATTATATACACGGTGAATCTGAGTATCCCGACAGATTTTAACCATAAATTCCTGATAATTGACTGATAAATAACTGACTGAGACTAAAATGTCGTATAAACTTTTCTGGAATTAGCCTAGTTTCAGAGTTCTTCTTCTTTGTCGTTACACTCTTTACAGAGTGGTCGTGGCCAAAATGTACTAATTTATTTTAATTGACAGTTTTACCAATAACATTTATGTTTTTATGTTCAAAAGCATTTTAAAAATCGGAAAAATGAAAAAAATTTTTTTTTTGCGAAATCGAACTAAATTCGTAAAACATTTATTACTCCTTATGACCTCAGGAATTTATGGTTGAAATCTTTCGGGTTACTCAGATTCACCGTGTATAATAATAATAATAAAAAAACCAGTCTATCTTGAATTTTAAAACAGATATAATTTATACACCCCGAATAATTAACCGAAAATAACTACCATGACTATTTTTCAGTAAAAAGTATATAACCGCCATCTTGGATTATAAAACAGAAATAATGTTCCAAATTACATCCCCTAATTATAAATATTAATTATTTGTAACGGGGTATTTATTTACCTCGTACCCGAAATATCGGGTGCCCAATAGGCAATAACGCTAATATACATGGTAAATACCCCGTTTCAAATAATATTTATAATGTGAATGACCATGTGAGCTTAAAAAATCGTATATCCAATAATTAGCTGAAAACGACTACCAATCCCTACGCCAATTCATGGGATTAGGTTGCCAAGCGGACCACAGGCTCAACTGAGCCGTGGCAAAAGCCGGGACAAACAGGACAAAAGGAGGATGAATATTGGTTTGTGTCAAATCGATTTGAATATGAATAAAAATTGTGTTTTTATTCTTATTCAAAATAATTATTGCCCATCTCATCAGTACGTGCGAACTATGCAAAAATAAACTGAACGTAAGACACATTTCTTTAACAGAAATTCTTTAATGGAAAGTTGTGTACGTGAGCAGAGGACTGGACTGTGAGTGTGACTTTTCCAGAATGAATAAACGACAGCAAATCTGATATTTACTCAATTTGTTCCGCCGCCACCTCTCCTGTTCCATTTCAAATGAGAAAGATAGAACCGCCTGCCTGCGTGGAAAAGAGACAGGAAAAGGGTAGCCCTATGATAGGGTAAGCGGTAAATATTAAAGCTATCTTTACCCCATTCGACTCGGAAACCACATTGAAAAGGGTTAAGCCTATTCAAAATGATTTCCATATCGATAGGGTAACCCAATGATAGGGTAACCCTATCATTAGGGTAAGACTTTAATAGGGTTACCCTATCGAAACGATTAATCAAATGAAGGGGTTTTCCGGTCCCTGGCCTCACCACCGCTGTTTTGGCCAGATCTAGCCAGTTGCTAATACGCAAAATCAGTTATGGAATGGTACAACGCTAACAGGATAATGGTGGTACCCAAAATATGCAATCCGCCAAATAGTCCGGAACTGCGGCCTGTTGAAGAGTACTGGAGTATTATGAAAGGAATTCTAAAAAAGAAAGGCGGAGAAGTAAAATCGGTCCCTGAGCTACAAAAAATATGGACCTGGGCGACAAAAATCTTTTCTAAAGAGATGGTGCAAAGTCTTATGTGCCGTGTGCGTAGAAAAGTTCGATCTATGGCTTACTGTGTAAACATTAATTAAAATTAAAAATGTGATTTAAGAATTCATTAAATTTGTCATTAAATGTGGTATTCATAATGTAGTTATTTATTTTCAAACTGGTTTAAAAACAAATTTTGCGTGCCCAAGTTTTGGCGTGTTCAACCTTTATAACCAGCGTACATACTTTCAGGCAACCGCTGTTTCATTGGGTTGCCTTGCGATATTGTTCTTTCCATAATCCCCCTATATTCCCGCCCCAGTCGAAGTTGGGTCAGTTCGGGTTGCACAGGGCGGTTCCTCATCACTTCGGAAGCTCAAATACCGCAAGCCATCCGGTTGCCTGGCGGTCACTCTTGACTACGCGTCATTGCTTTAACTATTTGTTGAATAACGCTATGAAAGATAACATGATTACATGACGTTACGGTAATTATATAAGGGTCTTGGTAAGAGGTCAAGTGGTGAACGGTGTGAAGTAATTAATTAAGGAAACTTGTTACGAAATTTTAACCAATTCCGTCCCAGAATGCAGCGACTTTCTTCTCGAAAATGATCGTGTTATTTCTTTACCTACCGCCTCAGAAATCGGTAAACCAAATTGGCGATAAAAAAAAAACAAGTGTTATTTTTGTTTCACAAACCTGTATTTGGAATTAAATAAAACGATACCATTATCGGTCCACCGAACAAGAGGGCGGTCAAGAAAAAAGCAGTACAAAAGTTAAAGATAGATCTGTTAAATTATATAATACAATAAACTTTACTATTTTACGTATGCATAATTGACTGTCGGATGGTAAGTACACATACAGTACGTGAAAGAGAAGTAACCGTATTAGCCTAGGAGGCGCTAACATTTAAATTTCTCCATCTGATTACGTTTTAGATATATTATGTTGATCAGATTTTTACAAGGGCCGCCCAAAGCTTCGTGAACTGATATTAAGTATACCTACAGGATAAATTCGCGGTCGAGGAGGAAGACAACAAGCGTCACGACCGAGAAATCAGCTGTATACATAATATAACCTCCTTTGTCACTCAAATTGACCCGAACTAATGAAATAGTTTCGTTCTATTTGTAAAAATATTAATTACTAATAAAAAATGATTACTTGCCGCCGAAAACTAACTTTCTAGAAATATGAATCCTCACAACAAGGAATCAAAAGATAATATTTTGTAAACCTACATGTTCAAATCCCTATCTCCTAATTCACGTACTGTGCATATACCAACAATCGGTAAATAAAAAGTTTTAAAGACGATACAGTTTGCAAGTAATAACCCACTTTCATAGAAGTGGCTAATCTCAATTACTAAGTCACATTTACTTGATATATAGGTAATTTAGGCAGGAACAGTCAGTTACTGTATTTAAATAAGAGGAATAGGTACAACTCTTAGATTTAGGCCTACCTGAGGCCTTTTCAAGCGCGAGCCGGTATCTTGAGTGCTAACACGTAATGTCCAGCCGTGTGCAGAATACGCGCGGCGCATCTACAGTCAGCAGCAGAAGAAGTTTAATTTAATGTTAATAATAAAGTAGTGTCAAGCTTGTTTTGAACACCTCACCCGCTTAGTTACTTCTACTGCTGACTATACATATGTACGAGTATTTATGTTTAGGCTGCCTCATAGACACATCCATATTGCGCGCGGCTGCTAGGAACGCTACGAACTTGTCGCGCGTAATATAACGAAACGCGCTGATACTATTAATATTGGGCAGCTCCCAGAGGCCCGTTGCATAACAACTTGTAATATTAGTGAATCTCGCTTTAGAATTCCTTTTAGGAGAAAGCGACTTCGGCTAATATTACAGGTTACAATTTTTTTACGATAGACCTCAGATATTCCTGACTCGCGCCGCTATTTATGAAATAATTAAACAGTAAACCAACCATAAACTATCGGTCTAGCTTAGTGCGGGTGACGAAAGTCATTTAAATATGTTCAACCACATACAAATATTCTTTCGCGCAACAAAAATGGTATTAGCCCCGCCATAACGAACATTAAAATCGCAAGCTAACGGCTAGTTCAGATTTTTTTAAATATTGTTAGGATCCCTATCAGTACCGTATATCCAAGTTTGCAGATTCGAAAGACCCGTGCTAACTTTGCAGCACTCGAAAAACCATGATATTTTGCTAATTGACTAAATCTCAATATATCACTTTTTTGGAAAAACACAAAAAAATTGGAGAGCTGTATCTCGGTAAGTATTTAACCTACAGAGCTAGTTCTGGTTTCAAACTGTAAAAATTTTAGTCGTCTTAAAAACGTCTCAAACGTTTTTTGTTTGGGTAAATCGCATACTTTAGGACTTATAATGAGAGTACCAAAAAATGTGCGAACATTTCGCGGTTTTTCGAGTGCTGCAACGTTAGCACAGGTCTTTCGAAGGTGCAAACTTGGATAAAGGATACTGGTAGTGATCCTAACAACATATAAAAAAATCAGAACTAGCGGTTAGCTTTCGATTTTAGCGATTTCTAATGTTAAATATGACGCGCCTATATGTAAATATCACGGCAGAATATTGAATAGTGAACAGTATTTTATCAGGCTTCCAAATACAATGTGGAATATGTAGATACGTGTTGTATTTTTAATGTCTATTGTTCCAATTCTACATTTGAAAATATATTATACTCAAATATTATTTACTAGCTTTTGCCCGCGGCTTCGCTCGCGTTATATTCGGGGTAACATGGTTACCCTTTGCCCCCCGTAATGCTCCATACAAACTTCCACCCCCCATTTTAGGGAAGTGGGGGGTTAGAAAGAGACAAAAAGTAGCCTATGTCACTCTCCATCCCTTCAACTATCTCCACTTAAAAAATCACGTCAATTCGTCGCCCCGGTTTGCCGTGAAAGACGGACAAACAAACAAACAAACAAACACACACACTTTCCCATTTATAATATTAGTATGGATTACCCGCACCAAGCTAACACAAAATAAGTTTAACGTACGACGTAACGATATTATCATCTGCTGTTGCAATTATAATCAACGTTTATTAAGTCGTGAAAAGCGTATAATTATGCTGGATATCTGCCGCATACGGGTCTTTTTCCCACTGAAACTATTACAAAATATATATATATATCGTCACTGCTGAAAGCAGACTAGATTAATTTATACATATTAACTACATTACCATGTCAAAACATTAACTATTCTGTTTTAGCTTCTACCTAATGACTTGTATAAAACTTAGAGATGTCAACACGCAGTCTTTTATAAGACCTGGGCACAAGAAGCCCTATAATAGAGAACTGGTAGCAGTAATCTTCGGAGCTGTTATCGAATTATTAGCGAAGGTAAAGGAAGCATTGGACGTTTCTGATCAAGAGTAATCAGCCTCTTGCCCCTGCAAGTTGAGAGCACCTTCCGAACTCCCATAATAAGTAGCTGACACTCAACAAAAGAAAAACTTTGACTCATGACAAAGTTTTATAAAAGACTGGTAGATAGCATCAGTATAAATATATTTGTTACAATTAGCATCATATATACACGGTGCTCGTGAGGATTGCGAGAGACTTTAACAGTGCATTCCTGATCATAATTGGAGACTAAAATGTCGTATAAACTTTTCTGGAATTCGCCTAGTTTCAGAGTTACTATCAATTAAATAAAAAAATATTTTTTATTGTGACTCAGTGCAAAACGCTTTTTTGATGGCGATTTCACCCTTTATGGGGTCTAGTCTAGACATTCTTATTGACAGATATCAAAGTGCCAAGGAATACTTTACGTAAACTATTTTTTACGAAAAAAAATGTACTAATTTATTTTAATCGACAGTTTTACCAATAACATTTATGTTTTCATGTTCAAAATCATTAAAAAATCGAAAAAAAAAACAAAAAAAAAAATTTTTTTTTGGCGAAATTGACCTAAATTTATATAACATTTATTATTCCTTATGACCTCAGAAATTCGTGGTTAAAATCTCTCGCAATGCTCACGAGCACCGTGTATAACCGTTTATTCATAGTGGCATGCGTGACGTTCTAGCATGCGCCACGTCAGATCTAGCAAGTCGCGCGGACTATGTGGACCGATGAGGGTTACTCGTTAATCTATATCGTTACTGGTTACCGTTTTGCACCATATTACAAAGGAGTAAAGGGCTAATAATCTTTGACGTCGACTGTACACTCGGGTGAACATGAAGGTACGGCCGCCCTAGTTAAATCCTTTAACCGCAGTACGTCACAATAGGCAAGATGCAATATTTTAATTTTTGCTTTCATTTGAAAGAAATGCACGTAGAATAGACCACAAGTCTATAAAATAAAATAAAATACTATAATTTATAGGAAAAAATTGCTCTTACTAACTGACAATTTAAATTTTCGCGCCTAAACGGATCTACACTTCCTGTGACGTCACTCATGTGTGTCACTGTCATTCGCCATAGTCGTGATATTTGTTCATCTGTGGTTCTATGCATGGTAGAAGGTAAGGATGACAATCTCTATGACGTAAAAGTGTCCGTCAAAAGGTGTTAAATAATAAATTCCGCCATATGAGATTGGCATCTTTTACTATACCATCCATAGTTGTCAAAACAAGAGTGACGTCACCACCGATGATTGGTGGATTAAAATACGTTCCGTTTCACATTACTTCAAATAGTAATTTTTGTTTGGAATTAGTTTAAATGAAAGTAAAAACGTTTTAATAGCTATTATTTCATGTTTTTTCAACATTTTGATTACAAAATAATGGTAAATATTATAGCTGCATCTTCGCTATAACATCATCACTATGTCTCTGAAGTTTAAAAATGGCGTAGGTAAATAAAATGAGGAAGGATGTCATCTACGTGCTTACACATTTATGTAGCGATAGAAATAGTGACAGAGATGTGCATTATGGTTTAGAAGAAGTATTCAAATACAAAATGCAAATACTTTCATGATTTACTATTTCAAATGCAAAAACAAAATACTTAGCAGAGTTGTATTTCAAATACTATACAGGATGATTTATGAGACGTGAGCAGGTACAACCCTACACACTTAGTTAACAATAATGAATCGACCGCCATCACGTTTAAGTGAAACAATAACGCCTTTCAATTTTTAACCGACTTCAAGATTTGAAAAGAGGAGGTTCTCAATTCGGCGTGTATGTTTTTTTTTTTTTTTTTTACTCCATAACTCCGTCATGTCTGAACCGATTTTGAAAATTCTTTTTTTGATTGTAAGTATATATATACAGATTGGTCCCGTTTTTGTCAAGACGCAGTTCTGATGATGGGATCCATGAGGAATCGAGGGAACTCCTCAAATCTTAAAGGCATACATGTAGTGATTTTTATATTTTTATCAACAAAACCATCATTTTCATTCAAAACAGTGGCATTTGATGAAGTAGAACTGCTGATGATGATCAGAACGGAACTCTTCAACGACGCATAGTTCACGTTTGGCGATTTGTCCTCTTCACTGTGTTTGTTTAGCAAGTTTAATTGTCAGGACAAATTTCCGTCAAGCTCAAGTTCTGATGATGGGATCCATGAAGAATCGAGGGAACTCCTCAAATCTTAAGGGCTTACACATAGTGATTTTTGTATTTTTATCAACAAGTCAAGCATTTTCATTCAAAAGAGTGACATTTGATGAAGTGGAACTGCTGATGATGATCAGAACGGAACTCTTCAACGACGCATAGTTCACGTTTGGCGATTCGTCCCCTTCGCTGTGTTTGTTAAGCAAGTTAGATTGTCAGGACCAATTTTCGTCAAGCTCAAGTTCTGATGATGAGTTCCATGAGGAATCGAGGGAATTCCTCAAATCTTAAAGGCATACATAAAGTGACTTTTGTATTTTTATCAACAAATCAAGCATTTTCATTTAAAAAAGCGACATTTGATGAAGTGGAACTGCTGATGATGATCAGAACGGAACTCTTCAACGACGCATAGTTCAGGTTTGGCGATTTGTCCTCTCCGCTGCGTTTGTTAAGCAAGTTATTTCATTGTATGGAATCTAAGTGCACCATCTACAATAATGCTTCACCGGCTACCCCCATGGAAGTCGGTTTTTTTTTCTTAAAAATTATTTTTACCTTTTTGTTTCGTAGAAATTTTATTCTCTGTAAACATGGTCACCCCACATAAACAAATCAATAAAGATAAAACCTCTTTGACAATCATGACAGCACTTTGATTATGAAAAATTAAAAAAAAAAATAAGTGACATACGATGTTTCAAAAGTAACCAGACCACGGATCAGAATACAATCCGGATAGTACTTTTACTATATTCCCCTAACCACAATTGAACCTTATTACCGAGCAAAACAGTCGTTCATAGGTCACTAGTAAAAAGTAATAAAAACGGTCCTATAGAGAGCATAATGTAGGGGGCGGTGTCTCACTCGCACAATGCTGCCAACTTATGAAACTTACCAATGTGGTTTTATTTATATACATTTATTTTAGTAACACACTAGAAGTTACTTCCTACTTATAATAATTTATTGCAAGATTTTGAATAAATACTTTGTTCCCTTTTAGCTGCTTTGAATTTTTTTACGACGTAAATATTATTCATTCAATAAATTAAAGAATTGCAATTAATATTGCAGACAGTAGTAAGTTTTGTAATATTTAAAATACGGTCTGGTATCCCCATACCATCAGTCCCATCACTGACATAATATGTCACTGATATTATTTCAAATGACGCCGCTCAGCTCAACAACATTTCGTAACAACATTTTTAAGTAAAAATGGTCAAGATATGTTGTGTAAAAGGGTGCAGGGGTGAGACTTTACAATAAAGTAGACCTTCCTTTCACCGGTAATCCACAATCATTCAATTTTACGATTTAACAACAAGTTAAGATTGTCAAACAATAGGGTGACTATGATGTCGGCAAACTGCGGGTCGGTTTTGCTGTTTTTACAGAAATGTACATAAGTACATGGTCTGATCCTAAGTATTACGTCTGTTCCTAAGTATTACTTACACAGGACAGGAGTGGCCCGCGGGTCTTTTTAGGACCTTTCGAAAGGGTCCTAAAATGGCACAAGGCCATACAAAAAATTGTAGTAGTGGCAGTATAATAAATAAATCAATAAATATTATGGGACAATCTTACACAAATCAACCTAGTCCCACAGGAAGCTCAATAAGGCTTGTGTTGTGGGTACTAGATGACGATATATGTAATAGATATATACATATAAATACTTAAATACATAGAAAACATCCATAACTCAGGAACAAATATCCGTGATAAACACACAAATAAATGCCCTGACCAGGATTCGAACCCGGGACCTCCTGCTTTATAGGCAGGGTCACTACCGACTAGGCTAGGAGGCCGTTAAAATATACTTTATTCTACAACAAAGAAAAATACAACAGGAAGAATATACAATATTTTTACATGGAAGAGATCTCTTCCAGTCAACCATTGAGTAGTTTGATGTATTGCTGTTTTCTTTATTTACCTTTAAGTATATTAAAGTCGGAGAACTGTCCACATCAGACATGACGCAATAGTGAGAGCCACGAACCCCCTGTACTTACTTAGTTTTAGTTTGCTATACTAACTATCCCCTATTTTAAGACGCGGACATCTGGCAATTGTTCATCGGTGTTATGCAAACGAGTTGTAAGAAATAAATTTCTTACAGTTCTAGGTTTGATGCAGTGCAGTATCATGTAATTAATAAGATTATATCATTTTCAGGAGTTTCTGTTGGGGGAAAATAGTGCAAAATGACGTTACGTTAATGTATTGTTTGTCGCCTACCTACTGTTTTTTTTCCGTAGCAATACGCAATGTTTTTACTTTTTTGTTATTATATTAGCGATAGGCTTCGACAGTTTTTACCTATTAACTGAAATATTTTGCTGGTCTGTCACTCTGACGTCCTCCGATAAATAGCTGCCAAACGCCTGGATCTAGCAATAAGTTTAAAATAGTAAAGTAATTAGAGGGGTTCCCTGCTCCCACCATCGCGCCAACGTATCTGAAGTGGCCAGTTCCTTAAGTCAGTAGAATGTATAAGTTCCCATATGAACTATGAGACTTCTCTTTCTGAACAATACTTACTAGACGACAAGCATATTTTATATTTATCTTCATACTAGCCCAATCCCACATACATCATAGTACATATGGTCACCCTACTTAGAATGAGATGCAGCCCCCCACATTACCCTCTCTTTCGGCCTCACTTTGTGGTCGAAGTATGATCTCCAGATTGTATTTAACTTCATGAACCAGACATCAATTTGACACATATCATAGAAAAACAAGAGAATATCAGTACTCGACGGAGTATTCTAATTGTAGAGTGACCATGCGTGTCGTAAATAATTTCAAACGTTTGATTTTTATTAAAAAAAAAAATTTTGCGCTTATCACACTAATACTGATATCAAACAATAGCTTAGTTTTAACTGAATCCGTAGTGTTAAGCCTGCTCACGTCTCATGAATCAACCTGTATACAAAATAGGTATTTTCAAAACACTTTTCAAAAATATAAATACTTTTTATAATTCCGTCGACAAGATGGCAAAAACGGAATCCTTATCTTATCTCGTCATGTCCGCCTGCCCTTGATCATATGTCAAAGCCATACCATAGCCATTTTAATCAGTAAATATAAAGTGAGTTTTGTGTGCCGCTAATTTGTTTTGTAGGTAAATGGTAATTTTTTTTATAAGGTCGGCACTCGATACATGTAGGTGATTACTGATTAAATGTTTATTTTCATGCTCTGATAGTGGCTTATATTTATCTATATGGATCTAAATGTGATTCATTTCCGTTCCAGGTAACTTACTTTCCAAGTATGTATCCATTTTTTATTTTCAATGCCATGAAAATTCGGTACAAAAATGGATTTATATTTAATACGATTTCCATTCTTATAACCTGGTATCCTGGCGATAAGACGTCCGACTTTCAAGGAGGTCTCGGGATCGAACCCTGACTTTGTACCACTGAGATTTTCGGAACTTATGTACGAATTATCGGTTGATATTTATCAGTCGCTTTTCGGTGAAGGCAAACATCCCGAGGAAACCGGAACTAATCCCAATAAGGCCTAGTTTCTCATCTGGGTTGGAAGGTCAGACGGTAGTCGCTTTTGTAAAAACTAGTGCCTATGCCAATTTATGGGATTAGTTCACCAAGCCAAACGCTGAGAGGACGGTGATTACCATACTTATCTTAGCTCTCGATTTCAAAACAGACTACTAGTTACATAAGTGTCTTTTATCCCTTGTTTACGCGGTGTCCTGTCCTACCAGTCACCCACGTAGGAGCAATATGTATAACTATAACCTGTTAAACCTACCCTTTCTACCAACATTATATAAAAACTACAAAAAAAAAAGTATTTTGTATTTTCGAAATAGATAATGGGCCCCAAAAATATTTCATATAAAATACAAAATGCTTTTGTTAAAAAGGTATTTAAATACAAAATAGGAAAATGGTATTTTGCATTATGTACTTGCATTTTACATAAAAGTATTTACAAACAAGTAGTAACATCTCTAAATAGTGATAACCTGATGCATGGAAGTATACTTCTTAACAGGGCTACAATACAGTAACGTTTACGTACAGTAATATGTACTAGTAAAGATTTACATGTTTATGGCTTAGTATCCCACACATTTTAGTATGTTTTATATAGTTAATGAAATGACCAACGATCCACATCGCACCGAGACTAAGTTTATATGTAAATCGGTTACCTAATGATGCTTCCTTAGAAAATATATATCCCTGTTTAAGTCCTACCTATTTCGGAAGAAGGTAATTTCTTAATTACAATCTTAGCGCAGCTATAAACATTTTTTGCATTTTTACGCTACCTAACATGTCCGACGTAAATAATAATAACGAATACACTAAAGCGACTTTAATATTAATTTTAATTGTATGGTTTTGATTTTAATTGCATGGTTGTGGACTTACTGTTGTTTTCAACTTCTTTTAGTCAATACAAATAAAGACTGTATACGATGATTTCACCGTTGCGTCGTAATGGATGACGAAACTTATGTCCTTGCTGACTATAAACAGTTGCCTGGCCAAGAGTTCTATACAGCATCAGACAAGACAAGTGTTCCAGATAAATTTAAAAAGAAGTAAAAATTTAAGTTCCTTTTTCGACCGCACGCACACACTAAAAGCCAAAGTTTTATAGCAACGGGCACTATAAACAAAGACATTTACGTAAAAGAGTGTCTTCAAAAACGTCTCTTGCGGTTTATACGAAGTCATACAAAGCCTGTCGCATTTTGGCCTGATCTTGCTTCCTCACTGCAAATACAACACTGGCATGGTACAAACGCAACAGCGTGGCAATAGTGCCTAAATGTATGAACCCACCAAGTTTGGCCCTGAACTCCGGCCGATCGAGACATATTGGGCTCTAGTGAAGCGGCATCTAAAAAAAAGCAATAAGGAAGCAAAAGATGTGACCTAATTAAAAAAACAGTGGCGTTCAGCAACCAAATCTGTATCTGCTACCACTGTGCTGATGATGAGAGTGAAACACAAAGTCCGCAAATTCAGCAGATCTCCATTGGAAGCCTAAAAAAGCTTGTGTTTATAGTTTAATGTAGCTTATCGTTTCTTATAAATAAACAACTTGACTTTTGCCTTCTTTTTTCAATACTGTAGGGACATTTGAATACGGCCGGATTTCATCGTGTACAGTCTTTACAGTACTAGACCAAAACAAATGAGGAAAAAATTATCAGAAACACGATGTACAGAGTTCGAAATAAAAGTAAAGGTGGGAAAGTCGACGAGATGTTTTTACATTCATACACTAATCACTGGCACAATATTACATTCTATGTTTCACTTTAATCTAATTGAAATTTGAACATTCTCATAGTGACACTAATTCTAAATTTAACTACCCTGAAAATGTAACATAGAACCTTGTAAACTCTAAACCATAAATTGATTCCAAAGAAACTACCCATGTGATGTTATAGCATTCGGTTTGTCTCGGAAGTTATTCCCTGGATTTAAATGCGTGATATTTCACGGCGTTATTATTAATCTTAACGTGGACATTCCTAGTCGGCGGCAAAAGTCAGTACTGAACTTAAATAAATATGTGGGTGCAGTGTTTTAGTGGTTGATGATAGTGACAACCCGAGACGTGATAGACGATAAATGCATTAAAACATCTAAAACCTACGATGTTTTTCTATCAAAGGACCCCGCGCAAACATAGGGAATAAGTGGTTTTAGTCAAATCTCATGATATTTTAGTATGACGTAGATTCGAGTCTCCTGATTTTTTTTATAAGGGAGTATACTTTCAGAAATAATCAATATACATAGTACAAAATATATGTAACATACGTGACAGAAACGTTATTGAGATCATATTTAACGCCAGTAGGTGTCAGTGTGGGTAATTTCAAGGTATCGATTTTAAGAAACACCTCAACCTCATAGTAAAATACGAGTATAAACATAAATTTGATTATTTCTGAAAGTATAGTTCAGAGGGAGTTCCGCCCTTATAAAAAAAGATCAGGAGGCATAAATCTACATCATACTAAAAGTTCGTGGGATTTGACTGAAACTACGTTTTCCCTATGTTCGCTGCGGTGGATCCTTTAATGGACTAAGAGCCAGCCACGTCAGATATGACATTACACAATAATGACAGCAACGAAACCCGTCAAGTAACATTGCAATACTATCCTTATTGCTGGATCCGGGCATCTGGCAGCTTTTAATGGGGAGAAGTCAGAGTGACAGACTAGCAAAATTTTTAAGTTGGATGGATAAAAGTAATACCATAATAGGTAAATACTGCCGAAGTTGTCTTATTTATAGAGGCCTTTATTTTAACATTAGAACAAAAAACATTGCGTATTATTGCGGAAACAGAAACAGTAGGCGATAAACTATGAATTACATTATACATCGTTTAATCGGACTACTTTTCTCCATCAGAAAGTTTTAGTAATGATATAATCTAATTATTTACATCATTTCTCATAACTTTTTTGGAAACCTACAGGGACCTAACAACTGTATCAAAACCACAACTCTAGGATTTGTGTTCTTAAAGTGGTTTGCATTATTTGGCCTCTACCACTTTACAGCTGCCAGATGTCCAGATCTAGAAAGAAGCATAGTATGGCAAACTGACTAGAGGGGTTTCGTTGCTCTCATTATTGTGTCATATCTGACGTGACTAGCTCTCCGTCTATAAGTAATTAATAGCATAATAATTGTATAGGTTGGTTACATCTGGAACGTAAGAATGACAATGACATGTGCCACTGTGAGATTCGGCCATCCTTGGTAGTTTTTTTGGAATCTAACTGTGGTTTTTAGTATACATTGGGCCAGCGATATTTCGTTTTTTATCTGCCGCTGTCATGACATGGACAAGCATGCATGGACGGCTTTCAGCATAGCGTTTTAGCATACATTGTAAAACGCAATAAACACAACATGAACAAATAGGAATAAGGAAAATTCTTCCCTTTAATATGGTAACTCAGAAAGGCATTAAGACTTGTTACACTACACCATGGACAAATTAGACGAGCACTGCACTTGTCCATCCAAAACAGTATTTACATGATTCAGGCTTTAGCTCTGATATTGAACAGAGAAGTTATCTTGGCAGAAGGTCAACGCGCCGCGCCGCACTGTGGGCTGAAATTCGGCTTTCATAGAAATATAAACTTAGTTTCGCTATGCCCGTCTGTGGATTTGCTCAGTGATGAGATGAGCTAGACCCCGGACTCTTGTGGCAATGACGTCACAATAGGGTGATTTGGGGAGTAAACGGGACGGCGGGACGGTGCTATGAAACACGGTTAAAAACTCGGTTGTTAACCGAATACATTAAATTAGAAATTTTTAACAATATTACTTAGTAAGTTGATCAATATTATCGTTTGCTATATTACTTGCAAACCATGCATTTGTACGTTAAACTGGCATTGGTTTTGTCGGCCACTCGCTCCTTGTTCGTCACAAATGTCACCAAGCCAGTTTAAAGTACAATTGTATGGTTTGCACTAAAAAAAATTGGTTGTTTGTAAAGTAGGTTTACGATCGAGATGTTTACGTGATAACGTCTAACCGCTCGTGAGGATTCCGCGTGACAAGTTTCACGGAATGACTGGCAGCGCTCGAGATGAGACGGGAGATCGGTCCGTCTCTCTCTCGTTATACCTGCGATCGCGCTCGTGAGGTTTTGGTGTGACACAAGTTTCTGAACATGTCACCCGACTAAAACGATTTTAAAGACGTTATCACGTCAAAAATAATATTGATCAACTTACTAGATAATTTTGTTGAAAATATCTAATTAAAATGTATTCCGTTAACAACCGAGTTTTTAACCATGTTTCATAGCACCGTCCCGTTTACTCCCCAAATCACCCTATTGTGACGTCATTGCCACAAGTCCGGGGTCTAGTGATGCTGATGACTGATGATGAGTACTAGAAAACTGAAATTTGGTATGAGTACGCCGGCTGGTAGAACAAAATCTAAAAAGAAAAAAAAAATCACCCCCACTTTATGTGTACGGGAGATCCGTACACATAAAGTGGGGGGCGAATTTTTTTCGCTCCAATCCTGTCGTGTGGTGTCGTTGGATTAGTCTTAAAAAAGGGGTCTTCTAAAACAGCTCAGAAAGTTTAAAAAGGGCGTCCCCCAACAATATGGAACAATATGTATGAAGTGTATTAAAAAATCGGCAGATGCTTCTAGTATCCATTTTTTGTGCTTTTTTTGACATAATAAAAATTTTCCAACCGGGTACACTTTAAAAAAAATCTGAGTCTGTTTGAATAAAAAACTTACGAGTAGTGAATTTTTTTCAAGATAAATGTCCACGCTTTAACGCTTCTATTTCTACGAAAGCCGAATTTCAGCTCACAGTGCGCCGAACAAAATGCATGCAACTGAGACCTTCGTTAGTGACAAATGGTGCTAGAGCAAAAACCTGAATTATGGAGAATCACGACTTTATAAAGATAGACACTGCAGTCCTTGTTTAGTCCGTACATGGTCTTGAATTCTGCTAAGCTGAAAGCCGTTGTCGGGCCGTTAGGCGAACACTGCTTATCTGACTACACCAATGTATGCCTTCAATTACACATATAACCTCATGCCGCCCAGGCGCCTACCACACATCATTTTAGCTCGGGAAATAAGAACCAAATTCCTTTATAGAGTAGTTTGTTTTGAGTTAAAGGCAGGCAACAAAGAAAAATACACTTTATGTTATTTAAACATGGCTTAAATTCCATTGCAATAGTGAATAGAAATAGAAATAGAAATATATTTATTCGTGACATTACAGAAAAAAACAAATAAATTACAGATAGTGCGTACATGCGTGCATGCGGGCGACACGAGGCTATAGCAACCAGCGGAACCAATCTAAATTACAAAAAATTGCGTTTTTGTAATTTAGGTTTGAACTTTTACGGCGACTATTTTCTTATCTTTGGCTAAATATCAAAACATTGGTGTTTGTCATATAAATAATTTAATAATACTTACTAAATTATAATACATGATTGGAACTTTTAGTTATTTAATCTATACCCTATCACACGTACACTATACAAAGACCGCGAGGCATTAAGTCCTCCAAACCCTTAGCACCATTATTTTTAAACCAATATAATCGCAGTCCAGATCACTGCCACCGCAAGCAAGAGTACGAACTAAATATATTATTATGTGGCCGAGATCCGAACAAGATTACGCTCGACACATTTGCCATATACTTACGTATTCTAATCGCGGTTTAGTAATAGGGAAAAAGTGACCACTTTCCAGTTGTCAATTAATATACTCGCATCTTTGTGTGATTAACAACAAAGTGGTATTTTTGCTGAGAATAACATAAAACATGACCTAGTCTTTACGTGGCTACGTACTATAAAGATATTTGTTATTCCTACTAGTGGCGCATTTACGGTGACTACAAACCTGTTGTACCAATTCTAATCAACTATGGATATCTGCGCGAATCCTATTAATGTCTTATCGTCGAATTGTTCATTAGGTACGGCTGAATTCTGTAAAAAAAAATTCTTGTTAATGCTTTTGATAACCAACTTATATGCGTCAAAAATCGGGTTTAGACGCGTCAAGTCTCGGCCTTATCGGTTGACGTTGTACGCTGCAAGGCTTTTCGACTTAAAGGCTTAAACGTTGCTGTTTTTTTATTCAATGTGACGCCGCAAGCAGCGTACAGCGTCAAACTAAGGTCTACTCGATTCACTTTATCTTAATCTTATCACGCTAAACTACCGCTGTATGTAACGACGCGTTGATCTTAAAATGCACCTTCATTCTTTCCGACAAGGCTTACTCTATAGTAACCCCCTCTGTAGTAGACCCTATGGTCTAAATTAGTGTTCATCAATTATGTAGATAATCAAAAAATATATGATACGTATTTTTTCTTTTACCCATCAAACAAAAAATGACTGATAAGCTGATAACGCGCATCAAAGTGCAGGAGAGGGAATCCATGAAGTAACTCTGCGTGTAAGTGTAGCACGGCGTGACGTTAACTTTATCTGGCTCAGGGTCAGTTGCACCAAACCGTCTGTCACGTCAAAAGTGGTTGGTACAACTGGCCGTATTATATATCTCCATCATTTATTCTTTGATTAACAAAAGCATAAATACGTGTACAGTCGCCACACGGGATTGTTGAGCCATTTGCCCTTGTTCGTAATTTGGCCGTGTAATGAATGACCGATGTTATCGACTAGCTGTCAGCTCACATAATGAATAGACCTCGTTATCGGAGGTGCAACTTGGTAGCTTGACGTTTTCAGGAATGGGTAAAAATATTTATGAAATCGATATCGATACTCTTCCTTTTTCTTGGCAATTAGTTTTATATACAATTTCTAGACTAAAGTCTTACACGTTTTTTGGTCGTCCATAATAATCATTGTCATCAGAAGTAGAAACCATTATCAGTAGAACAATAAGGATATGGTTGTTATTTAACTTTTCCAATGTTACGAGTTGCAGGGTTGCCTGAAGGCTCTTGAGATAAACCTTACCCATAGAGGTATAATACTGGTCACCTATACTGAAAATAAATTATTTATAGATAGTCAATGTCATCTCACAACAATATTTTCGATTATTTAGTTGTATTTACGAGCATATTTTATTCGTATTAATATAATATTTAATGATATTGAAAATGCAGTCACTTCTCGCAGAATACCCTGGACTCCAAAAAAATTAAGATTGAAAATCGTTATTTATAAAAATTGAAAATGTTAATAATTTTTTTATAAGACATGTTTGACAAAACAAACACGTTTAATTAAAGTCTTAGACTCTCATTATGGTAAAGGAAAAATATCGACATACAGTGCTAGTATTTCAAAATATCTTTTACCCGTCCCTAAGAATGTCAAGCTACCAAATTGCACCTCCGATTGCATAAAATCAAATTAGAGTGTGGTGACTGTACATCGTTGAAGGAGATAGTTCCAGAGCCGAGCCCTCACGGGAAGAGGCACTCACCAAGTGGAATGTGACCGTCTTGGGCGCCGTGGGTGCGAGCGGGCCCTGCGAGCCCAGCAGGCTCTCGAGGTGCGTGGAGATGGGCACGGAGTCGCGCGGGTCCACCAGCCCCGCGCCGATCAGCTCCGCCGCGATGCCCTCCGCCGAGTCCTTGCCCATCACGAACTCGAACCGTATGTCGTTCAGCTCGCGGCGGGAATTCCTGTTTTTGTAAAACCGTTAGTCGCCAGCTCATATATTATTATTATTATTTTTTTATACCACGACGGTGGCAAACAGGCATACGGCCCGCCTGATGGTAAGCAGCTACCGTAACCTATGGACGCCTGCAACTCCAAAGGAGTCACATGCGCGTTGCCGACCCTTTACAAAAAGGATGATTCACTGTGTTGACGACTAAAGGAACAAGAAGGTCCCTCATCGTCAACACACGGGTCCTCTTTGAGCTCTTTGGCAACCTTACTCACCAGCAGGAACACAACACTATGAGTAGGGTCTAGTGCTATTTGGCTGTGGTTTTCTGTAAGGTGGAGGTATTCCCCAGTCGGGCTCTGCTCCAGATTTGAGCGATGACATTCGCTGAACGTGCCCTACCACACTTAGCGAGATGCCATTCGCAGTGCCCATACCTCTCTTTTTGGCGTAGTATAAGGACATACCCAGGTCCGGACGTAGTTTAAGGACATACCCAGGTCCGGACGTAGTTTAGGGACATACCCCGGGTCCGGGTATATTTATTGTTAGGGAGCGTATAGACGATGCCGCCGCCGCGCCTCTGCACTGTGTATACTTGTATGCACTCGGTGCAACGGCACCCTTTAAGCCATTGACGTCATTGTACATACTTATACTCATAACTAGGGCCCGGAATTTTGCGTGGGGTTTGTGAAACGTCATAGGGAGAGAACACCAATGTTTATCGATATATCGATAAATCGGGAGCCTTTTTATTAGTCTTTAAAAAATAATACCTCAAACTTTCAAATGATACATAAAGTAAAAGTACCAGTGCTCGACACGCTAATGCCCAATTCTATTGGGCTCTTTTTGCTCTATTGAGCCTGGGGTCCGCTCGGCAACCGAATCTCAGGAATCGGCGTAGGCACTAGTTTTTACGAAAGCGACTGCCATCTGACCTTTCAACCCAAAGGGGTAACTAGGCCTTGTTGGGATTAGATCCGGTTTCCTCAGGATGTTTTCCTTCACCGAAAAGCGACTAAGTTCCGAAAAACTCAGTAGTACGAACCGGGGTTTGAACCCGCGACCTTTGGATTGAAAGTCTGACGTCTTACCGCCAGCGACCGGCGCTTTTTGACTAAGTACTCATATAATACATATAATTACAGTTAGCATTCGCATGGCTCTCTTCGACAAAAGGATTCATATTAGGACTTAGGACCACTTCTTCTGTGCCACTTTTACGTGGCGATCGTAATTCTCTATATTAGGTATATGAGTTCAATGGACAAGATGCATAAAAGTAGTCCACGCGCTGCTAGCGGCATTTTCGAAGAGATCCTTTCGCAAATGTTTGCGCATGGCTCTCTAACAAATCTAGATGTACTTATATATACACCGTGGGCACAAATAACTGGACAGATCTTAACCACGAATTTCTGAGACCAAAAGGAAAAAAATATTATGTGACTTTAGGTAAATTTCGCAAAAAAATATTTTTTTTCTATTTTGTTGAATGTTTATTGCACATGAAAAGTAAATGTTATTAATAAAATTATCGCCTAAAACAATTTGGCACATTTTTGTTTTGGAAAAACTTAGTTTCTGTAATGTTTTCCTTGTGACTTTGATATCCGTCAATAAGGACGTGTAAACTATGCCCAATAGTGGCAACAACGCCATCAGAAAGAAGTTTTGTGCTGAGTTATAATAAAAAGTGTATTTTTTTTTATTGGCATTAACTCTGAAAATAGTCGTATTGCAGAAAAGTTTATAGGACATTTTAGTATCTATATATGATCAGGAATACACTGTTAAAATCTTTCTAGTTATAAGTACCCACGGTGTATACTCGTGTCGGGCGAATACGCGAATAGAGAGCCCAACATACGTTTAGAAACTTTAAACCATAGAAATACAAAGAGTATTTCTATGGTTAAAAGTTGCTTTTGACGTTTGTCTACATAATGAAACTTATTAGATTTTTTCTGTGGAAAAACAATGCATATTGGGCCTTAAAAACGTAATCAATAAAGCTCACCTTAGCCTCAAAACTAGATTGATAGTGGGTGGCTCATCGTTAGCGGGAGTGACGGTCTCAGTCGAGGTCACCGCTTTCAACGCGGGCTCCTGTGAGTGACAAACATATGATAAATAAAACGTAGGTAAACTTTACTTGTCGCAAGGAACTTATGCTACAATTCTGCAATATTCTTATTTAGGTGGATTGTTTTATTTAATAAATAACTTGTTCAAATTAGACTTGTTAAAACATATTATGCAATTTTATTTTAACACATTATTTAACGATTTTACTACTATATATGTAATGAATAATGATGATACTAGTATCAATCGTATCAGATTTCAATTTAGCTGTTTTATGATATGATACCTTTTTGAGTAACCTACCTGAAGTTCTCATTGTGATTGCGTATTTCACCTAGTTATCTCTGAGTCACTGCCGCTGGAGTCGGCCGGCTGCAGCCTGTTCATCGGACGCCGGTCCGGCGTGGGCGACGTCTGGTCGTCAGACTCGTGCGGCTCGCCCTGCAACCTTGTCTTTCACCCAGTGATCTCACCTCCTCCGAGTCACTGCCGCTGGAGTCGACCGGCTGCAGCCTGTTCATCGGACGCCGGTTCGGCGTGGGCGACGACTCGTCGTCCGACTCGTGCGGCTCGCCCTGCAACCTTGTCTTTCACCCAGTGATCTCACCTCCTCCGAGTCACTGCCGCTGGAGTCGACCGGCTGCAGCCTGTTCATCGGACGCCGGTCCGGCGTGGGCGACGACTCGTCGTCCGACTCGTGCGGCTCGCCCTGCAACCTTGTCTTTCACCTAGTGATCTCACCTCCTCCGAGTCACTGCCGCTGGAGTCGACCGGCTGCAGCCTGTTCATCGGACGCCGGTCCAGCGTGGGCGACGACTCGTCGTCCGACTCGTGCGGCTCGCCCTGCAACCTTGTCTTTCACCTAGTGATCTCACCTCCTCCGAGTCACTGCCGCTGGAGTCGACCGGCTGCAGCCTGTTCATCGGACGCCGGTCCGGCGTGGGCGACGACTCGTCGTCCGACTCGTGCGGCTCGCCCTGCAACCTTGTCTTTCACCTAGTGATCTCACCTCCTCCGAGTCACTGCCGCTGGAGTCGACCGGCTGCAGCCTGTTCATCGGACGCCGGTCAGGCGTGGGCGACGACTCGTCGTCCGACTCGTGCGGCTCGCCCTGCAACCTTGTCTTTCACCTAGTGATCTCACCTCCTCCGAGTCACTGCCGCTGGAGTCGACCGGCTGCAGCCTGTTCATCGGACGCCGGTCCGGCGCGGGCGACGACTCGTCGTCCGACTCGTGCGGCTCGCCCTGCAACCTTGTCTTTCACCTAGTGATCTCACCTCCTCCGAGTCACTGCCGCTGGAGTTGGCCGGCTGCAGCCTGTTCATCGGACGCCGGTCCGGCGTGGGCAACGACTGGTCGTCAGACTCGTGCGGCTCGCCCTGCAACCTTGTCTTTCACCTAGTGATCTCACCTCCTCCGAGTCACTGCCGCTGGAGTCGGCCGGCTGCAGCCTGTTCGACTCGTGCGGCTCGCCCTGCAACCTTGTCTTTCACCTAGTGATCTCACCTCCTCCGAGTCACTGCCGCTGGAGTTGGCCGGCTGCAGCCTGTTCATCGGACGCCGGTCCGGCGTGGGCGACGACTGGTCGTCAGACTCGTGCGGCTCGCCCTGCAACCTTGTCTTTCACCTAGTGATCTCACCTCCTCCGAGTCACTGCCGCTGGAGTCGGCCGGCTGCAGCCTGTTCATCGGACGCCGGTCCGGCGTGGGCGACGACTCGTCGTCCGACTCGTGCGGCTCGCCCTCGTCCTCTTCCTCGCTCCACACCCACTCGCCGGTGACGGTACGGTGCAACCGGCCCGACGCACCCGGCTGCCTTTTGCTGGCCTGGAAACCGTAAAAGGCATTGGTTTATCTTTAAAAAAAACCATTTTGGTACAAGCTTTTAATGCCGACTGTACTTTTCATTCAACACTCATCTTGCCATCTACTAATCTACTTATCGGACTTTCGTTCGAGCCGCATGGTGACGTGGATGTCTTGGGAATAGTTTTTTGTTTTTGCTCATATAAGTAGTTCAGTGTGTAATATTGATAGCTTGTTGTGGGGTGATCTGATAAACAAGTGAGCACGCAAATGAAGAATTGGTCTCAAAACGCGTGTAACCACTCTTTAGTTAAACGGCCGTTTGTCCTGGCACGGCCGCGACGTGTTGTTTGTAAGGAACAGCTACCACATTACAAGTTGCCTAATTGCCTATAATAAAAGTGTGATTCTGATTAACGTCGTCATTGGCAAGATTTCCATTGCTGTGTGCAAAGGGAGAAAAACCATTTTATAAAAAAAACCTCTTATCGAAATGCTAACAACTCCAAACACATATTGTGTTGTTTTATCACATAGTACCCTAGTACCAGTACCCTAGTACCCTAGTAGTAGTAGTAGTAGTAGGACCCGGGGTACGTCCTTAAACTACGTCCGGACTTGGGTATGTCCTTAAACTACGCCAAAAGAGAGGTATGGGCACTGCGAATGGCATCTCGCTAAGTGTGGTAGGGCACGTTCAGCGAATGTCATCTCGCTCAAATCTGTAGCAGAGCCCGACTGGGGCAGTACCTCCACCTTACAGAAAACCACAGCCAAATAGCACTAGACCCTACTCATAGTGTTGTGTTCCTGCTGGTGAGTAAGGTTGCCAAAGAGCTCAAAGAGGACCCAGTGTGTTGACGAGGAGGGACCTTCTTGTTCCTTTAGCCATCAACACAGCGAGTCCTCCTTTTTGTAGGGTCGGCAACGCGCATGTGACTTCTTTGGAGTTGCAGGCGTCCATACGTTACGGTAGCTGCTTACTATCAGGCGGGCCGTATGCTTGTTTGCCACCGTCGTGGTATTAAAAAAAATAGTTCCTGTGGCTGACTCTGGTCTTTGTCACCAGATCAGCTCGATGTCATGATAATATCGAACAGGGCCATTGATTGGGATGTTTTTATTTGTTGGTGAACAGTTTTAAGGTCGACGCTTGGCTGTCACCAAATGCGTGAGTCTTACGAAACTTATTTAAGGGGCTGACAACACCCGATGACCTTCAAATTGACTCTACTTAAACTTAGTTTTTTAGCTATAACTACTTGTTTTGAGAAAGTAATGGCCTGTTTCACAATCTCCCGTTAAAGCATATCTGTCAGATAAATGTTTGCTGTCCCTTTCTTTTATACGACTGGAGAAAAGGATAGCAATAATTTTAACTGGCAGATAAGTTTATCTGGAGATTGTGGAACAGGCCCTAAGTAAAATATATGTTAATATACGTTATATTTGGAAGAACTTCGTTAATTCCGATACACGATTGGACGAAATCGGCTCGATGGAAAATAATTCCAAAGTTGCCTTTTAAAATTAGCTTTAAACAATTGACAACATTTCATTTTTTTGAGTGTTACTTTTTATTGTTGTCTGGCCCGAAAGAACACACAATTTTAAGAGACCCGTATATTTTTGTTTTTGCGAAAATCCATGTCTTTTAGTGGAAAAATCCGTTTTGCTTATTACTTCGGCAGAAAGGGCGTATGTAACAGTCGTCAAAGGCTCAGCTAAATGACGTCACATGTTGTGTTTCATACACCTAAAAAAACGTTGAAATAGTTACATTGATTGACATTTACGTAAAAAACCATAGCGTGACCAGAGTGCGCTTAAACAGTTTGACATTTTAAGCACAAGATAAACGTCAAAACTTAAAATATAAAATCAAACCGCTAACTTCGAAAGATATCTTCAAGGATTGTTGAAAATGCCTTGCATTAAATATTACCTAATGAAAACTTGCAAAAGCAACACATCTTTATAGCCCGGTTATTTACTATTCTCGAGGGAAACAAAGCCGAGTGGTGTGTCGCAGCGGGTTTACATCGTTTACCAACCAGGATACTTTTAATTTGCGAAGATCACTTGAATGTGAGTACAATGCGTGTCTATTTTAATGAATTCTTAGAATCTACAAGAGTTTTTAGCTATATTATTAATCGTGTGTCCGTTACTTTCAGTTGGAAGAAGATATGGAAAACTTTTTGTATTGGAAAACAATGAAAGTGAAAGCACGTCTAAAACCTCGACTACCAATGTTTAAACAAGCGTTGCAGGATGTGACAAAACAATACAAACAAACAAAAATTTTAGGACAACAAACAAATATTTTAGGACATTTTAGGACTCAGGACTTCAAAAGAAAAGAGGCAGTGTACCGAAACTATTGCTTTAACTTTAAGAAGTGTCACTCGGGGACGCCGGGGCCCAAGTGGCACCATCAGCTGAGGGAAGCTGACCGTACAGCTGCAAAAAAGACCCCCTCCCCTGCATACAAAGTTTGTATGCAGGGGGGGCTTTGTGTGAGAATGTATATTTTATATTAGGTCATGTTTCCACCACAGATGTGCTAGGTATATGATGGTATCCGCCTACTGAATAACTGAACGAAATTAAAATAATTTTATCATAATATACCTTTTTTTTCTCCCCTGATTAAGACCTGGTGAAATTTACATCTCCAGTAGTATCATTCTAAGTACAGGAAAGATATTTAACTTATTATCGACAAGTCATCAGAAAGTACTTAAGGATCTACTTAGGATACAGGTTTAAAAATAACAAATATTCATACTAATAAAATAAGTACTTTATTTCCTATAAATTGTAATTTATTTACCACAATCAGAAACAACTTTTGCTCGTGACATTTTAATTGATATAATTTCTGTTTAATCTGTTAACGGACATTTCAACTTGACAACTAAATCGTCACAGATTACGTTTGGAGAAGCACCTTTTTTTTTCTATTGTCACACCCAAATCATGTTCAATTACTTTAATAACCACCCCTTCAAGCCTTTCACCTCTCTTGATGGCGGTTGTTTTGAGAACTTTATACCCCCATTATTGTATGAACTAGAGCTCCATCTGTCTTGCATTTTGTTACCTCATAAAGCGTTGATGCGGTGAATCTTGACTGGCTCAATTAGTGCCACACCTTGCTGTTGACTTGATCTTTGGTGCTGTTTTCAACAAGTGTTATAACCTCAGCTGTTATCTTTGAACTCTTGAATGTAAAGTGAATCTGATTCTGACATGAAGTTCAACATAATGTCAAAAATGCAAGTTGTGCACAGTTGGTTCATAAATATTATATAACTAAACAGTCATCCATTTTATGATTGTTGGCTTCTTGGAGAAACTCTTGAAGATTTGGGACGTCAGCATCACATCTATACTGTTTTCGTTTACAAATAGTAAAGGAACATAAGGCTGCACTTAATAAAGGCCTATGCCAGTTTGGACATAAGAACTCCGCGAAGAGAACGAAGCTTTGGTACCTCGTGTACCAGGCAATTTATATTTATCCGAGCTTTGCAAAGACTCACACGCGGCGAGCTCCTGCTGTCAGCTTTGACAAATCTTTCTGAGTTTCTCGTGTCCGCTTCGTTGTAGGGGTATTGGTCAATACCCCAACCGGAGTATTTTCCGAGGATTCCCTGAAATCCATCGTGAGGTCGTCGTAGAAGAATGCAATCCGGGGCCTGTTAGAAAGCGAGTTGTGGTCGTCGTAGAAGAAAGTCTGTCAGCTGTCCTGTCGTCTCTGTCAGTAGTGTGTGTCAAAGTTGTCAAACAGAAACGCGGAAGATAACGTTTTTTCATAATGGTAGTATTGAATCAGCGGTGTGACGTCATTTCCCGGTTTACATATTTAGGTGATTTTTCCAAAAAAATACTGTTAAAAAAAAAAAAATTGTCAATTGTATGTCTTTAGTTTCTTGACTTAGACGTCTGTAACTAAGGACAAAATTCTACCACACTAATACTAAAAACGCGTAGTTTTAATAGGTAGTTTTTTTTATACATCATTTTGCAAAATTTGCAATGAGTTTCCATACTAATCGTAACACAGTGTTTCTCTTTCACTCGCGCTGAAAAAGATAGGGAGGGAATTGAGCTGTTGTCAGCCCCTTAACAGTATAGTATGTAAAATTTACAGGTGCACACGCCATTCTGATGACAGAAAGCGTGTAGATTTTACCTAATGCTGGCACTCCCCTTGGCGTTACTTTTTCGCGTGGCGTTATCGCCTTATTTCAATTAAAAAAAAATTGCGTCCTTTGATGTGTACCAAAAACCAACAAGTTGACGAAAACGCGTGGTTGTCTATTTGCGTGTTTGGCTTATTCGAACAAATTATATGGCAAATATAGACGAATAAATCCTCCTTATATAGTAGTTTTATGCCGAATAAGCCAAAAGTCGAGCGTAATAAGTTTCTATGTGTCTTGTTCTACGTGTTCTATGTCTAATTATTTGTCTTCCTGTTTGACGGAATATCTTTGAATTAAACTAGATTCGTCTCAATCAGTTCTAGTCATAGACTAATTAACCCAAGACCCCGCATAACCAGGCGACCCCCGCTGCCACGCTTGAAGTAATTTCACTCTATAGTCAGACACTAAATATTGGAAGTGACTGCATTAAACATAGTACGTCTCCATGGCAACCATTAATATCTGACTCTCTCTTACGCCCTACGGAAGAATCGCGCGCTCCCTGTCTAGCATTGCGAGTTCCCCTCCCGCACCCGCAGTTCGGGCACACCCGCCTCAAATGTCCCACATGATAGCAGTTGCCGCAAATTAGGTTTTTGACCCATAACTCATCGCTCTTACGCTCATTTGCATCAGGCACGATGCGATTCTTGCTTCGGTAAATACTCTCGGTTTCAAATTCGACGTTTTCTAATGCCTCCACCTTTCGAGCCATCTTAACTGCGCTGGAAAAACTTAACACCTCTTCCGCGTATAAGCGTCGCCGTATAGCGTCACTGCGTAAGCCGAACAGCATCTGATCACGTAGATTGGTTTCTGCGACCTCGAATCGACAGTGAACAGCCAGCCTCCTCAGTTCAAGTATGAATTCAATAATGCTTTCACATTCGAGCTGCTGCCTCCGACGAAACCGGAGCCTCTCCAACATGTACAATGGTTCGGGCTCTAGATAATTGTTTTACCGCTTCCACTGCAGCTCTATAACTCATATATGCCGGTTTCTGAGGGAAGGTCAGGGTCATCATTAATGCAAAGGCAGCTTCACCCATAGTAGCGATCAGCGCCGGCAGCCATAGTTCTTCTTTGATGTCATTCGCCCTAAAAAAACATCTCCAAACACTCGATGTAATGAGTCCAGTTGCCGTTAGTTACCGAAAATTCACCTAATTTACCGAGCGACATTTTCTTTAATATGATTTCGTACGGAGAAAATATATTTCTAATTTATTTGTAAAAAGTAAACGTGTAAAAGCTAAATTGACTGGAATCGAACTGAAAATTTGCGAATCCTAACAGGCTACGAGTGTTGCATAGAGCATTAGTGCCGAGAACATTGAATGCGATCTTTTGTAAAAATGCATATTGCATGCGCCTAACGCTACGATCAGATAACACATGTTTACACTAACCTGAGATACGATTCAAGTTTTTTTTATGACATCTCACCATATGGACAGATTTTTTAGTTTATTGCCATTCGTGTCTTAAGTATTTCGTAAAACAAGTCATTATTATCTTGACGCGTAGCGCCTAACCCCTTTTAGTTTCTTGGTCGCTTTAATAACGTTATCCCTGTCGGTAAAAAAAAATATTTTCACTTTCTGAGTATAAATTTAGGCATATAACAACCTAAATTCATGGTAAATCCGGATCCGGACTAGCAGCAAACTTTGCCAATTATTAAACTAAAAGGGGTTGGTATCGCTAGTCGGACTACCCAAATACCTCTTGATGCACCTACCTTGTGAACTCTTGTTTCCATGCTAGGTCCAATCGCGACCAGTGTCTGTGTCAGATACTTCCTGTCTTTGGCCTTTTTGAAGAAAGGGTGCTTCAGCAGCTCTGTGGCGGTGGGTCGTTTGGACGGATCTTTTTGTAAGCAATCCACAATCATTTTTCTGAATGTTTTTCCGTAAGCCTTGTATTGATCCTTCTCGTCGGCACCTACAATAATTAGCGATTATTATAACATTCATTGCAATAAATATGTATATTAATCAACCTATGACGCCACCATCAGCTAGCTACACGTTAATATGAATCAAAGTGGTAGGCCAAACAAAATCTTATTACAAATTTGATTTATTATAGTTCATTTTTTTTGAGATTAGAAAAATGTTGACAGAACGATTTACAGGGTTCTTAATTAGGCACTATACATGTCACAGCTGTCAAAGTGCCTACGCCGTCATTAAACATACTAAAATATATTTGTATTTATAGTAAAGCCCACGTATTTGTAAATGTAATAATGAGTATTTAACAATATGTTGATAGTAATTATATGCACGTAATATTTTATTTTTATCATTGTTAATGTTCTTGTGAATTTTGCACAGTAAAATACCAAGAGGAGAGGTTCAAAACAGATAGTTCTATTTTTAAATATTTTCTCGCGTCATCTGTCATTAGTATCTCTCAGTACCATACCTGGATAGTTTTTAACGTTTAAGGTTTATTGTGATTCTCATATAAGTAAAGGTATTTGCTTGTTCTATTATTGTGCGTTTGGTTGGAGGGTTATGGAGCAATCAGAGGCAGGCCCAAGTGGCATACAACAACAAAAGCCACCTCGCAGTCCACCAAATCTTTTACCATCACCTAAGTCCTAACACAATTGTTTTATTATTTAGTATTATAAAATAAAACTATCGAATTGCGTTTAGGGGCATTTTTATTTACGAAAATGTATTAATAAGTGCATATTATGATTGTCCATTTTCGTGAATATTGATAAAAAACTAGACGTTAAGTTTCCGTTTTAGAACGTACGTGCGTCACTGTCAGTTCAGTTTTTCAATTTTCACGTGTCTCTAACGTGATAATGAAACCGAAATTGTGTTTTTATTGTTGTGTTGGATTATTTAATCTACAAATTGTTATTATTTATTCACAAATGTTTACTCTTAGTCGTGTTAACTAATCGTTTGTTGGAACACTCCAAATTTTAGTTAATGTAATTAGTTTAAATTGAAGATTTAGAACAGGTTGGCAACTACTGTTTCTATGTTTACTCAATTTCTAATCAAAAAAAGGAAGTATAATAATATTATTTAAATCGAGAGTTGGACACCGACTAGGAGAGGTAAAGCTAAATGAATCAACATGAGTTCGTAGCGTCACGTCCTCTTCGTTTCAACGTTCCACATACAATTAGCCATCCCACTTTGTGTTAATCACCAAGGTAAGGCGGCTCTGTTGATTTACCGGACGGTATCTCATTGACAGCATTGACGTCAATTATTTATTCAGAAATTGCCGTCGCGACAGTATCGAACGGATGCCTGTTCATTTTCCAAACAACGGTTAAGAGATAGACCTTTAGATTTAGATTTTGCGATACGGAGAACAATGAATAATACATATGAAATTGAGAATGTAATACAACAATACCAATATGGTTTAAAAGGAGAATCTTTACAATGAAGAGCTTTCCAGGTCAAGTGCACTTCCAGGGCTAATACTGAACATACAGCCTTGGCCAGAAGTGTTGAGCATAGCTGTTTTTTGTTTACAGTTTTGATGTTAAGTATTATTTCCCAATGATAGCAATGTACGGTGACGTAAAATGTTATATTTTATTTATATATCTAGAAAACTTTACTTAATAACAATTTCAAGGTACCTATAAAACATGAAAACTTAAGGTCACAAAAATGCGACTTTAGGTCGGTGCGACAAATTGCAAATATTATATGCAGTTACTACTAACTTCAGCAAAACATGCCTGTTCAGTTTGAATTAATTGACAAAATAACTTCAAGAAAGATAGAAACGCTGGACTAAAGTTTCGAATATTGTATGAAAATCGCAAGGGTGCTCAACACTTCTGGCCAAGGCTATACATGGTATAATTCCGTCATAGGGACTATAAGATGCAATATTTTTATTTTTGCTTTAATTTGAAAGAATTGCACGTAAAATAGACCACGAGTGTATTAAAAAACCGGCCAAGTGCGAGTCGGCCTCGCGCACCGTACAAACCTGAGGTTTGATATGAATTTCAATTTAATACCTCTACGCGTTCATGAGGAAAGGGGTAATATTTTTATTATACCAAAAGGGAAATATTCTGGAGAACGGCACAACTACCTACATATGGTCAGTTTGGTTTGAGAATACTATACTATACAAACCAAACTGACCACCTCTTGCGCTCTTGGTCACTTGCGTGGTCGCAACAAGAGTGAAAGAGATCGTAACATGGCCCCGTTTGTCAGATTACTTCTCGAATACTGTAAAACATATGTAGGGAGTTGTGCCGTTCTCCAGAATATTTCCCTTTTGGTATGGGAAACGTTCTAGCTCTAGAATATTTGCTATAGTAAACGGAGAACTACAGGCACCCTAAATGTATGCAACACGGAATCAGAAAGCTACCTGTGTCAATACTCGGCGGGTCATTCTGTAGAGTGAGCATTAGTACTTTCATCGGAGGATACTTGTGGTATGGGGCAGTGCCAGTAGCCATCTCTATGGCCGTTATTCCAAACGACCAAATGTCTGCTTTGAAATCATATCCATGATCCTACAAAAAAAAACTTAAGTTAGATATTTAAATGCATTAGTATCAGCTAAATCAGCCATAGCATTGCAACAAACATTCGTCATCATTTATATTAATTTATAATATAAAATATAAAATTAATTTATAAAAATTACAGGTTTTTAAATCAGTAATATGTCTGATTTTGGAATCTTTCCGTGTGAAAAACTTCTGTGTTTTTTTATAAAAAAATTGATCTCAGTTACATACAGTTAGGTGCATAACTGAACCAATGTGCATCACTTTGACATGTTTCTTTCATTATTTCAGAAGAGGCTAGTTATTAAGTTACTATTTTATTATTAATTGGTAACAACGCTAATAAACTTACTGACCTATTATGTTATTGTAGATAAAAAATAAACATTTTCTCTATTAGATAATATTTGGTACTGACTCAGTTTTGCACCGACATCGTTAAATGAAGATAAGTCTTATCAATTATGAAAAAAATAAAAACTTTCAGGTTATATTTGTTCGTCTCGGTGTCAGCTATGTATCCATATGAAAGCCAATTTCGATTCATTGCATTCACAATCTTGATTTTTTTAATATAATGGTGCTTTCGCAAGTACAGTCACGTATATATAGTATGGCAAACCATTTCTGTCAGTACAAACGCGCGGCAAATTCAAAATACGTACATGTGGCAACCCTTTGTGATGAGACACCGTATTTCATGACGAACATTTCAATTAACATTGAATTTGTTTCTAGTGCATTTCACTCTCTCATCTTAAGCGCGAGTGAGATAGAACTCCTGCAACGTTCCCAATTTAATTTAAATTCATTTTATCTACACTCACACTGTAAGTCCTCTAAAACGTGTTCAAAAACGGTAGGCAATGGCTAGCATTACCACAACCGATTTTACTATGATAAGCTTTTTATCTGTGGCAGTAACGTAATTTTAACTTTACATGCTCAAATATTGATGTGCTATGAGTTTTGATAACATAATGTAAATCCTGTGCTCCTCCCTGACCAACGGCACGCGCCCGTGCGGCCGCCGACACGCGCCTCCCCGACCGCCGGCACAATCGAGTTGGCCATGGCGGTGTAATGGCGGTCATTCTATGGTTTCCGAGCACTTAATTTAATATATATAATATGAGTGTAGATAAAGCAGTGTATGCAACTGTACGTAATTAGGCCTTATTACGTAACAGTTACATAAACTACAACCAGAGTATCTGTTGCAGTTGATGACAGATCATACGAAATATATCCGTCTCCTTTTTACACACCGTAAATGTCACCTAGTGAAAGGGGCGGAAATACCAACTAAAATAAAAAAAAAATTTGATGATCATTGCTGCTTTTTTCACTGATTCTTAGTGTTGCCATACTTTTGTTCGCTGTACATTGCTACTGCGTGGCCAGACTATAGTATGACATATGCGCCTACAGGCGACCTGATTCGGTAACCGTACTGCGACCTGACATACAAAACGGACGTTTAGGGTGCAAATTGGGTGGCCGCTCGAGCGGCGGTGACCGTCTCCGCAACCCGCGTTTGGTAAACATATCAAAACGTATGGGATTGGCCTCAGTGAACCCTGCTCACTTCAAAGTTCGAGGCAACACTTCGTGGCGCCGATATCCCTGCCGAAGGCTACCGTTGAGGCCGTGCACTTAGTTTGAGCTACCCCTTAGGGCGTCCGCTAGCTGACGCTGCCACGGGCACACGCGCGCGGGTAGAAATGAGGTAAAATAGTATGAGCGGCGCTAACGAACGCGGACGCTTGCGACGGATTTCTCCATGATTTGTATCCACGCGCGTGCACCCGCTCCGAGCAACCGCGCCACCTAGCGCATGACCTTAAATAAGAAGAGAGGGATATACTCACTTGTTCCATAACTTCAGGGGCCATCCAGCATGGCGTTCCTACAAAAGTGTGTCTGACTGGCTGCCTCGAAAGGTCCCTGTCCGTGGCGAGCCAGGCTGAAACACCGAAGTCGGCTATTTGGACTGTCCCATCCTCGCCTAGTAAAATGTTACCAGCTTTTATATCCCTGCAAATTTTGGTAAATCACTCATAATATTGTATTTGGTATATGAATTTTAAAGGAACTGGAATTCGTATAGACATCGCAGTTCAGTTATTTTATCGTCCTTGGTTAATAAATAAATTATTTGCTGTAAAAATTTCGCTTTGCATAAAATTTTCTAATGGCTAGTGATCTGCTCTGTTGGTTGCCACTAGATAAAATTATCGAGATGCGTCAAAAACTTTTTTTTTCAAACGCAAGCCCATTGGCCATTGGCTGAATTAGAACATACATATTAACGTACCATTAAATCGTGGACGTCCACGGCAACCTACAAAAGCGACCAATTTGGCTTTTTATTTCTTCGTGGCATGTCAGAAAAAACCCCAATGTTTTGAACATTAGGTGGCTAGCATCCGCCTTCAACATAATATAAGCTTGGCCAAAACATTTCAATGTCACGTAATCGATATAAATAACTAATTTGAACTTTGTTCGCAATCTGATCCAAACCTATTATCAAATACTGCAAGTTAGCGTCACGAATGAGTGTAACAAAGTGTTCGCCAGCAAAATTATAACCTGGTTTAATACTTCACCGCTGATGTAATAGTATCTCGTGAGATTCAATAATGATTAAAACTGATTGTTACAATTCTGGCATTGCACACAACATACACATATATAGCCCACGTCATATAGACCCCGGGTCAGGCGCAAATTTCGCCGGGTATCGCGGCTCGTAGGCGATAACTTGTGAAGTTGTTAAGGGCGACGTGTAATGAGGCCTGGTGAAGTCAGTTGCCGTTCAGTTGGCGGGTGAGGAATAGCAGCCATCCAAGCACTTTTAAAATTACTATCTGACAAATTTATAATCGGTAAACGATGACGTAATTTTTGTACGTGTTTGGATGGCTGGCCAGTATCGCAAAAAAGGAGTCCAAGTTATCCCGCCATCGCCGTCCAGATCTGCCGAATCCTCTCTTTGACTCGTGAGGCACCCACTCAGTGGTTACCTTAGCCCACAAGTCGTTAGGCATGCGGCGGACGTGACCAGTCCCACTTCAACTTGGCTGCTTTCCTCGCTACATTTGTTATTTGTGTTTTAGAGCGCAGCGTGGTGTTCCGGATACGATCCCTTAATTTGACAACTTTTTGCGAGACTGGCCAGAGGTAGCGCTACACCGGGACGACTAGAAGAAAAGAGGGGAGGCCTTTGCCCAGCAGTGGGAAACAATAGGCTCATAATAAAATAAATAAATAATTTGGACGGCTGGCGTTACCCACCAACAGAGCGGCAGCTGACATTCACGAGTCGTCATTACATATAGCTCTTAAACACTACCAAGTTTCGCATGGGACGCTAGTGGTCATAGATATCTGTTGCTGGCTCGCGGTTCAATAGATATGTTAAACTTTTGCACGTTATTACAAAGGAGGAGGAAAAATAAATGATAAACAAAACCAAATTTTTGAATAGCATAGCATAAAGATATATATAATTACATATATTAAAAATGCAAAATATACATTCGCATAAGCAGCCGAGCGTTTGTTGTTAACAATGTTTTTTCGCTTAGCTTTTGTTTTATAATGGTCATCCATAAACATATGCATACCTATTTTTAATTTTAGTTGATTACATAAGGCAAAAAGTGAGACTAAGCTGAATACATTAATAACATTATTCAAGTTACTTTCTCGGCCGCCTCGTAATTTATATGTATTCTCTATAAACTCCAAACATGCTAAGCTCATTTTAACATTTTTCCACTATAGTCCTACTCTATTTGTTACCCGACTACGGCCAAGCCCAAAGGAAGGGTTATGAATTTAGCAGTCTATATATAGACTGTATGTATATATTTACGTATCTTTCTACGTACCGCCTAAACTATTAATCCGAATTTTGATGAATAAGGTGTCAATCGATTCGTTAAAATGTTTGAGCTGGCTAACAGGGCACATTTTAACCGACTTCAACATGTTTTTATTCCATAGTCAGGTCACAGTTTTTTAATCTTTTTGCTTGTTTGAATTACATCGATTCCACCATAACCTTAACTGTGTGATTAATTGTAAATAATACTTAAAATTATTATAGAAATAGCAAGTCGCTAGGCGTTTCAATTAAATATGACCATAGATTTCAATATATTAAAATTGTTGGCCTCAACTGAGCAATATTATTATCAAAAACTATTTTAAAAAGATATCTGTAAGTATAGGATTGCCCCTACCCTACCGTCTGGCACCATTAAAATATTTGTTACATTTTAGTATATGTATCAGTCCATCAATTGTGGAGTTGTGTTGGAGGTACTGGCCCTAAGTGTAACAACACAACCAGTCATCAGGAAAAAATAATAAATAATCGGCCAAGTGCGTGTCGGACCACGCATAAAGGAGGGTTCCGTGCCTTCAATGGTATAAGAACCAAACGAATTCCAAAAGATCGTATCTGATGCCTATGGGTGAAGTTTTTTGGAGATAACTCAAAAATGATTGAACCGATAATGTTCAAAACAATTTTCGTAGAAAGTATGTGATAAGGCATAGACTCTCAATTATTTCATATTTTTTGGGCTCGTGTTCAAAAGTTACAGAGGACACAATTATTCTGACTGTTGAAGCGATTATTTCTGAAAATATTCAAAGACCTATCGATTGATATGCATCATGTTGATATTAGGTACAAAAATATTTTTTGAATTTTATTTACATTTAGCACACCTAAAATTTTCTTTTCTACTATTTAACTACATTACTAAATAGCGCCATGCAAAATACATCTTATGTCTAAATCTTATTAAGATACGTCTTATAGTTTCCCAGTAAAATGGCTGTGACATACGGACGGACGGACAGACAGACGGACGTGACGAAACTATAAGGGTTCCGTTATTGTCCTTTTGGCTATGGAACCCTAAAAAAGCATTGGAAATGCAGTACCTATTTATATATAAAACTTATGTTGCCTGCCAGTGAGCACAAAATACTTTTTATAAGTGTTTCGATCTGCTAAGTAGTAAAATAAATGCACATGTCATATCACACACAAACAATACACATTGTTAGCATTAATGAACTAGTAACTAGTCTATTTTAGCTTAGTTAGCTTATAATAATGTGGGGTCACTTGTCAGAGATGATAAATTTTCTATCATTTCATCATTCACTGCACATACGACATTCATGATAATTTGTGGTCATATATTTAAGGAAAAGTTGTGTTTACGCCAGCATATCCTCATTCACACAAACAAATAATCCTCAACAGTTATTAATTTATAAAACATTGTTGTACACACATTTAATACTCAGATTCAATACTTTTGCATCTTGAGTAAAAATTAGACCGGACATTACCAATTAGTTAGCTGGCCCAATATTGCAGGGTTTTGTGTTACATTTTCAGGATATTTAAATTTAGACTATGACAACGTTCAAATTTCAATTCGATAAAAGTGAAACAGAACCCTGTAATATTGGGTCAGCAAATTGTTGTTACAATTATTGTTATTTTAATCAGAAACATTTTCCATGAAAACAGTTCTAATAAAAATATATAGACATTCTAATAGCTGACACACATGCCTCTAATTAGCAGAGGATGTACCATATAGAATTAGTTACTTTGGTTCAATTGTCAATTTGTAATAGGATGGGAATGTTTAACAACTATTATATAAAAATTAGTCTGTCTGGAAAAAGAAATGCCGTATAATGTATGAGTTTTCATATAAGCCACAACAGTTCTCTTTCCAGACAAACTAGTAAGAATTAGGATAAGCAATTACCTGTGAATTTGTCCATTACTGTGAAAGTACTCCAACCCTTTCAGTACTTCCTTGAGAACAGTAGCAATGGTTGCTTCATCAAATACTCCATGTTTGCAATTTGTCACTTTCATCTTGTGCTTTATAACATCCAATAGACTTCCCCCTGCAAGTATTTGTTATAATTATTTATAAATATCATACATATTTCTCAAATAATAATGGCACTTTGTCCTAGTTGTTTCATCCTGTCCAGGCCGATTTCGACCAAGGCGACTGAGATAGCCTATTTTAGCAGTAAATGTACGGCCACATTCACTGCAGGTCAGCACCACTCTGACAAAATATATAGTGGTTCTTGATTTAAATGCTACTTTCATATGTATATTTATAATGTTTTACACTAATATTTTATTGCACATAATTTCAATCAGCCTACGTAAAACAGAGATGAGGTGTGGTGTCTTTTGAGATGTGGTGTGGAGTTGGTGAAGGTTGCTATGTATACCTTAGCAACATACTAATGAGTCAATATTAAACTAACCGGAATCGAGCCCTAAGCTTCTTTAGGCATATTATGTGATCCTCAAAGTACTGCCTTGAGAAACAGATTATTGTGGGGAAAATTGATGGCAGACGTGCACAAGGTAGGGCACCTACCAGATGATCTGACATAATTAAGGTGGCCGGCGGCATCATGCACCGGACGGCCCACCGCAATCCCCATCATCACTGATGCACATTGAAGAAGAAAACGTAAAAAGAGGTTTACAGCATAAACATATGAAATAAGGAGACGTAATGCCATGACAACAAACTGTGATTCCATAATAAGCCGATTTCCTTGTGTTTACTTATGACACGCACACATATACAACTCGTGGATGAGCTGTGATTGGTTCAAGCGTCCTAAATCTGTGTGTGCAGAACAACACAACCGACCGTTATGTCATTTAAATTTGAAATTTGATTAATTAAAATAAAATATAAATTCCAACAACTGAAAAATTACTTATGCCACTTGAAGAGTTTATTTTCTTAGGAATATGTCTACTTATTTTATATGTCTATGGTTTACAGCATAAATTGCTTAAAAAAATGTCTGTATGTAACCCCAAGTGAGTGACGACATATTAATCGCTAGGAAATATTAAGCGGGTTTTCTGTGTATAGGCCCTGTAGGGTAATCCCACAAAATACACTTTCGTTTTTAAAACGCGTTTCTGGCTGGGTCTCTTCTAAAACGTCTTAAGCAAGTTTTACTGTATCAATACCTCAAAAATATTAGTCTTACCTTCTAGCAGTCTCAGTACAAGCCACAGTTCGTCGTTCACAACAAAACTAGTATAGTATGTCACTACATTTTCATGGTTGCAGCTTGACATGGCCTAAAACAGTATCATGGGTTATAAAACTTGTAAAATCATGACTAATTAGCGTAAAGTCCATGAAATGTATTGTTAATAAAGGCTTCAGGGACCTGTATCTCTTTAAGCAGTTCATCCATTGACGTATTCCATTTCTCCAAATTGATTCTCTTGATGGCACATTTTTCTTGACGTGGTATACAAAATGCTCCGTACACCACTGCTGTTGCACCGACGCCTTTTGAACAAACAACATATCAATTAATTTCAAGTTTATGAATTTATTAGCTGCACAAAACATCTGTCATCCAGCAAGTTAAAATTTTGACAAGAAACTGCTAGGTTAAGATAATGAGTATTATCAGAACAAACTGCAAACTCATTATAGCTTCTCTGCAATTTCTTACATCGGTTTCACCACTTGATTTTAACCAACACATTATGTAGTTATTTAAATCCACTTAAACAACAGCAAAAAAACCTTTCTGAATCATATGGGACTCGACTCATTTGACAGCTCGAGGGATCACTTGCCGACAACCGAGAAATGTGCATTTATGAAACAATATGATCATTGAAACATCTTAAATTAACATTACTATTAAGGTTCTTTGATTAATGCTCACCAATAACGTCTCGCAATTCATAGTCAGCCTGACTATTCGGCCACAAACTTGAGCTATTTGCACTAGCCGCCATTTTGCGATTGAATAATGTGCCAAATTTCGTAGAAGACAGGCGCCGTGCAACTCGCGCATACGATGACAGTGTGCGTGACAGGGACGAATTGTGTTGATCGCATGATCCAAAAGATTTCTGAAATTTAATGACATTAATTATGAGTAACTTTACAAATGTTTGTAATAAAATTAAGAAAATATGTATGATTGATTCAATCAGATTTCCTTTTTTTACTGTATTAATTGCAATTACCTATATTGGCAACACCGACCATGATGAGCTTGGTTGAATGGCGCCAAATAGGCGCCAATTCAAAACATGAATTTAAATAGGTATAAAAATTGCAATTTGTAGGGATCTGTCAGTGTTGGGAGGTGTAATAGGAGGTAGGGCCCATAGGGAGCTGAAGGAGGGGAGGGAGAGGCAGGGTACACAACAGATTGGGCCCTACAAATTGCTATGTCTAATACCAGTTTTAAATATACTTCGTTTTTTTTTAAATAGAAATTGAGAAAACATAGAAACAGTAGTTGCCAACCTGTTCTAAATGTTCAATTTAAACATACTGCAAGCACACTAACAAGCGATTAGTTATCATGATTAACAGTTCACCTTTGTGAATAAATATTAACAATTTGCAGATTAAATAATCCAACACAACAATAAAAACGCAATTTTGTTTTGATACGTTAGATTAGACACGTGAAAATTGAAAAACTGACAGTGACGCACGTACGTTCTAAAACGGAAACTTAACGTCTAGTTTTTTTTTTATCAGTATTCACGAGAATTGATAATCTAAATATGCACTTATTAATAAAATTTCGTAAATAAAAGTTCTTCCAAACGGTATTTCATTGGTTTTATTATTTAATATAGTCTGGCAAACCATTTCTGTCAGTAGAAACGCGCGGCAAATTCAAAATACGTACACGTGGCAACCCTTTGTGATGAGACATCGTATTTCGTGACGAACATTTCAATTCACATTGAATTTGTTTCTAGTGCATTTCACTCTCTCATGTTAAGCACGAGTGAGGTAGAACTCCTGCAACGTTCCCAATTAAATTTAAATTCATTTTTAAGCCATATGTCAATTGCCTCAACCAGATTATCTGTTGCAGTTGATGACATATCAGACGAAATATATCCGTCTCCTTTTTACACACCGTAAATGTCACCTAAAGAAAGTAGCGGAAATAGCACCTAAAATTAAAAACATAATAACACAACAATAATAACACAATTGTCTTAGGTAATGGTAAAATTTGGTGGAGTACGAGGTGGCTTTTGTTGTTGTCTGCCACTCGGGCCTGCCTCTGATTGCTACATAACCCTCTAACCAAACGCACAATAATAGAACAATCAAATATCTTTACTTATATAAGAATCACAATAAACCTTAAACGTACTAATGACAAGCGAAAAAATATTTAAAAATCGAACCATCCGTTGCGAACCTCTTCTACTCTAGGTATTTTACTGTGCAACATTCACAAAAACATTAACAATGATTAAAATGAAATATTTCGTGCCTTTAACTACAATCAAAATATTGTTAAATACTCAATATAACATTTACAAATACGTAGGCATGGCTTCACTATAAATACAAATATATTTAAGTATGTTTAATGACGGCGTACGCACTTTGACAGATGTCACATGTATCGTGCCTGATAAAGAACCCTGTACATCGTTCTGTCAACTTTTTTCTAATCTCAAACGAACTTATAGAGACCGCACACACGTACACCCAATAACTTTTATATATAGAAGTCAGATTAAACGAAGGCCGCAAAAATATCTGGCACGCTCTTATTTGTAGGGCCATAAGAGCGTGTCACATATTTTTGCGGCCTTCGTGTAGCAAGATACTATTGCCGGTGACTGTACACTCGTAAGGGATATACATAGATGACGATAAAATTACTTCTACAGTACAAAACAAAACAGTTTATCATTGTTTTCCTTAGCCGACACAACTTTCTAAGAAAAATATCAAATATAGTAAACACCTTGGAAGAATAATAAGTAAGGAAGCGTAATCAACGCTCAAAATCTGCTCCACTTTACTGGTGCCAAAGTGGGCGGAGCTTGTGACAGCGGTGCCCTAATGTCATGTCAAACATTTTGAAATTGTCATGTCGTCAAAATATTAGTTTTTTCGGTCCATGTAATTTCGGTAATATATCGGTATTAAAATGCCGGCTTGTGCCGTGCATTGGTGCAGGAGCCACACAGGCGCCAAAGATGGTGATATTTCTTTTCATCGGTAAGTAAATCACGCATAGATATTCTCATACATTACGGACTTGGTCGATGTTATGCAATATAAGTTTTGGAAAAGTAAACATAACTCATTTGAGGAAAAGTATAATGAATGTTCATTTATAAGTATTACCTAGTAGTAATAGCAGTTAGGTTTCCGTTGTTAACAAAGAATCTTTTCAGTTTGTTTTTTTTTTCGATATACAGTATGGGTCCTTGGAATAAATCTTTATCAATATTATACTACTTTGATAATATCGAAATGTCTCCCTTGTACATTGGGAATTTCCCCAATCCGTTCTTTATATATTGGGAATATGAGATACGTACTTAATAACAATCTGAATATGCCACCTCAGTCGGTTTTACTTACATGCTAAATATAATTTAAATTTTATTAATTTAAATAATTATGACTTCAACAGTATATGTATGTTTAAAGTAAAATTTTTTTCAAATCACTAATATTAAGTAAAGTCAACGAAATCGACCAAAACAAAATACTTCGAATTAGTACCTACTATACTTACTCTGGTAAAATCATACCATTCTGGCCGTGCCATTTCTAATACAACTGACTAATAGGTATGACTCTTATTTTTCATTAATAATGAATGCTATAACTTCATAGCATAGTCGTTAATTATCAAATCTAGAGCAGAGCCCGACTGGGGAACTACCTCTACCTTACAGAAAACCACAGCCAATTAGCACTAGACCCTACTCATAGTGTTGTGTTCCTGCCGGTGAGTAAGGTTGCCAGAGAGCTCAGAGGATGCAGTGTGTTGACGACGGGGGATCCTTTTGTCCCTTTAGCTGTCAACACAGTGAATCCTCTTTTATATGAAAGCGTCGGCAACGCACATGAAAACACCTCTGGAGTTACAGGCGTCCATAGGCTACGGTAGCTGCTTACCATCAGGTGAGCCGTATGCCTGTTTGCTACCGTTGTAGTATTAAAAAAATGGATACAAAAATGTAAATTTGTCTTTGTATTTCCGTAAGCCTGCTAAAATAAATAGTACACAATTACAGTACACATAAACGAACTCATCCGTTATTTTTTTAGTTCTAAAAACGAGGAAGCAAAGAGAATTTAAACTATTTATATTGAAGGTATGCTATTATTTTCTAGTCTGGTCATAAATAAAGTTAAAAAATAATCGTATTTTTTTGCCATAATCAACCTTAATTGCTTAACATTATTAATTTTCAAAAATTATAAAAAAGTTCAAAATCTTTACTGTTTTATGTTAATTTATGCTGATTTTGTAGTATGTTAGTCCCTTTAATGTAATTAAGCACTTTTATTAAATAAATGAAAGATGAATAGAAGGCTATCATATTATTCCTTATTCCAAGAACGATTAAATTTACGTATATTACATAAGTAATGAAAATAAAATGCACTAAAAAATAAATTGTTAATTGATTGCATTAGGTATTATTTATTACGTGAACCCATCCACGTCAAACTTAGGCGTATTTATTATACGTTAACTTGACATTTCAGTTATTTCATTTGAGTTTCTCCTGATCAATTAAACTTCATTGTCAAATTGATTTTGACCACTCACAACACGGCAACTTTTCTTATTGGTGAAATGGCATGAAACCTTTGCGGAATTAAGGTTAACACAAAAAAATATGCTTAAAGAATGAGTACTTGATTGGTTAATAAGACATAAGACATTTTAGTTTTGTAAACGTGAAAATGGGTCGTGTTTTCACATGAACTTTGCTTGCCTTTACTCATCTTGATATTATAGGTCGATGGTAAACACAGAAATTATTGACGAAATCGTGAATTATATCTATTTGTGACCCTCCACTGCTATATGTAATGGCACGGAGGATAATAAAAAAAATTTGTATTTTTTGTGGAATTTTATGGCCTGGTTACGATAAAAAAATGTGAGTCTATGCTATGAGAAAGACCAACGATAATAGCACCTTCTCTGTCATACCTATTGAAAGCGTAATAACTATAGTCAGGCAAACCATTTCTGTCAGTAGAAAAGCGCAGCAAATTTGAAAAATCCCGGGTTGGCAGCACCTGTCTTTGAATAATTCGAAAATTGTGCATAATTTGTGTTTTATCTGTAGCATGTAATGTGTATATGTTTTGTTTACTTTAATTTTTAAGTTTCAGGTTGCGTTTTCAATTATTTATTAATGTAATACCTATCTGCCATCACCGTTTAATAAATGTACTAAGGAAGCTAAACTAAAAGCCCTGTTACACTTGTCCTAGTTAGCTTCCTAAATGATTAAGTTTCTAGTAAAGTGTAACAGGGCCTTAAGATATTAATGTAGGTACCTACTACAGGTATAATAAATTTTGCGTGATATATGTAGCTTTGAGGTTATGCAGAGTTTTGTGTTGAATTATCATTTTAAGTTATTTTTTTCCATGTAAACCGAATAACTAAAGTGGAAAACTGGTGCCATATGGAGTCCAAGACCGTTTGGTGCATAGGATGTGCTCAATATAATATTGTCAAAAAGTAAGAAAGCGGTAAAAATCAGGATTAACAACACCAAGTACTTCTACCGCTACCTTCCGATTTTTATCAAGTCTTTGTTGGTCTTCATATACTTATGCTATGTGTACAATAAAAAAACACCAAAATATCACGTGCGTTTTATTAATAATTATTTAATTATATACTTTGGCAATCAATATACCTAATGTAGTCCTAAAACGAACGATGAAAGGAAATCATTATAATTAGGAGTATCTATTACTGAGTAAATATGCATTACCTACTCTTTTACTCGTAAAGCTATGCTGTTAATCCTGTTCCATTCACTGAAAAGTTGTGTTTTCTGGTAGATACTCATTGCCTTCCCCATTAATATAGTACATTGTTGTAGAGGCTTGAAAGTAAGCTATCTATAGGTGGATCGAGTTTGTTCGAGGGCCGACCCGCCAGGGGAGGCCCTCGAAGATACGAGTCCACCTATAGCGCTTTCGGCCGAGATATTACATAGTGCTTTTCACGACTACTGTGAGGAAATAAAAAAAAAACATTTGTCATAATAATATAAATGCTTTAATAGAATATCCATTCAGTATTCCATTCCCGCTTTTTTACTTTTTTTTCACTTTCAAGAAGCGTTTTTCTGTTGTTTTCCTTCAAACCGACTCATTACATAGGCTGCTATTTACAGTTAGGTGCATAACTGAACCAATGTGCATCACTTTGACACGTTTCTTTCATTATTTCAGAAGAGGCTAGTTATTAAGTTACTATTTTATTATTAATTGGTAACAACGCTAATAAACTTACTGACCTATTATGTTATTGTAGATAAAAATAAACATTTTCTCTATTAGATAATATTTGGTACTGACTCAGTTTTGCACCGACATCGTTAAATGAAGATAAGTCTTATAAATTATGAAAAAAATAAAAACTTTCAGGTTATATTTGTTCGTCTCGGTGTCAGCTATGTATCCATATGAAAGCCAATTTCGATTCATTGCATTTACAATCTTGATTTTTTTATTCGTCCATGATTTTGAACCAAAAACCGTTAAACTACATTTTTTTTATTTAACCCGATATTGATATTTTTCTTTTACACAACCAGGTAAGACAATTAGTTGAAATAGTACATTATATGCTCTTTAAAATGAGGTGTATGACTTTTATATCACTCACGTATTTTTATGGTTATCTCAGAATGAAGTCCGCTACAAAAATTAACTAACGAGAAAGTTGTTCGGCCATTTGCCTTGACTCAGTTTTGCACCTGACAATACATTGCCAGTAACTAATTACAAAAATAAGCCTGATTTAAATGTTTGATAACTAAAATAATGGTCGTGGAATTCCTTACTTTAAATGAGTTACTGAATTGGGAATGCCTAAGAAAAAATCATATAATGGGAAAAATAAATTAGGTGAAATTTCACAGTTTTCGGTATGAAATTGAGAAAAATGTATAAGTCGGAAGAAAATAATTTGTGAAGCAGTTTTGTAGCGGTACCCAAGGATTAATATTTTACGTTTAGAACTTTTATGTAACTTTGATTGTTATCAAATTATTTACATTTTACTAAGGTACTAATTTTGACTCAGTTATGCACCTAACTGTATATATCCGGAAACCGGGATTACAATCTTCTTAAATAGCATATTTGACCTCCATGGTAAAATTTGAACTTTTTTAAGTACTGGCCGGTATATTTTTTCTTTCTTATTAACGCTCGTGTTTTGTTTTTGACGGGTTTTAAATGTCATCTCGCAGCAAGAATGGAACTCACTCGTGAAAATATTCGTGCTATGATTTATTATGATTTTCGGCGTGGTTTAACGCAACAACAGTGCATAGATCAACTAACTTCAACTTTTGGTGATGAAGCCCCATCTAAAACTACTGTGTATCACTGGTTTAGTGAGTTCAATCGTGGACGTAGTATGCTTACGGACGAAGTTAAGGCAGGTCGCCCGAAATCGGTCGTTGTACAACAAAATATCGAGGCTGTGCGAAAACTTATAATGGTCGACCGACATGTTACGTACTGCGAGATAGAGGCGACTCTGGGTATTTCTATGACCAGCATTAATAGCATATTACATAATTATTTGGCTGTAAAAAAAATTTGTTCGCGTTGGATACCCCACAACTTAACAAAAGAGCAAAAAGATGCTCGCGTCGAATGGTGCAATAAAATGTTAAAAAAATATAACCGTGGTGACTCAAAAGCCGTTTATAACATCTATACAGGTGACGAATCCTGGATCTATGCATACGATCCCGAAACGAAGCAACAATCAACGGTATGGGTGTTTCAAAATGAGCCGAACCCTACGAAAGTTACTCGTGCAAAAAGTACATTGAAACAAATGGTGGCCTGCTTCTTCGGTATTAATGGCCATGTAGCTACAGTGCCACTAGAAAACCGTAGAACGGTTAATTCAGAGTGGTACACGACCATTTGCTTACCGGAAGTATTTGAACAAATTCGTAAAACTAACCAGCGACAAAGAATCATTCTTCATCATGACAATGCCAGCTGTCATACGTCACGCGAAACAACTCTATTTTTGGAGGGTCAAAATGTGGAATTAACGGGTCATCCGCCGTACAGCCCTGACTTGGCACCCAACGATTTTTATTTATTTCCAAATATAAAGAATAAATTACGCGGTCAACGATTTTCGACCGCTGAAGATGCTGTCGACGCATTCAAACAACACGTTATGGAGGTACCTCAGGCGGAGTGGCAGAAGTGCTTTAAAAATTGGTTCACGCGAATGCAAAAGTGCATAGATCATCAAGGGGAATACTTTGAAAAACAATAAAACCATTTTCAGCCGTGTACGTTTGTTTGTTTTTTTGTTTCCGGATATATAAGTAGCAACCCTCGTAGTTAGAGGCGTTTTTGATAGAAAACCACAAACGGCTAAAAAGAGGCTAAAAATGTAAAAACGCCTTAAGGGTGAATAAATGGTTTTGACGTTTCTTTTTTTTTTTAAACAGGTAGTTGGCCCGATAAAGAACCTTATTTTATTTTTGAAACATAAAATTGTGCCAAAAAAGACCTTTTAATGTTTTTAATGAATGCAATGACATAACTGGACAATTTACTTTCCAACTAATGACATTTCATCGCTACAATAACATTGCTGTAGTGGTGGTTCAGGTGCTACAGCAAATGCTTACTTTCCAGCTTGGATTTTGACCATCTTTTGTCACATTTCCGAACAGTAGCGTGAAAAAGATTTTTAATCACGGACGTTCATCTCCTGAGGGTCTAATCTTAGGCATAAAAAGTCTGTTATATTTCTGTCTGTGTCTGTTTAAAAAAAGACGTTTGGAACCTTGGACGAATAAATTAAAGGACGGTGCATGGCTGTACAATAAACTGTGACGCAAGATGGCGGCTGGTTTGAATGTGTGTCCAGACGATTGTTGCCATGTAATACAAATTATCCCGATTAAGAATACAGTATTTTTGAATTTAAAAAAAAAACAGATTATCAATATATATATTTAAATAGAATTAAAAAGCACCTGTTTTAATAAATTTGATGAAATATATATCTGAAGAGGCCACTAAAAGGTAAAATTAAAAAAATCTAAATAAACTATTTATTAAAATTACACGACTACTGTTGAGTGTGGTGGCCTCTCTTGTCGTCCCCAATACTATTATTTTAAGCATACTTTATACATTTTTAATCTGGAGGCACGGCAGTGCCCTCGCTAAGACGAAGACAACTAAAAGTGTAATTACGTATTCATTTATTACGTAACACGATTTAAGGAGGGAAGGGAATTGACCATGTCTTACTTCTACTGCAAAGAGGATTATTATTATTTTTTTCTTACGTAGGGGCGGAAGGGTGTCTCTGGCAAAAATATTCTTACGTAATCAATGAACAACGCCTTATTTTATACTAAAGCTTGTTTAGAATGTAACAAATACTTTTTGAAAACTGCATTAAAATCGGTTCAGCCAAGCGCGAGATAATCGCGAACAAACATACAAACATACAGGTCAAATTGAGAACCTCCTTTTTTGAAGTTGGTTAAAAATGCTCCTCGATCGATCAACACAATCGGTTTGACTTAAGAGCTGACCTCTCATTCTAACTATAGTTCCATCTCATTCTAATCGCTTGACCAGTCGATTACTGAAGCCGCTCAGAGTGAGAGGGAGCGATAGTTAGAATGAGACGAAAGTTGGACAGATCAGTAGTGGTGACATAACTTCGCGCGTTCAATCTACGATTAGATATGGGCTTTTTGTTTTAAGAAGTTTTTGGAATTTTTTTAAGAAATATATAATTATGTTTAATTATAAATTTTATTCAAAATATAATAAAGGATAATTTGCTCACAAAAGCATAAAAGTTATTAACTATTAGGTAACGTTTTAATATTCGTTGAAAACGTGCGTGAAATAAAACGTATAGTCAGTAGTGTGGACGTCAATGTCGTATTGACAACATATCGCGGCGATTATAGACCCCCTTACGTTCGGGAAGTTTCCCTATTCAACCACCTGGCAACACCGCTACCATGAAGTTAATAGCTTACGAAATTACTGATTTTTAATGTGATTACGCAATGAATTGTTTCCTTAACGGTGAAAAGTTATCCCATCCGTTTTTTCTTTCGACCGGTGTCATTTCTGCAGCATTTGACAACGCACGACGGCATATTTTTATTATTTTTTAACTGCTCTTGACTGCATAGACGTTTAGACACGAATGGCGGCGGAGCGGCACATTATTGCTGTGCGTATGTGTGTGTAGTGCGTATCGACGAGGACACTGGCTCTTTATGGAATCACAAAATTTGTCCATCTGAGAATTATATAATCTATGTTTGGAACCAAATCACCAGAAATAGACTGTGGGTTTTTAAATCATTTTTAGGGTTCCGTAGTTAACTAGGAACCCTTATAGTTTTGGCCATGTCCGTCTGTTCGTCCGCGGTTTAGCTCAGTGATCGTATAAGTACTAGAAAAGTGAAATTTGGTATGAGTAAGTGTATTAATCACGCCGACAAAGTGGTAAAACAAAATCTGGAAAACTATATTTTTTAGTGTAGGTATAATACCTCCCGTACACATGAAGTGGGGGGTGAATTATTTTTTCACTCCAACCCTATCGTGTGGGGTGTCGTTGGATAGATCTCTAAAAAAGAATAGGAGTCTTCGAAAACAATTTTTGGGTGAAACTAATAGTTTCGTATCCGTAAGTTTAAAAAAGTGTGCCCTCTTTAAGTTTAGAACCGTGGGTCCAAAAAAATTAATATTCATGGAAGTGGGGCCTTATAAGTACTTACAATGAAAACTATATTGAATAAAATCAGTTCAGCCGGTTTTGAACTATCGTAAAAAGTTGTCATTTCATGATAAAGGACGAAAGCGGAGCAAACTATCCTATAGAAAACGACCCTTTGAGCGGATGTATTGTGACGGGCTGGCAACTACGGAACCCTACATTGACTATGGCCCAACATGCTCTTGGCCGATTTTAGTGAATCCTCCATTTTGTAAAGGGTCGGCAACGCGCATGTGACTCCTCTGGAGTTGCAGGCGTCCATAGTCTACGGCAGCTGCTTACCATCAGGCGGGCCTAATGCTAGTTTGCCACCGTCGTAGTATTAAAAAAAAATTAACTTCATTAAAGATTTGTTCAAAACGGACAATGTGACTGTGAGACAGCGCTTACGTTGCAGGTAGGTATTAATCGGGTAGGTATAATATATTAATAATATATTAATACGCTGTGCAGAATATTATATTAGACTTTATTAGAGCAATAAAAGCGTAAGCGCCGGCTGCCAAATGGTCCCTTTGATTTGGACTAGGTACTACATTTGTGTTGTTTATTTTTTAATCTCAAATTACCTGTCTAAATACTCCGTAAACCCCAGAAGACACCACATCCCCGCACGCGCTCCTGGAAAAAAAGACCATGTGATTACCTAGGGCTTTAGCAAATGTCCACGGAGGACCCGACACTGCGGAACCTCGCCGCATTTTTCACCGTGAAGCGACAGCGAAACAAGAGCGGAATCGCCGCGGAGACCTTCTAAAGCCCTTACTGCCCAGGACCAGACTGGAGGTTCCCGAAGTGATAGAAAGTTGTAAATATTTCCCTTTTTATCCCAATAGAGTTGATGTCCCTGATAAAATCTCTTATAACTTCTTACCCGTAACTCAAAATTCCATCCCTGGCACTACCACATGGTACCTACTACAACATGGTGCTATCAGTAACTTAATGATATCTATCTGTCCCTTATACCTATTCAGAATTAAAGTACCTATCTGAATTTTGATGAAATTTGGCATGGAGACTGCTTGAAGTTGGGCATGGTTTTGGTAAGTTATCCCCTATTAAGTGCGGGCGGCCTTTTAAAAACACAGACTAAATTTCACGCGAACGGAGTCGCGGGCACAGCTAATAGCACTTTGATTTCATTTAGTTAATTGACATCACAATTACTTTTATTTATAGCATCTAAAGAGCTGACATTTGATAGCGGGATTGTCGGAGACAATTATCGTGATAACGCTAAGCTTATACCGTTGTTGTTAAATCTGTTGATTAACAGGCGAAATTAAAGTCGTTGTTCGACGCTAGCATAATTTGGACATGCCATTGAATTTACAACGTTTTTAGGGTTCCGTAGTCAACTAGGAACCCTTATAGTTTCGCCATGTCTGCCCGTCCGTCCGTCCGTCCGCGGATAATCTCAGTGACCGTTAGCACTAGAAAGCTGAAATTTGGTACTAATATGTATATCAATCATGCCGACAAAGTGGTAAAATAAAAAGTGGAAATAAATGTTTTATTAGGGTACCTCCCCTATACGTAAAGTGGGGAGTGATTTTTTTTTCATTTCAACCCTAACGTGTGATATATTGTTGGATAGGTATTTAAAAATGAATAGGAGTTTACTAAAATCATTTTTTGATAATGTAAATATTTTCGGAAATAATCGCTCCAGAAGTAAAAAAAATGTGTCCCCCCCCCTCTAACTTTTGAACCATAAGTTTTAAAAATATGAAAAAAACCTCAAAAGTAGAACTTTATAAAAACTTTCTAGGAAAATTATTTTGAACTTGATAGATTGATAGTTTTTGAAAAAAAATTACAAAATATTTTTGTAATTTAACCGTATAAGCAGGTGTTTATTGTACCTGTAATTTCTACAAAATCACACTGAAATGACGTGCTTTCAAATAAAGTAAAAACGGTGAAAATCTGTTCACGCAATAAAGAATTATCCCATAAAAACCATCTTCCATACTTTAAGCTCGCGCGCAATAGTTTACTTAATTTGCCGATAGATGTCGCTGTACGTGGAACGCTCATATCATATCCTACATGGCGGTGTTATTATAACTCTTAAGTGGGGACACTTACTGTGACGGACGGAAAACTACGGAACCCTACACTGAGCGTGGCCCGACACACTCTTGGCCGGTTTTTTTTTTGTTTTTACAGGGGGCTCGATTCGACATGGCATAACTGACAGTCGCTTGCCAGACAACTATGATATTACACTTTTGTGACAGTTGAAATTTGGGGTGGAATCACTCAAGAGTGATATCTAAAATGGTGGCCATAGCCATAGACAAGCACTAGAGGGTGCTTGTCTATGGCGAGAACTACTGACAGCTTGACAGTTAGGTGTGGCCACGTGTGGACAGATGGATCACTCTATCCATTAGCGATACAAGTGTGACATCCACGTTTCACAGTTTGGCATGTCGAATCGGCCCAGGCTTATTTTGTACATTACAAGAAACTAAAAATTAATTAAGATCATACGTGATCGAGCTTAGGCAGGGGGCGCGATTCAATCACAAAAAATCAGGAGGTGATGAGGTCAAAGGGTAGGAAAAATATGATCACCGGATTTCACGATGAGCCCTAACTGCAAGTGTTGGACAGTTATTTTGATGTTTAAAGGTGGACGAGAGAAATGAGAGCCAAGTTCAATATATTATATATGCCTTGGTTATTGACTTCAACGACAAAAGAAGTGAGATCTAAATGGATGCCAAGTTCAATGGTCAGTCCTGAAATTTATTTATTTATTTATAACAATATAAAAATATATATACTACTTTAGTAAACCTTTGGGCTCATTTGGGTTATTCTTTTGGTATTAAGTCCCCTATTTGAACAATAAGGGTATACAAAAATAAAGTTGGTTTGTTGTGTTGGAATAATAATAATATACAAATATATATAAAAAAAACTCAATATAAAAAAAAAAAAAACAATAAAAAATATAATTATAATAATAATAGACACTACACTTTAATAAAAATAATACAATACTCGTACTTATGAAAATTAAAATACATTAGTATAAAAATACAATAAAATATAAGTAGGTAGTCAAATTTATCTTAAATGTATAATTATTTTTTAGTTCTTCAACTTTAAGTAAGTACTAATTATATTCTTATAGATCCGTAAATTGAAGTCTGATACTGAATAGGTAACATATTTAACATTTTAATAGCGTTAGTTGTGAGTCAGTTAAAAATCGGAATATTGTTTGTATTCTTATCCCCACTATGTTGAACGGAAGGATTAACTCCAATATTAATAAAAGCACTCGGACAATGGTACGGAGCTTTGATAAGGGTTTGTAATATAAAAAGGCGTCCTTGCTACTCCCGGCCATTCATAACGCTAACCTAAGTTGATTCAAACGGAACGTTTCCATTATAGTTAAGTTTACCGTTACGATGTCTACAGCACTTTACGTTTTATTGTTGAAAGTAAGTTCGAACGACTTTTCTTTCTACAATCGTTGTGTTTGTTGTTTGGTCGTTGTTTTTAATATTATTTAATTCATCCATTACAAAATAAGTATATTTTCGTTTTTTCGTACCAGTTATCGATGTCTTTTAAGTAATGAAAAACTATAATGGGATAGGGAAAAACGCAGGTTATTTTACAACTTGTAATGGGCCTCTATTATATCTACGAGTATACCTTACCTACTTATTCCTCGCTAATTTTCATTGCTTGCTATTGTAACGGTAGGTAGATATAAGTTATATTTTAAAATTTATATCTTATATTAATTAAAATAAAGTAAGCAAGTACCTATTTATTAAAGATAAGCACAGGTTAGCCTCAACAAAATATATTGTAAGGAAAGATGTTGGTCAACTTGAGTGTAACTAATATACTTCTTATCTTAAACATGGGATATGTGATCTTAGGTGTAGGATAGCTGTAACTGTAAGTAGATAATATGCCTCGATAGATAGTGTACCTCTACCTATCTATCGCAAAGGCCAGCTCATAACTAGGCACAGAAAAATACTCTCAGTACAGTACTCTCAGTTGGTCTATCCGTGGAATTGTATAAAACATTTCGGTTTAATTTAACGCTTAAATAAATCATTTCCATTTCATTTTCAACCAGTTTAACCTAACCTTCTTTGAATAAATATTATTTTTATTTAAGGCTTCAGTGAAGTATTTAGGTATAGCACCCAACTATATTATAGGTGCCTATTGGTCGGTTTGAAATACTTTGTAGCGTGGTTAGCCATTCAGTGTCAGTAGTGGAGTAACCAGCTAAAATTATCAGTGCCTACTTATAATGATAAATACGCAAAAAAATATTTACCTTCCTCCAAAGTAAGTATTTTTAAAGAGCCCATCGTTCTCCAAGACGGGTTCCATTTTGAAGTAGCCACGGTGACGCCGGCGCACCTCCACACCTCGTACCCTGCAAAAAAAATCTAATAAGCTATTATTTATTTTAAAGCTATGTAACATACCTATCTGGTATGTTCATAGCTAGTATTTAATTTAAAGCTATGTACATACCTATCTGGTATGTTATTGTGTTTAATATTCGTCGCGGTTGCATTAAAAATAAGCTGTTATATCGGCAGCACAGTATCTCTGGCCTAAAAGCCCTCGCAACGCTTACAATTCGATTTCGAAAAGTCCCTTATTTAATAGGTTCCCATAATAAACTTTTTAAATGTTAGACCCATTACTTGTGAAAAAAATCGAATGTTATCGTTACCTATTGGTAAATCAAAGATAATGTTTTACCTACTTGAGATATTAACACTTTCACTTTCCACTATTAAATTCATATAATAATTGACATGATAATATAAACAATAATTTAAAAAACCGGCCAAGAGCGTGTCGGGCCACGCTCAGTGTAGGGTTCCGTAGTTTTCCGTCCGTCACAGTAAGTGTCCCCACTTAAAAGTTAAAATAACACCGCCATGTTGGATATGATATGAGCGTTCCACGTACAGCGACATCTATCGGCAAATTAAGTAGGTAAACTATTGCGCGCGAGCTTAAAGTATGGAAGATGATTTTTATGGGATAATTCTTTATTGCGTGAACCGATTTTCACCGTTTTTACTTTATTTGAAAGCACGTCATTTCATTGCGATTTTGTAGAAATTACAGGTACAATAAACACCTGCTTATACGGTTAAATTACAAACTTAGTTCAGAAATTATTTTGTAATTTTTTTCAAAAACTATTCAACTTATCAAGTTCAAAATAATTTTCCTAGAAAGTTTTTATAAAGTTCTACTTTTGAGATTTTTTTCATATTTTTAAAACTTATGGTTCAAAAGTTAGAGGGGGGGGGGGGACATATTTTTTTTTACTTCTTGAGCGATTATTTCCGAAAATATTTACATTATCAAAAAATGATTTTAGTAAACCCCTATTAATTTTTTAATACCTATCCGACAATATATCACACGATAGGGTTGAAATGAAAAAATCACTCCCCACTTTACGTATAGGGGAGGTACCCTAATAAAACATTTTTTTCCACTTTTTGTTTTACCACTTTGTCGGCGTGATTGATATACATATTAGTACCAAATTTCAGCTTTCTAGTGCTAACGGACACTGAGATTATCCGCGGACGGACGGACGGACGGACGGACGGGCAGACATGGCGAAACTATAAGGTTGACTACGGAACCCTAAAAAGCGTATATCAAATCTTACGCACGCATTGAACAGTTTATAAATTTCCGCAACACAGGCTTCGTCTCATACAAACCAATGATGAAATCCGCAACACAGGCTTCGTCAAACTTATTCACTAACAGGAGCTAGGGACCCGTCCCGAATCGTATACCTGGCTCAAATGTCATTAAACTGGCAGCGTTACCACGTTGAATGGCCAGCGAGATCTGTTGCACCAGATACGATCCGGACCGCGGGTCACTACCCCTGTCCCTCAGCCGCCGGCCCAAATCCCCGACAAATGATTTGGCCTCCAAGGCTCAAGCTCCTGCAGTCTCTACGGCAACTAACTGGCACAAAGTTGTATATTGGCTCCAGGGAAGAGTATTTATTTGGCATGTTTCATTTTGACCGCATAATCCGCAGGCGTTCCAGGGAACCTAATCGTATTACCCAAGTGGGACGCCGCAAGGGTACTGACATACGTTGCATGCCACAAGAGGCACCAACCTCGGCCATGGAATCAATGTCAGACTATCAAGCCTTTTGCCACCCGTCCGGCACAACCCTGGAGGTTCGAGAACGCAAGGCACTTTGGCCGACACTAAGGCCCGGCGACTCACATTATTGATCGCATGATGTCTTGAAAACCGTCCTGCGCTCCTCAAACAGCTAAGACCATGGCGTCCATCTTCTCCAACCATGGCCCAAACAATAATTGGCATTATAATATGAATTTATTAGTTTGTGAATTTATTATTTATGACTATAGTTATGAGTTTTTAAGCAATAACTTTATTTTTGATTCCTATCATTTGATTAACCTACATCATGTTCTGCTTATGTCCTTGTACTCGTAGTATATATCCCTGCATATGTTTTGCATGCGTCAATTTGTTCTATATATAGCATCTTAAGGACCTTAGTACTTGCCACAGGATGCGTCAAGGCGACGACAACTACGTCCGATCTGATTCAGAGCTCAATATTTATTGCCATATAGGGAGACATCTATATTGTGAATATAATATTTTAAACTATAAAACAGGTTTACAATATAAGTTAAATACTTATTAAATCATATAAAACTAAATTAAAACTATACATAAAACTACATTAAAAACAACAAAAATAATATACAAAATATACTACCTACCAAACCACAAAGTTACAAAAAGAACAAGCATATGCGAAGCCGAAGCCAACGCGCAGAGGCCATTTCGACAATTTAATGAAAAGTGAGGGGTACACTAAGCGGATGCTGCCCCTGCCCGTGTCATGGGACGCACGCAGAGACAGCACCCGCCATGGTGTAAGGACTATTGAGAGTTAATGGAGTCTAAAAGTACTAGGCTATTGAGTGAAAAGTATGGACTAACTATTTACTGGGCTAATTGGATGAAGAACCGGACGCCTGCCTAATAAAACGGTATCCAATTTTATTTCCGTCAGACGGTGACTCGCCCCCCGCAAGAGGGGCCCCCATAAAAACATATAAAACATATCAACTAAGCGTGTTAATGAAAAATAAATTAAGAACTTCGATTTTTTCTCGACATTGCAAAAGTAATTGTGTATAGTATGTTACAATTGTTCGCTTGCTAAATGTCAATAGTGATTTTCGATTGATGTCAAATTTAAGTAAATATTAGAAATAAAAAAAGTTTAAGAGTATACTCGTAATGTTCATATACAAGTAAACTAGTAGTCCGCCTCGAACTAAGAACAGAGAGAACTCGCGATTTACCTACTTGCAAACGAATTGACCAATATAACAACACCCTTATGAGGATCGTTTTTCGCCTTCTAGCTCCATAACCCCTTGATCGATCCCGCTCATATACGAACTCTCAAATGATATGTATCTCTGCTACAACCCCAATAAATTTCATAAAGATCAGAAAAACTAAAGTTATCGCAAAACAAACTCTCAAAATCAAAAAGCCATCGAAATGCCATACTTTCCGGGTCCCAGTAGTCAGGTGACAGTTGCGTCCGAAGTTGCGTATAGGTAAAAACCTCACTTCGCTTACGCTCCGCTCGTTCGATTATTTTATTATATTAAACATTTTGCCTCGCTTCCAGCCCGGGTACCGAAGGTCTTAGATCTTAGTCACTTTTTCTTTCGTAAGATAAGTAGCCATTTATTGGTCGCTTTGATACTTTCGTCCACGGTACAGAGTAGATCTGTGTAAGTCATTTTGTCTGCCTTCCTTCTGTCTGTCCGTCCGTCCGTCTGTCCGTCCATCCCTTTGTAACATGATTGTATATCTACCATTTTCCATCTAAAAGTATATATTTTCGGGAAAACATTGGCGAGACGTCCGACTTACAATCCAGAAGTCTCGGATTCAAATCCTTGATAGTACCAATTAAAGCCTTCGAAACTCCTATTTCACCTGCGAAATATCCTTTGACATTTATCAGTCTTACCTATTTCGGCAAAGCAGTGAGTAAACTTGTATACATGAATGGAGTATGGAGTCCCCAACCCGCTCTTGGGCACCGATCCATGCTCTTATTTTGTCGATTTTTGGAAACGCGTTCTAGGTAGCATATATTTTTGACAAATGTTGGGTTAAGTAGTCCAAGTAACCTAACTTCGCACGGACTAAGCTATCAGCAAGGCATGGAGGTGCCAGTATAAAAGTCTTTAGGTATTTGAATATACTCGTATTATGTTCGTGGTAAGTACCTAAAAATCCCACACTTTGTCCATGCCAAATGGATGCACAGTTAGTCTATCACATTAATGTAATAAATTTATAGGATTTCTTATTATTAACATATATGAATGACTAGTTTGTAACACTAGCAATTTTGTATGACCTAGACTAACCTGTTAACCTTCTATTCAGCTCTCGCAACTAAAATTTGGCAATATCTAGACGTTTTGGGACACTAATAGGTAATACAATATCCATAGTTATTCATTTTATATCTAGTTTATGGAACAAGGTCTTAGAACATATTACTTAGGTTAGTCATTGGAGCATTTTGCCTTACAAAAGTTGGTGTGGAAAATGTTTTAATGGGTAGGCTACAGGTTGGTTATTAATTAAAAATCTAGATTTTTGACCCTAACACGGTTGTCAGTCTGACTAAAGTGTCAATGGAACGTATAAATAAGATAAAATTGTCTATAATTTTTCCATACACACTAGATCAGTAAAAAAGATTCAGAGGGTAGAAAAAAGTATCATTTTAGGGTGTTCGTTCACTATAGTCCTTATAGTGAACGAACACCCTACGTTTATTTTTATTAGTAGCTCCGGGCGTCAGCCATAAAGTATTTTTTTTACTATTCCTTCTTAATTTCGAATCATTATTAATGTTCGATCGGAAATGTAGCGATTCTGTAGGTATTCAGAATTTCGTTTTTTTAGGGTTCCGTAGCCAAAATGGCAAAAATGGAACCCTTATAGCTTCGTCATGTCCGTCCGTCTGTATGTCACAGCCATTGTATTCTGAAACTATAAGACGTATCTTAATGAAATTTAGACAAAATATACCTTATATTTTGTATGCCGCTATGTAGTTATGTAGTTAAATTGCAGAAAAAATATTTTAGGGGTGGCGCTCGATACATGAAACGAAATAAATAAATAAAAAATACCAACATCTTTCCTTTTACATTTTGTGATTAAGTGAATATTTTCAGAAATAATCGCTTCAATTGTATCCCCACCTCTGTAACTTTAGTAACCGATAAGTCCAAATAATAAGAAAAAATTGAAAAGATGCACCGTAGTTATCATTATCACATACTTTCTACGAAAATTGTTTCGAACATTATCGGTTTAGCTATTTTTAAGTTATCTCCGAAAAACTTCTTCCATAGGCATCAGAGTCAACCTTTTGGTATTTGCTTCTTATTCCATTGAAGGTACGGAACCGTCCATTATGCGTGGTCCAACACGCACTTGGCCGGTTTTTGTTTATTCGGATGTCGATTGGTTTTAATACATAATCGTCTATTTGGTTGTTCGCGATTTTTAAGATACTTGTAATGATAACGTTATCGTAATTTCTATATTGTATAATCGGAATTATACAGTGTATATTTCTTCCAATGTACTTAACATGAACATATCAGTCGGTAGTAAAAAAAAATTCAACTAAGATCCGAAAAGATGATCCGTGTTGCCTTTATTCACCGTTAATGTTTTCAATCCCCCTCATAGTATTACAATATAAGACTTTCCGGAGGAAAAATAACATATTTATAGTCCCCATTTTTGCAGTAGGTATTAAATGTAATATGATATGAACATAGGTATCAGTAAACTTATATAGATGTCATATACAAAGGAAAAAGTGACCTAAATAGGCCTCCGGTGCAAACAGCTGCGAAAAAATAAAACAAATCAAATATTAAAATAATTTGATTTGTTATTCAGTTGTATAGGTATCACTGTAAAATAATTTTAAACAAAAAATAACCGAATTCACTTAGACTCCACCTTTCCAAAAGGAAATGCCCGAGCCACTGTAAAACACATTAAAATCACTCGATTTCTCCAGGATCCCATCATCAGATCCTGACCTGGTTACAATGGGACCAACTGTGAAGTATACTCTTTCAAACAAAAAAATAATTTTCCAAATCGGTCCAGCCGTCTTCGAATAATCGGTAAACATACATAAAAAAAGCAATATCCAAGATCCCGACGAAATCTCGAAGTCGGTTGATAAAACAGAAATATTCACCTGAGGTCCGAAAGCATGATCCGTGTTCTCTTTATTCGCTGATAATATTTTAACTCCGCATCATAGTGTTATAATACTTATAATATCACTTTACCCAGAGGATTACAAGACACGTACTATTTCTCGTACACCTATGCAAAGCGACTAGCAGGGATCTACAAGGATTGCCAATCACGGTTCGTTAAAGTCAATTGAGCGTCATAATGCAACGAATCTTAGTTTAACTCCTGATATTGTCCAGAACGCTTATATCAGGATTTAGATTGCGTAAATTGTGTTATTACTTACATCATATTTATGGACAATTCCTCATGAGTATTTCAATGGACTAAGAGCTGGCCACGTCAGATGATATGACACAATAATGAGAGCAACAAAATCCGTCTAGTGATTAGATTATAATTGTCAATTATAATCTAATCACTAGACGGATTTTGTTGCTCTCATAATTGATACTAGATTGCAATACTATTGTTATTGCTAGATCCGGGTATTTGGCAGATTTTAATGGGTGGAGGTCAGAGTGACAGTTGAGTCAAAATTTTTGAATTGGAAAATAGTAATACCAAAATTAGTAAATACTGCCGAAGTTGTCTTATTTATAGAGGACGGGGCCCTATATTTAAAAAAAAACATTGCGTATTATTTCGGAAACAGAAACAGTAGGGGACTATGAAATACATTATACGTCGTTTTGGACTACTTTCCCCCATCAGAAAGTTTTGGCAATGATATAATCTAATTATTTATATAATTTCTCACACTAACGCATCAAAACCAGAACTCTAGGGTTTATATTCTTAAAGTGGTTCGTATTCTTAAAGTGGTTTGCATTCTTTGACCTCCACCACTTTACAGCTGCCAGACGCTTGGATCTAGAAATAAGCATAGTATAGCAAACTAACGAGAAGGGTTTCGTCTCTCTCATTATAGTGTCATATCTGACGTCTAGCCACGTCTCTCCGTCTATAAGGTAATAGAGATTTTTAATTGTTTATTTTAGTTTAATATGTTCTCTACAAAATTACAAAACCAATTATAATACCTAGTCACATCACAACCTAAATAGATACTTTTTAACGAAGAGGGCTATATGTTTAACTTTTTTTAATGTTTGTGTGTAGTAGTAGTAGGTCCCTAGATACAAATTGCAGATTCTGTTTCAACCCTAAAATATACTTCATCAAAATTGCACCTAGTAATGGCCCGCATCCGTGTAAAGTCTGTTGATACTATTGTGTAATAAAATAATTTTAAACAAAAAAGAACCGACTTCACTTAGCATCACCTTTCCAACAGCAAATGCTCGAGCTGCTGTAAAAAATACTCATAACACTATAGTGTCATAACCTATAGGTGTGCCTATAAATAGTTGAAGAGTTCCCTCGATTTCTCCAGATTCCCATCATCAGATCCTGACCTAGTTACAATGGGTCATTACAACTGTGAAGTGCTCTTAAAAAAAAAGAATTTTCCAAATTGGTCTAGCCGTCTTCGAATAATCGGTGAACATACATAACATAAAAAAAACCGGCCAAGTGCGAGTCGGACTCGCGCACCGAGGGTTCCGTACAGACCTTTACAACTTAAACTTGAATATTTGATATGAATTTCAATTTAATACCTCTACGCGTTTACGAAGAAAAAGGTAGTAAGTTTAAAATTTAAAAAAATATTTTTTGTATGATTTTACAAAAAATGTCTACTTTTCGTAATTTTTTCTTTGTCTGTGCTATATGAAGTTTCTTCGTGCCAAGTTTCAAGTTTCTGAGTTTACGGGAAGTACCCTTTAGGTTTTGAGTTTCTTGCGAGTACTCAATTTCAAAATAGGCGACTTAAATTGATTTTTCTTTTGATTGCGTTGACATAAAAGTTTGGTTTTGCTACGTCTGAAAGATCCTATAGCCCTGAGTATTTGACATGAATTTTAATTTAATACCTCCACGCGTTTACGAGGAAAAAGGTAGTAAGTTTAAAATTTAAAAAAATATTTTTTTGTATGATTTTACTAAAAATGTCTACTTTTTGGAATTTTTCCATTGTCTATGCTATATGACGTTGCTTCGTGCCAAATTTCAAGTTTCTGAGTTCACCGGAAGTACCCCTTAGGTTTTGCGAGTGCCGAGAAACTCTAAAATTTGCAGCATAAACGACTGTATCTTTTGATTGCGTTGGCTTTTATGTTTGATTTTTTCACAGCTCCAAGGGACAATAGACATGAGTATTTGATATAAATTTTGGCTTGATACCTCCACGCGTTCCTGAGAAAAATGGTCTTGACAGACAGACAGACAGACAGACAGACAGACAGACAGACAGACAGACAGACAGACAGACAGACAGACAGACAGACAGACAGACAGACAGACAGACGGACAACAAAGTGATCCTATAAGGGTTCCGTTTTTTCCTTTCGAGGTACGGAACCCTAAAAAACAAAGATTCCGACGAATTGATAACCTCCTCCTTCGAAATCTTGAAGTCGTTTGATAACATAACTACAACTAAAACAATGTGGACGACTGTTATAACAGTAACGCAATATAGAAATAAATTAAAACTCATCAGCGCCTTAGGCCGTCCACATTGTTTTCGAATTACTTTACGGCCACGTTACGTTACTATTTATATGCAACAGGCACTCTGGACGATATGCAGGGCGTCGTCGCTCGCGGGCTCCGACGAAGCCCGGGGCCTGGCCGAGCACATACTGGCAATACCGAACGCCGAGAAGGTCCTCAACTCCGTGCTGGGGCAACTGGAGTACAATCGACATGTGGCGGAACAACGGTATCTGCAGGATACGGAATGTGGGGAGGTAAGTTAATAAAATAAATAAAACTAAATAAATATTATGGGACAATCTTACACAAATCAACCTAGTCCCACAGTAAGCTTAATAAGGCTTGTGTTGTGGGTACTAGGCAACGATATATATACTCGTACTAGATAGATATAGATAAATACTTAAATACATAGAAAATATCCATATCCGTGATGAACACACAAATAAATGCCCTGACCAGGATTCGAACCCGAGACCTGCTGCTTCATAGGCAGGGTCACTACCGACTAGGCTAGGAGGCCGTTAAGATAAGTAGAGCTAAGCTAGTAATCGTATCGCGATGGATTCAAATTATGAGGTGAATCTAACGACACCTTACACATGAAATACTTTTAATTAAGCCATTTGGACTGGAGAGGTTCCAAGAGGGTACAAATATATGTAAATACTTGATAGAAAATATAGTTACCTACACTATATACAATTATACATACTACGAGTACAATACAATACTAAACCTACAATACATACATGCACTGTTGAAACTGCTGAAAGGTACGGGTATTAAGAACACAACCTTTTTAATACAATTGCTCAAAAAGTTTAGTTTATGTAGCTGCAAATCGTGCGTAAAGTTTGATTTTATGCACTAGTGCTAAAAAGTAATCTGATCTGCAAATCGTGCGTAAAGTTTGATTTTACGCACGATTTGCAGATCAGAATTTTAAATAAATGAGTATTATGCGAGACCCGCTTATAAATGACCCACCTGAACTACGCGCGATTGGGCATAAAGGAGTATTATGCGAGACACAATAGTATTACTTGAACAACGCGCGATTGAATGAAGCTGTCTTTCGTACACTGACAGAATATAAATGTAATTTTATTTCATTGTAGTTTTTTTCGCAATTGTATTAAAAAACGTTGTTCGACACACGTGCGGAAGTGTCATTTTCACTCGTCCCGAGTCTTGAGTTATGAGTTTAGAATTTGGAACATCGATTTTGGTAACGTAATGGAAATCCAGCTCTCCTCCCCGACCCCCGGCACAATCCAGTTGGCCATGGCGGTGCAATTCGATGTTTGAAACGCAGAACCTATCAATATTTGATTTGAGCATGTAAAGTTAAAATTACGTTACTGCCGCAGATAAACAGCTTATCATAGTAAAATCGGTTGTGGTAATGCTAGCCATTGCCTACCGTTTTTGAACACGTTTTAGAGGACTTACAATGTGAGTGTAGATAAACTACTTTTTTATTTTAGCCGGTAAAGCAAGGCGAAAACGTTGTGATTTTAAGTTAAGATTATTTACCAGTATATTACTTAGCATTCTTTTCGTATTAGTTATATGTAAGTTTCGGTATTACACAAAGCTTCGTAAAATGTATTTTTTCCGTGTATATTACAAGGCTGATACTTACCTATGTATAGCAGCGTGACGTCACATTGTTTAGTTAGAATAGCCTACTTACCTATCTATGTAATACCTATGATTACTGCAAATGTTAAACTTTGACTCTAATTTCTGACCCTTGTATTGCTTAATAAATTTGTCACCATATATTGAATTTTAATCTCCACGATAACAGGTACGATTGATATAATTTATAAAAATATAGAAGGCAATTGGGATTGGCCAAAGTGATTAAACCGGTATTATATCTACTTTGGAATTTCTCGGGTCCAATCTGTCGAGTACCCTGCCTCTTTCTTCTCTCGCTAAACTCAATAAATGCCCTAGCTCACGCATTACAACCTTATTATCCTTATCGCCATATGCTTAAAATAAAATTATCCTATAGATCGGGCCTGAGAAATTGCAACGTATAATACCTACTGAATTTAGGTACGGTTGAGTTCTCCAATATCAACCTATATTAAAATAAATAATAATAAATCTACCTATAATATAATAAAATGTTTACAGGTCCTCCCCGAGTACACCGAGTCCATACAGGACGGCCGCGAACGAAACTCGCGTCAACTGATCCAAGTACATACCTTAAACATACTAACTTGCTTGTTTATTTTAAAAACATTTTACCATTTTGGTTACATAATTCTGAAAGTTGAAATCACTGGTGTGAATTTGTTTTGTTAAGTTACTTGTTCTTTATAATATATGGCATCATTATTCCTACCTACATTTATATTCGCCAATAGAGTTACGAGTATATTAGGTCCGGCCCTCTTTAACCAAAATGTGATGCCGAATTGAAGGAGAAGGTAACTTAAGGGACTGCATCTCGTGACTAAGGCGGATCTCACACTGGCGCCGCGTCCCGCTCCGGTGAACAAGACAGCGCTATACACATGCAGAGCGCTATCTCGGTCACCCACCGTCACTGCATGCGGAAACCGCAGCAGTGTGGTAACCGCCTAACCACTGTTGAACCTTATTACTGAGCAAAACAGTAGCTGATAGGAAACTAGAAAGACAGTCTGATGGGTCGGCAGCCGTTTGTAGCCTCGACAACAGCAGATGTGTTGTTAAGATATTATTTATGCCCACATTTAATTGTACATGTAATTACATTATAATGTAATTAAATGTGGGCATAAAAAATCTTAACAACGCATCTGCTGTTGTCGAGGCTACAAAGGGCTACCGACCCATCAGACTGTCTTTCTAGTTTCCTATCAGCAACTATTAAATGTACCTATAGGTACAGTACCTATAGGTATATTTAATCAACAATTCAATTAAATGTACCTATATGTACCTATAGGTACATTTAATTGAATTGTTGAAAGTGTATCCATGTTGGCTTTAGCTCCGCGCACGTCTCTCAAGCGTGTCTATTGTTTTGGGTTCGGGGAAAAAATAATGATATTGACGATAACATTGTATTTACCCTTCAAAATGTCTAATACTTTGTCACAGCTTCGTCTGCTCCGCGGTTGCCTCAACCGGTTCTATTGTTTTCATATGTCTGCATTTCTAGAAACATTCCCCTCTGTGCCATCTGGAGAGGAAAATCCGAAAACTCAGCACCACCGAGTACGAATATCGGCCAGCCTACTATGAGGAGGTGCGCTGCGTGTCATCGGGAGACGGTGGCAGCGTCTCCAATGAGGTACGGTTTTTACGTTCTAAATTAGAGAATTTAAGTACCTAATTTGCAATAAACGTGTATCAGACCTTCGCCATAAGTACAGTAGGTATCTAATAATAAACATTTCATACCTCCCTCTACGTCTTAGGGAAATATTACGTACACCTCGCTTGGGATTTTATTATACTTGGGACTTGGGACTCAAACACTTCACTTGATTGTACAACAAAAGCATCAAGCCATGCATTATTATTATTGCGGAGGTTAATTTTGTTAACTGGGAAAAGCGAGGAACGAAATAAATATGTCGCTGGAGTACTTACCTACTGAAACTGACCCATAAGCTGAGCTCTGATCGCCCTACGATAGAGACGTAAATTCAGTTCTGTCGTGTACATATATTAAAATATTTATAACGTATAAAAAATTGGTCGACATGTTGCATGAGGAAGACCGCTCGTGAAAATGATCATCGTAAATTGATCGAAACATGTCGAGCAAAAATCGGATTAAATTACGTGAACAACAAACACGTTCTAAATATTTTTAATATGGTCTCACGAGAGTCTAAGTCGTGTATTTCGGAAAACTAATTTTAACTGAGTAAAAACAGGTTAAGCCCATCTGGTCCCATCTACGGGTTTTACTGTACGTATTCAAAAGCTATATGATTTAAAATATTGTTCCAGATATGTTCTAGTCTCGGCTTGTCATGTGTTCAATGGAATAAAACTATTCATTTGACCAGGAGACGATATACAAGGTAACACAATTATTCTATGTAGGTACTTAGATAATAAAATATATTTTGCTTAGATAATAAAGTTCGTATAGGTTGGTCGATTAAAAACAAAGGTTTCATTTCGTTGTTTCAATTGTTAAAATTATATATGTTGATTAAATTTTATAATCTGAGCGTTAAAATATACATCACGTAATAACATTTTTTAACGCCGATATGTAGTGATCAGCATATAGGTCAATTTCTACCTTACCCGGCGAACTAAATAGCTACTATGAAATCTCACTTCGAAATAAGTACTACCTATAATTTGAATCATTTATCGACAAATTGCATATTGGAAGAGACAAATCTTCTATATTATATCCTTTATATGCGATAAAAAAAGTAGATTAAATCGAAATCCTGTTCGAAATAAGCTTAGATAAAACTTCCACGACCTGAATTATAGAAACCGTTTAGAACAATAAGGACTGGTACGTACTCGTACCTATACCTAAGTATAGCCTAATGGGAAAGTTAATTGCAATAACTACAATAATAAACGCTGAGGGAAGGGTTACCCATGAAATTAACAATCATTGAGCAAGTAGGTATAAGGTATAATTGCATCTGGCTAAAACACATCAAACGAAACCGTATATAATAAAATATTTTTTTCTGTAGAATTTTACTTATGTACCTAAGGAGTGGTCCGGAAAAAAAGTAGCCGTGCCTTTTTTGATTTATCTTTTTATTTTGTGCCGATTTAGAAGCAGTGTTTATATTTAAATAATCTCTAGATACAATCATACAAAACATAAATACAATCATACTTAAATAAAACAGCGTTTGGAAGTTTTCGCCTTTTGTATTCCATCATACACATAGTTTTTTGAACAGCGTCTTCTGACAGAATTTTTGAGGTGTTTCTCAAAAACATTCTTTTTTTTTATAGTTTGATTTGATGAGCTATTTTATACCTTAATAAATTGTCTTTCTTCAATAGTAAACTTTTTTATCTGGCTTCATTTTAAGGTAGTTACAGTAATTTTTAATTAAATGTATTTGCCTTTTTTCATAGAAAATTATCTCCCATAGAAAAATCTTTGTCAGAGGTTAGATTAGAGAGTCTTGCTGACTATCCTAGCTAAAATACAGTTAATTAATGTAGCTTCTTGGTAAGATGAAATTCTGAAAAGCATAAAACGGGTTGTGAAAATGGAAATACAATTGTGGCATTGTAGCGGATGTCGATTGAAGATTGTCAAATTATGTTGTTCAAAAGGTTACAAAGTATGTTGAATTTAAAACGCGAAAACTTAAATATGCTCACATGTTCTATTATGATTGTATTTTTATTTATTAGTATTGTATCTACGGATTAATAAAATAAATATACTGCTTCAAAATTAGCACTAAATTAAAAAATACACAAGATTGTACACTGCTACTTTTTTTCCGGACCACTCCTTATATATACAATCCGACTGCGGCATATCCAGTAATAGTTATCTCATGGTTCAAAAGTTACTTGGGGGGACACATGTTAGTTATTAGGCTTCCGGGCCCTATTTTTTCGACCTTATCCAACGACACCCCACACAATAGGGTTGAAAAAAAAACCGGCCAAGGGCGTGTCGGGCCACGCTCAGTGTAGGGTTCCGTAGTTTTCCGTCCGTCACAGTAAGTGTCCCCACTTAAGAGTTAATAACACCGCCATGTAGGATATGATATGAGAGTTCCAAGTACAGCGACATCTATCGGCAGGTTAAGTAAACTATTGCGCGCGAGCTTAAAGTATGGAAGATGATTTTTATGGAATAATTCTTTATTGCGTGAACCGATTTTCACCGTTTTTACTTTATTTGAAAGCACGTCATTTCATTGTAATTTTGTAGAAATTACAGGTACAATAAACACCTGCTTATACGGTTAAATTACAAACTTAGTTCAGAAATTATTTTGTAATTTTTTTTCAAAAACTATTCATCCTATCAAGTTCAAAATAATTTTCCTAGAAAGTTTTTATAAAGTTCTACTTTTGAGATTTTTTTCATATTTTTAAAACTTATGGTTCAAAAGTTAGAGGGGGGGGGGACGCATATTTTTTTACTTCTGGAGCGATTATTTCCGAAAATATTGATTGATATACATATTAGTACCAAATTTCAGCTTTCTAGTGCTAACGGTCACTGAGATTATCCGCGGACGGACGGACGGACGGTCGGGCAGACATGGCGAAACTATAAGGGTTCCTAGTTGACTACGGAACCCTAAAAACAGCCCCACTTCATGTGAGGTAACCATTTAACCCAAAAAAATCCTATTTGACCACGGAACCCTAAAAAAGTTCAGGGATTAAGTATATATATAAGCTTTTTACTTGTTTCAGTGACTGTTGGGAAACGAGAACACTCATCATCCCGGCCGGCTGTGAATGCCTGTGGTCCAATCAGAAGCTCGGCGACATATCTCTACATATTTGAAAATAACAATTTGAATTTTTGGAAAATATTATACTAACATTGTACTAAGCAATCATGGCAAATAAATAAGTCTTAACGAAAATTGTTTTTATCACTATCTAATAACCTAAATTTAAATCTCGAAAGTCCTAATTTAATCATATATCGACCTAAGAAAAAGCTTTCTTTCATTGCTTAGCTTAGGTAACGTAACAACAATAGTAGATTGTGTAACAAGGGAGCAAAATGAAATATTTACGGCGAGGGCGTGCATTGAATCCCAAACGAAGCGATGGAGTCTATTAGTAGACTCATGAGCGTAGCGAGGGATTCAAGTGTTAATGCCCAAGGTGAAAATAGTTTTGCTCCTGGGCCGCGATTCGACATGCCAAACTGCGAGACGTGGCTCTCACACTTGTCTCGCTAGGTAATAGAGTGAAATCCATCTGTCCACACGTGTCCACACCTAACTGTCAATCTGTCAGTAGGTCTCGCTAGAGCGTTTTGTCTGTGGCTATGACCACCATTTTAGATGTCACTCTTGAGTGATTCCACCCCAAATTTCAACTGTCACAAAAGTGTGATCTCATAGTTGTCTCGCTAGCTACTATCAGTTATGCCATGTCTAATTGGGGCCCTGAAGGGAAAATATTTTATTTATTGTTGAATCATATTAATTTTAACTTTATATGTGCTTAGTGTGCTTCCTAATTATAATGAATTGATTAATTTAATAAGAAAGGTATTTGTAATGGCGGACTGGCTGAAACTAACTAATGTCCTAGATTAGAAAACTGCCACTTTGTTCCCTCCTAGGAGGGAAGAAAAAGCCCGTATACGAATAGGTGGTGTGAAAAGTGTGTTAAAAACTCGCAATCGACACTTTTCAGTAAGTTCATCACCATTATAACACCCTCAATAAAAATATATATTTTACAAGATATAACTGTTATAGGAATCCAACGGCGAGCAATTAACTGATCCATTAATTCTCATCATTACTTATTTTATTAGGTAGGTATCGCATTACCTATATACACAGACTATTCGACCTATAGGCTAAGCCACGGACTTGGCTAAGCAATATAGATTTTTTTAAATCATTTTAATAGGTATGAAGGTTCATGTGGTCCAAAAATTCCTAAATAGATGTAATCTGAGTTTGCCCAATACCAAGACGTGGATAACTTTTGTGCGAAATTTTTGCTTTTTGTCAGTTTATTGCTTCTAGCTCGAAAACGGTACGTCCTGCGGAAAATGTTGTACATACCAATATTAAAGATGAGCATGATGATGAGCATCTTAACTTATAGTTCAGTTCAGCGGTCCAGCCGAAAAAAAATATTATAAATCGGGAAAATGTCTCATTTAATTGAATAACTAATATTTTGACTTTCATACCAGTTTGACTTTGAAACAGATGACTCTAGTTGAAAACCTATATAATAAAATGTCTCAGTTAGTTAAAGCATATATGTCAGATAAATGTTTGCTGTCCTTTTCTTTTATATGACTGGAGAAAAGGATAGCAATAATTTTAACTAGCAGATAAGTTTATCTGGAGATTGGGAAACAGGCCCTAAATTAGGCATTAATTGAAAACCGGTTTTTTTCTAAATCCTTCTAAGTTGCATATTTTCCATAAATATGAGGTGTGGGGCCAACATTTAATGCATTGTTACAACTAAGAACTGCGATTCATTATTTTTAATAAAAGCTTTTATATTACAATAAATATTAGAAATAGGTATTAAATAGAACTGGTTGCATGTACACTTCAAAACGTTTCTAAATGAGCCGTAATTTAATCACAGAAACATGCCTACTTCATCAAAATCAGCATGATTGCATTGTAGTTGCAGTCCCGTTAACATTATCGTACAGAAATTGTAAGTACTTAAGCAAAATTATTTTACCTTAATCAGAAATTGGATAGCAAGAGATGATTAACTAAACAGACAAATAACTAAACCTAAAATAAATAATAGTAAGGGAGCCCATGACACTGAACCTAGTTCGAGAAGTCTCCTAGATGAGATATATATAATTAGACGCGTCTTTAATGCTGATACTGCAATTCAAAAAAAGTGGTGGCGTCGAACTAGGTTCAGTGTCATGGGCTCCCCTAATATAAGTACCATTTATACATACGGTTCATCAAGCCAGTCATAACGATCACAGTGATCTACAAATCTAAAGCTTATAGTGTGGGAAATCTACCGGGTCCTTGTATGGAGACCTCGCATTAATTCCTCAGTCGATTATTCTTTTGCTAGGATGTAGTAATAGGTCATTACAAACACAAAGCACTATTTTTCCAAAAAAAAACAGTATGTCAGTTTTGGTATTTTTACAAAAATGTACAAAAAGCTTAATACTTTGTACTGGAATTTTTCTCAGGGTATATTTTTTTCACTAAACAAATTATTTTGATTACTGACAGATACTGTCAAAAAAATAAATTCAAATAAAAATGTCACTTTTATTCAAAAGTAATTGGTAACACTCGTCATTTTGTTTGGAAAATTTCTCAGTCAGGTTTGTAGCAGTGGGTGTTACGTTAATCTTATTTTAGCATAATATTTACGAATATCCAAAAAAAATTCTAAAAATAAAATTGTTATTACAGTATATTTCATAAACTTTATAGAAAATTCCTCAGCCTGGTTTCGTTTTTTATTCACGTAAGGTAGTCAATTCAACAGCCACAACCGAAATTTCCAAAAAATATTCCACATACAATACGTCAAATCTTGAAATGAAAAATTTGTCTAGCCTTTTAAAGCGAGTGAGCACGCAGTAATATGTCGTCGTGCTTCAGCTATTGAGTCCAGTTTAGCATGCGCGGCTACGACTCAGCTATGCTTGCGTCATAGTGAAAAAAGTGGAGTAAGTTACTTCAATTATATAATTGTCTAATTTCATATTTGTACTTAACTCGTATCATTATCATTTTAATAAATATTTTGATGGCGTATTATTAATTAAACAATTTAGTATTTAATTGAAGCATCAGAGTATCATTGCCTCACTAAATAGAACACCATCACCACTACTCGCCAACAGATGACGCTTGTAGTGTCATAATACACACAATGCAGCCGCATGCACCGATACAACTACGCTTCGACACTAGTCACGCCGCCTACCAACAGATGATACATTGATCGAGTTATATAGATGCCGCTAACGTTTGTTCAACGCAGAAACATGACCCTCGGCGCATTGCCGAGGACTTTTTGAGAAACGCCCTACCGGTCTCAAGGTACGCATGCTATATGCCTCAACTAAGTTTGAGCATTTTAGTGTTGTGACACTAAGCCACTAGGCCAGTAATTTGTCCTAAGGGCACACCCTTAGGACAAATTACTGGCCTGGTACACATCTACCTAGCTGGGTAGTACTCGGCAAGTAATCACTAGAGAGAAGAGAGTACATGTAAATTTCTAAAGCAATAAATTGTATCCCATCAAAAACATTACATGTACAATAATGCCAGCCTCGCAACGCAGTTCTCCTACTTCAAAAAATAATGAGGTCTAATGTAAAACCAAGCCGGTGTTCCGTGGTTTACTAACAACATGTCATTGTGATCTTTTGAATATTAGATGTTTATATTTTTATAATAAAAAGAAACAGAAAAAATAACTTTGTTTCTGCATATATTTATATGGGATTACAATGTTAACTGTGCGGTTTATAAAACTAGAGAACCCGGGATATTGCGGTATGTTTTAATTTTCAGTGGCTTTATAGTCTAAGAGTTAACCCTAGAAGTTAGAAGTGTTCAAAATTTGGAGCTTGTGGGACTGTTAGAAGTATTTTAGATATACGATGATCGTAATCAGTGAGTCAGTGACAAAATTAAGGAATTTTGACTTGCAATAGTTCTTAAAGTATATAGTGAAATTCAATGATATTGGGATCTTCCTTGTATTATGGCCTCTTTGTCACAGAAATTTCAGCGTTCTAGCTTTATCGATAACAGAATTAGAGGGGGGTCGAAAATGGCCTGAATAGCTTCGGAAAAAGGATGGTTCGGTCGTGCCTTTGTTTTGCTCGACTTGGCAGGGGAACTGCCGTGCCCACAGATCTGGTACGCGCGACTTTTTGTCGTCGCCCCCCGCCACCCCGCTAGAGCGATAACCATAGATTTCTTCATAACGGGTATATCAAGACATATGCGAAACAGCGCATTTGCCAGATGAATTTTATAATGAAGAAGAATTCTTTATTTTACCCAAATTTAAACATAAGTTGTACTTATAAATGACGCTTAAATAAGATTTATGTCTGTTGTGTAATTCACCTGTGACAACTGTATTTTTTTCTCTGTGTGTAATATTTAATTATTTCTTTTGGTATAAGTCGAAATACGAGTAGATGTCATATGCTTTAGAAAAAGTGACCAAGTCCTTCAGTATCCGAGGCGAGGCCAGCAGGCAGCATCTTTTTTTTTTTGGCATCTACCTATGGTTGATTTTTGACATTCAATGACATAACATGCAATAGAATCAACATTATTGTACGCCAAACACTGGCCATTGTCATGTGTTGTTTCGTAGGTACAATAAATTATTTGTATCTGTATGGATCGAAGCGAATACTTACTCCGAAGACCGGATAACCACATAGTCTCCGCTGGCAATCTACTATACGAGTAGATGTCATATGCTTTAGAAAAAGTGACCAAGTCCTTCGGTATCCGAGGCGAGGCCAGCAGGCAGCATCTTTTTTTTTGGCATCTACCTATGGTTGATTTTTGACATTCAATGACATAACATGCAATAGAATCAACATTATTGTACGCCAAACACTGGCCATTGTCATGTGTTGTTTCGTAGGTACAATAAATTATTTGTATCTGTATGGATCGAAGCGAATACTTACTCCGAAGACCGGATAACCACTTATCCACATAGTCTCCGCTGGCAATCTACTGGCAGTAGGATGTCGGGTCGCCCCCCCAAACCCGCAATACAAAGAGGCGATAAGTTGAGACAGATGTAGCCTAAGCCGGTCTCGGCTAGAAGTTGCCGTTTAGGATCGTGGCAAGTGCAAAACTTTTATGCGAGCCCTATGTCCCTAATGAAGGACAACAGGAACAAATTTTCGTCACCACAGTTACATTAGTGACCGATTGAATAAATCTTTTTGTAAAAATCTGTTTCAACTTAAAGAAAATCACAATTTCCAAAAATTTACAAAATGGTTTTATTTGTTCCATATGACTAGACCCCGTTTTCAGTGGTGAAACTTTAATGAAAATGCTAGGGTTGGCATAGCACATTTTAATATTCTTAACATGACGTATATATATTTTGATGTAAGCTATATACTTGTTTTATTTATACAGGGTGGAAAGATAAGTCGGGCCCTGGAGGGAAACTACCTTAAAACCTTGAGATAGCTCAATTCGCTCAAACGAGACATTCTTTTATTTTTCCTAATAACTAAAACTGAATTCACAGTTTATTTCTTAATTTTCACTTTATTCCATACTAATTGTATGAAAAATATTATTATTATTATTTATGTGTTCTCTTGTGCCCTAAACTTGGTTGGTATTCAGAAGTTTTTTATCCTCGTTGGAAACAGGATCGATTGGCATCAATTGTCATAAAAAATATTTATGACAAAAATTACAAAATAAATACTTTTTTTGAAAACTGTACTCTTTTCCAAAAATTTGTAAATGCAGTTATGTCCCTTTAAAGAAATTAAAGAATGTTTCCTTTCAGTGAATTGAGCTATCTCAACGTTTTAAGGTAGTTTACCTCCAGGGCCCGATTTATCTTTCCACCCTGTATATTAAGGCAAAGGACTTTAACGAGGTTTAATTTGGTATATAAACTCCATAATAGTTACTTAATTGTATTTTTTTCGGCAATTATGATTGATGTCATATTAATCACTTAATTGTTTATTCAGTAAAAGTATGGATTTCCTGAATAATCTTGCCTCAGTTTCTCAGTCTCAGCGACGCGGAAATGGTTACTAAATTTAGTATAACTGTGCAATAGATACCAATTTTTTCGAATAGGTAAGCCTGGTAAGCGTACCTATTAGATTATAATTTTCTAATAAATAAATATATATATATTTTTTTTCAGTAACATGATACAATTGTGCAAATGCATATACATTTTAAAGTAAGGTGACTAAGATTCGTGTTAAAACGTGTTAGATCGTATATATATGACGGTTCCTAGGATGAAATGGTCACAGTATTCAAAACAATTATGACAAGTGGAAAAAGATGGCCAAAAAATGAATTGTATTGCACAAGCGATAACCAGACATCAGAGTTACGGAAAATGTTACCTAATGAAAATACCATCTCAACGAATGTAACCTTTTTGTCATGGAGCGGTGATATAATTGAAAATTATGTTTTTTTTTTAATATGTCACATGTTGTACTCGAAATAAAATATTGTGTGACAACCCTATGATTCGATATCATTAAATTTTCACCACTGATAACGGAGTCTGCATGTGACACATCTACACAACACGCATGCATTTTAAAAATGTGTCAAATATATTACAACTGGCGTACTTTTTTATTTACACTGTGACTAGGCGTTTAGCACCACTACAAATTATATCAATTAAGATAAAATTACTAACAGTATGGGGGTATCAATGTAGTGTTAATGTATATTTTAGTAACGTGCAAAACCATAAAATTAAACTTTTTCTTTGAGTTTATTAAAGAAGATAACGAGAACGCTGCGCATGGCCCCTCGCATCCCCGCTCCCGCGTCCTGCACGTGCGCATTCCACTAACGAGTGAAATATTAGGTATCTTTATTTGTGACATGATTTAACTTTTTAATACGCAGGATATTTTTTTGGATTTTTGTACAGTCGCAAGAAAACTCTTAAAGGAAATATAATTTAAAAAAAATATTGACGGAGCAATATTCTACTGCGAATAATAAGCAAATTTTTATACTGAAAAAGTTTGATGATGAAATTTTTGGTTTTTTTTTGTCATACGTAGAATACATACATCTAATGTCACTTCAGTAAAAAAAGACGGAGCAAATTTCCGATGTGAGTTACACAAAAAAAATATTTTTTATAAAAAAATATGTTCAGTTATGGATTTTTTTTTTTGATACTTTTAACATTGGTTACATACATCAAGTCAATATTTCTAGTGCAATAAAATTAGACAGAGCATTTTTCCAAACGTAAATATAGACGATATAAGAGTTTAGATAAAAAAACCTAAGAAGGACAATAGTTTTTTTTGGAAAAATATATATATACCATCTACTCCTGACACTTTATCATGCTGTAAAGTTTTTTTGGACTGAGGATATAATGCGAGGTCAACCCCTCTATTGCCTGGCCTATTACCCCTACTGATGAGTGCGTGACATTCTTAGTAAAAAGTATATAAGTAGCAGATGTGCAATAGAGCTCAAAAGTAAAATCTAGACCGCCTATCTCGCTGACGCACGCGTGCCAGACCCCTAAGAAGTCCGCGTTGTATTTACCAGCATTTTGAAGGTGCTTCGGAAGCGATATTAAATAATACCGGAGGCTGCGCTCGTGCCAGTCTGATTTGACAGTGCGCGAGAGAAGGCTGCATAAAGGCTGTAGTGACCGCTATACTTTACGGCGCGAAACAGATACGGTGAGTTTATTTTTTTACGCAACATAACGCTCTGCTGTAATAGTGCCGAAAACTTGATAGTTTCACTTTCATATCAGCCAACAGGATTTTGATGGCAATGATGGTATTTGGATTTTTAAAGATAAAAAATTGTGACATTCACTGTTTCATTAAGTTTAAAAATAGACATAAAGAAAATTTAGTTTCGTATAATTAAATTTTTTTTATAACGTTTTCGATATGACAATTACCTACCTACGAACTTTTCTAGTCATATTATCTTTCTAGTTTAAATATTATCATTTATCGTATTAAGGATGATTCACGCTGCTCTGTTTCGAGTCTACACGACACTTTCGGCACTTCATTTTGTATAAAAAAGTGTCGTGTAGGACGCGGAACGGAACAGCGTGCACCATCCTTTAGTTGTTACTCGATAAGGTCGTTGTGGTAACAGTGGATCAAGTGTACACAGTGAAAATCGCTATATTTACAAAAAATATAATTTGGTAAAAACTATATCTGTGTCACGATGTGCTTTCGGTCGGCCCTTTCAGCCATTTTAGTCAGCGCGCCATTGCGCCTTTGAGCCGTCGCATACACGTCTTAGGATAGGTTTATGTCTTGCGCCGTACCGAGAATGGGGTTGGCAATTGTCAACAGTACCCGTCACTAGTTTTGTTTTATGGGATTCGGCTTAAAGGGCTACCATCGAGGTAAAAAAAAAACCGGCCAAGTGCGAGTCGGACTCGCGCACCGAGGGTTCCGTACAAACCTTTACAACTTAAAGGTATTATAGACCTGAGTATTTGATATGAATTTCAATTTAATACCTCTACGCGTTTACGAGGAAAAAGGTAGTAAGTTTAAAATTTTCAAAAATATTTACTGTATGATTTTACTAAAAATTTTGACTTTTCGTAATTTTTCCTTTGTCTGTACTATATGAAGTTTCTTCGTGCCAAGTTTCAAGTTTCTGAGTTTACGGGAAGTACCCTGTAGGTTTTGAGTTTCTTGCGAGTACTCAGTTTCAAAATATGCGACTTAAATTGCTATTTCTTTTGATTGCGTTGACATAAAAGTTTGGTTTTGCTACATTTGAAAGGTGCTATAGCCCTGAGTATTTGACATGAATTTCAATTTAATATCTCCACGCGTTTAGGAGAACAAAGGTAGTAAGTTTAAAATTTAAAAAACTGTTTTTTGTATGATTTTATTAAAAATGTCTACTTTTTGTAATTTTTCCATTGTCTATGCTATATGACGTTACTTCGTGCCAAATTTCAAGTTTCTGAGTTCACGGGAAGTACCCCGTAGGTTTTGCGAGTGCCGAAAAACTAAAATTTGCAGCATAAACGAATGTATCTTTTGATTGCGTTGGCTTTTGAGTTTGATTTTTTCACAGCTCCAAGGGACAATAGACCTGAGTATTTAGTATAAATTTCAGCTTGATACCTCCACGCGTTCCTGAGAAAAATGGTCTTGACAGACAGACAGACAGACAGACAGACAGACAGACGGACAACAAAGTGATCCTATAAGGGTTCCGTTTTATCCTTTGAGGTACGGAACCCTAAAAACAAGAATTTGACACTGTTGGTAGGTTTGACAGGTACAAGCTATGCTGGCGCCATCTGTATACATCGCCCGGCGAATTCCATTAGGACAACAAATAAGTTTTGATATTTTCTATTCACAAATCTATTTCTATTGTGTCCCTTATGAATATTCTCAGTAGATAACTATTAATTAAACTTTATTTTCAATGTAAAGATGATGATACCTCTTGTCATTTATATTTTTCTCGTAACGGTGTAATAAATTTGAAATGTGTTGTGGGGACTCAGTGGATCATGGGGTCATCAAAATCGTAGGGAATGATTTTTTTGATCGCAGTATCCACATACTGTTTAAATTGTAAGTATGTTTCAATAAGTAAAAACAAATAAGTAGACTTTGTTTTAATCAATAGAAACTTTACCCACCTCCGGATCCATTGTGTATACATAGGTATAGGTCCACAGTGGATCAAGTTCCATTTTTAGGGTTCCGTAGTCAACTAGGAACCCTTATAGTTTCGCCATGTCTGCCCGTCCGTCCGTCCGTCCGCGGATAATCTCAGTGACCGTTACCACTAGAAAGCTGAAATTTGGTACTAATATGTATATCAATCACGCCGACAAAGTGGTAAAATAAAAAGTGGAATTTTTTTTTTATTAGGGTACCTCCCCTATACGTAAAGTGGGGAGTGATTTTTTTTTTCATTTCAACCCTAACGTGTGATATATTGTTGGATAGGTATTTAAAAATGAATAGGGGTTTACTAAAATAATTTTTTGATAATGTAAATATTTTCGGAAATAATCGCTCCAGAAGTAAAAAAAATGTGTCCCCCCCCTCTAACTTTTGAACCATAAGTTTTAAAAATATGAAAAAAATCTCAAAAGTAGAACTTTATAAAAACTTGAAAATTATTTTGAACTTGATAGGTTGAATAGTTTTTGAAAAAAAAATTAAAAAATAATTTCTGAACTAAGTTTGTTTTAACCGTATAAGCAGGTGTTTATTGTACCTGTAATTTCTACAAAATCACAATGAAATGACGTGCTTTCAAAAACTCTTAAGTGGGGACACTTACTGTGACGGACAGAAAACTAGGGAACCCTACACTGAGCGTGGCCCGACACGCTCTTGGCCAGTTTTTTTAATTATAAATTACAACTACACGGTTAAAGATTCAAGAGTAGAAAGAAGGACAGTTCCTATCTATGACAAATATATAACCAATAAATCTACGGTTCAAACTTTTTACTTAAGTTTAAACCTCCTAACTAATAAAGTGAAGTAAGTATCTACGTTGCTCTAAAAAAGGTGATTCACTGTTACCACAATGACCCTACATAAATAGGAGAAAATTCAATAAATAACATTGCTTCTCTCGCACCTATTACGAAACTATTTAAATCACCTAGTGTGTGATGTAGATGTTATTCCTACATATATTTCCACATCTATAACATGATAAATTACCTACTAATTATACATTTATTCATTCATATCGTAGGTATAAATCTATACAATGATAATAACGGTTAGAGTAAGGTCGCAATTATTATACCTAACATAACCACAGAGAAGTAGGTAGGTAGGTACATAGTGTACAGTCACCGGCAATAGTATATTCCTAGACGAAGGCCGCAGTCATATGTTACACGCTCTTATTTATAGGGTCATAAGAGTCTGCCACATATTTTTGCCACCTTCTTGTAGGAAGATACTATTGCCGGTGACTGTACATAAGTACCATAGATATATATGGATAGCCATAATAACAATAAGCTAGGAGTGTCACACTCGCATATAACGTAAAAAATATTGTAAAGTTATATTACGAGAAGCTTTGAAGAATACCTCAACATTTAATAACAACATTATATCTTTAACTAGCTTTTGCCCGCGGCTTCGCTGGCGTTATATTCGGGGTAACACGGTTCCCCTTTCCTGATTGCCCCCCGTAATGCTCCATACAAACTTTCACCCCCCATTTTAGGGAAGTGGGGGGGTTAGAAAGAGACAAAAAGTAGCCTATGTCACTCTCCATCCCTTCAACTATCTCCACTTAAAAAATCACGTCAATTCGTCGCCCCGTTTGACGTGAAAGACGGACAAACAAACACACACATACACTTTCCCATTTATAATATTAGTATGGATAACAACATTTTTTTTATATTTAGTGGGGTGGGAGCTGCCCCTCCCTGTCCCCCCTTGACGCCGCCCTTGAGTCTGCACCTCCTCCTTTGCCACTCTTGGTAATCTACCTAATTTCACATGTGTTAAACAAACACCGATCAATAATTTGGTGTTTGTATATTTGTATTGTTGCTCGTTGGCGTGAAAAAACAAAACAATAGACAGTACAGTCAAAAGGCCATTTTTTCAATCTGCATGCATTACTATGAGGTACATTATTTCTACCATTTTTTTCTTTTGCTGAGTGTAGGTACTATCGCCCACACTGTTAAATGCCCATCGGTGGACCTTATGCCTTTTGTAATAAGGTCCACCGATGTACAGTTAGTGTTGCTGCATGTACTGTGCCAGCCGAAAGCCGAAGCGGCCCAATTAACTTTCTCTGACAACGCGAAATAGCGATTAGGCACCCAAATTGTTTTACTACCACAACAAGTTATGTAACGCAAAAAATAATCGTCTGCATCGAATTTGGCGGTTTGAATATAACTACTTATACTCAAGAGGAATGGAAACGTGGAATTTTCCACACAAAGTGACTTGTTTTCTTCGCAGCCGTGTAAAGTCATACGAAAGGGATACAATGATAAGTGTGTGACTGGAAAATGCAGTTTTTTTTGTAAAGAATAAAGACCGTAGAGTATAAATTTCGAGCTTTCGTTGCATGTGTACTAATAACAGGAGATTGAAAATAGATCATTCATTTTCAACTCCAAACTTTTACGTAATTTCTTTCGAAAATAAAAATTTGTAGTTCTTACAAAACCCTCCCCCCCCCCCCCCCATCCTCTTTAAGATTTAATAGAGATTTTGCAAATAATCCTATATAATTCACAACACTTCCTTTCCGCACAAACTCCAAACATATAGTTACGCGTGCAAAAATAAGTAAATATGTAGGAGCCTATTTAATATTTTTATGATTGTTTTTTAACTTTGCTTTAATGATATTTCTATGTCAATAGTATGGGGAGGCCGGAAAGCTTGCTATAGGTATATGGGCAAGTCCTTGAGGGCTAATCCATATAAAAGATACAAGTTCATATACATATAGTGCTTCCGGATGAGGCATTATATGACATTACAGTGATTTTCACGACTACCGCGAGGAAACAAATGAATACTCGTATTTCAATTATGTAAAGCCAGGTAGTGTCCAATCCAATATCTAGAGTTAAAGAAAAAACTTAATGGCTTTTATTTGCCAAATATTTTGAATACTGGTAAAAAATAATTGTATACAATAGTGACATATTTAAGCTTTTGAATCTCGTAGCTTATTTATGTGATGTGATTAAATCATTGTTGGACGAATGATTCAGGTGACAACGATTGTAGTTGATCTAATCCCTAATTTCTAGCTTGAATTTACACCATTTATTGTCAGATTTCAGAGTAGTGGTGTATTTTTTTTCTTTTAGATGACCGTCTGATACCTTATTAAGTAGGGTATTAAGAGTAGGTATACCAGGAAACAAATTTTCTACACTATAATTTGAAGTAAGCGTGTTTAGAAACCGTGGAGATATTTGGTAGTTCCATAATAATCACCGCAATTGGTGGAAGTTGGAACAAGTGCTCTCTATGTATAAACTATTTTTATTGCATTGCGGTACAAAAAAAAACATAAGTATTAGACTTAAAGCTTATATTTGTGAAATAACAAAATTTTAATCCTGAAGACCTAAGGAACAGTCAGCAGTAGCATAAGTAGCTAAGCAGGCGGTTATATAAGTGCTTGACACGATTTAATTGTCAAGAAAATCATTTGGAAAATACTCTATAGGTAAGTTTATAATTGTCATAGGTGTGTCTATAATATTTGAAGAGTTCCCTCGATTTCTCCTGGATTCTATCATCAGATCCTGACCTGATGACGATGGGATCAACTGTGAAGTATACTCTTTAAAAAAAAACAAATCGGTCCAGCAGTCTTTGAATAACCGGTGAAATAACATGAAAAACATTACAAAAAAAAAACAAACAAAGATTCCCACGAATTCCTCCGTAGTCTTGAAGTCGGTTGACAAGAGCTTGACAAGATTAGCCTTTTCTGCTTCTGACTATATCATAATATCACTAACGATGAACCCAACAATATCTTCGACCATATTCGTGTTATTTGTTTATTATGGCACAAGACGGAATGGTAAAATTATTATTGGTACAGTTAATTATTGTAGAACATATGTAACGATTTGGTTTAGTTTATAGCCTCGTTAATCAATTAGGAAATGTGCTCTAGTAAGTATAATGTTCTTCGAGTTCATTGTAATTATAACAGACGTAACTCGTTGTTATCATTATTTTACGACTATTTAGGTAACTAGTGCATGGACCCCACATGACGCCAAAAACTTATGATGATTTTGGTCAAAATAATGCCTTACATAATTAAAATAACGGGTAATTAAATCGTCACAATCACTGAGACATTCTCACATGTGTCAAACAAGTAACTAGTGTTCTCGCATGGATTAGAAACACATGGTGTCGCAGTTTAATATTAATAAAAATAATAAATGTCACACAAATCACTATAGTAGAAGAGTAGCAGTAGTTAAGGAAAATAAGACTTTTATTCGAACCCGGGACGTCTGCTTCGTAGACAGCGTCACTACCGACCGACTGACTATATAGGCTAGGAGAGTTAAAAAACTAGCATGTGGAATAGGAGTCCACTGTATTAGGTACCTCCTTATATTATATGACAATGGGTACAGTCACCGGCAATACTATCTTCCTACACGAGCCCGCAAAAATATGTGACACACTCCTATGGCCCTAATAATAAGAGCCGTGACACATATTTTTGCGGCCTTCGTGTAGGAATATAGTATTGTCGGTGACTGTCCCTCTATACATATTTTATCAGCACTATCACCCCGAGTGCCAAGCCCTACGTTTGAAACATAAAAATAAATCAATCATTGGATTGGTAGATATTGATTTAAGCCTTCTTTTTTTTCTTGCTCATAGGACATTAATCTCTTATACCCAGTTTCGGTGTCGCCGATCTTTGACTATTCTCAATATGACAATAACTGCACAGCGAAAGTTAAATGCAATGCGATTTTTTAACTTGGTTGAAAAAAGAAGGCTGGAAATTAGTTGATTTCTGTGAAGTTTGGTTAGGCTTGGGGTGTAGGGTGTAGTAGGTACGACGGTAGCGGCCGTAGAGCGGGTAGGCATATGGGTGGGGGGATATGTTGAAAATGAGCTTGACATAACATTATTAATCAAGAGAGTGACAAATTCAGTTAGGACACTTCATCCGCAAATCAGCTGACTGTATATATGCAGCACTTATCAGCAGGCTTATGATCGCAGCGGGATGATGCGGATTCATATAAATAAAAGCTAGGCTAGAGGAATCTGTCATTTATATGTCACGGTATCCCGCGACAACCTGCTGCGATAATAGGCCTGCAGAAACCCTATTGGACATGCTGAGTTGTAACATGACACGTGGATATCCATGCGATATCATTGCTTGTTTGACACATAGTACGATACACTGCTAAATACGTACCCACATTATGAAATAATTCATTAACGAATTGGATACTATTACTTTAACGGCCTCGTAGCCTAGTCGGTAGAGACACGGCCTATGAAGCAGGAGAAGCTTCGAATCCTGGTCAGAGAAATTATTTCGTGTTTATCACAGATATATGTTCCTGAGCTGTGGATGTTTTCTATGTATTTAAGTGTTAATCTATATCTATCTATTACATATATCGTCGCCTAGTAGGTTCAACACAAGCCTTATTTAGCTTCCTGTGGGACTAGGTTGATGTGTGTAAGATGATCCCACATAATATATAATTTAGTTATTTATTTATTTACTACCACTACTACATATCGTTGACGTCGACTGTACTAGAATGTGTCATGTCAAGGGGTTCACTAGCGACTATCAGTTTTCGTTCGAACTGGGCCCTGGTAAGTATTGCCTCTTCATTGTACTACCGGCTCGGCTGTAAAAATACATACCACACTATGAATTAATTAATTCATGAATTAGGTATACAATTCTACAGCTGATAGTACCATGACTTTGTTATCTGTCATTCAATCTGTTGAGTTTCGTTAAGTCTCTGCATTGGGCGGTAATTTAATACGGTGATGCATATGTAAACAGACAATACAAAATGAAACATGATAAATTTATTATTGTAAGTCTGAAGATTTTGTAATGACAAATAATACCAAATTTTTACCTTTTGTCTATTCTGAACTGCGACCAGACTTATAGAAATACGCGCTCGTGTTTTTTTTGCAAACGCATTAAGTAATGTAAGATGAATACGGTCTAAGAAAATGACTGCACATTTTTGATGTAAGTAGTTCAATTATATTAAGAACTTCTCATTGGAAAATAAGTGTATAAACCACTGGGTATTAATCATTAGACGTTTACTGTGGGTTTCGACCACTTGCATAGATTGCTTGTCAAAATCTGGTACCGCGACTGAATTCATTAACTATAGCCTTTACATCTGGCTTCCTCTTTAAGTACAACATGCCTAATTAAGTGCTGTATTAGAAAGGAAATGATGACATTGATTAGGTAGGTATATAAATAATATAAATTAGTAAATTTGAAGATTTTTATATTAATAACCTTAGGGATGAAGATATTCAAAAGGAAAAGATTGTTTAAATAATGCTACGTTTTTTTAATGTTTATTACAAAAGCCTAGTCCATACTCTAAATTGTTCAAAGAGATGAATATAACATTGATTATCAATTTTTACGTGCAATAATCTTAATTGGCCTCTGGCAATATAATCGTCACGAATCCAGAGGTCGATTCAAGGCAGTTACGTTTTCTTAAGCGAGCTTAACTGCATAAAAATAAAATGTTGCGATGTTAAGGGCTATATATAGCCATCGGCATTGGCACATTAAATTAATATCGCTAAAAGAGTGTCTCTACATTTTTGTTCCAGCGATGTGTTACGAAATCTGTATTACTTTCGCAAAGCATGGCTTCGTGGGCGACCTACTCGCACTCACTCACCAATATCAGGGTCGGTAGAAATATCGGGTGTCTATCTCCAACGCTTACAGAGCGTAGGCCTCGAGAAAGAAACTGAAAAAGTAGTACATAGCCTGTAGATGTGTAACAACTTTCCGTACCATAAACTGACCGTCTCTAAACCATATTTACTTAGATAGGATAAGCCCATTATATTCTCTAGTTTGGAACTGAAATAATAATTGGATTGGGTAGACATTAGGTACTAAATGAGATACCTATAAATTATTGTATTAAAACACAGTTTCAGTGAGATTAGGGTAGCTAGCTATTTAGTGACTGGAATAAACTTTAATTGACGCGTGATGCCGATACTTTGTAGATCTGCGTAGACTCATTTCGTCGGAATTAAATACTCTTAGGGCAATACGAACAACGTCAACAGGCGCCGAGGTCGAGGTCCGATATAGTAGGTATGGCCTACCGTTTGTGTCAGTAAAAGTAAACAAGATTATGGCGTACTGTGGCAAGATTTTTTACATATTGGGTGACATTAGTAGTTATAACTACGTGTCACAATCACAAGGAGACGAATAGATTTCCGAATATAAAACACTTAGTAGACTAGATACTATCTGAGGCTTAGTAGGGGTCCCGCCAAGTTGAGCGATACAAATAACAAGGGCACAGTCATATCATTTTTCCCGATGCTATTCGGGGTATTTACGACCCCCTCATATTATGCAACTAGACTAAAGTTTATATTTAGAAGTTGAGGCGAATGCTTAATTTAAATAATATTTCCACCTTATGCAACCGGTGAACGTCAGTCTGACCCCGGATTAAATGGTCATTGCCCAAGTCTCCAAAAACTACTTTACTTACATATTTTTATGCACATCGGTCTTTAATCTCCGACATGGTTCTTGAAGCAACGATTTATTTATTTTGCTATGATTCATTATTTTTTATTGCCTGTTATTTTAGAAAAGCATTTTAAAATAATGCAAACAAACAGAAGCAAAATTTTATAAGGTGTTTTGTAAATTGTAATTGCTACTTATTTCATATACGTGCAAAGTTTAATATGAAACCGGGAAGTGGGTCAATTTTAACCTGCAGCATTATAAATAGTTACAAATCAACATATATATCTATTAGCCAGTCAAAGTTGCCCCTTTGTACAGTCGACGTCAAATATATGTAAACACTAGCACCATATTACAAAGGCTTCAGGTGAAAAGGTGTATACATATCTTTGGCGTCGACTGTACCATTGGTATTGTTATATTTGTATCACTGGCTGAAAGTCTGAACGAAGACATATGTTTAGACCTCCGACCTCCGGAGCCTAAATATAAATAGCAATAACGGAACCCGACTACATACCTATATAAAAATATATATAAAAAACGAAGATTCCAATGAATAAAGCTCGTCCTTAGAAATTTGAAGTCGGATAAAAAGTATCCGAAAAAATAGTCGCGATTTCGAATAGCAGTTTGTTTCGGATCTAACAAATATGAATTCGTTGTTTTTAATAGTTGCATCTGTTTTGGTACCCATTTCTGGAATAACCTCAGTTACCTACTTAAGAATAGCCACTTTAGACCTTTATTACCAAATATCGTGGTTCTTGTGGACGAGTTTAGTGAAGTTGCTCACTTTGTCGATTTATATAGACACTTCATTTTTTTTCTCTAATAATAGTTAGCGAATATTGAGTAGTTTTAGGATATCCTTAAAGCCCCCACGGCCTCCCCCGACGGCCTCACTTTGTCGATATACCCTAGGGTATATCGACAAAGCCTCTTAACTTTAGTAGACGTTTATGAATAAGAGCTCTTATTCATAAACGTCTACTAAAGTTAAGAGGCCTCTGATAATCGTTTGTCCCTTTCCGTCCAACCTATATGAGGGAAAGGGACAAACGATTATCAGCGATCTCTTAACTTTAGTGGGCGTTTATGAATAAGGGGGATAGTGTTTTAGTATGTACTGTTTTAGTAAGGGCCGTTTTCTCTGGACTGACTTTATTACTATCATTTCGATTTCTAGATCCGGACATCTGGCAGCTGTAAAGTGGTGGAGGTCAAAGAATGCAAACCACTTTAAGAATACAAATCCTAGAGTTCTGGTTTTGATGCAGTATTATGAGAAATTATATAAATAATTAGATAATATCATTGCCAAAACTTTCTGGTGGAGCAAAGTAGTCCAAGACGACGTATAATGTAATTCATAGTTCGTCGCCTGCTGTTTCTGTTTCCGAAATTAATATACGCAATGTTTTTTGTTGTAATGTTAAAATATAGGCCCTGTCCTATACCTGAGACAACTACGGCAGTTTTTACCTATTTTGGTATTACTATTTTCTTATTCAAAAATTTTGTTAGTATGTCACTCTAATTTCCACCCATTAAAAGCTGCCAGATGCCTGGATCTAGCAATAAGGATAGTGTAGCAATCTAACTAGGCGGGTTTTGTTGCTCTAATTATTGTGTCATATATGACGTGGCCAGTTCTTAGTCCAACACGCTATTACAGGCTGCAGCAGAAGTGTCTAAGCCCCTGCTTCATGACAGAACACCTCCCCAGGTGTTCATGAAGATCTTGACACGCTTGTGATATCCAAGAATGTCGTGTCCACTGAGGTTCGAACACTTCGTCCGCTTAGCCTAGCCACTTGGTAACTGTACGTAGGCCATTCCATGACCGAGGCCATACCTAAACAATATTTTCTATCAGTATTTTCGTTTTTTTACATTAAATTTGCATCTCTGCGCGTGATATTCGTTACCTACCTCTTAAATAATTGGTTACTACCCAAGTAGCACACTAGCGGTATAAGCAGACATTATACCGCTTAAAGGTTGTACAACAGCGGTTTAATAGAGTTTGTATACTCCTTAAGCTATATATAAGGGTTATAAATAACTTCAAGAAGGCTAAGGTGGTATAATCGCGATACAATAGTCAAAGTAACGGCTTTGACGGTATAAGAGAGTATTACAGCGCTTTTGTACCTGCATCAGCTGCATAAGAGAGGTATAAGGATCCCATATAACTCTATAAAATCTAAAGCGTTATAACAGACTTATAAGCCTGTGATACCACTTAAAGAGTTACTAGAGTGTTAATACGTAGGTTAAAGCGGTACAATAGAGATATTGAGATCCATTTTACCACCTTTACCGTAGTAGAGTATTATAACTCCTTACTATCTCTTAAAGTGGTATATCTAGGAATAATGACGCCTATTCAGAACTATAGCCTGCGTTTTTCTCTCTTATATGAGTAAAGGAGTTCTTAACCTCTTCTTAAATCCTAAGGCTCTACAATAGCGATAACTATAGCTATAGTAGATCCTTAGCCTCTAATATAGCGATTACTATCGCTATAGTAGATGCTTAAAGCAGTTACTATCGCTATAGTAGATCCTTAGGCTCTACAATAGCGATTACTACCGCTAACACAGTTATATTTAGTAGCGATAGTAGATGCTTAAAGCTGTTCTAACAAATCGCCATTGCTATTTTAATGAAATTTGTATTTAAGTATAGATTTAATATATTACTTTTCTTATATAATACACTATAATATCCAACATACACACTTTGAATTTGCATATAATGGATTTATAAGCTTATCACAAGGCTCTGTCTGACATGTGTGAACCATTTCAAGATTACGTTTAATTTTACAATACACTTCAATATATTTTTACAATGCAGATTTTACGATTTCGAAGGGCGCGTGAAAAATATAACTAGATTACGGTATACTTTGACAGTAAACTGATGTTCGCACAAATAATTCAAGTAATCAAGTAAAAAAGCATACTTTAGGACTGCTATATGTATAATATCATTATTTTTTAACCACCATGTTGTGATGTGCGCCATGCATATCACAACTTATGACACCGCACACTTTCTAGAACGTTTTTACATTTTATTATATACAATTTAGGATGTTTATATCACTAATTTCAAATCAATAGGAGATAGAAAACCCTTTAATTTGCATAATAGAGTGACAGTGCCGCTTAAACCTCTATAAGAGGGGCATAGAGGTGTCTTATAACTCTTATTTTTATTTTAGCTCTTACGATCGCTCTTCACGCGCCATTATAACTCCTTTAGCTCTTACTACCGCTCTTCACGCGCCATTATAACTCCTTTAGCTCTTACTACCGCTCTTCACGCGCCATTATATCTCTTAGCCATTTCTCTGTTGTATCGCTTAAGCTCGTATTAAAGCGACTCTAGCGATATATGACGCTTAAGCCTGTATAAACTGGGCCCTTTTTGGCGATATAGAACTTCTATATCGCTAATATGGAGCTTGCTTGTGCAGGCTTAGCCGTTACAAACATCCCTTATACCGCTCTTTTAGCGCTTATTTTAACTCTTGTGTGCTACTTGGGTAACTACAGTGGAACTTTCATCGAACTACGAGAGGTACCTAACCTACGTCAAGTCCGGTAGATAGGCATGCAATGTGTGTATAAACAGTTGGCAGTATTACATTAAGCAAACTTAACTTCTTACTAGCTGGGACCAATATTTAGTCACTATATTATTTGAAAAAAGTAACACTTGTATTGATAAAAATATTTACCTATTTTTAAATGTGACTTTTTCTATTTGTTTTTGCTTTCTAAGTTAGAACCAACGACATTCTCATTTATCAAATTGGAAACCATTATAGGTACATACATTTTTTTGTCATTTGCATACACTTTGAATTAAATCAGTTACCAATAAATATGTAAATAAATTTGTACACTGCGATTACAGTTTCTAAAATAATATTAACTACTGGTTTTTAGGGTTCCGTAGTCAACCCCCCCACTCCCCCCCCCCATTTAAGTATTGGGTTCAAAAAAAATAAAAAAGTTCATGGAAGTAAGGCCTGATGCTTTGAATGAAAACTATATTGAATAAAATCAGTTCAGCTTCAGCCATTTTTGAGTTATCACTCAAAAACGGAAAGTGCCGGATAGTAAAATGACGTAAGCGCCGCCAAATATCCCTTAATAAACGACCTTTTAAACAGATGTATTGTAACAGGACTACAGAACCCAACACTGAGCATGGCTCGACATGCTCTTGGCCGGTTTTTTTTTCATATTGTCACAATACTCGTATCGTTAAGTAAGGCCCTGACATTCTTCCTATTACTGAAGGTTGACCGTAGCGATTCACTTGGGTATTTACGATATTATGTACCTACTTATTAATATTAGCATACTTAGCGCTAAGTATTACCTGCACTAGAAAAAACGTAAAGATCTTTACTTTGCAACCGTGTTTTTGATTAAACAATAATAATGCATTTTGTTTACATAACTAATCATAATTCGTTTAAAAGTTTGTACAGAGAATCTACGTATTTAAACAATTAAAGGTGACCTGTATCATGCGAGTGGATCGGTATTAGTATATGCATTTTTTAATAATTAGCTTGTCTTACGAATTGCTTAACAACATATAGATACAAGTCATAAGTAAATCCAAAAATTAAAAACGATAAAATATAGAGATATCTGCGACGAATACAACTTCTTTAGGCATCAAGACCCTCGGCCCCTATGTCCTCTTTAAAGACAACAAAGAGGCTATGGATACAACCGGCGACCGTAGGGCTGCAGCTCGCCCTCTTCGCCCTCGCTATTGCAATACATCGGGGAAATGTTGCTGGCGTCTTCGGCACTATGCCGCGATTAGGGTTTAGTTTATGTATAGTTATGTGATAAATTGGATCTGTTTCGTGCATTAAAGATTTATATAGACGGAAATTATAAAAATAGTAAAAACGTAAAATAGAAATTGACACATTTTACGTTCCTTACGCAAGCAAGAATACGTTTAATATGTCATGTGAACAATGTAAAAGTCTGTAAAATATCAAACAGCAAATTTTCACATACTCGTCATACAGAAATAATTTAATGATAATTAATTACATATGTACCTACGTGTTTTATTACTAACACTCAGAATAAGATAGACATTTAAGCCTATTACTAACACCACGATCCTTTGTTAGTATGAATATCTAAGATATTATCGTGCATAAAACCTATACAGACTAACTCCTAATTCGAGTTATTCCTTCAAGAACAAATGAAGCCTGCTAAACGGGGGTAAAAAATACAAAGATATTACCTATTCCAAATCAGGACCTTCTGTTTTCGGATTAGTTACAATTAGGGCTCTATAGTTATAACCCGGGACCTCGGCATTCCAAAGGTATTTTATGAATACTTACCGGTATTCTCAGACCTAATACCGGGATCCCGGTATTCTAAATAAATGGCAAAATATTCTCAATTAATTACTGTATCACTGTTTACACACTGTAAACGCTAAGATATATTCTTTTATTATATTACACTACACACTAACGAAATTAACATTTTCTGCTAGATTTCACTTAAAAAACCTAAGGAAATCATGGGATACTAATACCCGGGAATTCCAAAATGTTCCGTGTTTCAATACAAAACATTATGAAAACTGGGTACTATTTATATTCGATTTGAAAAGTATGCTTAATAAATGTTTCTATTCATGTAAAAAATAAATGTAAAGTGAATGTTTCAAAATTTTACCACTTTATCGCATTTTACTTATTCATCAATTGATTCGAAGTCGGCTGGACTGATTGGGATTTGTCATCAGGTCAGGATCTGATGATGGGATCCTGAAAAAATAGAGGAAACGCTTCAACTATATCCCTTGTTTCGCGGTAACTTAAGCAACGTTTTTCTGATCTTTATAAAATTTGTTGGGGTTGTAGCAGAAATAAGTATAATTTGAGAGTTTGTATATGAGCAGGATCGATCATGGGGTTATAGAGCTATAAGTCGCGAAATGATCTTCATAAGGGTCTTGTCATATTGGTCAACTCATTTGGAATGCAACTAATCGCGAGTTTTCGGTTTGAGGCGGACTACTATTATAATACTTAGATGCTTTATGGAACTGATGACATAGACCACTGATGGCACAGATTGTTTTTTTTTTTATGGCTTTCTCCCGTTGTAATTTAGGCAAAGGGAATTGTGGCAATGACGACGTTTTTGAACTTGACACGCATAAAGAGAATGTACGGTGACAACGGATTGGTCGCTTTTATACTTTATTGTGACGTGCCACGGCACGCTAAAATGGTTTCATTCATAAATAGTGAAAAGTCTATAGACTATGGTCGATTTATGAACGAAACCATAGAGTTTTGCCGTGCCGTGGCACGTGACGATAAAGTATAAAAGCTACCATTGGGTTGTTTGTTATGTTATGACTGGCTAAGTGATGTCGTCGGTTCCTTATTTTTTTTTAATTAAGTGTCTTGAATAAATAAACGTCAACAACGTATAAAATTTTCTAATCATTTAAGTACCTACTAATCTTCGTACAAAAGACGAAAAGTTAGCATTTAATATAACTTAGGATTAGAGGTCAGGGATATTTTTTCATTGTTTGCGAGTCAAGATTGTTATTTAAAAAATTAAAACTTTGTCTCGTTTACGGTGGTAGTTAGGTGTATGGTGGGTTTTGAAGGAAGCTAGGTTATTTACGTCCATAACTATAATATATAAGGTGCTAACAAATTAGTCAAGGATATTTTTACCGCTGATAGTACTCGGTTCTCGGAGTATATTTAAGTATAAGACATCATAGTTTTCGTTATGTTTTTTTTTTTTTAAACTGGGAAACAAATTTCCTACTTAAAAACTGTTAATACGATAATTAATGAGACCTCTTTAGACCCGAATCATAATGACATTAAAGAAAAAAAACTTTAGATGTGATATGTTTTTGACGTGGTTATTTTAAAAATAAATTATAATATTTTTTTTTCGGTAAATGAAAACAAAAAAAATATATACAAACTTCCTTACTTAATTACGGTTAAAAGTTATTTGTTATAATGTAATGTATTATCTCTTAAAATATCCGTGACTAATTTGTTAGCTTAGCACCTTATATATGTACATAGTTCAAAAGGTTACTCAATAATTCAAGTTACCCTTAATAAAGGCCGCAGATATAAGTTCTGAAGAATCGTGGGATTTGGAATTTTTCCATGCGGTGAAAGTGCGGGGCCAAACTTATATCATTACCACAAAGGTCAGTTTTAAATATTTCCACCTTGGAAATCTCAGCATCGCTCCTCATTGCATCATATCCGAGGCTTAAGGTCACCAAGATACCGACTTTTGCCTTAACAGGACAGTGTCGACTGATAACATTCCGCCATACCTACAAAAATAAAAGACAAAGAAAACGAAACATTTTGAAGAGCCAGAAATAGCCGGAAACTTAATCTGGGGCGTTTTTAAGCCGACTTAACGCCTCAGAAAGCCTGACGCCAACTTCGCAAATCTAAATTTAATTATGTAAATGAAATAAAAACAACAATAAACCTCCTTTCTTCCGACAGTCGGGTAAAAATGGAGATCAATTAACGAACTGATCAATGTGTAATGTAATATGGCGGCGCAGCTGTCATCCCATAGAAAAATAAGTTTTTTTAACGATTTGGTGCCACTAGCAGTCTAGTGCACGGTGCTACACATTGACCATGGTGTAGTGACACACACGAGGTAATCGTTATTGCCAATTGCAATATTCTCCGAAAACATCCGAGGAGTGAATTCGTACCTATCACCGAATTTCAGCGTCACATATTGACGTCAATGGAGAGATAGAGATGTTAGTGTTTTTTAACGAATGTTTCCACTTTGTCTTCAAAGCGAATTGTCTGTTTTGGTTTTCGGTAAAGGTTGGGCGATACACCAGCTATAGCACTAGCTCTTAGATAGGTTGCCGAACCGATAATGAGTTTATTTCATTATTTTACCGAAACTAACGTTGAATGAAACTCTAGCAGACTGACTGAGGTTCCAGGGTCTAAAACATACACGTAGCCTTATTTTAAACTTACCTATAACGTGCTGACACCGCCATCCGATTCAATCACAAAATACGCCGCTCATACATGACAGTTGCATAATTATATTTTTTCTTGAGTAAATAAAAAAATATTTATATTATTTAGGTATTTTTTCATTATATTTTCATTGAAGGCTTGGCGAAATAAACCAATCTAAGGTCCCTGTATAATAGCCACTTTTGAAAATTAACAAGCAAAGAAACAAAGCACTCTAAATGAGCCCCAAACAGTATTTGATAATTGCTAACGAAGAAGTAGGATTTTGTCGTCGAGCAAGATTCGAACTTGCGAGCGGCTTTTCGGAACACCGGTCCGACCGCTCTGACCAACTGAGCCATCGACGTTTTCGGTGAATTTTTCTTTCTATTATAAAATGAATCTGCGTTTGTGCGAAATTTTTGCTCTTTTTTAGGATTCCGTAGCCAAAATGATCGTAACACTTATAGTTTCGTCATGTCCGTCTGTCCGTCCGTCCGTCCGTCCATCCGTATGTCACAGCCGTTTTACTCGGAAAGAATAAGAAATATCTTAATAAAATTTCAATATAAGGTGTATTTTGTATGCCGCTACTTATTTTAGTTGTTGGCAAATATTCATGCAAACAAGCATTGACAAAATGGTTATCATCATCAAACACTTAAGAGCCATGCTCTTGTCGGTGCAACTCAAAGTGGGCTCTCCATTTGCTTCGGTCCCTCTTTGATCTCTTGGTACGACCTGACCTTAACATTATTTTTAATTTGGTCTATATAATTAATTCTAGATCTTCCCCTTCCTCGCCTTCCTTCCATTTTTCCTTCAACTATCTTCTGTATAAAGTTGTCACGTCGTATGAGGTGGCCCATCATCCTCCTTCTTCTCGACTCTATGCTATCCATCAACTGCCTCTTTTCCTCCACTCTTTCCAGCACTTCTTCGTTCGTCACTCTCTCAGTCCAGCTAATCCTGTCCATCCGCCTCCAACACCACATTTCAAACGCCTCAAGTATACTCTTGTCCCTCTGTGTCAGTGTCCATGTCTCGCTGCCGTAAAGTGCTATGCTCCATATATATGTTTGACAAAATGGTTACTGAGAAAAAAATATATTGAAACCGAAAATATTTTATATTATAAAAAAAATTGTGTATTTTTAAATAATAATAATAATAATAATAATAATAAATAATAAATCATTTATTCAGATAAAATAAACCCTGTCTTACAAATTATTCTCTTCTGCCAAACTGCAAGACAGTTTGTTGGCAGAGGGGGAACTCCCTTAACACAGATGGGTTAGCTAATTGCTTAGTTAATTAATACTAAGTACATCTTATTGTTTACTGTGGTGGTATCTTAATTTTGTTTAATAGAAACCTTTTCAATTTACATTTAAACATCTTAAATGATCTACATTCCCTTATATCATACGGTATTTCATTATACAATTTGGGGATCAGGTACTTCCTACTTCTTTTCCCATAATAATTATTATTACCACACGACGGAACCGCTAACATTTTTTTACTTATTGATCTTGCTAATCGTGGGCGATTTATATAGATTTTAAATTCATCCTTATTGAACTGCTCTAATGCCAGCAACATCCCAAACTCCTCATGCACCGGCAGCATACGGCATTCCACAAATAATTCCTCATAGTTACTTTTTTTACAGCGAATTTTCGTTTTTTTGTCTACTAATAGTTTCATAAGGCGTATCTGTAATGATTTAATCCTATCTAGATAAGTTTTAAATGTCCTTCCATAGCATGTCAGACCATAAGAAAACAGAGGGTTTGCCAGCGCATAGTATAAGGTAAACATAGTGGCCCTATCCAATACATAATTTAACTGGTTTAGTTTTACTAGTACAATTCTTAATTTATCACATAATTTATTGATATGACTTTTCCAAGAAAAATTGTAATCTATTAATAAGCCCAGATATCTGTACTCTGACACAACCTCGATACTCTCACACTCACAATTCTGTAGTGCGCTGTGCAGACACTCATACGTGTGGCCAATTATGCGCGGCGGACGGTTAACTTGCCTACTGTACGCTAAATACATACACGCTCTCTCTCTCTCTCTCTCTCTCTCTCTCTCTCTCTCTCTATACACACAGAAACACTGGAGTTTTTCTGATTTTATAGATTGTACTAATATTCTTCTACCTACCTTTTCCCTTAGATCAATAGTTCAATTTGTCAGAACTTACTCAGTAGGTAGGCATAAATATTTACGTCTAAACTTTAGTCAAATGGAAGGTAGCTGGTACTTATAGCACAGGTTTATCCTATTTTAAGTATCAGCGAAAAATATTTTGACACCGCATCCTATACATTATAGTTACGAAATTATCTACATATAATAAAGCTGAAGAAGGTCGAAAGTCTCTACATGGAAGATATGGGGATACTTAGAATCGATCACAGAACACGTTCCAACAGTTCTTAGAACACGTCAAAACGGCTGAACGGATTTTGATGCAAACTTTACTAATCTGTCGAGAAAATCCCCGGCCAGGTTATCCATACTAATATTATAAATGCGAAACTTGATACATAGATATAGACGGAGAGCTGGCCACGTCAGATATGACACAATAATGAGAGCAACGAAACCCCTCTAGTCAGTTTGCTAACTATGCTTATTTCTAGATCCGGACGTCTGGCAGCTGTAAAGTGGTGGAGGTCAAAGAATGCAAATAACTTGAAGAAAACAAATCCTAGAGTTCTGGGTTTGATGCGAAATTGTTGGAAATTATGTAATTTATTAGATTTTATCATATCCAGAAGTTTCTGTTGGGGGAAAGTAGTGCCAAATAATCTATAATGCAATTTTTTGTTAGTCGCCTACTGTTTTTGTTTCCGCAATAATAGACAATTGTTTTTAATCTAATGTTAATATATAGGCCCTGTCCTCTATAAATGACCCAACATTGGCAGTTTTTACCTATTTAAGTATTACTTTTTTCCATCTTAAAAACTTTGTTGGTCTGTCACTCTGACCTCCATCCATTAAAAGCTGCCAGATGCCCGGATCTAGCAATAAGGATGGTAAAGCAGTCTAACTAGCCAAGCTTTCACTGCTCTCATTATTGTGTCATATCTGACGTGGCCAGCTCTTAGACCAATAGTTTGAGTCCCGGGATATAATAAAGCATTGTTTTTATTCCTAAAATCGGGTCGAAAGAAAACGGGGTCGGAAGTTTGTATGGGGAATCGATAAGCGCTAAAACTATTTAGATGAAATTTTGTATGGAGATAATTTAGGTTCTGGGGTGATATAGAATAGTTGGTATTCCAGAAGTCATTCCTTAAGGGGATAAAAAGGGGGTGGATTACTAATTCCACGCAGATGAAGTCGCGGGCAAAAGATAGTGTTAAAATATGACCACTGAATGTAGGTCAAAATCGACTAACAAGAATCCAAACAGAAAGTTAAATAAAAGCTTCCGCTTCTAAATAACCTAAAAAGAGGATCTAAAACCGCAATAAGAATAGGATTAGAGTTGACAGGTCTGCCATATATTTACTTACTTACGTCAAAATGAGTACCGAGGGTTGATAGCTATCTCAATCGTATTCTCATCGCGGTTCAGTACCTAATATCATATAGTCGGTGGTGCACACGACAAGAAAGGGCATTTTACGGATTTTAGTGATGATGGGATCTCCTTTTTCATAGTGAGACTTTAGGACCCATAGGCCATTTTAGGAAGCAGAGCCACCTAAATTGAGCTAAAATGGTGCGGTGGGGGTAAAAAGGGGGGGTTAAAATTTTTGCGGCACATACATTGAAAACTATAAGTCTTAGCAACATACTTCAAAGGCAAGAATTGTAGAGAATTTCATGAATAATATTTTGCAACAAAAATAAAGTTCCTTTTTTGTGGGAATTGGGGAAAACAATTGTTATTTATAACACATAATAGTGCAGAGTTATCCAATAAAAATTTGACTCGAAAGTCTCGTATCCAGGCCATAAATAAAATAAGTAAAATAATTATTTTCTGTTTTGACTAGATACTATTAAAATATTATTATTGGTATGGTATTACCATGTATATTTGAGTTAGGTTAACACCCCGTTTCTAATAGTAGTTAAATTAGTATGTTAAAAACCGGATATTAAACGGTTTAATTGAAAATAATGATAATAATGATGCAGGTAATGTACTCAAGTACAAATAAAAATTATCGATTTTAGTTTTTTGTCTTTTCAATGATCTAGCTACATCAATGAGAAGAGTGGTGTGATGACTGGTACCTAGAACCTACTGAATTATTTTTATAGTTTTTTGTACATTATCTATATCATTGTTTATTTTCAATAAAAGCTTTTGAATATACCTAAACAATACTTATTTTCTTTTCAAGTTGTTATGTTACTAAAACTGTCTAAACTCCGCTTACTTTATGATCCGCAATGTCACTACATTGTATTACTAGTAGAACACAGTTGTTCTACTAGTAAATCCCTTTCATTTTATACTTGATTGAGGGGGTTGTTAAGAAATATGTAAATTCCCCCTTCTTAAATTAATCTTAGAGCCTAAAGGATTAGCTCTGCAAATGGAAATTCCATCATCATCATTTTCCGTATAAACAAGTGTACACCACCGACTAATAGTAGGGAAGGCTTCGGGCAGCTACGAGTAACCGTTTGGATTCACTTTTGACAATTTATTTCAGAATTTCAGGCTCTCGGACTCGGGCTAAATTATACCAAGTTTTAGGTCATCAGCATCAGACACCGGAAATCAGATGCTTGAAGCTAAATCAAAGTTTGTAAAATATGTTAACCATGACTAATCGAATTACGAGTATTTGGCCTGTTACTAAAATGCCTGTGCTCCGCTTTGTATTCAATATTGTTATATTTTAGAGGCAACGCCATGTTTAATAAGCGTTTATGACGCAGGTTAAAACCACGTTAAAACAAATAGTTCTATCGACGTTATACGTGTATGTAAGTGGACCATAGCAAACGACGGTACACTGGGCCGCGATTCGACATGCCAAACTGTGAAACGTGCATGTCACACTTGTATCGCTAGTGTATAGAGTGATATCCATCTGTCCACAGCTAACTGTCAATCTGTCAGTAGGTCTCGCTAGAGCGTTTTGTCTATGGCTATGCCCACAATTTTAGATATCACTCTTGAGTGATTCCACCCCAAATTTGAACTGTCACAAAAGTGTGATATCATAGTTGTCTCGCAAGCGACTGTCAGTTATGCCATGTCGAATCGTACCCTTGTCAACGAGTCCGTGGTCAACGAGTCCAAAGACGAACTTATGTAAATAAGAGTATCTACAGTAGGGTTTAGGATAATTATGATCAATAGATAAGGTGCTTTGGGTTAGATAATAGCGGTATTTTTTGTATGGTCAATACTGGAATTCCGGTGCATACTTACTTATGACTCGTCATTGTAGGTACCTTCAGGCAGTTATCTTATGCAAGCATTTTAGCGTTACCGCCAAGGTTAACTGCCGAAGGCTGTCAAAACCACGACAGTCATCACACCTGTTGACCCCACATTTACACAAAAAACATCTGAACACTACGTGTTGACCGAGGTTCGAGTTTATTCTCGGGTAGTGAAGTTCAGGGTTACTCAGCTTTGTATACCTACTGGTTGAAATTTGCATGATTTTTACTAATTTATTGTTTAAAAAGTTACGCGTTTTAGGCTCGTTTTTAACAGAGTTCATAAAAAGAAAGAAGATGTCTGTTCAGGTGTATGTATTCTACGGACCTATTAAATATTAATTACCAATAATTCTAAGATTCATTGAGTAATTGTTTATTTTAGGCGCTATCGCTCCAACCAATATATGTTTTTTTAATTATCTCCCGAAAACTACTTAATTTCCCAAAATGACGCACGTAGATATATTTATGCCCTTTCGCTTTACTACATAATGGCAAAAACGGAACCCTTATATTTCTTTTTATATTGAAGTTACGGAATCCTTCATTTTGCGTGATCCAAAACGCACTTGGCCAGTTGTTTATTTTTTTGGATCTATATTTCAGCTTCTTAGCTACTTACTCGTAACTATGGCCACTGAACTAAGCCGATGACAGACAGACGGACATCAGGCATTACAGCTCGAACTATAAGGGTTCCGTTTTTGCCATTGTGGCTACGACGGAACAGTAGGTACCCATACCTTTTACATCAATTAAAGTTATATTTATATAAATATACATTACATATTTACATAATACGTCAAGCCTAAAAAGATCTCGTTTTTCAAACCCACTGCCGTTTAGTTCCATTTCCCTAAGTTGGGTAAAAATGTCTCAATGCCTGAGAACTCTTAATCTAACTCGGTACTTAATGGATATGGGTAAAAGTACTCAATCATCCCATCATCTTCTAAACTTTATAGTAGTTCTTTCACTTCTCAGGCTGTTAGGCTCTGGAACAATTTACCCTCAGACTTAAGGCTTGCTGAATCTCTTGCTGTGTTTAAGAAATACCTTAAAGAATCTGTCTCTCCCATGATACGTTGTCCTGTAACTTCATTCAACGCCTTTTGTAACTACCTGTGGCAAATAGTGTGTAACTTGCTCCTCGATTGTATTTCCTTAATTTATCAATTTTTATTTTTATTAATATCTATATGTACGGTTTATGTAAGTTTTTTTTATTTTTATATATGCGTAAGTTTATTATTGTTTAGTTTTTTTTTTTTTTTATACCACGACGGTGGCAAACAAGCATACGGCCCGCCTGGTGGTAAGCAGTTACCGTAGCCTATGGACGCCTGCAACCCCAGAGGATTTACATGCGCGTTGCCTACCCTTTAGGAACCTATACACTCCTTTTTTGAAGAACCTCATACTGTAGCCCACTGGGAAAACCTCGGCAGGGAGTTCATTCCACAGCCGCAGCGTTCGTGGGAGGAAATTCCTCTTAAATCGTACTGTGCGCGACCCATTGGGCTCCAGGGTGTGGGGATGAACACCCTGCCGGCGGCGAGCGGTGCGGTGATAAAAAGCTGCCGTGGGCATCATATCAGTTGATTTGCATTTGCAAAACCTAAGTATTTCTGATTATTTTCAATGGTTTCCGCATCCCAAAGGTGATGAAGGAAGGAAGAGATCGCTTTTAGCGATAAGACCGCCAATTGTTTTACCTCTGCTTTTACTATTTGTGACTTGTATTTTATGTGTTTCTTTATTTTGAGGTGTGCAATAATAGTACATTACTTACCTAGGGCTGTAAAAAAAAGAAAGCCCGAAATCGCAGGTATTTGGGACCCGAGCCGCAGGCGAGGGTTGTAAATATGCGATAGAGGGCTTTCTTTTTTACTGCCCGTGGTGAGTACACAATTTTACATCCCCACCTGGCCATAATGCGAGTTTTACCGTAAGCGTAGCGAGCGGTAAAACTCACATTATGGCCAGGTGTGACGTAAAGAGTATTTATGTTATAGTTATAGGTATATTTTGTTACAGAAAATGGAGTCCAAGACTTCTATAAGAGAATTCTACAAGGGCAGGAACATCCTGGTGACAGGCGGCTCCGGGTTCATGGGCAAGGTACTCATTGAGAAGCTGCTGTACACCATCCCCGATATCGGAAATATATACGTATTAATCAGATCGAAACGGGGGAAATCTATCAAGCAGCGGTGGGAGGATATGCAGCGGTCCCCGGTAAGATTTAGAGTGTTAACTGCGAGTTAAATTAATCCCATCAAGAACATTACATGTACAAATATGCCAGTCTTTTACTCGAAAAAGTATTTTACTCCAATATCTAATGTAAAACCAAGCCGGTGTGCCGCAGTTTACTAACAACATGTAATTGTGATCCTTTGAATATTACTATTACATGTCTATAGTTTTATAATACTTATACATACATATAATGACAGGCCAGATAAACGTCATATAGGTATGTTTGTGGAAAAACTAGTCTCGCCAATTCATGGGATTAGGTTGTCAAGCGGATCCCAGGCTCAATTGAGCCGTGGCAAGAGCCAAACGCTAGGGGGATGATGATACATATGTTCGTGGACTTTGACGTTTACATGCTGTAACTTGCCGTACAGAAACTAAATAGTGGGGACACACTGAGAAAAAAATGTTGTTGGGCGTAACAATAAAACTTAAACGCTATACAACCGTCTATGGAGCTTGGTCTATAGTACAACTTTTATGTTGTCAAACTCTTATTGTTAATCTGACAATATTATATAAATAACATTTTCACTTTGTTATTATTACAATGCTTTATATGTTGTCGTTACAACAATATAAACTTTGTGATATTGGCAACTTTTAACCTAGTACGTTCTGGTTTAAGTTGCTACCTAGACAAAATTGCTTTGTGCAAATGACAAAGTAACTTTGTTATTGTATTGTTTAAATTATGTTCTTGCAACAAATTTGTATTGTATTGTGGCAATACCACAAAATAGTTTTTGTTAACCTAACCAAATAAACGTTGTTATAATAGCAATGTGCTTTGTTTTGGCATCAAATCTTTGAGGTGACTATTCTGCTAACGTAGTTAATCTAACCAAATTAAACGTTGTCATAGCAGCAAAATGCTTTGTTTTGGCATCAAATCTTTAGGTCACTATTCTGCTAACGTTGTTAAATTAACCAAATCTTACGTGGTCGCAATAACAACATGCTTTGTTTCGGCATCATTTTTTATAGTCATAATGACAAAGGCACTTTGTTGTGCTAACCATTTGGTATTTCTGTTTCAAGATACAATTTATTGTTATTCATACAACATTAGTTCAATATTTTAATAACAACGACCTTCAACTTTAATTTTCGACATTTTAATTTATATCTCGCAATTGGATAATTATGCAAAAGACCAATTTCTATAAATTGCATATTTTTCAATTGCGAGAGACCAAATAGTTAAAATGTCGATCAATGGTGGTTCAAGGCCGTTGACATTATTAAAGGTGGAACCAATGTTGTATGAATAACATTATGTACCTAAATGTTATGTTGAAACAGAAAAAACCAAAAGCAGTACCAATTATGACCAAACTGCGAGCAAGTGCAAACCATTACGACCCAAAAAAATGATGCTGAAACAAAGCATATTCCTGTTGCGCGATTATTACATCAAGAAACAGCGTTTCACGTTAGCAAAACAGTGACCTAAAAATATTTAGGGAGTATAAAACGTAAGATCAAACCAAAAAGTAATATATTTTCGTTTATTTTAAAATGGACGTTTCAAAGTATATTGCAGAGCCCTCAATATAATATCAGCAACTTCCATGATGGTGACTTCTTTGGTGCCGAAAAGCATTTCCCTTTGATAACAGTATGTTCCTATGTCTGAAACTGTCGCAACACGAGCCAGGTAATCATGTCTTGCTCTTCTTTGGATAATTTCCACACATTTCTCTTCGCCTACTGAAAAATAAATTAATATAAGTTTTTTGTCAAACGTTTCATTTTTGACATAAGCTTTTAGGGTCATATTACTCATCCAAACAATTATAACAGACTCAAACACAATTAGGTTGTGTTGTTTTATTGCAGAGTACTTATAGTCACCTCCAGTGTCCAACAATCAGATCAGCTCGATGGTACCAAAACATTGCATTTTTATCCGAGTTACGAAGGAATGAAAATTTTCAGATCGGTCAGAAATCGGGAGCTGGTTTAAAATTCAGATGCAAGTTTTGAACCGTGTACTAATACATAAACCTTAAATATACTACTGTCCTGACTGTTTTACGAAACGTGCTACTGTATAAAGTCGTCATGAGCAACCTTTTAAAAATGCAGAAATTATTTGAAGAAATACAAAACATAAAATACATATTTAGGATCTTACCAGAGGCCAAATCGAGAAGGTCGATGGTTGATAAGTCAGCCTTGTTACATTCTCCTCTTTCAACGAGTACTCGTAGTTTCAGAATCTTCAACTTTATAAGAGGAAATCTTTCTTTATATGTTTTATTTGCTGCTGGGTACACACATTGAAAGTCAGGCGACACCTGAAACAAACATATACCATAATGCTACAAACAACAACACACTTAAATATTAATTACCACGGTAGACCTTATGGCAATGTTAAAGTGAAAATGAAAATAATTATTAATTATTCGTCAATTTAGGTACTTTACAATGCACTTATGAAAATCAAAAAGAAACTATAGCGGGTCTGGCTGTATATAAACAGCGGCACTGATATTAAAAATGTTTATTTAAACAAATTGAACACAAATGGGTTATACAGACACAAGTCTAGCTAATATTTTAAAGTCTAGGTTAAAAAAGTAACGAATGGGTATCGTAGGTCGGTGGCACGCGAGTACAGCGTGCTTACCATGCGGCGGTGCGCTGCCCACTGGCGAGAGCACTTGAAACGCTCCGCGGTGATACAAGATGGCGGCACACGCCAAGGTCTAGTTGACCCACGGTTTAGCTTATTAAGAAGCGAGCCGGGGTCTACCTCTAGTGGTTCTTACGGAAACACGCCGAACAGGCGTGTCGTCAAGGTCACGCGCTATAAAACTACTTCCGATTCTAACCCTACAGCTCCTACATAGATATTTTTTCAATACATACATCTTACAACTCTCATGCATTTTTTTACTAAGATTATTGACATACAGTAGGTACGGTTACACCGTATGTAATTTAGATACATTAGATTACTTATACGGGACGTTACTATTGTCATACTCATACCAATAAAGTCTGCCGATGGTCAGTAAAGTATTTCGTTGATGGCAGATACCCACGTACTTACAAATCATAAATAAAATCGTAAATACCTATTTAAGAGATTAAGTTAAATTATCAGCTACTTGTGCTATTACTTGTGTGCAAGATGGCGCGCGGCCGCGTGGTTGCCCAGTTAGACCGAATGTTTAATATAAATAGTGTTGTATGTAATGAGCTAACGAAAAATTGTGCAACCTAATGAAGAGTTCAATCTGGAATGCATACAATTTTGCATTCGACAGTCCTGCGCATGCGTGTAAAATGGAATTGAAGTACAACATTACCTAAGTAATAAAAAATAATGAGTAGTTACTTACCAAGCATGCTAGGGATTAGGTGTACAAGCCTTGCAGAAACCAATCTTGCAGAAACACGCCCACCTCGACACACATTCCTATTGAAAAACCACAACACTAAGCGCTTATTACACCGCCCGCGCTCCGTCACGTCCTCCACTTCCGGCATCCATTAGCAACTGACCTGTACAACGTCGTTCCGTTCCCCGCCTCCCCTCCATTCCGCGCATTTTGTTAATGCGTTAATGTAATTTTGTCAATTTTTTACATTGTCAATCTAACAATAAAACCATTTAATGCAGATACAAATGTGCTTTGTTAAGTAGTTGACTTTGTTGCCGTACTAATGTTAAACTTGTTAAATTCACAAAATTCAATTGTCAAGTCAACAAACCCAAAAATATTGTCTTGGTGACAAAATACGACTTGTTAATAGTTGTTGACTTTGTTGCCGTACTAATGTTAAACTAGTTAAATTCACAAAATTCTATTGTCAAGTCAACAAACCCAAAAGTATTGTCTCGGTGACAAAATACGACTTGTTAATACTGCAATATATATTTGACAACAAAAACGTTGTGATAGTAAATAGACCCGCTTTGTTACAAATGCAATACTTATTGTGCCTACAACAAAAAAAACCTGACAAAGCGTATTTTGTGACTTTGTTAGCCATTATTTTTCTCAGTGCAGGGAAATCCGTTAAGTGGTTTATAGCTATGGAACACTTTGGCAAAGTTATATCGCAAAAAAGTTCAAAATATTACTACTTACTTTGAGCGCGATCCTTCGCTTTTAGTTCTTACTCGCACTTTGCAGATAGCCAAGATGAGGGAACATATAAAATATTAAGGACAGAGCACACACCCCGTGGCGTAGGTTTATTATTTTATTATATTTATTATAGCTGAGAGGGAGCCGCATTTTAGCCGTTAAGGTTAAGGGTGACCGATATTTTGTTTTAAATATATAATAAATTACTTTAGAGAGTTTTTTTAACCCTTTAACCGCCAAAGACGTGAAATCACGCGCACAGAAAGTCGTGGCCCTCAGCGCCAGCACATGATATCACGTCCAAAATATAACCGGTTTGCCTTGCGCGCTCGCGCGCGCTGGGGCTGAGGGCACGGTGTTTCCATCCGATGCAAAGGGTTAAAGAACAGTTTCGTATAAGGAACTAAGCAGAGTCGTCTTATAATTTCGACACAATAGACTTTCAGAGCTCCTCCTAGACCTATCCAATTTACTGCACTATATAATTCCACAAATTACATAAATAAAATATTTGTTACAGCTTTTCGAGAGAATCAAAAACGAGAAAAAGAGTGCCCTCAAGAAAATTGTCCCAATCCAAGGAGACGTACTCTACGAGGACTTAGGCATCTCCAGCAAGGATTTGGAGACCATGTCCGAAGAGGTGTCGGTGGTATTCCATTTTGCAGCAACCTTAAGGTTGGAGTCGCCGCTAAAGGACAGTGTGGCCATGAACACGGCGGGAACCTTGCGGGCCCTAAGTGTTGCCAGGAGGCTGAAGAAGCTGGATATGTTCGTGCACTTATCGACAGCTTTTTGTTATCCTGAATATAAGGTTTTGGAAGAAAAGGTACGGTATGACAAGTTATAATGCCTATACTTAGTAAACAGGAATTCTTCACTTCTATAGCCCGTTGTACGATTTGAATATTTATACGTAATTTCTTCTTTAGATACCTCTAATGCATTTGATTCATTCTAGTCTAATTTCAGTTTCATTCGCCGTCCGCGGACCCTAATCACATCTTGCAACTGTGCGACTTCCTAGACGAAAAACAATTGGCTCTACTCACACCTTCTCTGCTGAACCAACATCCAAACACTTACACCTATACCAAACGGCTCGCCGAGAGTCTTGTCATGGATGCTTACCCTGAAATACCTTGCGTTATTGCTAGACCTACGATTGGTGAGTAACGTAGCATAGATAGTGCTTTTCACGACTACTGATGTCAGGAAATATAAATACGACATTATTCGTTCTGGTACCAGAATAGTAGATCTACTTATCACCAAAATAAATAATTAAAATGTGTCTTCTAAATTTATGAAAAAATACCTAGTAGAAGCGAAATCCTCGTCCCCGAATGGTGGCTCAGGACTGGACAATTTACTTCCTATGCTACGATTGGTCGAATGTCACTCAGTGGCTCTCGCCAACCAATCAAATACCACAACATTGTTGTAGTGGTGTGGTTCAGGTGTACAGTTAATGCTTATATTCCAGCTTATTAGATTTAGACCATCTTTTGCCACATTTCCGAACAGTGGCAAGAAAATGGGTTTTACATATACGGCATATACCTACCATTTTAAACCTGAGGTAGGAAATACTAATTGTATGGTATTTTACGGAAAATGTTGCACGTTTATGACAATCCAAAAAAAGTCATCAGATATATCGGAGCGCCCATGGTGGTCACAAATATCTGACCAACGCCTCTATTGTCAAGGCGACAAAGTACATGTTCAGATATTTTTGAGTACCCTGGCCGTCTTGATATATTTGATGGCGACTACATACCTACTTACTTGCAAATATTGACGTAAAAAGTCTCACTCACGCTAGAACAAACCGGAAACATTCTCATAATGGTGTTTTGATGGAGTAACGCAACCAAATACTCGTAGTACCTGTTATTGGTAATCAAAATGTACTTAACGGTGTACGAGGGCGGTTTGACAAGTCAGTGACTTTCAGTACAAAAAAAACTTTATCCACTTTTTTTATTTTATTTTTCTACATCATCTCCTTCCAACTCGATGCATTTCAACCAGTGACGTTCCAGCTTTTGCAACCGCTCCAAAAATATTTTTTGTCAAACCCTGGAAAATATGCTTCAGTTTCAGCTATGACTTCCTCATTTGATGAAAATATTTTCCCACCGAGCCATTTCTTCATGTTTAGGAATTTAAAAAAATCACACGGTGCCTAATCTGGAGAATATGGTGGGTGGGGCAGTGTTTTGTAGCGTAATTCTACCAATATGGCCGTTGGGACTGCCGACGAGTGTGCAGGGGCATTATCGTGATGAAAAAGTATTTTCTTCTTTGCCAGATGTGGCCGTTTTTACAAAACTTCTTCATTATTTTTTCCAGTAAAGCAGCATAATAAAGGCCATTTTACCTTTCTCTAGGTAATCGATGTAAAATAACCCCTTGACTATCCCAAAAGGCAGTGGCCATTACCTTTCCTGCTGAATTAACGATTTTTGCTTTCTTCGGGGCCCATTCGCTAGTAGAAGTCCATTGTTTTGACTGATTTTTCATATCTGGTGTATAATGGTGGATCCATGTTTCATCCACCGTCACGCTTAAATTTGGCTAAACATTCCTCCGAAGTTCTTACGCGATGTCGTTTTTGATCGTTGTCAACAAACGCGGCACCCATCTTGCAGAAAGCTTTTTCATACTTAAAATATTATGCAAGATATGAAAAACTCGTTCAGATGAAAAGAGTCATCCAAAGACGGTCATCCAAAACGATATCATGAACTTTGTTTACGATATCTTGAGTAGTCACTTCAATCGGCCTTCCAGAGGGTTCCGTTCCGCGTCATTGGTGGTGCTACGTCCACAACGAAATTCTGTAAACCATTCTGTGAACCATTCCATGAGAAGGAGCAGATTCTCCATAATAATAATTTTTTAAGGCGGTCTTCATTCTCTTTGACAGTTTTTCCTCGTAAAAAGTAATGCTTAATTAGCACACGAAATTCACTTTTCTCCATTTTCCAACAATTTTCCAACCTCATCTCCCACCAAAGACTAAAAATTTGAAAAAAAAATTGTATTTGAAAAAGTTTTTTTAAGTACTCAAACTCACTGACTTGTCAAACCGCTCGTATAGTCATGTAAGTACTTGTCGAAGAAAGGTTGGGTACCCAATCCGTGATAACAAGTACTAATTCCAATAGAAACTGTGTAGCTATAGCTACGAGTATAACCTATAATATAAATCCTATAATAACATAACATAATCATATTAAGCACATTTTTCTTTAACTAAAGTTCAAGCACTCGGATATAAAAACTGGTCCAAAAAGAAACAAATTTTTATCTGTCATAGTGCTGCAGCACCAGTGAATGCCTAAAGGTTGATTTACGCTGTACCGTTCCGCGTCCTACACGACCCTTCTGACGTGACGAGAGCGTCACGTAATCCTCGGAGGTCACGTGATGTTGTCTATACAAAATGAAGTGTTGGAAGTGTCGTGTAGTTCGCGGAACGGTACAGCGTGAATCATCCTTAAGACGGTGCTACACTGATGTTATTACTAGCCGCCTCGAACTGATACAACGATAACGATTTTCTTGTAAACTAGTTGACCAATATAACAAGACCCCAATGAACGAACTCTCAAATTGTATTGAGCTCTATGCTACAACTGGAACTAATTTCATATAGATCAGAAAAACGTTACTAAAGTTATCGCGCGACAACTATTCAAAATTAAAAAGCCATCGAAATGCACAGACGTCTAGGTAGCCAGCTGACAGTTCTGTTATGTCCGAACTTGCCTGTAAGAACTTCACTTCGCTTACGCTCCGCTCGTTCGATAACTTTATAAAACACTGTGTAGCACAAAAATATAGAAAAAATCTCAACGGGGAAAATAATAGTTTTCCATAGTAGGGTAAGGTAAATAGAATTCGTTTGTAGCAAAAAGCAAAATAAATATGTAAGGGGAGCTTCAGGCGAGTTTTCCGGTTGTCTTTTAACATGTAATATATGTAATTTTCCAGTGTGCCCATCGCTCAATGATCCCATGCCTGGCTGGGTGGACAGCCTCAACGGGCCGGTGGGAGTGATGCTGGGCGCCGGCAAGGGCGTCATCAGAACTATGCTCTGTGACGGCAGCTTGAAAGCGCAAGTCATCCCCGTGGACTTAGCTATCAACGGCCTCATCGCTCTCGTAATGATTGAAGTGATGAATAAAACAAAGTAAGCGTATAAAACGACAAATCACGTAATTAGGTACAGTCGCCATCGAATATATCGGTGCGGCCAAGGTAGGTACTCAAAAATAGCTGAACATGCACTTTATCGCCTTGACAATAGAGGCGTTGTTCAGATATTTGTGACCACCTTGGCCGCTACGATATGTCTGATGGCGAAATTTTTTCTTCAAATATTTTGACTGGCCGTCTGCTTGACGGAAGCATTATTTAATTTCGATTTAGTTGTTGTGTTTGATGACAACGAGGAATCTTTTATTTTTTCCCTTTTGGACATATCCTAACTATTTACACTTTACATTATTTCAGATCCGAACACATACCCATCTACAACTTGAATGGAGGACACCTAAAACCAACCACGTGGGGCGAAGTTCTGGATATAGGGAAGAACTATGCCCGAAAATATCCGTTGGCTTGGCCGCTGTGGTACCCAAACGGGGATATTACTACCAACTACTTAGTTCACGAGACAAAACGCATCCTCTTCCATTTGGTGCCGGCGTATCTGATTGATTTCCTTCTTTTAATTACTGGACAAAAACGATTGTAAGTACCAATGCTCATAGATTTCCAACAGCGGTTTCTATCAGAAAATAAACGCAGTTTCACGCAGTTTGACCATACCAAAATTGTTGGTACTTAAAACAGGTTTACAACAGTTTCCCTGTGTCTTCAGTAGTTCCGGATTCTCTCTCAGTGCCTCACTTAAATTAGAAACATCCTATTTACATTCACACAAGCTGTCTGTCATTGTCATCAAACGGCTGTACTCACTTGTATTGAGTCCACTACGCGCGACATGTTTCGGAGAGCTTAGGTCTCCATCCTCAAGCACTAAGAGTGCTAAGCGAACCGATTCGTGACCCGTTGCGGCGGGGCCGCGCCATCGACTCCCAGCGGCCGGAGATTGACGACGACGCGACGCGTGGCGCGGCGCTAGCTTTGTGATAGAACTTGTTGAGGGTGAACTTGCGCCGGCGCTACCAGAGTGTTTCTTCAGCGTATCTGGTTCATCCGACATTAGCGACGATAAGCAAACAGCACTCACTGTGTCCACTAGACCCTCACAACACACTGAAGTTCCAGCCATGGATTACCGTCTTCCATGGTGGCGGTACACCGCAGTCCCGCAGTCTCGATTAAAATTAGGTCGCACGCGTGCTCTGCCACCGCCGAATTGCTGCAATCCATTTTCTTGACACTCCGTATGTGCACTGACAGTCTCGTTGCCACGTCTCGTCCGGTTTCTCCTATGTAGGTCTTTCCACAGTCGCAAGGTTGGTATCTCGTAAACGCCTGGGTTACGTAGCGGGACCTTATGATACTTTGGAGAGCGTAACATTTGCCTGATTCCGAAACATGTCGCGAGTAACTAAATACAAGTGAGTACAGCCATTTGATGTTGGTATGTCTCACCAAAGTTTAGGGTATGTTATTCCAAAATTTTCAAGTTTGTACTTTTGTTTACAGCATGGTAAAGATTCAAGATAGAATTTCCCAGGGATTGGAAGTGCTGCAATACTTCACTACGAGAGAGTGGTATTTCCCATGCCCTAACTTCGACGCTATCCATACAAAATTGTCAGATGAAGATAATGAGCTATTCCTAACCTACGTAACAAATCTGGACAGGGAAAATTACATGATACAAGCGGTTGAAGGAGGTCGCCAATACTGCCTTAAAGAGGACTTTGCGAAGATAAAATTCAATAGGATGTATCATAACTTGTAAGTTATTACTATACCTAATCGTTCAGTTCTTACATTACTGCTTATGTGCTGCTGCTGCTGCAGTGTTCTTATGCACTGGATTATACTTTAGGCATACATACGAGTAAATAGGTACCTAATACTAAAGCTTTAACGATTCACTATAATTATAATGTATAAGTTTCGATCAACATGATGAGCCAATGTCTGAGTCTGCTAATCTAAAGGCCGGTTTACACTTGCAAGTTTATTTGCGGCAAGTAGGTAGGGACGCAGCTATATGCCAGAATGAAATATAGCTGCGTCCTTATTTGCCGCAAGTAAACTGTCAAATGTAAACTGGACTACAACTAAGCAGCTATACCCTCCTTGTTCACTCTAACGCATAACTGCTTACCTTATAAATAGTACTAACAGACAAGCGTATCGGACCACGGACCAATAAGGACGCTGCTATTTGTTAAAGTGAGATAGCTATATATCTATCTCACTCTTATAAATAGCACCATCTTTATGGGTCCGTGGTCCGGTACGTGTTGTCTGATATAGTAGTATTTTTTTAAATGTCGGAATCTTACTAAGGAATTCTATTGACAATACCGACATCTTAAAAAAATCGTACTATAGCACTATTAGATTAGCCGATGCTGACCCGATATATGGATCTGGCATAGGACTGTGCCATCTACGAAATGATCCGCAAATAAAATTGGTTGCCTGGACCGTGAACTGCTAAAATTGCATGGAAAATTCATAAATGATTCATTCATAATTTTGCAGCTGGGTGTGCGTACTAGCATTCATACAATAATTATTATTCTTTTGCAGCTTGTTCGTGTTGGACATCATACTAAAAATAGTGTTCTGGTGCTTCGTTCTCTCGTTTCTTGCTGCGTCGTTCGAGCCCGTCCGCTACGTCTTCTCGTTGGGCGAGCCGGTGGTCAAACACTTGCCGTTCCTGGGTCCTTTAGTCAAATCGGACTAATCTATGCAAGCTGAAATACCTTAGACCAGGGCTTCTCAAACTGAACGTCGCGATGCCCTGAAGCATCTCATCCTCATACTTGGAGCACCGCAAAGCGATTTACATACATTACCTTTCTGTGGCCGCCTGGAATGGAAGGAGGCCGGGGTGTTGCAAACTAAGGGCGTCACAGTAACAAAAGATTTAAATAGGAAGCTTTGCCTTTAACTACGATGTCAATGATTAGTGTTACTCTACAAATATTCGTTATCGTCGGTTACGTATAGCTTTGAGCATAAATTAAGTCGAGACTTCATAACCGAAAAATGTATCAAGATCTTTTAACTACTTACTTTTAATTGATAAGAATTTATTAGTTGGTATGTGCCGTGGGTAGACCATTTGATACATCTCGTTAGAATACCTGCTAGTGAGTTCAGGTATACAAAGTTGCAGTTCTGCCTACGAGTCGGGGATTTACCAAGCGTCGTTAAGTATTAGGGCCGGTTGCACCAAACTGTTTGTTATTAACGTCAACGTTAGCGTTAAAAAAATCTTGTATGAAAAGTTTGACGTATTTAACGTTGATGAGTCCGTTAATTGTGCATGATGCAACCCACCCTTAGTCTCACGATTTATGAAGAACATGAAAGGAACAATAAGTAGGTATGTCGCATACCTAGAGACAAGGAACTATCAGGGCGGGTTGCACCACTCACAATTAACGAATACGTCAACGTCAAATATGGCGGCGCAACTGTCTCCCCATCCCCATAGAAAATTGACAAACTTTTCATAAGAGCAGTTTTTAACTATGACTATGATGCAAACTGCCCTTAGTGTCATCAAGTATTTTAGAATTATGCATGCTATTCCAATGCCGCTCTCTAAACGGCGAGACTCATATTTACCTACAGACCTACCCCCACCATCACCACCTAATAAACGAAAATGGTCACCCTTGGCCAAATAAGTTGGTAAATGGTAGGTAATTTTGGAATACGAATACTTAAACCTTAGGTATTGCCAGTCGAAAAGTCCGGTATCAATGTACAGATCGTTATCGTTTTGGATTTTAATTAGATATTGTTTTTGTTATTTGCCGCTTAGTAGTTTATCTAGTAAGACCGTGTGTTAATCAGTGCAAGGTTCTGATATAGGTACTATAACCTTGTCATAATGAAAGAGGTTTCAGTATGTGACGACGGTGTACGAGCGAGATAACGGTTTGCGTATCTATATCGCTGAATCTCTCGAGCACCGTCACCGCATTGCATGCGGAAACGGTACCCAATGTGATATCCGCCTTAGGATTCTTTAAGTAAATGGAAAAACGGAAGATTCGTGTCACTTTACTTAGGAACTATGAGTTTTAGACTAAAAGAACGTAGGTGAGTATCTTGTTTACCTCTATACATATAAGTACAAGTTATAGTTTGATAGTAAAATAGACACATCAATCATGCAACTTAAGGTGCAGAACAGTCCATTGTGTGCGATTAGATACAGTTTTTATAATCGAGTTTCAGTCTACAACCGTAAATTAAAACTAATTTCAAAATGAACGCTCCTTTCCCCTTACTAGCTCGACATACACCTTTCAGAAAAAGTGCAATTTATGTATTGTATCTGTACGTTCTACTTTGAATGTAAGCTTTAACACATAGTACCTAGAGGCGATCACTTTTAGACTAGTTTCACTCTGTATTAGTTTCATAAATTAGGGAAAACCGAAGACTAAAAAGATATTGGAGTGCTTGAAATAATGATGCATGGTTGACGCATATGGTTAACGAAAATAAATTAGTACCTAAGTAGCTATGGAAATGATTACATAGTTATGTGACACTAACATAATGGAGGGTGATTTTGCTAATTTCCCGTCCACTTGATTCAACTGCTACAGATATGTGGGGAAAACTTTATAAGGTCAACAAATTCTATAGTTTTTTTCTTTAGTAGTTTTTATTTTTATTTTAAGCTTTTATTTTGGGGAAAACGTTTATATAAATGTATGTATGTAACGAGGCGAAATTTGGCGCTGGCAACTTACGTTTTTAAGGTTTTGCGGGGTAAGTTGCACAGTCCTGAGGTCCTTGGCAGGCTGGGACTAGCAGTGCCACGCGGGCCGCGACGGGGCGCGTGGCGCGTTTTAGCGCGTCCTATAGCACGTACTAACCTACTCGCTAATGCGCCCCTGATTAGGGCGATCAATATTTTGAACCAGATTTCGGCCGAAATAGATTTATTCAGCTGCACTCTGAATGAATTCACAGAAGTCACTTTGAGGTCTCTTGAGGTTTAAGAGGGGTTGTAAAATTATTATTATTCCGTTTTTTTGTAATAACTTTTTTTTAAATCTATTTGGATAAATAATATATTTTTAATTATTGTTTTCGAACTTACGACTGAATGTTTAATGTACTGTATGTGTAATGTTTATTTTACTGTTTAATTTATTTATTGTAAAAGATTGTGTTATTTTTTGACTGTTTCATTTGATTTTTTATGTAATTTAAGCTGGTGACATTTATAGTTGTTTGAATTTATTGTACTTGATGACATGTTTATTTGGTAATTTTAATATATTTAGTTAATAAGATATGGTGACTTGTATATAAGTGTCTTGGTGTCCTGGAATACTGTAATGCTTATTATATGTAAATAAATAAATAACAAATAAATAAGTATCCATGGACGGAAAACTGACATATGTGGACGAAAACTAGCATAATCGCCCGGTTGTACTTATATAATGTAAAGATAATTACGGTCATTTCAAATTCAAATAAATTTAAGAACAGTTGCCGAAATATACTTTTATACCAGATACCAAGATTATCTAAGTTTTGAAGCAATTGTTCAATATCAAACTCTCACGTTATTAAATATGAATATAGGCTATCAAAATACTAGGAACATCTATAGGTACTATACATAGGTATATATATTTGGTGTAGGTACTGAAAAATATACACCTATAATCAGTTTATAATACTTGTATAGTCAGTCAACTCTTATGTACTTAGGTTTAAAAATTGTATTATAATGTTGGCTTGGGATTTCTGATCATTTGTTAATAAATTTTATACAAATTAAACTATTGTTTGAATTGCAAATGGCGGCTTTCTTCCTCATGCCCTGTATACTATACAGGTTGGCACATTTAGATTGGTCAGTATGGGAAAGTCTGAAACTATAAGACATACGAACATCTCTTTAAATTTACTGCTTAAAAACTACACAATCGATATCTAAATAGAAATAGTATTCGTTTTATTTTTCAAAATGTCCGAGTTCGATTCCCGAGTTGAGTCCAAGTTTTTTTTAATGTATGAAAGCAGTTTTTCTTGTTAATAAAATCGATGACATGATACCTAAGAAGAGATCTTCGTGTGTCTTATACTTAGTTATGACTTTCCCATACTGACCGATCTAAATGTGCCACCCTGTATAAGATACTTTTATGTACTTAGTACTGCATCACTAAAGCAATAAGGCCTTAAACAGAGCTTTCTAGTTCCTCGCTAAGAACAAATTCTAACTGAGATTCGCTGTCATAAACACATTCGCTTGCTCTGAATTTAAAAACAAACCTTACTAGCAACAGAAGTAAAAAGCTTGCTAGAAATATGTTTATAATATAACAATTGAAAAGGAAAGTAAACATTATAAACAGGTAGAAGATAATAAAACGCCAAGTAAACGACAATATAGCGACTTTATTCACGTACAAGACCAGTTATTTAACACTAGTACATCTTCATAAAGTAAGTTTTCAAAAAATCGAACGCTCGATAAATACACAACAACAATAACCAAGTAGACATACTCTTATATCAAATTTGATTGAATATAAACTTATAAACAAAATGTTACCATAATTATCTACTTATTAAACGTATAATGCAAGTTGTAAGCGTACGACAACTATATACTACGCCTAATACATAACTCGTATGCATAGGACATAAAATGAGTACTTATATTGTGCACTGCTGTAATATTACGCTAACTACCAAGAGATACTTTTTTTATGCAAACACTATATAATCTTATAAACAATGTCATTTCATCACGGTATTATGAGCCGCACAGAAAAGTTCGCAGCAATGGTACAATTTTTAATAGGTCTAACAAGTGTCTCCTATAGTTGAGAAAGCGAGCGCAAAATAAGCCAGTAAGACGCTTTTCATGATACATCCAACTTACTTAAATGTGACGAGTATATAGTCTGTGCGCTGACGTTTTGTGCAGTTATATGTACGTACAAGCTACTGAGTGGCGTTGACGATGTCGACAAACTCGGGCTTGAGGCTGGCGCCGCCGACGAGGAAGCCGTCGATGTCGGCGCAGGACGCCAGCTCCTTGGCGTTGGCGGAGGTCACGGAGCCGCCGTACTGGATGCGCACGGCTCCGGCCACCTCCGCCGACACGTTCGCGACGAGCCACTTGCGCAGCGACGCGTGGACGTCTTGAGCCTTTAAAAGAATCAAAAAAATATTTCTTGCCACAAAAAATACTTATATTTTTTTATTTTATACCACGACGGTGGCAAACAAGCATACGGCCCGCCTGATGGTAAGCAGCTACCGTAACCTATGTACGCCTGCAACTCCAAAGGAGTCACATGCGCGTTGCCGACCCTTTACAAAAAGGAGGTTTCACTGTGTTGACGACTAAAGGAACAAGAAGGTCCCTCATCGTCAACACACTGGGTCCTCTTTGAGCTCTTTGGCAACCTTACTCACCAGCAGGAACACAACACTATGAGTAGGGTCTAGTGCTATTTGGCTGTGGTTTTATGTAAGGTGGAGGTACTTCCCCAGTCGGTTCTGATCCAGATTTGGGCGATGACATTCGCTGAACGTGCCCTACCACACTTAGCGAGATGCCATTCGCAGTACCCATACCTCCCTTTTTGGCGTAGTTTAAGGACATACCCAGGTCCGGACGTAGTTTAAGGACATACCCCGGGTCCAAAATAATATAGAACGAATACATACAATAAAAACCTAAATGACTAAACAAAACATAAGGTACATCAACCAAAACTGTGATACTTATACATAAATCTGGTCAATGGGTCCCAATCTCAGCATGTGCTAAACAGAATGTCTAGCGCTGGTTTTCAGACTGGTCCCTTGAGATAGGTCGGTCGCAGGTAACAATAATAATGTGCTTGAAAACAAGTTGTGAGATAATGACAGTGATAATTTTTTTATTTTATATTTGTAATAATTTGTCTAGTTGAATTTAAATGTTAAAGAATAGGTCTTGGACGAATAAATTAAAGGACGGAGCATGGCTGTACAACAAACTGTGACGCAAGATGGCGGCTGTTTTGAATGTGTGTTCAGACGAGTGTTGCCATGTAATACAAAGTTTCCCGATTAAGAATACAGTATTTTTGAATTAAAAACATATAGATTATTAATATATATGGTTTAAATAGAATTAATAATTTTGGACCCGGGGTATGTCCTTAAACTACGTCCGGACTTGGGTATGTCCTTAAACTCCGCCAAAAAGAGAGGTATGGGCACTGCGAATGGCATCTCGCTAAGTGTGGTAAGGCACGTTCAGCGCATGTCATCTCGCTCAAATCTGGAGCAGAGCCCGACTGGGGAAGTACCTCCCACCTTACAGAAAATCACAGCCAAATAGCATTAGACCCTACTCATAGTGTTGTGTTCCTGCTGGTGAGTAAGGTTGCCAAAGAGCTCAAAGAGGACCCAGTGTGTTTTCGATGAGGAAACTTCTTGTTCCTTTAGCCGTCAACACAGTGAATCCTCCTTTTTGTAAAGTGTCGGCAACGCGCATGTGACTCCTTTGGAGTTGCAGGCGTCCATAGGTTACGGTAGCTGCTTACCATCAGGCGGGCCGTATGCTTGTTTGCCACCGTCGTGGTATAAAAAAAAAATAAGCACCTCTTTTAATAAATTTGATGAAATATATTTCTGAAGAGGCGACTAAAAGGTAAAATTTAAAAAATCTGAACTTACTATTTATTAAAATTACACGACTACTGTTGAGTGTGGTGGCCTTTCTTGTCGTCCCAATACTATTATTTTAAGCACGAGGGCTGCTATTTATATATCCGGAAACCGGGATTACAATCTTCTTAAATAGCATATTTGACCTCCATGGTAAAATTTGAACTTTTTTAAGTACTGGCCGGTATATTTTTTCTTTCTTATTAACGCTTGTGTTTTGTTTTTGACGGGTTTTAAATGTCATCTCGCAGCAAGAATGGAACTCACTCGTGAAAATATTCGTGCTATGATTTATTATGATTTTCGGCGTGGTTTAACGCAACAACAGTGCATAGATCAACTAACTTCAACTTTTGGTGATGAAGCCCCATCTAAAACTACTGTGTATCACTGGTTTAGTGAGTTCAATCGTGGACGTAGTATGCTTACGGACGAAGTTAAGGCAGGTCGCCCGAAATCGGTCGTTGTACAACAAAATATCGAGGCTGTGCGAAAACTTATAATGGACGACCGACATGTTACGTACCGCGAGATAGAGGCGACTCTGGGTATTTCTATGACCAGCATTAATAGCATATTACATAATTATTTGGCTGTAAAAAAAATTTGTTCGCGTTGGATACCCCACAACTTAACAAAAGAGCAAAAAGATGCTCGCGTCGAATGGTGCAATAAAATGTTAAAAAAATATAACCGTGGTGACTCAAAAGCCGTTTATAACATCTATACAGGTGACGAATCCTGGATCTATGCATACGATCCCGAAACGAAGCAACAATCAACGGTATGGGTGTTTCAAAATGAGCCGAACCCTACGAAAGTTACTCGTGCAAAAAGTACATTGAAACAAATGGTGGCCTGCTTCTTCGGTATTAATGGCCATGTAGCTACAGTGCCACTAGAAAACCGTAGAACGGTTAATTCAGAGTGGTACACGACCATTTGCTTACCGGAAGTATTTGAACAAATTCGTAAAACTAACCAGCGACGAAGAATCATTCTTCATCATGACAATGCCAGCTGTCATACGTCACGCGAAACAACTCTATTTTTGGAGGGTCAAAATGTGGAATTAACGGGTCATCCGCCGTACAGCCCTGACTTGGCACCCAACGATTTTTATTTATTTCCAAATATAAAGAATAAATTACGCGGTCAACGATTTTCGACCGCTGAAGATGCTGTCGACGCATTCAAACAACACGTTATGGAGGTACCTCAGGCGGAGTGGCAGAAGTGCTTTAAAAATTGGTTCACGCGAATGCAAAAGTGCATAGATCATCAAGGGGAATACTTTGAAAAACAATAAAACCATTTTCAGCCGTGTACGTTTGTTTGTTTTTTTGTTTCCGGATATATAAGTAGCAACCTATGTACTTTATGCCTTTTTAATCTGGAGGCACGGCAGTGCCCTCTCTAAGACGAAGACAACTAACAGTGTAATTACGTATTAATTTATTACGTAACACAATTTAGGGGGGAGGAGAATTTACTATGTCTTACTTCTACTGCAGAGAGGATTATTATTATTATTTTTCTTACGTAGGGGCGGAAGGGTGTCTCTGGCAAAAAATGTCCCTTATTTTACACTAAACCTTGTTTAATATGTTTTTTTTTTAAATATTTTTTAGAATGTAACAAAAACTTTTTGAAAACTGCATTAAAATCGGTTCAGCCAAGCGCGAGATAATCGCGAACAAACATACATACATACATACAAACATACGGGTCAAACTGAGAACCTCCTTTTTTTGAAGTTTTTTTTTTAAGATTACTGAAGCCGCTCAGAGTGAGAGGGAGCGATAGTTAGAATGAGACGAAAGTTTGACAAATCAGTAGTGGTGATATAACTTCGCGCGTTCAATCTACGATTAGATATGGGCTTTTTGTTTTACGAAGTTTTTGGAATAATTTTAAGAAATATATAATTATGTTTATTTATAAATTTTATTCAAAAAAGAATAAAAAATAATTTGCTCACATAAGCATAAAACTATTAGGTAACGTTTTAATATTCGTTGGAAACGTGCGTGAAATAAAACGTATAGTTAGGAGTGTAGACGTCAATGTCGTATTGACAACATATCGCGGCGATTATAGACCCCCTTAAGTTCGGGAAGTTTCCCTATTCAACCACCTGGCAACACCGCTACCATGAAGTTATTAGTTTACGAAATTACTGATTTTTAATATGATTACGCAATGAATTGTTTACTTAACGGTGAAAAGTTACCCCATCCGTTTTTTTTCTTTCGACCGGTGGCATTTCTGCAGCATTTGACAACGCACGACTGCATATTTTAATTATTTTTTAACAGCACTTGACTGCATAGACGTTTGGGCACGACTGTGGGGGAGCGGCTCATTATTGTTGTACGTATGTGTGTGTAGTGCGTAACGACGAGGACACTGGCTCTTTATGGAATCACAAAATTTTGTTAGCCGCACTCCATCTGAGAATTATATAATCTATGGAATAGGTAATAATTTGTCAACTAGTCTGATTGAATGTGTTTGAGTGAGTGTTTACATGAGGTTGCGCGAGCGAGTATGAGTGAGTAAGACGATGAGTTCAGTTTTTTTTGCAATTAATTGGTCTCTACTCTATCCATTAATTAAGGAAAGGAGATCGTCAATTTTTGTAAGGTGATCTGGCTCAGATTATTTAGGACCGTTTAGGAATGGTTCTTACCTTTAAAGAATCGTCATAATTTTTAGATCAGGATGGTGGTAAAAATATTGCGAAATCTAATAGGAAAATTGAAAAATCATGCATTTAAAACTTGAATCTGACAAGGACAATATTTGAAAGCGTGCTTACATATGATTTATATATTAATGTAAAAAAGTACCGATTTTTTAAAGATAATGTACAAAAGCGGACTTGGAAACAAAACGGGAATCATGATGAAATAATAAAAAGTCATATTTTGATCGTATTTATAGTTCCTGTATTTCGGTAAACAAAGACTGCTGTCAAACCATCGTTGATACTATTAACTGAACATTCCTAACACCTATTGCGAAGGGATAAGGTTTACCACCGTTAAGTGCGATAGCACTAGTATCTGACATTACAAAATTGAAAAAAAGATGCGTTTCGTTATCGAAGGAGCATGATATTATGCCATTATGAAACCCACTTTTAATATTCAAACTCCGATCAAAAATGCAAAAATACGCATTTTCAATCTTTAGGCGTTTTAATAAAGTCGATTTCTAATTTAAACTTCCGTATTTTTTAGGCTTAGATACTATTTTAATATTACAATGTTCTAACTTACCGAACAGTATCAAAACGCAGATTATGTAACGGTATACATTGACAGTGTCAAACCAAAAAACAATCCCGTTTCAGGCCAGGGTGAAGTTAAACTTTATGTCAATGCCATAAGGACGTTAACGACTTGTCTTGCTGTATTTTAATCGCGGAAAAATCAACATAATGTTTATTTATTTAGTACTTCTAATTCCCGTTTCATTATTTTGTAATATTTTGTCTACTTTAGTAATAAAATGAGTATTTATTTTACATTGCAGTACAAACTGTATACGGTTTATATCAGGTGGCCCAGAATTGACGATCTCCTTTGGCAGTGTCAAGGGAGTGACAAAATACGGTTTAATATAAAAAGTTTGCTCGCAGAGCTTAACGTTGTTCGGAAGTCGTCTTGCTTTTTGTAAATTTTAAGTTGTATTTTAGAAATAACCACGAGGCGGGTGCGATCCCGGGACAACCATTTGTTAACCAAAGAATGGTTAAACACCATTTGAGACGAATTCTTCATTAGCTGCGCAATTGTTCGTAGATCACTGGACAATAAGCTACCAAAATGAACAAAAACTAAAACTTCGTCATCTTGAATTTCAACCTGAAGTCTAAGTCGATCATATTAGTTAGGTTAGGTAAGTTTGAAATAATGTGAAATAACGGAATCAAGATTGTCCTGCATATAGGCTTACATGATTTTTACGTAAGCAATGATCGGTGACCTCGTATAATTTATGTGGCGGCGTTAAAAGAATCCATAACACAAAGACAACCTCAACCAATGTTAAGAGAATCATAAGTACAACTCGAAGTCACCACACATAGGCGCTCCCGTACTAATTTAGTATGAGAGCGCGCCCGCTTATTTCAGTTAAGTTAACGTTTTTGATCATAACTCATGTGAATTCAAAATATCCACAAATATCAAGTTATAGGGGTGAGCCTGGATTGTTATACTACAAAATGGTGTAGAATACTATTGAGATGTGCTGTGTTCGAATCGTAGAAATTAACGAATAAAATTGCGCTGATGTGTGATGACCCCGTGCTCCTTGAGTAGTCTGTGATTCCGATAAAAATCTTTTTTTAAGTCACGAGTCCACGTCACGTAAAACCGCTATGAAAATAATCAATTTCGTCATTTCTACACGAAAACCTCGTTCTTTCTTTCGGGGTACAACTTACTATCTATGCAAAATTATGTATAGTCCAAAGTTCATAACATAATAGGTACCTGCCTAAAACCTTTTTCCCATTGGATTTTTTATTCCAGAGAATTCAAGCAAAACAGTGACCACAAATCTTGCACAACCTCCCATAATATGTTTATAATGAAGTCGTCCTCGGTCTAAAGAATGACGTACCTACGATCTACGTTATGATGATTAATATTTATGATAAACATGATACTCAAACTACTACGTAATAAAAAATTGCGTAAATGTTGCATCAGGTACGTGCTACCAAAGAAATAAGTAAAACTTTTAAAAAAGGCACCCTACCCAATGACCCATAGGTAACTTAAAATAATTTGTTTACCTGGGTGGAGAGTTCAACATGGTTTGACAGACACTTCAATTGTGTAAATAATACGTTTAATCACCGATAGAAATAAAGGAAATAACAGGCATAGGAAATAACGATTAAAACCGGAAGTGATCACCGTCTGGTGAGAGGCACATTGAATATATGTGTTAAGCTAGAGCGCTCTCGACTGATGAAGTCTACGCTCCGTCCAGCAGCACTTCAAATCCAAAACCCTGAGAGCTTCCAGCTGGAACTCCAAAACCGTTTCGATTGTCTAGGCGGCGATGTGGACGAATTCAACGACGGGTTTGTGGAAGCTGTCCATAGTACTGGGTCTAAGTTTTTAAGGCCCAGCGGAGCAACAGAACCAAAAGGCTCTCTGACTCCACTCAGAAACTCATCGAGGAAAGGAGAGAAATGGTTCTGCAATCCTCAGCAGATGCGTCATTATACCGGCAGCTCAATAAACGGATCTCTAAGTCCCTTACCCGTGATTTGCGCCAATTCAAAACAAATCGTATTGAAGAGGCCATTGAGCAGAATAAGGGCTCTAAAGTTTTCGCAAGAGATTTGTCTATTGGGCAGAGCCAGCTCGCCTAATTAAAAACTGAGGATGGTAGAATCGTGCTTTTATGGTAGAACTTTTATGGACAGCTATACACATCAACTAGCAGACCTGAAGTTGATCTGGCGGAAGACCCTAGAGCTAGACTGACCCGACATTATACCGAAGACATCCCGGACATCAGCCTGTACGAGATTAGAATGGCTCTTAAACAGCTCAAAAACAATAAGGCACCTGGTGAAGACGGAATTACAGCCGAACTTCTGAAGGCGGGTGGTAAACCGGTCCTTATGGCCCACAGAGGTGTGGTGGTATTGTTCTTCAAAAAGGGTGATAACGCGTTACTGAAGAACTACCGACCCATTTCACTTCTGAGCCATGTCTATAAGCTGTTTTCAAGAGTCATTACGAACCGTCTCGCACGCAGGCTAGATGACTTCCAGCCTCCTGAACAAGCCGGTTTCCGAAGAGGCTTTAGTACCGTAGACCACATCCATACGCTCTGTCAGGTTATACAGAAGACTGAGGAGTATAACCTGCCCCTCTGCTTAGCGTTCGTGGACTACGAGAAAGCCTTCGACTCCATCGAAACCTGGGCTGTACTACAATCTCTCCAGAGGTGCCAAGTGGACTATCGCTATATCGAAGTGCTGAAGTGTTTGTACGAGAACGCCACTATGTCAGTCCGACTCCAGGACCAGAGCTCGAAGCCTATTCCGTTGCAGCGGGGAGTCAGGCAAGTTAAACTGTTTACCGCTGCACTGGAGGATGTTTTCAAGACTCTGGACTGGAGAAGGCTAGGCATCAACATAAACGGCGAGTACATCACTCACCTTCGGTTTGCTGACGACATAGTAGTCTTGGCTGAGACCATGGAGGATTTGAGCACGATGCTCGATGACCTCAGTAAAGCCCCCGAGCGAGTTGGTCTAAAGATGAACATGGATGTAGCACCAACTCCCGTTACAATCGGAGACTTTACACTCGAAGTTGTGGACGATTATATATACTTAGGACATACTGTCCAGTTAGGTAGATCCAACTTCGAGAAAGAGGTCAATCGACGAATCCGACTCGGTTGGGCAGCGTTCGGGAAGTTACGGCACATCTTTTTGTCCAATATTCCGCAGTGTCTCAAGACGAAAGTATTTGACCAGTGTGTGTTGCCAGTGATGACATATGGTACTGAAACGTGGTCGCTTACAATGGGCCTCATAAGAAAGCTCAAAGTCACCCAAAGGGCAATGGAGAGGGCTATGGTTGGAGTCTCTCTGCGTGATCGCATCAGAAATGAGGCCATCCGCAGCAGAACCAAAGTAACCGATATAGCCCTCCGAATCGCTAAACTAAAGTGGCAGTGGGCGGGGCACATTGCTTGTAGAACCGATGGCCGTTGGGGCGGAAAGGTTCTCGAGTGGCTACCACGAACCGGAAGGCGCAGCGTGGGTAGACCCCCCGCAAGGTGGACTGATGACCTGGTGAAGGTCGCGGGAGTTCGCTGGATGCGGGTGGCGCAGGACCGGTCATTGTGGCACTCTTTGGGGGAGGCGTATGTCCAGCAGTGGACGTCTTTCGGCTGATATGATGATGATGATGATGAACAGGCATAGGCATATTTAGGAACTCGCCAGAAAGGAACGCTTTGTTGTAAGTATGAAGAGCCTTAACCTTTGGATAGTTTTGATAAGAAGGAATGATTTTAACCGTTACCTACTACAGATCAATATATAAATTCGTGATTATACAAACTAAGTATTACTACAAAAATTATAATAAATTATTTTCCCAACCAAACACTAATTTTTGGACATATTTAATAATACCCAGTATGTTTAGGTAAACATAGGTCTTTGAAGTAGGTACTTCAAGACAAAAAAGGTAGAAATTAAGATGTAAGGCGATTATCACACTGGCGCCGCAACCAGATGCGGCGATGGTGTGCAAGCATGACAGCGCTATACACATACAGAGCGCTATCTCGCTCGCGCAACGTTGCCGCATTCGGAAACCGCAGCAGTGTGAAAGCCGCCTAAGTGTCTATTTCTATGGAGGCCGAGTTTCAGCACATAGTGTGGCGGGTCTACCTCGGTCTCGGTCTCTCTTTCTAGAGTAAGGTGTTTACCTGCTGAGGGGTAGCGGTCTTGCCGGTGCCGATGGCCCACACGGGCTCGTAGGCCAGCACCACATGGTCCCAGTTGCTGCCGATGGCCGGGATCAACGCCTTCCGTCTACCGGAACACCTCCTCGGTCTTACTCCTCTCTTTCTATGGTAACGTGTTTACCTGCTGAGTGGTAGCGGTCTTGCCGGTGCCGATGGTCCACACGGGCACGTAGGCCAGCACCACGCGGTCCCAGTTGCTGCCGATGGCCGGGATCAACGCCTTCGTCTACCGGAACACCTCCTCGGTCTTACTCCTCTCTTTCTACGGTAAGGTGTTTACCTGCTGAGGGGTAGCGGCCTTCCCGGTGCCGATGGCCCACACGAGTTCATAGGCCAGCACCACGCGGTCCCAGTTGCTGCCGATGGCCGGGATCAACGTCTTCGTCTACCGGAACACCTTCTCGGTCTTACTCCTCTCTTTCTATGGTAACGTGTTTACCTGCTGAGGGGTAGCGGTCTTGCCGGTGCCGATGGCCCACACGGGCTCGTAAGCCAGCACCACGCGGTCCCAGTTTCTGCTGACGGCCGGGATCAACGCCTTCGTCTGCCGGAACACCTCCTCGGTCTTACTCCTCTCTTTCTACGGTAAGGTGTTTACCTGCTGAGGGGTAGCGGTCTTCCCGGTGCCGATGGCCCACACGGGCTCGTAGGCCAGCACCACGCGGTCCCAGTTGCTGCCGATGGCCGGGATCAACGCTTTCGTCTGTCGGAACACCACCTCCTCGGTCTTGCCCGCCTCCCTCTCTTCCAGGGTCTCGCCGATGCACGCGATCACTTTCAAACCGGACTCCAGTGCGTGGGCAACCTGAGAAGAAGGTTTTATTTAGGATCCTTTTTTTTGGGTCACTGATATCTTTGTGATACTTTTTGAAGCATGTTTTTTTTTAATAGTTACACCAGTTAGTCTTCTTATCATATATTCCCAAAATTGTCGTCTTTATAAGCAGGTATTGTACCCAAGACTACTGATGCCGACGGAAACTTTCAAAAATTGCGGACTTTTTCATATAAGAAAATTTAGAAAACTTCTCATAATTTTGTATGGCGATTCATATTTTCCGTTTCTTAAATTACATTTTCCTATTACTATATCTTGTAAAAGTTTCTGGAAATACGCGAGAACTATTCCCAGACAAATGAAATACCTTAAACGGAAGTTAAGAAACCTGAATTGAACCGTGATCAATAATTAAGCATATAATAATAATATCTATATAAATTATTTACATTTATTTATAAAAGTCGGGAAGACGCATACACTTACCTTCTCTGCGACCAACTCATCCTTTTCGCCGAAGATCGTTCTCCTTTCAGAGTGGCCGAGGATCACCCAGTCGCAACCGACATCTTTGATCATTGCCGGTGATATTTCGCCTAAACACAAGTAAACACATTATATTTTTGTTATGTCCCATTGGTCGCGTCGGAAGGTTGTCTGGAAGAGATCACCCTCCAGCGATAAAACCGCCTGTTGACTGTCTCTACTTTTAATCTGTGTACTGTACTTCTATCTTATTGAGGTGTGGAATAAAGAATATTTGTATTGTATTGTATTTTTTTATGTTTGAATATCCATTTAATCCATCAATGCATCTTATACGCTACATACTTATTTAAAAAAAAAGACTACGACATGATGTAGTCTTTTTTTACAACCTTAATACAACACTACTTATACAAATAATTACATCTAGTAATTAGTCATCGCCGCTCCTTGCCGCTCTTTAGCTTAATTTGGTCCTAAATGCGTGTAATCTGAGTTTGTGCAATCCCAGGAGGTGTGCATAACTTTTGGCAGCAAAATAACTGCGGAATGTTTGCTCTTTTTCAGTTATTTGCTTGTAGCTCAAAAACGGTAGGAAAATCCTTTCAATGTTAAAGAGGGTTAATTTTCGGAATTTTGAGAATATCTCGTGGCGGATTATGTCCGAGGAGGTCTTATTGGCCTAAGGTGAATATAAACTACCAGGAATAGTTGACATGCTGAAATGAGGTCCGGATCAAGATAGGAGCAAAAATTTCCCAAAAAGAATGCACACCTCCGAGGATTGGGCAAACTCGTATTACACGAATTTAGGACCAAATGAAGGTATTTTAACGATTTCCAGCTTGCAGATAATGAATTCTTCGAAAAAGTCTAATTTGATTGGCCTATAGAAGTTTATAAATAATCAATAAATCTTAAAGGAATTCAACCTATGAGGTATACTAAGATTGTTATGCTGGTACTTCACATGGCGTATTTGGCCAAATATTCGTGTTGCGTCTCTTTCTTATTCCATAGCAAAGAGAGATATAACACGAAAATTTAGGCAAATTAAGCCATGTTAACTGTCACCATTAGGTTATAAGTACCTACCAGTAAATGCGCCTTTAGCAGTTTTCCAGCAGTTTTGGGCAGCAGCGCTGATAGTATCAGGGATGATGCTCTTCACATATGCGAGATAGATGGCTGGGATACCAATGACAACCTAGTTATAAAAATATAGTTACAAGCTGGTTATAACAAAGTATTGTACAATTATAAGTAATGTTACTCTTATTTTTTGACCAGGAAATGCATGTGATAGTCTAGTTAGATCAAAAGGTTCCATTTATCAGCCGGAGCTTACTTGTTATTGCTCAAATATGATATAGAATTTGTACAACATACTACGTAAGCGCCTTCCGCCAAAAACCTTGCCTAAAAAAGGGCCACATTATATATTGTGGCCGCATGACATTATTGAACCAAGCCAAGCATTTTATTGTGAGTTTCATTTTTGAACTCAGCCGACTACTACCACAGAATAACTAATAGTACTACCGTACAGAAAATTCACTCCTTCACAAAAGTCAGATTTAGGTATAAAATTATACCTACTATACTCGCCGCCTGCAAGCAAAATTGAAACTTATAACCGCGAAAGAACCGTGAATCTTCTTTGCGCGCCGCAGTTTTATGACCGAGCGGTGAGGGTTGTCACCTGACAAGTTTTTGTACCTATACCTATTGATTTATTATTCTAAAGATAAATATGTAGGAATTACAAACGTTGATTCTGTAAACATAATTTTTTTATCCGGTGTAGAAATTTTTATAGAGATCATGTCTGATTCTCACGGAAGCAGGTATACCACAGCCGTATTCCTTTGAAAATATGTCGGTCAGTTCCCAATATTGTTTCTGAGCAACCAATATTCAATATATTAAGGATGTTTATTTTAACTATTACTAAGTAAGGACTTCGGGACCTTTCAATATCGTCCGGAATTTAAAAATGTTATTTCTGCTTCCTTGTTCTTCCGTTTATTCAGACATCCTTAAAGACATCTTTTATACGGATTAGATCGAGATTTAGGTTTCGAAGCCATCGCGTATTTTCAATATTTCGCGAGCGCCACGTGACACGACTATAGTGCGAGCCGAACGGCAGCCCACTGCTTTATGCCTGCCCGGGAGGCGCGCCGGCCAAATGTACCTAAACTGCGTAGTGAAACCCCCCTGCTACTACAATGAAATAGATACAAACAGTGTCCTCTTCACCCCCTTCCCCAGCTCTAAATATGATCCAACACGCAAATTCCTAGTATTTATAAAAAGTTGTGTTATTACCTAAATTAACATTTTATATAACTCATGCATGCGCCGTTTGTGGGGTCATTGTGCAGAGCTAATATGAGTTCTATACTTATATTGTTAAGACTTAATTAACATTGGTGCAAGTGTCGTTGACGCTTATCCAGGCCTTCACCAAAAAGGTATCCACGAACGCCTTGGCGCTGTCCAGGAACCAATTGCGCAACTTGGTAAGGGTGCTTATTGGGCACTGCAATCTAAACAAGCACATGCATACTATGGGGAAACGTGACAATGGGTGGTGCAGACTCTGCATAGAGACAGAGGAGACGCCCTTGCACATCCTCGCAGATTGCCGTTCCCTACTGCACACTCGTAACTTAATTCTGGGTAGGCACATACTACGCCCAGAGGAGCTGAAGTCCCTCGAGATCAAAAAGATCCTGGAACTTTATGAAGTTGCAGGGTTAGACCGAGAATTGTAGTAGGTGGCGATCACAATAGATCAGTAATGGTTGCAGTGTTACATAGGCTTGGGAGCCTTACATAGCCCCTAACAAGAAGAAGTGGTTGATGCAAATGGCCCTTAGTTCCTTTTGATATAGTTGTTATATATGATTTCAAGCTCACATGGTCATTCACATTATAAATATTATTTGAAACGGGATATTTACCATGTATATTTGCTTTAGTTGGGTGCTCGTAAAAACAAATATACATGGTAAATATCCCGTTTCAAATAATATTTATAATGATATAAATAGTTGTTGTTTATTATTCAAACTACATGCTATTCTTTAGTTTTTTGGCAGTGGCAGTAGTCAGTTTGGCTATTGGTGGTAATATTACTGACAAGAACAAGTTAAGTAACATGACAGATCAGTATCATGCGCTTTGACTGTGAGGGTCAACATAGAAATTACCACCGTAAGATGTTAATAATGTAGTATGTTGAAACAATCACACATGAAAGATAAATCTAAACCTAGCTTTGCTTAAGCTCTACTATGTTATAGTTTCAGTAAATGGCAGCACAATAAAGTAGGACTACAGTATAGTAGGGTAACAGTCTAGAAGTAAACAGTTTGTATAGTTATTACCTAATATGGCCCTACAAGACTCACCTCAACATTTGGGTCTAGAGGACCTTTCTTCAGGTTGTTCACGATCTCGTTGATCTGGTTCTTGTCCCCGTTCATCTTCCAGTTTCCGCCCACAACAAATTTGCGACCCATGATGCTGTTTATCTGAAACCGATACTTAAGTTTGTTTTACTATAAAATTAGGTAAGTAACTATGTGTTAGCTGTGTATGGACTATGGCGTTACTATTAAGACCAATTTGGTTAAATAAAGGCGTTATAAATAAGGTCCTTGTACGAAAAAAAATCGTTTCTTTGATCCCGAAGAAATATCCGGCGACGGCGATAAGAAAATTCTACCCTTGGTTTTATTGTATCTCTCACGAGAAACTATTACTTACGATATTATTGTGTGGCTGTTACAAAGGCTGTTACAATATACCATTGGAATTAATATGTTAAAATAATACTTACAATTTATGTTACTGGGATAATAATTTTTCAATTCCGGTTTGATTTGACCGCAAGTGCTGCACAAAAGTTAAGACGACCTTTTGTTTGGTTTTATATTCAAATGATTTTAATCAATGGCATTCACGAAATTAATAAGATCATATGATTGGACAAATATCTAAGATATTCTTCCTTTGGACCAATAGCATCAAATCTCAAATAAAACTGAACAAAGAGAACATACTAACACTAAATGACAGTTTTGACCTTTGTGACATTGGATAAGGCTGAGAAAAGATATGACTTCGTTCGTATTCACGCATCATACAAAATTTGGTCGTCTTGAAATAGGGCTTCCAATAAATAAATCTTAAAGGATTGATAGAAAAAATCCCTTTGTATTTATCAAAATTTTATTTACTCATACCAAATGAATCTATCAATAGTACTTTTACATTTACAAAATTATTTTGAATAGTTTAGTAGAATTATTTACTATACAGGCTGTATGCTTCGTAGTCTGAGGTAGTATAGTACAATAGAAAAAAAATACCGGTGTATTGTATTGTGTACATATTGTGTAACGTACGATAACGAAATACATTCGATCAACAAAAATTTAAATTAAAACAGTTGCTTTAAATGATATCTAAGTGATTAATTTAACTTCCATAGTTAAAAATAATCTAGGCTTATACGAAACAACATCCAGCTTCACAATGGGCGAATCAGATGTATGGACATTTTTTAACATAATATTATATTCTTATGCTCATTGAAGAACCAATTTGTTTGTAATATCTTAAATTGTTAAGCCACTGGTTAATATTTTGATTTTAATCTAATGAATTCGTTTACAGGAATCAAGGCCTTGTAAAGGTCTTACAGCGTTACACAATATCAATAGGTGTACTAGTGGTCTTGTAGCAAAAAATGCCAAGGCCAAAAACAACCTTTTGGACTACTTTCACCCCAGGTATGCATGTAATGCATGTATTCGTATGTATTTAATGAAATACTCCCTGGTTTCATTACTTACAATTTTTTTAAGCTTGGTACCATTGTAAACTTGTGTAGTGGTATTAAAATAAATAACACAAAAGCGCTCTTATATTATAAAGTAGATGTTGACATTAAATATCTCCATGGAGTTGTACAGTCAGCTGCAGAGAAAAGGTACCACCCGCCATACAAGTTTGTAGGGCACGGTGGTACCTTTTCTCTGCAGCTGACCGTACCATCGCCCACACTGTTAACTGCCCATCGGTGGACCTTAAGCCTTTTGTAATAAGGTCCACCAATGTACATTTAAGAGTGTTGCCTTTTGTACCCTGACACTTTTAGCAACAGTGGTATTTTAAAAACAGCCACCAAAAAATCATGTTATAACCATTCACGGTAGACTTCCAGAAAATCCAGAAATGCTACCAGACTTTGATCTGGTTTCTGATCTATGGTAGGATTCAGTTTCAATGCACAAAATAAATTAATCATAAATAAATTAGTGTGGTTTTTTTTACAGAGACAGCGAGCTTAAGAAAAAGGTGTCAAAATGTACGCAAGTAAGCAGCACATGGATTACAGAGGAAGATATTTCAAGTGATGTTCCTAGTGAACACTTTTGGCAAAATGTAGCGGAGAAAAGGCGGTATGTTGGAAAAAGAAACTATTTTATATTTCAATTTAAGGTATAATAAATGCCTGTACTGGCACTCAAAGCCATACGCTTATATGTAATAATTTTTAACTCTCACTTGTCAGTTCAAATTTAAAGGGAATATTTTTTGTTTTGTTATGCAGTAAAGGGTTAAATAATACAATATCAATATACATGTTAACTAAAACTATGTGTTTGTTTTAGTGTGGCCTTGGAAGAGGCACTAGGTGAAAACGAGAGGCTGTGTAAATTGTATGAATCATTGACAATAGAAAACGATCAGTACAAAGCTTTACTGGAGGAGGCCAATAGCTTTGTGGATGTTTTTAAAGTGAGTGTGTAACTAGTCCATTTTACTTTAAAATATCAGTCTCATATTTTGAAATATGATGATTGATGATGATGAGATATAATATAAGTAGCACAATTTATTCAAAACAAATTTACAAAGTAACACTTTGACCACTGAGAACCATCTGAGAACCCACCTGGTAGGCACTCGTAATGTTTGCTCAGATGCCGGCTAAGCCTGCCTAGCAGGCACACATTGCATCTTCGCCACCACAGGGCTGACACTAACAGAAAGGTACTAGGTTTAATACTCTGATTATTATGTGGTCGAAAAGTAGGTACAGTTGATTAAATATATAGGCAGTGTGTTTCAGGTCGAGTCCGAGGTGCGGGGGGGGGTCATAGGGGACATGACCCTCCCGAAAATCGTACACGTCCAATAGAAAAATTAATTACTGACCCTCTCAAAAATAATTTCTGCATTAGTGACCCCCCCCCCCCGCAAAAATTAGGCTGCGACCGCGCCTGGTGTGTTTTTACTTCACCTAATGCGGTAGAAAAATAAAAATTCTTATCAGCTGGTTACATTAAATTGCATACATAGGTATGTATCAATAGGAGTTAGAGTTTTTAAAACGGGGCATAAACAGGTGAGACAATTTGTGCTTTCCTTTCCGGAGATTTAAAATATCCGCGTATAAAAAACCTACATGGATCTCAAGAGGTATAAAAAACTGCTGTAAGCGGAAAAGGTACCTACTTTGGAAATGTCGTATTTCTCGTGAAAAGGGCGATAAAGAATATTTTAAAGAGTACTCTAAACGACTCAAAAAAATGATATACTTAACTCAGAAATCGCAAAATAATCATACTATAAATAATGCTGATAATAAGTCCAAAACTACATGGAAAATAATCAATAATTCAAAGTTAAATCTACCAAGAGAACATATTTCACAAATAATTACGAATAACAACGTTATAATTAAAAACCCGAAACGTATTGCACAGGAATTTAATAATAATTTTGGTGACCAAATTCAGCCCATTAATGACGAAAATAATGACTCTAAAAATCACAATAACAAAATTACATTGAATACGCTCAACTCTATATTTATGCTGCCATCTGATCCTGACGACATTAAAAACATAATTAACCGTCTTAAGAACACTAACAGTACTGGATATGACGGTATTAGTACAATTATAGTAAAAAAAGTAGCAGAGATAATCTCACCTGTTCTTAGTCATATTATTAACTTGTGTATTATACATGGTGAATTTCCACATAAATTAAAAACAACCATTGTTAAACCTCTCTATAAAAAAGATAGCAAAGAAAATATTAATAATTACCGACCAATAGCACTTATTCCTATATTCTCCAAAATAATTGAAAAATATATTTACAACAGTGTGTCAAACTACTTTGAGCACAACAACCTATTTGCTAATGAACAGAAAGGTTTCCGCAAGGGTATGTCAATTAATATGGCTATTTACGACTTTATAGAAATCATTTTAAAGAATATGGATAAGAAGATCCCAGTCTGTGCATTATATATGGATATGTCGAAAGCGTTCGATTATGTTGACCACCGAATACTTTTAGACAAACTTTTTCGTTACGGAATACGTGGCAATGTCCATGAATTAATAAAATCTTATTTAAGCGGAAGAACACAAATGACTCAAATTAGTAAAGTATGCACCAAGTCAAAAATGGAACTAACTTACTCATCGGATGTAAGGGAAGTTCGTTATGGCGTTCCACAGGGGAGCGTTTTAGGCCCTGTGCTTTTTCTCATTTATGTAAATGACATGCCAACTACCGTTGACCACCCAATGGTACTCTTTGCTGACGATAGCACTATTATATTCTCAGGAAATAACGTAGATTCATATGAAGCAGATATCAATAGGACATTAAGTACAATTATAGACTGGTTAACACAAAATAATTTATAAATTAACTTGGACAAAACTAAACTTATGACATTTAAACAAAGGACTGTTACACCTGATCTTAATATAGCTTATAAGGGACAAAAAATTTATGAAACTGACATAACCACATTTTTAGTATTAAACGTAGACAATAAGCTGACATGGGAATATCAAGTTGACTCTATATGTAAAAAACTGAGCTAATATTCTTATCCCTTAAATAATTTAAGAAAAAGGGTAAATCTATCGGCAGTGTTCACTGCGTACCATGCTTTTGTGACATCAACGTTAAGGTACGGACTAATATTTTGGGACAACTCCACAGATCAAAAAAGTATGTTTCTAGCTCAGAGAAATTGTGTTAGGTCAATATGCGGACTTGGCTATTTCGACTCTTGTAGACTTCATTTTCAAAATTTAAAAATCCTGACGCTTCCATATTTATATATTTACGAAATGTGTGTTTTTGTTAAATGTAATTCCCATCTATTCTTAAGGTTTAGAAGCGCACGTTTGTGTGGGAGAATATTACATCCTTTCATACCCGACACGGCGCTATTTCAGAAAAATGTAGCCGCGATGGCACCTAGATTATATAACAAATTACCAGAAGATATAAGATCACAATACCTAAATAAGTTTAAAAGTATGTTAAAACTTTTTTTAGTTCGGAAAAATTACTACTCTGTAAATGAATTTTTAGAGGATAAGGACATGTAATTATACAATTAAGGACTGAAGCTGACATGCATGCTCTAAATTTGTATGCCGTAAGGCGCCACATAGTGAAACTCAAATGTAATTTGTAAGAACCTGTACCCTATGCTGGACAAATAAATAAATAATAATAATAACAGTAGATTCAATTTTATTCACGTATACGACAGTTACTTGGCACAGCCCTGAGCGTCCGCCTAGCGGGCACGCGGCGTGCGGCATTGCGTTGCATGTCGTAGCCCGCCTGGCGAGTTCTGTCGGTTTCTGGGGTATTGTTCAAAATTTTGCACGTTGCGAACGAAAGTGTTAAGGTACATAATTGTTATTGCAGCCATCCACCTTTCCATCACTGACCCTAACTTTAAATGCTTATGATAATCTGATGTGTCAGTGCAAGCAAAAAGGTACCACTTTGTCAATAGTGCTTCTTGAAACTATACAATATAATATATCAGACTATTAGTGAAAGAATGAAGTCTACTATGTGTACATCATGTACCAACAAACTGGGACCTTTAACTAAACCTTTCCACATATTTCCTTAGTGTCTTGTCTTCTTTATGTGATGGGCCGATTAATGAGTAATGAAGTTTTCAGTATAGATCATTCATAAATAATTTATATCTTTTCAGGAATTGGTCCAAGATAATGCTGATGACACCGGCATTGATGTTGGAGATTTGAGTACATCTGCCGATGCAGAATAGAAACTTAAGACTGAGTAATTTTATTTGAATGTGTGTTTTGTTTTACAATTTATCATATTGTGATTTGCCTTAATGATGTACCTTATTAATAAATAAATATTCTCATTAAATTGTGTTTAATCCAAATCTTTCTTGTTTTATTAATAAATTTAATTTTGTGTGGTATTGTATTCGCTGTGTGCATTATTGTGGCGCCATCTTTTGGGCAGGGGTTGTTTTTTTTTCTTTTTTATGAATGGCTTGAACTCCTTGCTTATATGAAATGTATCTGGCCCACGGACTTCATGATCTGGCCATGGCTGTTTCACTATTTTGACAGTTGACCGAGTTGAGGTTATGGATGGTATATGGAGGATGTAAATCTCTGTTACAAAAGTGTCCGCCAAAAGGCGTTAAACTGATGGCGCCACAATAGCATGAGCATACATTTCTAGCCCGGTCGGTAGTGACCCTGCCTACGAAGCCTGTGCTTCGTAGAGGGTCTCTGGTTAAAATACCGGTCAGGGCGTTATTTTTTATTTATTTTTATTACGGATATTTGTTATTATTAGAGTTGGGAACACTTGAATGAAATCGGTGATTAATCAATCACCGGTGAATAGTAATCATTAATCATCGCTGATTAAATCATAACACAAAACAATCAAGTAATTTCGCCATGAATAAATCATTAGGCGTGTCCACACCAGGCGCGCAGCCTCGCGAGGAAATTGCCGCGCGAGGCAAACTACTATTCCTCGCGCGGCAGCGTGCTCATGTACATTTTTAGTAGGGAAGTTTGTCTCGCGAGGAAAGCCCGAGCCAAATTGCTCGGCAAGATGGCGGCCCTCTGTCAGCTGTTCAAATTGTTCAAAATGGCGTCACATGTGATTACTGCCGTGGTTTTTGTTACTTTTATTTTTTGCTTTTTAAAGCTATACCAAAGAAACGGCAAAAGTAAAGTACCTAAAGGAGATTTTGGGTGAGCCCATTATATAAATATCTAGATTTAATACGGAAACCGGCTGTACAGTGAATTAACAGAAACTGGATTAGAGACTAAATAACAAATAGAGTTTTTGTTGTGTCTACAATTAAATACAATACAAAACTAAAAAGGCAAGATACAAAGTTCAGAGAATCGATCACAGGGGCCTCTTACACCAGTCTCCAATATTTATTTCGTATATCAAAACAATCAATATCAAAAATTGTACCAGAAGTGAAGTGTGATGCCATCTTATAACATCTAAAGGATTGTGTAAAGGTAATACTTAACAAATAAAACTTCATCTAATCAGCTCGATTATTTTAATCTCCTGTTGCTCAATGTTTTGCACGGAACAAAATAACCACGCGCACCAAATAAACACGTCCAGACCCTCGCGAGGCAAACGACTGAGGCGCCTTTGAGCGTGCCGAAATACCGACACCGAGCCGATCTGCCGCGGCCGAGGTAAATATGCACGCCGCCTCGGCCGAGGCACGTCCACACTAGCCGAGCCGCCTCGCGCGGCAATTTCTTCGCGAGGCTGTGCGCCTGGTGTAGACACGCCTATTAACGACGGGCGCTGATTGAAACTAAAGTAACGCTAATCAACTAAATAATGATTTGTCAATATGATTGACGAATGTATGATAAGAGTGTTCTTAATATTATTGTATTAAGCTGATTTATATTATTGCTAGAATAAGGCGTTTCTTCTGAATTTCACATATTGAACTAGATACCTATGTAAAAATAAAATAAAATAAATGAGAAAATAAAATTAAACTGAACAGGCCGTTTCAAAGTTAAATGTTCATGATTATGAGTAACGTTCTCATTTTTAACTTTAGTTTCAATCACGTAATTTTTGCCCAACTCTGGTTATTATGTATATTATGATTTTAGATATTAAAAAAGCAGAATAATTATTTGCGGAGAAGAAAAACACTAGGAATAGTAATTTTATTGAGAACGTCATATAAGTATTACCTTACCGCTGGACACTTATTTGACCGTTTTCCTATAAAAGCCTTGTTACATTTGTCTTAGTTAGCTTTCTACATGATTAAGTTTCTAAATTTAGTCAAGTGTAACCGCATTTAGCAAGTAAATTTACTATGAAAACAAGTTAGGAACCTATTTAGGATGTAAGTTAGGACACTAAAAAAAGTAAAGTGTAACAGGGCTTTAAGAATGACCCATCCTCCGTATACCATCCATATACAAAAGTTTCGAAATTTGACAGCTGACAGAGTATTTCAAAAAAACAGGTATCTATCTATTCTGTGGTATCACTTATGACGTGTTCTTTCGACCGCTTCTGTCTGTAATTTGTATTACTTTTGGTATAACTTTATTTACACTTATATATCTTAGTGCAGCCAGAAATTTGAAGATGGCTAAGTATTAATAGTTGAACAACGTAAAGTAGGACTAAATAAATTTACAAGTTGTTGCCGTACTAAAACAAACATCATGCGCTGTCGGTACCGCTGTCAGCTTTTTTGGAAGGTCCGTATTACATACATCATAATTTTTTACCGGCTATGTTTTTGAAAGAATTTACTTATCTCGGTTTTAAGGAAATTAAACATCTCACAATTACAGATCTATTTTTAGATTATCTACCGGTTATCACCAGTATAGCTTTGCACAATTTTGAATTATTATATTTCCTTTTGAAGCTTTTTTATTGTCGTACGGTTGCAAGAAAGTTATGTATTTATTAATTTAATTTAAATTTTTAGGTTTCCATAACATTGCTACTGATTTTGACCTACATATCAGTACAAGCGAAAAGACAGAAGACATCAGTAATTACAGGAATAGATGATATAAAAGAGTTTAAGAAGTTACTACGAACTAAAACAAATGTTATGATACTGTTTGTGAATGTACTGAAGCAGTCTCAGAGTGTTACAGACGTGTTCAAGGAGACGGCTGATACAATGAAGGGGCAGGCTACACTTGTTATAATTGATTGTAGTACTAGGTAAGTCAATTCCACCACCAAACAATTTGCTGACCTGTTACCAATGTTCGTTATCAACCAGTTTTACCTATTTATTAATAAATCAAACTTTTGTTACTTTTTTTGGGAAATAAATGATTAAAGCTTCCAAAGTTTCCGAAGAATAAAATATTAGATTATATTGCCGGGTCAAGAGGTCATTGCAAGACATAGTCAGGGCCTAGAACCCAGGGCAAAAAAAAGAGAGGCAAGCCATGATGACGTAAGGCAGACGCTATTACCAAAGTTGCAGGGCCAAGCTGGATGGAGCTGGCCAACGACCGAGACAAATGGCATGGGATGGATTTTACCCAAACGGGATCCATATAAATAAGCCTAACTAGATTTGTAACTAGAAATAAATATGGAAAATAAAGCTTAAATAATAATCACCAGGTTAAAGGCGAACTATCTGCTAATAAAATGAAATCCAAATAGTTGTTTCTGCCTGTAGGGTCAAAGGCAAAACCTAACTATCTCCTAATGAAATTGAATCCAAATAGTTCTGCCTATAACCCGGCGTATCATTGTATTTTTGGTTTCAGTGAAGGCAAAAAACTATGTAAAAAATTAAAAATATCACCTGATAAACCATACACCATAAAACACTACAAAGATGGAGAGTTTCACAAAGACTATGACAGGAGTGTATCAGTCAGTTCTATGACAAACTTTCTCCGGGACCCCACGGGAGACCTGCCATGGGAAGAAGACCCTGAGGCTGCTGACATATACCATTTGCATGATGGAGACGTAAGTTCTTTAAGTTTATGTAGTTTATTAGTTCCTTCAGAAATCCTCATGTTCCTCATGTAAGTAATAAAATAGTTTGCTTTATGTTTCAACAAGGGGCTTATTTCTCGAATACTCATATGATCTCACAGCTAGTTTACTAATGTTATTAGTCTAATATCTTTCGAGAAATGGGTCCACAGTCTAAATTATGTGTGACAATTTCTATCCAATTATATTTCAAATAAAAATGAAATGATAATGTGCAAGGTAGCTAAATGTATATTTTAGTGTATACAGTTTGTTGTTCTCTAACTTAAAAAGGTATGTAATACTAGCTGTTCCTGCAGCTTCATTTGTATGCATTTTGGAGGAAAAAGTTCTTTAACTCATTCAGCGCCACCTAGTGCTACGTGCTACGCTCGTAGCCCGTAGCCACGTATTCGTCGTATGTAGCGCGTAGTAGCTACGAAGAGAGAACCCGACAGAACCCGACAGTAGGGTTCTCGGCCCTGAATTTGTTAAATGTTGTTCCAGGGTATAAACAGTCATGTAATTATTTTCAGTAGTTTTTGCATAGCTTGTGAAAAACAAATTCTTCCTTATGCGCTTATTATAATGTGGGATAGATTAAAACAAAAATTTAACCTATTATTAAGAAAAGTTATTTAAGGTATTTCATATTAAATTTTGAACTAAAGGCCTGTGTAATTTGCACAAAGAAAATACTCCACTTCAAAAACGCTTGCAGAATGCGTAACTGGTGTATCTAATCGGGTGCCATTGTTCTGGCTGGGCTTGAACGAACCCTTATTTCACGCTGATTAGCAAACCAAAACATTGCTTTACTTGTTGCCCATTATTAAATGGAATTTTATTTTGATCCTAATTGTTTCGGTCATACAATTCGTAGGAGCGACGAAAATCTCGAAAAACTGATTATTATACGCGCGGTCATTCACTAATAGCTCACCAAACGAAGACGCTTAACTGCCTGATAGGGGAAATAATTCGTGTATAGCTGAATTTTGGTGTAGTTGTAGATAAAGGTATCTTACACAACATACTAAAAGTACCGGTGGATGGGGGCGCCGCTAGCGGGGAGGGAGGGGTGTAAAGGTCCCTTATTTTGGGTTTTCGTAAAAAACTCGGTAACGGTGGCTCATACAAAAAAACTTTCATTTTTATTTCAATATTTTCATTTGTTTTATTTAATAATTTCTTAGGATTATTTCCATATATTTTTACAAGTACTAGCCACTTAACTTTATCATTATCTATTTCTCTACCATTATGATTAAGATCCACATATAATTTTCTATAAAAAAGCTTCTTTGCACTTTTTTGCTGGGATCAACGTTTAATGAGATATCGCGGAAATAAGATAAAAACTTTTTTAAACTTTCGGAGCTAATATTTACGAAAGTATTACTTTCATCCAAAAATTGTTTTAGAATACCCTTATTTTTTTTAAAAGACCTATCCAACGATACTCCACACATTAGGGTTGGAGTAAAAAAAAAAATAACCCCCCACTTCATGTGTACTCGAAAAAATTATATTTTTTCAGATTTTGTTTTAAAACTTTGCCGGCGTCAATAAAACACATACTCATACGATTTTTTTATTTTCTAGTACTAACCATCACTGAGCAGGCTGCTCACCCTGCTACCTCACTTCCTACGCTTAGAGTTTCGCCATGTCCGTCTGACCCCATCTGTCCGTCTAGACGCCTAGTACTAACCATCACTGAGCAAATCCGTGGACGGACAGACGGGGACAGACGGACATTATTATTATTATTATTATGAGCCCATTGTGTCCCACTGCTGGGCAAAGGCCTCCCCTCTTTTCTTCCAGTCGTCCCGGTCTAGCGCTACCTCTGGCCAGTCTCGCAAAAAGGAGTCCAAGTTATCCCGCCATCGCCGTCGAGGTCTGCCGGGTCCTCGGTTTGACTCGTGAGGCACCCACTCAGTGGTTATCTTAGCCCACAAGTCGTTTGGCATGCGGCAGACGTGACCAGCCCAGTCCCACTTCAACTTGGCTGCTTTCCGAGCCACATCTGTTATTTGAGTTTTAGAGCGCAGCGTGGTGTTCCGGATACGGTCCCTTAATTTCACACCTAATATGCTGCGCTCCATAGCTCGCTGGCAAACCCCGAGTTTGGACTTCTGAGCTTCCGTCAAAGACCAAGTCTGAGCACGGACATGCCGAAACTAAAAGGGTAGGCAACCTGCTAACCCTGCTCAGTGATGGCTAGTACTAGACAAGTGAAATTTCGTATGAGTATGTGTTTTAATTATGCAGACAAAGTTTTAAAACAAAATGTGAAAAAATATAAATTTTTCGGGTACCTCCCGAACACATGGGGGGTAAATATTTTTTTTACTCCAACCCTAATGTGTGGGATATCGTTGGATAGGTCTTTTAAAAAAATAAGGGTATTCTAAAACAATTTTTGGATGGAACTAATACTTTCGTAAATATTAGCTCCGAAAGTTTAAAAAAGTGTTTATCGTATTTCCGCGATATATCAATAAACATTGATCCCAGCAAAAAAGTGCAAAGAATCTTTTTTATAGAAAATTATACGTGGAAGAATTAAGCAATAGAACATTTTTTAGTATGAGCCACCGTTACTGAGTTATTTACGAAAACCCAAAAAAAGGGACCTTTACTCCCCTCCCTCCCCGCTAGCGGCGCCCCCATTCATCGGTACTTTTAGTATGTTGTGTAAGATATCTTTGCCTACAACTACACCAAAATTTGGCTATACACGAATTATTTCCTCTAAGTTTTCCTTCATTGGGTGGGCTATAACCAGATGGGCCGATCAAGTGAAAGATTCGTGTCAGCGCAATTCTACACGGTCGTAATTAAAAGACACGCGCTGGACAGAAACCGGTGGAGGCAGATCATCCGCTCCAGATGCAACCCTGATGCTGACCACGATCCTCAGACATGAGGGAATGACCTAAGAGAGAGAGAGAGGGAGATTCACCGAATGATACCTGATACATGCACTCTTCAATATGTATTTTTACTGTCAGGATATTTTTTTAATGCAACAGGGAATTCTTGAGGGCCTGTAGCCTTGCAACCTATTAAAATTTAAGTATTGTTTTTTTATTTCAGGCATTAGCAAAGTTTCTGAAAAAAGGTGCCGCTGCTTACAAGAAAAGTTTAATAATGTTTTACGCCCCTTGGTGTGGTTACTGCAAGAGCATGAAACCAGACTACGTCCAGGCGGCCGGAGATTTAAGGGTAATAATATTTCAAATTTGAACCTATTATGTTGCCATTCTTCACTCGTAACATGTGTCATTACTTCGTTAAATATACGATTTGGCGAAATGTGTCGCTTAACTTCATACTCAGGTTAATCCGTTCGACCCTCTCACCAAATATCTATATTACCTTTTATTAATACCAAAATCGCATAATCTGCCAGATGGATTTACCCGGGTTTGAAGTTAAGTGACTCAAATGGTACCATTTACAAAAATAATGACACCTATGGTCTTACGGTCAATGGCTATTAATTTCGTGTATTGTTATGATATGCCCAAACATTAGTAATGCATCTTTTTCCTTTCTTTGATATTGCGAACGAAAGTAACGCAACCAGCAATGCGAACCCAATACATGAAACGAATTGTCACCATGAAATTGATCAGATTAAAACGGTTCACAATGTGCTCAGCGATTTCTCATGTAATAAGTATAAGATAAGTTAAAACAAAAAAAAACCGACTTCACTTAGCCTCCACCTTTGCAAAAGCAAATGCTCGAGCTGCTATAAAATATACTCAAAGCAAAGTATAGGTCTGCCTATAATAGTTGAAGAGTTCCCTCGATTTCTCCAGGATCCTATCATCAGATCCTGACCTGGTTACAATGGGACCAACTGTGAAGTATACTCTTACATAATAATTTTTCAAATCGGTCCAGCCGTCTTCGAATAATCGGTGAACACACATAAAAAAAATATCGCAAAAACAAAGATCCCGACGAATTGATAACCTCCTCTTTCGAAATCTTGAAGTCGGTTGGAAATAAGCTCGCTTAAATGTATTTCTTAGTTGCATAATAGCATGAGCAGGCGCGGATACAGGGTGGCAACAGCCCCTCCCCCCTGAAACGCAAACTTCATATGTACGGGGGCAAAAGTGCGGACCGCGACATTTTTTGTGAAGGAAATTGCCCCTCCCCCCACCCCTGAACGAAATCCTGGATCCGCGCCTGAGCATGAGCCATTTGAGTGCGATAGTAAGTTTATATAACGTGTTTTAGGGTGAAGCTCTGCTGGCCGCGATCGACGTGGCCAAGCCCGGCAACGCTAAAATCAGGCAGCTGTACAATATCACTGGTTTCCCCACCTTGCTCTATTATGAGTAAGTCCTATATTTTATAATATGTACCATTACTTATTGACAATAGAGCGCTGGTAGCCTGGCGGTAAGACGGCCGGCTTTCAACCCGGAGGTCTCGGGTTCAAACCCCGGCTCGTACCACTGAGGTTTTCGGAACTTATGTACGGAATATCATTTGATACTATTTTTATTTACCAGTCGCCTTTCGGTGAAGGAAAACATCGTAAGGAAACCGGACCTAATTCCGATAAGGCCTAGTTTCCCCCTCTGGGTTGGAAGGTCAGATGGCAATCGCTTTCGTAAAACAGTAGTGCCTACGCCAATTCATGGGATGGGATATTAACTGTGCGTCTACGCTGAACGTAATATACCAGAATGTTCGTGGCCTGAAAACCAAGCTGAAGTTTTGGCGCCATAACATATCACTTCTTCATGTTGATTTTGTCGCCGCTACTGAAACAAACCTGGACTCTTCAATAGGCGACCAAGAGGTGGTGCCGCATGGCTGGTCTATGCTTAGACGTGACCGGGGTTCGAAAGGCGGCGGCGTACTCTTGGCTGCGAAGCCTGGTATTGTTCTTCGTCGGCGGTCGGACTTAGAAACTGAAAGTGGGGAAGACTTGTGGGCCTCTGCTGTACACAATGGTAGTGAATTCTTAATATGTGTGGTATATATTAATCCTAGTGCTGTGGACCTGGACTATATGACGTGGTTTTGTAAAGTCGAAGACGGTTTGACGGCAGTTAAAAATGACAACATTTTAATATTAGGTGATCTTAATTTAAATAGTGCGACTCTTAATGTAAATAATTACTTTAATTACTTTTTGACATTTTGTAACATATCTGAATATAATAATATTGTAAATAGTAAGGGAAGCAAGCTAGATGTAGTGTTAGCTTCGGAATGTGTGGGCGCAGTGAAGGTATGCATAGCGTGTGAAGGTTTGGTGGAGCATGCTGATGTTTATCATCCCCCGCTTGATGTTATCATCACGCTGGCGCAACCCGCGAGAGCAGCGACGGTGGCGCCCAGTAATATAGACCCTGCCATAGACTGGAATTATGCTAAGGTTGACTTTCCAATGCTCTACGAGCTTGTCATGAAGGTTGACTGCAGCCCTGTCCTAGCTGAAAAGTGTGTAAACGAGGCGGTAGGACAGTTTTATGAATTATTGTATGGCTGTATCGACTCGTGCGTCCCGAAAAAGACACGAAGTAGTAAAATTTCCAGGATTTATCCAACCTGGTTTTCTCCGGATATTATCATGGACTTAAAATTCAAAAGTTTGTTGCACAGGCAGTGGAAAATCACTGGTGACTCAAATGTGTACAGTCAATTCAGTGTGCTGAGGGCAGATATCAAACGCAGAGTCTCTATAGCGTATACTGACTATACTCACAATATTCAGCAGTCCCTAAAAGCCAATCCTAGATCCTTCTGGCGACACGTTTCGAATTTGCGAAGTAAAGGTGGCTTTGAATCGAATATTACCTATAAAGACCAGATGTATAGTGGGAGAGCAGCTGCGGGAGCATTTGCGGATTACTTTCACAGTGTTTTTCTTCCTCGCACCCCTAAGCTGAACGCTGAGCTTGCGGGAGCTGCTTCCAGTGACCACCTCATCAATATTTCAGTTTTTTCTGAGCATGAGGTTGGTCTTGGAATTGACAAATTAAAACCTAATAGTGCGCTTGGTCCTGATAACGTACCACCGTTTCTGATTAAGGCATTTAAATCTCGACTTTTGCCTCCTCTTGTTTATATATTCAATAGAGCTCTCGAGACTGGTACTTACCCCGACTATTGGAAAACACACAGACCTAAAATTGCGCTTTGCTAAAAGACAGACGAAGAGCGCAAAAGAGAAACCAACACGTATATGAACATTCCGCGAGTGCGAAAGAGATACATGATCAGTCTCCTAGCAGGACGACTTTTGACATCACTCGTTACACTTAAACACCTGCGTCGGGAGTGCTCATATTTAATCTTGAAAAATATAATATTATCCGCTGTTCATTTACCTGGAATGAAACAAAAGAAGAACGGTGTCGTGTTGCGTCCCGGATTGCACAACTACACAAATAAAAAACCCAGGCAATCACTCGTTTCACAGGTAAATATGATATTCCGATCGATGTTTTTGAAACCATATTTTATCAAATTTGCCAAATAAATCATGTAAATAACCGTTTGATACCATTAAATATTAATGTCTCTTTTACTGCATGTGAATATTTTATCATAATAGTTAATATTAAAGATTATTTTGTGTAAAAATCAAAATTGTCATTTTACGCTAGGGTTTGACAAAATATCGTAGGGACATAATATCGATAACTGTTCGATATGAAAATTATAATTATAGCTTCGAAAGAATTATAATAAATAATAAATCTCGTATTAACATTATGTCATTCCGCTTACTTTTATCTATGAAAGCTAAATTCCACTCTTAAGTGTGTGCTGCGCCTACCACTTCGACTTCCACCCAACTTCCACTCCACCAAGATTGCATTGATGCAAGACTACATTTGCATGCGATTTTATTAGCGTCACAATTAATAACGCTATAATAAAGAAGTATGTAAAAAACAAACTATCACGTACATAAACACTCCACAAGTGCGAGAGAAAAAAATTACAAATCTAAAGGCGTGCCAACATCTAAATTTCTGTAAAATAACGAACCCGCTTTTTAACAGATCATATTTAATCGTGTGAAATATAAAATAATTCTGAATAAATATATTTTAGTTTTCTAGAATTTTAATATGCCGTTTAGTGTAAAACATGAATATAAATTTAACGTTGCAACTTATCGATAATAAAGTCAAATATCGATAGATAATTGACCTGTTGTACTTGGCACCACTATTTTTTACGCTCACATAGACAATTTACCCACACTCTAGCATTTCAGTTTTTGTCGCACTTTTGATATTTGTCAAACCATCTGTCTATACTAGATCTGTGGGAAAACAACAAGAGTGACACCAGTATTTAAGGCCGGTGATAAGTCGGAGGTGGAAAACTATCGTCCTATCGCCGTCTTGAGCTCCTTTGCCAAGCTGTTTGAGAGTGTTTTGCATTCCAAATTGTATACTCTTGTTGATCCGTACGTGGATGAAGCTCAGCATGGTTTTAGGAAAGGTCGATCTGTTGACACTAATCTTCTCACACTTGTCGACCATGTCTCAAAGAAACTGGATGAGGTGTGCCAAGTTGACGTTGCTTACCTGGATTTCAGGAAAGCTTTCGACCAGGTTGACAATGACATCCTTTTGGAAAAGCTGTCCGAGATAGGTTTTTCCCCGGCACTGTTGAGGCTGTTCGCTAGCTACTTGAAGGGTCGCAAGCAATTTGTTCGTCTTGGGTGTTTTGACTCAGACTTTTACCAGACAAACTCTGGTGTAAGTCAGGGGTCACTGTTGGGCCCCTTTCTCTTCACAATCATGGTAAATGATCTATCTAGATGTCTGGAGGCCGGCAAACTCTTATTGTATGCTGATGATATCAAGGTTATTGTAGATATCGAGTGTCCGCTAGATTGTCAGAGCATGCAGCGTAATCTTGATGCGTTGTATCGTTGGAGTGTGAAGAACCGCCTCTCTCTTAATATAGGAAAGTGCTACATCATGAGTTTCACCCGGTCAAAACAGGAGATACTCTATAACTACACCCTTGATAGCGAATCTCTTTCCCGCACTCATTCTATGAAAGATCTGGGAGTTGTGTTTGATCCGGCCCTAACTTTCCATGACCATATCCGTTCGCTGGTTTCTGAAGGATTTAAACGCTTAGGGTTTGTCTCGCGCAACTGTAGAGATTTTACGAATGTTGGTGTTTTCAAGGTGCTGTACACTGCTCTAGTGAGATCTAAACTAGAGGCAAGTTCGTGTGTTTGGAACCCATACGAGTCAACCTACGCGTTGTCTTTAGAAAAAGTACAGAAATGTTTCCTGCGCACTCTTTACAAAAAATTGTACGGGTACTACCCTTTCCTTTACCCGACGGCCTATCTGCAAGGAGCGTTGGGATTCAACTCGCTAGAGACCCGTAGACTGTTTGTCCAAATGTTAACTGTAGTCCGAATCTTGCGAGGCCGTTTGGACTCTCCAGAGTTGCTTGGTGAGGCATGTCGCTTCTTTGTCCCTGACGGGCGTGTGCGGTTTCGCGTGGACCGGCTGCGACTGTTCGCTGTACCTTATTGGCGCACTGTCTCGCGCCGCAACTCTCCCGTTTGCCGTGCTATGCTTGCGCTCAATGAACTGTCTGTTGTGCTGCCCTCCTGTGATTTGTTTGCGGACAGCTGGGTGATGATTGAGAGAGAGTGTTTGAAAATATGTGAGAGTCTGACGTAGTGTAATGGTGTTATTATTTATTTGTTAATTATGTTTTAGTTTTATTTAACATTATATTATGAATACTTTTTGTATACTTACTGCATTATGGAATTATATAACTGGAATTGTGGAAAATGTAATGACTTGGGAGTTAACCTGTAATATTACGTTTTGATGAATAAATTGAATTGAATTGAATTGAATTGAATGGGAGTAGGTTGTCAAGCGGATCCCAAGCCGTGACAAACGCTAGGAGGAAGATTACTTATTGACAATATTGTAAAATGCACATTTTACCAATAGCTTTTTGGATGTACATATCTTATTTTATTTGTCGTGCTAGCATGACTTACAGTTGTCGCGCGCGGCTTTATACTTCAAGCGCTACTACAGCACGGTTAGCATAAGAGTGACGCGACAGTATCTCGCGCGCGAGATATTCTATCCGTCTTTTTCTGACTGTATCAATTAAAAAGAGACTTGTGCTCACCGTGCTGGGGGTCAAAAATCTGGTATGTACTATCCATACATAATAAAAAATTGAAACATTGTATAATCAGGAAGGGGCAACCAAAATTTCCGTACAACGGCGAAAACAAGAGGCAAGCGATCGTAGACTTCATGAAGGACCCAGCTTCTCAGTTGATACAGAAGAAGCCAGAACCCGCCGCCGACGAGAGCTGGTCGGCCGACTCCGACGTCGTACACCTGACAGGTGGGTAATGCCTCAGACATTACTGGCAATATTGTATTATAAAGCTAACTTAATGTTATAATGATAGTGTTATAATGTGTTTCGATTAAGATTAGATTGTATAGCTTTTAACACTTTCACGGCCAGGAACCCGACTCTCGGGTTCTCTCTTCGTAGCTACTACGCGCTATATACGACAATTACTTGGCTACAGGCTACGAGCGTAGCACTAGATGGTACGGAAAGTGTTAAATCAAGGGTAGGCCGTAGGCAACCCTACCTCATCGAGTAGCAGAATTCGGCTTGAGGTTCTTCAAAAAGGAGTAAATAGGTTCTTAAAGGGAAGGCAACGCGCATGTGAATCCTCTGGGGGGGGGGGTTGCAGGCGTCCATAGGCTACGCTAACTGCTTACCATCAGGCGGCCATACGTCTGTTTCGGTACTAAGTGTCCCAGCGCCATCTGTCGAGTCTGGAGTCGAGTTATTCTGTCAGCGTTAAGCGCCGAATGAAGTATTAGAAACTAGGATTTAGTGTCTAGTATGACCGATAGATGACGCTAGTTCTTTAACCTGAAAAAAGGGAAAGCGATTTTGTATGGATATTGTCCATTCATGTTTATATCATCCTTGGTTATTATACCGCGGAATAGCAAAGCAATATTATTGTATTTTACTCATTTAATAAAGCACTTGCAATATTAATTAAAAGCTTTTGATATCTTTTTTATTTGTATTATTCACCTGTATAGCCCACCAAATGAAGGAAAACTTAGAGGAAATAATTCGTGTATAGCCAAATTTTGGTGTAGTTGTAGGCAAAGGTATCCTTACACAACATACTAAAAGTACCGGTGGATGGGGGCGCCGCTAGCGGGGAGGGAGGGGTGTAAAGGTCCCTTATTTTGGTTTTTCGTAAATAACTCGGTAACGGTGGCTCGTACGAAAAAATGTTCTAACGCTTAATTCATTCACATATAATTTTCTATAAAAAATATTCTTTGCACTTTTTTGCTGGGATCAATGTTTAATGAGATATCGAGGAAATACGATAAACACTTCTTTAAACTTTCGGAGCTAATATTTACGAAAGTATTAGTTTTATCCAAAAATAATTTTAGAATACCCTTATTTTTTTTAAAAGACCTATCCAACGATATCCCACACATTAGGGTTGGAGTAAAAAATATATTTACCCCTGTCACGAGCTCCGGCTGAGAAGCCCTAGCCTAGCTGAATCTACCTTATCGCCAGTTACCTTAGGTCCTTATAGTGAGTCTTCTCGAATTGGCCAGTGATCGTCTATTCCTCTACGTTGTGTTTGAAATAACCAGGTTCAGCACAGTAAAGAAAGCTCGCCCGTGCTCTGCCCGTCCTTCACCATGCTTCCTCATCGACCTCCTGTTTTTTAAAGATTGTATGACAAACGGCCATTAAGTACCCCTAGACCTATATGGGAATATTTTCATGAAGATTGTCTTTGTACGATGTCAGTTAGTCCGAGTAAGTATAGAACAATGAGCTTAAAGTAGGGAGGATACGTTCAGTGTGTCGATTTGTCTTTACTCAGTCCTTTTAGCTATTTGTATTGTATGTCATAACATAAACCTAGAATTGATGGGCCCATTAGAAGAATACCTACCTTGTCGCTGTGAAATGCTGTCATTATCATTATTAAATAAGTATATATAGGACACATCTAAGAATCATCCTTATACTACCGCTGTCTATATATAGTTGTTTTGCCTAGTTACAAGGTCAGAAATACCGGATTCGCAGAAAGTCCACTCTAGCACTCAAAGATTAGTAAGGAATGAAGTTAGGGACACAGGGGGGGGGGGGCCTTTAACATAAAATACACACAAACACATCAAATAAAATTACTTTGGTAAAGCGGGATATTATAGTATTTCAAGCATAAGGTTTTAGTGAGACTACATATATGACTAGAAGTACTTAACTTTCTTGTGGCTGAAGTCTGCCTGTAATCCCTACTGCACATTCGTATCCTAGTGGTTTCTGGTGCAATATTTTTCTGTATACTTGATAAATACACGATCTTGTATACTTGATAAATTTGACGGTTGTTATAAACAAACTCCAATGTCAGTGGTTTTATATTTGAAATTCTGAGAGTATTTATTCTTCTAAGGCATAGACAACAGTAGAAGTAAGAAGGCTGATATACACTATATAACCAAGCAGTTTGGTTCCTAAAAATATAAAGTAAACCTAAAATATAATTTAACAACGTTTAGGGGCATACATGTCCAAATGTCAGAGTGTCCAGGTGTCACATTGTCCAATGCCAAAAAGTTCGAATGTTATAATGCCCTAATGTCGGATAGTCTATATGTCAGAGAGTCCAGGTGTCACATTGTCCAGTGTCAAAAAGTTCGAAGGTTATAATGCCCTAATGTCGGATAGTCTATATGTCAGAGTGACCAGGTGTCGCATTGTCCAGTGTCAAAAAGTTCGAAAGTTGTAATGCCCTAATGTCGGATAGTCCTAATGTATCAATATTAAATTTTTAATAATTTTAAACAAAAAAGAACCGACTTCACTTAGCACCCACCTTTCCAAAAGCAAATGCTCGAGATGCTGTAAAAAATACTCAAATCACTATAGGTGTGCCTATAATAGTTGAAGAGTTCCCTCGATTTCTCCAGGATCCCATCATCAGATCCTGACATGGTTACAATGGGACCAACTGTGAAGCTTGCTTGTTTGCTTTCAAACAAAAAAAGAATTTTCCAAATCGGTCCAGCCGTCTTCGAATAATCGGTGAACATACATTTAAAAAATATAAAAAATAGCTAAAACAAAGATCCCGACGAATTGATAACCTCCTCCTTCGAAATCTTGAAGTCGGTTGAAAAGGCCTAATAAATGTAATAATGTCACAATGTCACTACATATATGTTCAAATTGCACAAATTACTAAGGGCCTGTTTCACAATGTCCAAGTAAAGTATTGGATAGCTAATTAACAAATAAATTAACTGCCAGATAAAACTACCTACAAAACTTAGCACTTTATCTACCAGTTAAGCTTATTTGAAGATTGTGAAACGCCAACGATGAGTTTATTCATCAGATAAGTGGCAAGTAGCTTATTCAGGACTTTACTTGGACATTGTCAAACAGGCCCTAAGTGTACATTTATTTAGCAGTTAACAAGCATAAAACCTATTCTGTTATAATTGTAACGATATGACGTGAATGCCACTTGAGATTAAAAGCTAAGTGGTTTGACAGAATATCGAATCATTGAATGCAAAATAACATTTACGTCATTTTAACGAAAATGGAGTTTTCAAGTAAGGAAATTTTTGTATTTAGCGTTAATCAAAAGGGGGGCGAGACACTATTAATCGGTGTATACTCGTATAGATACATTTTGAACACAAAAAATAAAAATTCTACGCAATGGAGGTGCGTTTATCGTGAGCTTTGTTCTGCATCCGTGACTATTAACAAGGATAAAACCAAAGTTTTACGTCATAGTGAGCATACATGCGAGCCCACTGCATCTAAAAACGAGATGCATTTAGCATATCAAAACTGTGTGCAGAAAGTATGTACAAAATTTACTTCTTTGCAACAGACTTATGAAAAATGTACTAGCAACGTAATATGTGAAGAATCGAATTATTCAAACAAACTCCCTTCATTTAACGCAAAGAAACGCTCTCTTTACAGGGCACGCGAAAAGATATTAAATATGAAAACGACTTGTAAAACACTACAGGATGTACAAATTCCTAAAATACTCAAGGACCAATTTTTAGTTTGCGAAGACGGAACAACCGACAAGATATTGATCTTTTCCACTCCTTTGGCAATTAAAACTGTTCAATTATATGCCGAAAAAACAATGTTATTTGGGGATGGAACATTTGAAAAAGCTCCGAAACCATTTTACTAGATTTTTGGAATACATGTAGACCTTAACAGTACAGATGAGCAAACTAATATCGTACCTGTGATTTTCGCGTTACTCCCCGATAAAACTACGGAGACATACACTCGGCTGTTTTCTTTAACCAAAGAACATTTTGCTGTAGATATAAAAAAATTCAAGTGCGATTATGAAAAAGCTATAATCAATGGATTTAAAGCCATTTTCAAAGACGGTATGGTGAGCGGATGCTTTTTCCATTTTAATAGAGCAATTTGGCGAAAAGCAGAAGCCTTAGGCCTGAGCAATAATAATGCAGTAAACTTATCTTCATATTTGCCGCTCTTGCCGAAAGATGCTATAAATGAAGTATGGGATTTAATTTCAGGGCAGCTTCAGGATACAGCACAGAAAAAATTTGCTGAATATTTTACTCAGTATTGGTTATCGAAATCGTTATTGGCAGAAATTTGTTGTGCATTCGAAATACATCGCACCAATAAAGCAATCGAAGGGTGGCACAGCCGTCTTAAAAGAAGAATTCTGTTATCAAAAAACCAATTATATCGATTCGTTTATTTATTAAGACAAGAAGGAAAGTTCCAAGATGGACGTATAAAAAGGAGCATTTTTGAAAAAGAAAAAAGAAGGAAAGTGGACATATTGTTTGATCGCCAATACAAAAAAAAATTACAAGAGCACAGAGATGGGGATATCTCTAGCATGGAATTACTGGAGAGCATAGCGGAGCTAAGAACCTATTAATCCTATTATACATAGATATAGTTATTATACTTTTTTTTTTAACAAGTAATTTTTGTTCTTATTACTAAAAACATGTTCTTTAAGAATAACCAAATAACCTAAGAACATATTATACATAGATATAGTTACCTTACCGTTATTTTTTTACAGAAGTCATTTATGTTCTTATTAGTAAAAACATGTTCTTTAAGAATAACCGAAATACATATAATGTTAAGCATAATGTTCTTTAATTTTTACTAAACGGTGTAAAACCAAAATAGAAGCAGTCTCATTCTTTATTGTTTTTACACCTATTGCAATGGAATTGTTTTCGACTCACTGACATATACAGGGTGACTGGTAATTCGACCTATTCCTTGAAAGGGGTTATTCTAGAGGTTATTTACAATGTTTTTAGCCCAGTCAACCAGGGGTCTAAATTCAGTGGTTTTCGACTTATTCGAGTTTTTAGTGTTTTTCAAAAAAACGCCATCTTCCGGCCTTAAAATGGTAATTGTGAATAACTACACGAATTAGGATGGTTAATTATTTGTTTCCTGGTAGCCAGTGAACAAAAGGTTACTTCAAACAGAAAAATCATGTCCAAAAAAATTAAGACTAGAAATAAAAGGTAATAAAACTAATAAATCACAAGCTATCGTACTTTTTTTTTATCAAAGGCGATTACCCTAAAAAAAGTGTATGACACTTCGCGTAAAAATAACAGAAATGGATTCCTCAATTCATCATAACCTTTCCGAAAAGGTACAAATTATTGACATGATTTACTAAAATATTGAAAATAATAATAATAATAACAGAGCAGGTAGCGGGTGTACTGGAAGCGTACCAGACCCGAAAGCGGGTTGTTTGTGTCACGTGCGAGTTGTTCGTGTGCGGTCTTTGTGTGCTTGGTTTACCTTATCTTTCATCTTATCTTGACTTTTATCTTTTGAGGGTCCAGGTCATAACTGGTTGCCTTTGGGAAGTATTCTGACATGTTCGTGTTTTGTGAAAGATGATGAATGATGATGAAAGCAACACAAATAAAGCTAACCAGGGCGTTTGATCCTTCGGACTTTTTGACCATGGACTTTTTGACGCTAGGACTTTCAGACACTAGGACGTTTCATCCTTCGGACTTTCTGACCATGGACGTTTTGACGCTAGGACTTTCAGACACTAGGACGTTTCATCCTTCGGACTTTTTGACCATGGACTTTTTGACGCTAGGACTTTCAGACACTAGGACGTTTCATCCGTCGGACTTTTTGACAATGGACAATGTGACACCTGGACACTCTGACATTTGGACATGTATGCCCCTAAACGACCGTCGTGTTGCGTATCTTCGCCTGTGCTACCTATGTTCGCCTATTTTTACATAAATTGACTTTAACAAAATGTTTTTAGAGCAAGCCTTACACAAAACTACTAAATACAAAGTATTTCTTACGGGTGTCAACATTCTTCGAACGATCTGTGGCTAACTTCATATAGTTGACATTCAGTGAGGTTTTTGCGCGACACCGACCACACGTTTTTTTAAGCCAATGTTTTAACTTCAGTTTTAAACAGTGATACAGGCCAGGTAATGTTAAACTTTTTACATGATTATATCCTGTAACTATTTCTTTTTAATATGTAACTATTATTTAATGGCTAGCTTACGTTTAGAAGTCACAATTGAATAAAACATTGGTGAGGGTATTTGGCGGCCATCTTATTACCGAACTTCGCCTACCCCTAGGGTTGTCAAATTTGTTTCCAAATGTACATATTTTCTTATGTTTGGTTTTTCGGAAATGGGATTAGCGATTTGGAGGAAAGTTAGTAAGATAAAGATATATGTAGATGTACCCAGTAGTACTAGTAGATACGTGGTATGAACAAGGGGGCCCTTAGAAGGCAATCATTGTACGGTTGCACGGTCTCACTTTGAAAAGGTAATTATGTGTAGAAGCCAAAGGTTGATTTGATCTCAATTACGAAAATACTGATAAGCGAAAAGAGATACGTTTTTTGTTTATATAATAAACATTTTTTTACTTATAAACCATTACTCTCCTTTATTTGACATATTGGTTAATTTTTGGCAGCCCTAGCATCATTTTAGAAAATGTATGTAAACAACTTCAGACTGTTGCCAATCTTCGCCTACTACACATTTTTTTTTAATGTGCCTAGTCTGGTGTAGTTAAGGTTCATATTATATTAACACGTTCCAGGGAGATAAGACTTGATAGGTGTAAGTCCCAGAAAAGTTTATAATTAGCGGTAAGGCATGCCATAGGCGAAGATTGGAGAAAACACCCAAACTTCGCCTATTGCCTTCGGGGCCATTTATTGCCAAGTTACCCAATGAAATTCAAAGCTTTAATGGTATATACTGATAGTCATGAGTACTAAAATACGGTTTTTGGCCATAAAGGACTAAAATGCTTTCAAATTTGAAAGATTTTTTGGGAAATGTGTCAAAATCCAGGCGAAGATACGGAATCCACGGCTTTGCTCAGTGATGGTTAGTATTAGACGTCTAGACGGATAGATGGGGTCAGACGGACATGGCGAAACTATAAGGGTAAGAAGTGAGGTAGCAGGGTGAGCAGCTTGCTCAGTGATGGTTAGTACTAGAAAATAAAAAAAACGTACGAGTATGTGTATTATTCACGCCAGCAAAGTTTTAAAACAAAATCTGAAAAAATATTATTTTTCGGGTACCTGGAGTGTGGGGGGGTAAATATATTTTTTACTCCAACCCTAATGTGTGGGATATCGTTAGATAGGTCTTTTAAAAAAAATAAGGGTATTCTAAAATTATTTTTGGATAAAACTAATACTTTCGTAAATATTAGCTCCGAAAGTTTAAAAAAGTGTTTATCGTATTTCCTCGATATCTCATTAAACGTTGATCCCAGCAAAAAAGTGCAAAGAGTCTTTATTATAGAAAATTATATGTGAATGAATTAAGCGATAGAACATTTTTTCGTATGAGCCACCGTTACCGAGTTATTTACGAAAAACCAAAATAAGGGACCTTTACACCCCCCTCTGCCCGCTAGCGGCGCCCCCATCCACCGGTACTTTTAGTATGTTGTGTAAAATACCTTTATCTACAACTACACAAAAATTCAGCTATACACGAATTATTTCCCCTATCAGGCAGTTAAGCGTCTTCGTTTGGTGAGCTAGTAAACACTTAACGATTACAGCCTGTATATCTATGATTAGCATCAAGCATTAGTATTCTCTTTGTCTTTGTTCATACTGGCACTTACAGGAGAAATGTTGTTCTCAATAAATTGCTGTCAATGATCTGTCAAAACCGTTCATTAATGACAATGACATATGGTATGATAAGACTTTTGAAAATGTTTACGACATTCCTAAATAATTCTTTGAAATCGTCTTGTAACTGGTAAATGTTAACTATATGATGAGTTTTTAATAAAGGATCACATATACTTTCCCCATTAAGTATATAAGTTGCTGAAATGTGTGCGTCAACTGCGAGAAGCGTAATATTAAGTATAGGTAATTTAGCTTATTCTTAATTTCCGTGAATGAAGAGTTAAAACACATGCCCACTCTTTGAATATATCTACATACCTCATCCGTCTTAACATTAGTCTAATTTGCAAAATGTTCCGTCCCGAATAATATTTTTGCTGTAAGTCACTTTCGCAAAAAATACTTATTTGATTTCTCGATTTAAGCATGTTTTAAGAGACGAAATTAACGAGCTCAATAAGTATAGATTGTATAGGTACTACCCATATGTACGCTTGGCCTTCTTAGTTAACTTTGGTCCCTACGAGCGGCAAATAGAAGCAGGTCTTCGCTCGGTTGTTAAGTTTTGCTCCCTTTCTCCTTAACTAAATACCGCTCCAAATTTAAGCCAATGAGATGGGGTAATTTGGACGGAACCTTCTATTTGTTCCAGAGGCCAACTACAAGTCCGTGCTGTCCGCGGCCGAGCACGCACTGGTGGTGTTCTATGCCCCGTGGTGCGGTCACTGCAAACGCATCAAGCCAGAGTTCGAGAAGGCCGCTACTAAGATAAAGGCAGAAAATGTGAGTCCAACCAGATACTGCGCACTGTGTGACTTGGTCGCGCCACCGCAAGTACAGTGAACTAATTTAATTACCTGGTGGAACCGAGAACCTTGTCATAATAGCAATTGTCCGTGGATACGTAGAAACGTAACTTGTGTACTACAAAACTAGGTCATAATTGACAAGGATCTACAGTGGCCTATAGGAATCAGATCGGTTGACAGAACATCCCGTGACGAGACTGGTAATGATATATCCAGAGGTTAAATAAACACTACAGTTGACTTCTTATTCACTTAATATATATATATATTTTAAATTAATAAAACACTACACTATATAAAGAACAAACAAATAAACTATGATTTCAGGTAAACTTTTAAAATGGCGCGCATTTTTTTTATGCGCGCGCAGCTTGAGGCAAAGGCGCGAAGCTATTATGAGTTTTATGACAAACAGCCAATATTAAAACATAAAATTCGTGTTTACAACATAATTTATTGTGAAATGATTATTTTTCACAATTTCGATTGTATTGTATCCTAAATGTGTATAGGGCAGATGCCCCAGTTTTGGCCACTTTAAGGAAAATTTGTCCATTTAGACGTCCGTCATTTTGTGTCAATAAGGAATTATGACACTCTTTATGAACGGAATCATTGAAAATATACTATTTATATTAATATCTGTTGTTAACATTCTGACATAAGATTTTCTTTTTTTCTCTAATGAAATATCAAAACGGGGCCCAGGAGCCACTTTTTTCCATGGCTTCTGACAACTGAATGACAACTGATACTTAACAGATAACAGTGCCATCTGTACTGCCATAATTTACTCTTATATTAACTACAAACCATATACCTGTATATCTTAATTAACTTGAAAATGGCCAATACCGGCACAGTGGCCACAACCGGGACGTCTGCCCTAATTACTTTTATCATGCAAACTCCTAATGAGTTAAAAATAGTAGATTGTACAACAAGTGCATAAAACGTACGATTTTACGCGAGGCGTTTATCCACCCGAGCGAACTTGCGAGCGAGGATTGATATAAAGTCGAGTGTAAAATGGGTTTTATGGACGAGGGTTACACTCTAATTTTCACTTCAATTGCGAGGAAATTATTTATCGGTAATCGTAAAACTATTTCAAGTTGCAACAAAAATATTACGATGAAAATAAATATGATACCCACCAATTAATTTTTTAATGTTTTTTTTTTTAATTTTTAACATGTGAATTTAGACATAGATACTTGTTTTCTGCCAAGTCATAAAAATATTTCGGGGCATTTCTAAACTATTATCAACTCCTATTTTATTTGATTTCATTTATTTAATTATAGAAAACACGCAATTCAAATAATTATACCAAGAATATAATAAAAGAACAAGTTTCAGTATTCTACGAAATTTTACTGCTCAATTAAATTGTGCAATATATTTTGACTTTGTTTGGCTGTTTGAGCCACATTCTTAGTCTTAGAAGAAAATTTTACTTTATGCCCTAGAGATTAAAATGCGATTTTATGTCGTCCACGCACGACTTAAAGTCGAACTTTACGAGCATGAGAAGTGAAAAAAAATAATACCCGACTAAATTATAAAGTTTCTTCTGTATACATTAGGGTATAAACGTAACTTGATCGGGCTATTAATTGCCACACTAGTTCGATAATATAATAATAAAACCTGCGTGTTTTAAATATCTAGTATTATGAGCCTAAGAACGATGGAATAAAAACTTCAATAACATTGTAGATAAACGGTATACTTGCGGCTGTGGACGCCACGAAGCAGCCGGAGCTGGCGTCGACCTTCGGGGTGAAGGGCTACCCGACCCTCAAATATTTCCACAACGGGGAGTACGAGTACGATGCCGGCCACGCCCGCCAGGAAGAGCAGATTATTAGTTTTATTAAGGTAAGAAATCCATACTACTCGTAATATTATAAATGGCAAGGTGTATGTGTGTGTTTGTTTGTTTGTCCGTCTTTCACGGCAAAACGTGTTACCCCGAATTTAACGCGAGCGAAGCCGCGGGCAAAAGCTAGTATTCAATAAAATGTACAAGTTTAACATACGTGTAGGTATTTAGTCACTACCTAGCTTAGTTCTCCAACTTCAAGCACTAAGAGTGCTAGGGAACCGGTGCACGAAAGCTTAAATTTAATAATTTTGAACAAAAAAGAACCTACTTCACTTAGCCTCCTTTCCAAAAGTAAATGCTCGGGCTGCTGTAAAAAATTCTCCAATCACTATAGGTGATTCTCAATTTCATATCGGTCCAGCCGTTTTAGAATAATCGGTGAACAAAGTACCCGACGAATTGATAACCTCCTCCTTCGAAATGTTGAAGTCGGTTGATGAATTATATAACGGCAGGATCCTAAGGAGCCGCCGCCGCCGCCGGCGCCCGAGCGGCCGTGGGTCGAGGAGGAGTCCGCCGTGCGCCACCTCGACGCGGCCTCCTTCCGTACCACGCTCCGGAAGATCAAACACGCGCTCGTCATGTTCTACGCGCCGTGTAAGTAGCTCGAGTAACTCTCACCTGCATGGGATTTGAATAACATTATTAGATTAGATTAATTTATTTCTAATTGAAAATCACATGCTATTTACAGTCGTTGTCCGTCAAGTGTATTAAGAATAATAAGTAATAACAATAATTTACTAGGTATCTTAAATTAATAACGAAAAATACCAATTTTGGCAATATACTTAAAATCAGATTGAAAATAAATGTCTTGCTACAACAACTATAATAAAGAAAAATTAGATTTGATGAAAAGCTATATTATCATATTTACCTAAATATGTAATACCTAACTAAGTTGAGCACGTCTAGCACATGTTGCCTCGACTCGTGCGGTAAGGACAGATCACGCGGGTCGCGACAAGACGTGCGCCTGGTTTAGTAGGGGAAAAATTTGGAGTCACTCGAGCGTCGTCAGGACCTAGACCATTTTGACGACTATATTGTCAAAAGAAAAAAAGTTTATATAATGTATATACTTCCATCGGTGGGGGTAGCATGTCTAGGCTTTCAAAAATTTTAAACAAAAAAAAGGTCACATGTACTTGCTCGAGCGCGTCAGATATTGAAACTGGATGCTTCCGAGGTGTTGCTAATGACACAGTATGATAATCTGACAAAATCTAAATTAAAATTGAATTCGCCAGATTAAGATTCCTAAAAATAATTGCCAGAATATGTATTAGCACACTTGGACCAAAATGATGGAATCCACAATCCATCAATCAATTCTTTAACTGCCCACCAACCAACCCACCAAAGGCGCCGGCTAAAACTGGTTGAGGGAGATTTCCACGGGTTGCAAGTTATCACTATATTTTAATATGACGAGCTCGAGTAACTCCAAAAATCCCCCCTTGGGCTTCCAGTAGGCTGAAAATATTTTACAAAACAAGCCAGGCGACTGATCGCCGTTAATGAACGGTCGATTTCAAACATAGGCTTACACTCTTGCACTTTACTCCTTTGTAATAAGGTGCAAAACGGTAATCATATCTTTGACGTCGACTATACATTCATCCAAGTCCCACAAAACCGAGGTTTCAACATGTTATCCGTTATATCACAGGGTGCGGGCACTGCAAAAGCACAAAACCCGAGTTCGTAAAGGCGGCCACTCGGTTCGCGGACGAGCTGATGGTGTTGTTCGGCGCGGTGGACTGCACGGTCGAGGCCAAGCTGTGCGGGGAACACTCCGTGCGGGGCTACCCCACTCTCAAGTACTTCAGCCACTTCGACAGACGCGTGCTGGACTATACCGGAGGCAGACAGGTACGTAAACCCACACTGTTCATTGAAAATTAATAAATGATTGCAAATAAATTTAAACAAAAAAGAACCGTCTTCACTTAGCCTCCACACTTCCAAAAGCAAATGCTCGAGCTGCTGTAAAAAAATCTAAAATCACGATAGGTGTGCCTATAATAGTTGACTAGTTCCCTCGATTTCTCCAGGATCACATCATCAGATCCTGACCTGGTTACATTGGGACCAACTGTGAAGTATACACTTTCAAACAAAAAAAAAGAATTTTCCAAATGGGTCCAGCTGTCTTCGAATAAGCGGTACAAAATAAAAATAGCAAAAACAAAGATCCCGACGAATTGATTCGAAATCTTGAAGTCGGTTGAAAAGGTATTTGCCTCAGTGAACGCTGCTCAAATCACTTGCAAGCTCGACACAACTGGTGGCAGGGCCGAACGCTCACCACTGGGGCCGTACACTTAGTAAAAAGGTTGCCATAGAGGACAAAGGACCCAGTGTGTTGACGACGAAGGACCCCTTGTTCCTTTAGTCGTCGACACAGTGAATCCTCCCTTTTGTAAAGGGTCGGCAACGCGTATGACACCTCTGGGGTTGCAGGCGTCCATAGGCTGCGGTAGTTGCTTACCATCAGGAAAGCTAATGTATAGGTATCGCCATACACGCAACAACATGTCATGTAACGGCGGGATTTTGAAATTACTGTTCTTTGCTTGTTTTCGTACCGATAGCAAGTTCAACATTGAACTGCAAGATTGACAAATTGCAAGTTGACAAATTTACTTTTAGGTAATACTTTAAGATTTTTATAGGATAATATATCTCATATTTATATAAAACACATCTCTTGTATTATATAATTTTATGTTCGGAATGTGATTGTAATTTTTTTCTGTTTCAATTAGTTTTATTTAAATGAAGAGGTATCTGAATGATAAACAGTGATCGTACATTTTCCAGCATTTTTGGTGCAGTGCTGAGGTTATTATTATAGTGAGGCTATTAAATGTTTGAACCAAGAATCAAATAAAATCAAAGCCATTTAGAACTAAGTAACAATGTAGAGATGGTTGGTAATTAAATAACAATTTAATAAAAAAACGTCTTTGCACTAATTTTGCTGGAAAATGTACGATCACTGATGATAAATAAAGGTTCGATATTAGTTTACTGTTTGTTCTGCCTTATTTTCTAAAATATATCGTGTTTTTAATTACATTTACATTCATTTTATTCATGCACTTTTTTTTGCAATCACTACCTATAATGTAGCCGTGTGCGTAATCATTCATCTCATCTTATTGGCGATACCTATACCTATCCATAAAGGTTATTACATAACTTTTGTCGTATGTGTGCCGCCCCAGCTACAAGCACGCGTCAGTTAATAACTTTACGTCACACCTGGCCATAATGTGGGTTTTACCGCACGCTACTCGTACGGTAAAACTCGCATTATGGCCAGGTGGAGACGTAAAATTGTGTACTCACCACGGGCAGTAAAACAGAAAGCCCTCTATCGCATATTTACAACCCTCGCCTGCAGCTCGGGTCACAAATACCTGCGATTTCGGGCTTTCTTTCTTTTACAGTCCTTGGTAAGTAATGTACTTATGTAACTCTGAAAGAGAGGCCTACAATTGTGTGTCGTTGCAGGAGAAGGACTTTGTGTCGTACATCCACACTGCAATGGGCGAGGTGGGTCAGAAGGCGGCGGCGTCGCCGCAGGCGGCCGGCTTCGGCGGCAGCGTGACGCTCGCCTTCGACGCGGACTTCGAGTCTTTGATCGGCACCAGCAAACCCGTGTTCGTCATGTTCCATGCCACATGTGAGTTACTTATACTTGCCTTAGGCATATTGGGCAAAGCAAATTAGATTTTTTCGAAGAATTAATTCCCAGCAGGCTGGAAATCGTTTAATACCTTTATGTTGTACCTTTGTTCCTGAGTTATGGGTGTTTTCTATGTATTTAAGTATTAATTCATATTTATCTATTACTAGCTTTTGCCCGCGGCTTCGCTCGCGTTAAATTCGAGGTAACACGGTTCCCCTTTCCTGATTGCCCCCGTAATGCTCCATAGAAACTTGCACCCCCCATTTTAGGGAAGTGGGGGGTTAGAAAGAGACAAAAAGTAGCCTATGTCACTCTCCATCCCTTCAACTATCTCCACTTAAAAATCACGTCAATTCGTCGCCTCGTTTTGCCGTGAAAGACGGACAAACAAACAAACAAACAAACACATACACTTTCCCATTTATAATATTAGTAATCTATTATATATATCGTCGTCTAGTACCCATTAGACATGTGCGCCGCGCCGCCGCGCCGCCGCCGCCGACAATTTTTCCACGCCGCCGCCGCCGATGATTTTGACCGGCGTAGAATCGGCGTGGCAATTTTTAAGTCTTTATCTTGTTTTAATACCCGGATATGGGGTAGTGAGTGGCCAGTACACTACTTCTTTAAAAAATAATGCTTGTCCTTTTTCACTTATTCCTTGCCGGTGTACCAATTAACTGACGTTATTTTTGCTGTCATTTCGATGCGTAAATCTTATGATAATAAGAGTTACGTCGACGACTTATCGATAATTTATAACGTCTGGTTTTTAAATTAAAGGTATATATTTTTATATAATTAGCTTTTTCCGACTTTTGTATAGAAAGCATTTTTATTTACTTTTAATTTTGCCTAAAATAGTGAAGAAACAATTTTTTATTTTTTGACTGACTCCAAAATTGACTCATTTGTTGTTTTCGTTTCGCGAAGACGACTGGGTTAGTTTTTGAACTGAAAACTTCTTTAGCGGCGCTGTGCCCTTTTTGTGATGGGGAAATAATGTTAAACTCGCGACAGGTTACCTGACCGACAGATTCGTCATATTGAAAATTCGTAAGACGGACACGTGACCTGATCGAATAAATAATTGTAATAGTTCTGTAGTGTTAAATTTTTAACGTAATGTGAATTGTCATGTTTGTGTACGATAGCGCAATAAATGAATATTGTATTTTACCATATAAACGATAGTACTTTTATACTGATAATTAAAGCAATTCGTGCAAAATTATTCCCTAACCATTCCAAAATATCAAAAACGCACAACGTTAATATTCAAGTTTTCACATCTTACTCCGTTGTTTTTGTTGTTTAAATGGCCCATTCTCAGTAGGTCAAGTTTGATTTTGGGATCGAGAGAGAGATATATATTTACGTTAATGTTAAATATAGTTACGTAAAGTTTCACCTGCAGTAAATTGTAATTAACTTGCTTTTTTAATAGCTCGCACATTTTCGCTCTGCTAGCGTCACTACTTAATAGTAAAGTGGAACTGTGGATATCACTATAAAATGATGTCAACTTAAACTATTTCGAAAAAGATGGTTCATTTTTTTTTAAACGCGTTAGGCGCATGGATTTATCGTGGTTCATCGATTTTCATCAGCACTAATCTATATATATATATATATATAACTCAAAGGTGACTGACTGACATAGTGATCTATCAACGCACATTCCAAACCGCTGGTTCCAGAGATTCCAAATTTGGCACGTAGGTTCCTTATAAGGTCTAGGGGTGCGCTAAGAAAGGATTTTTCAAAATTCATCCCCTAAGGGGGTGAAATGGGGGTCCAAAGTTTGTATGGGGAAACAAGATTAGTTAGTCTATTTTATTCGAAACTTCACAGAAGTATTCCTAACAATAAATGAGTAAATACGTGTTGCAGGTTTTTTGAGAATTCAACCCCTAAAAGGGGGAAATGTGGTCAAAAAGTCTGAATGAATCTGTCTGAATCAACATGGGTATTGTTTCTATGGTTTATCGGGTCGTTGATTACGAAAACAACAACGATTTTAAAATCCGACGTGGCGGACGTGAAATACTATCTCCCCTGTTAGGGCACAATGGGGTTGAAATGTCTAAATATCCATATGGGTGTCGTTTTTGTAATTTTTTGGGACGTTAATTAAGAAAATGGCATCGATTTTGAAATTTAATATTGTGGACATAAAAATTCTTGAAAGTATTTGTGCCAAATTGCAATCTGCTTCTAATTATATAAAAGAAGAAACGGACTGACATATCAACGCACAGCCCAAACCGCTGGTTCTAGAGATTCCAAATGTAGTACGTAGGCTCCTTATAAGGCATAAGGATGCACTTAGAAATTATTTTTAAAAATTTAGCTCCTAAGGGGGGAAATGAGATTAGTTCAAAGTTTGTATGGGAAACGAGATTAGTTCAACTATTTTATTCGAAACTTTACAGGAGTATTCCTAACGATAAATGAGAAAACAAGTGTTTCAGCTTTTTTGAGAATTCAACCCATAAGGGGGAAATGTGGTGACAAAATTTAAATATCAACATGGGTATTGTTTCTATGGTTTATCGGGTCGCTGATTACGAAAGCATTTAAGGGGGTGAAATGGGGGTTGATAGTTTGTATGGGGAATTTTTAAACGTTGAACCAATTTAGATGAAACTTGGTATAGAGATAGTTTGTGTACCGGGAAACGACATGGGACAGTTTTTATCTCGAAAATCGATCTTTAAGGGGGTGAAATGGGGGTTGGAGGTTTGTATGGAGATTTTTTTACCGCGAACCGATTTAGATAATTTTGTTGTGGATATAGTTTGAGTCCCAGGAAACAATATAGAATATTTTTTAAGCCGTAAATCAATCTTAGAGGGGTAGAAAACATGTTGGTAGTTTGTATGGCGAATTATTAACCGCTGAACAGACGATTGAAATGAAACTTGGTACATATTATATAGATTGAGTCGCGGTAAACAATATAGGATAGTTTTTATCTCGAAAATCAACCCTCTAGGGGGTGAAACGGGAGTTCAAAGTTTGTATGGGAAATTAATAACCGTTGAACCTATTTAGATGATTTCGTATGGAGATATTTTGCGTTCTGGGGAAGGATATATAATAGTTGTTATCCCAGAAGTCATTCCTTAAGCGGGTAAAAAAGAGGGTGGATTACTAATTCCACGCAAATGAAGTCGCGGGGAAAAGCTTCTATTCAAGAGTATAAATCTGTATTAATCATAATCTCTCAGTAGTAAGTCGTTGATGGCGTAACAATTAAACAATTATTACAATAATTTCTTTAAAATAAAAATGAGGCAACCGCCGTCTTCAAAACGTGGTATACCGAAACCTCCAGAATGTAACGAATACTTTTCCGAAAACCGCTTCTAAATCAGTTCAGCGAAACGCAAGATGATCGCGGACAAACATACATTCCTACATACAAACATACGAGTCTAACTGAGAACCTCCTTTTTTAGTACTTTTAGTACGCGGGCGAAGCCGCGGGAAAAAGCTAGTAGAATATAAATTCGCAAGCCGCTCGCAGCAGGGATGATTGTATGAACACAAATAATTGAAAAAAGCTGAATTCTGTTAGTTAATCAAGGAATCTAATCCATAATTATTTTTTAATTTTTTTAGAGTGATGCATTGAACATTTCTTAATCTTAGTTACTTGACCCATAGCTTAATTGGGAACATGCGTGAAAAATATTTAGTTGAATTTGTTCAATAAACACGTTCAACAACAACACCAAATTAATTTAAAATAATGGAAATCCGTAATAATTTTCTAATATTTTTTAGTAAAGATATTGTGGTTTAAAAACGTTAAATTTGAGCAATTTTTTGAATACCCCAAATATATTTTCAAACCCTCAATTCGATTACTTGTGTTCATACAAGAAAAAAAAGTATAACAACTGTATAAGTAAAAACGAATTTGTTTCGTGCCCAAAAGTTACAAAAACATTCCAAAAACTTATTCCTTCCAAACAGTTTTCCGCAACTTTGAGGCCTCATAAACCTCACGTTTTTTGTATGGGGCGTTTGACGCGCGGCGCAGATGCCTAACGTATATTCGCAATTTTGACCTGTCAAGGCTACAATAGATAGTAGGTTTATTAGAGACATTTGAATCTAACGAGAAATAGAATCAAATGACGTCTTCCCAAAAATTAATGTATGTTGCGAATCGGTAAAGCGATCCAGCCCTGGCAAGGCGTATTGATGTTGGTTCAAGCCCAACTGGGCTTGATTATTAAAAAAAAATGTTTTTGAGTTAATAACAAACTAGAATCCAATCCATCCATCGAATAACGATAAAATAAAATGTAGATTTTATTTAGTTAGCAAATTCGGGCTACCGCAAGCATCTTTGTGTTTTAGAACTTAGAATCAACATATTCTCTCACAAATTACCAATTGTAAATCAGTCTGTTCTGCACTTCTTGTTCCTTTAGCCGTCAACACAGTGAATCCGCCTTTTTGTAAAGGGTCGGCAACGCGCATGTGACTCCTTTGGAGTTGCAGGCGTCCATAGGTTACGGTAGCTGCTTACCATCAGGTGGGCCGTATGCTTGTAAGCCACCGTCGTGGTATAAAAATAAAAACTTGTTAAGTTCAGGGTTTTTGTATTATTATCGTAGTTGATTTTCAGGCAAGTGGTGTGGCCAGTTCTACATAGATAAAACATTAAGTACGGCGCTATTAAAAAAAACAAATTAAAAATTGTTTATTTCAGACATACGTCCCTAAAAGTGTTAGTTGTACAACCTTAAGAGACTATGTTAGTGTTACATAAAATAAAAAATAAAAAGAAGCAAAAACATAAATCACTACAAAAATTTATTTAGTGATGTTCCTCTGGCAGGAGCAGGTATTAAATATTGTATTTACTACCTGGTCCTGCCAATGATCGCCTCCAACCAGTACTTGGTTAGCGAGCAGTCCAGGCGCTCCGCCAATACCCTCATCATACTGTTGCTGCTGCCACGCACCCGCCTTACCATCGAGGCGATTCTTTTCCGCCTAATGGCAAAAAAGTCATCTGCCCTCGCCTCGGCAAACATGGCTGACGCACTGCAGTGCTTCGGCAGCCTCAGCAGCATCCTGAAGATGTTGTTGTACTGCACCCTTAAGGTGTTATAGGACCTCTGCGTAAAGCTTACCCACAGGCTGCACGTGTAAAAAGTTTGACAATATGCTTTAAATAGCGTCAATTTGACTTGATCGTTACAATGTGCAAACCTGCGGGCAAGCATAAATGTAGACTAGTGCATCTTTTGAAAAATTCGTTAAAATCAAGTCTTTGATTTAAAATGTGCAATGTTTGCGGGATAATCATACGTTTTCAAAGATTTGGGGTGTTTTAATAAAGCAGTTTATCCTTATAAATACTCAGTAGGCATGTATAGGTATTTATGTGTAGGCTATTTAGAAGGTAATTAGTCAAATGCCCCAGGCATATTAAAAATATGAACCACGCTGATTTCACGCCGATCACGCCGCCGCCGCCGGTCAAAAAACGATCGGACGCCGCCGCCGATGATTTTGCCATCGGCGCACACCTCTAGTACCCATAACACAAGCCTTATTGAGCTTTCTTCCTAAGTCGATTTGTGTAAGATTGTCCTATAATATTTATTTATTTATGTGGTCCTAAATGCATGTAATCCGAGTTTGCCCAATTCCAGGACGTGTGCATAACTTTTTAGCGAAATTTTTGCTCTTTGTCAGTTTTTTTGCTTGTAGCTTGAAAACGGTACGTCCGACGGAAAATGTCATATGTATCAATATTAAAGATGGTTAAATTCTGCGTCGAATGAGCATCTAAACTTCTAATTCAGTTCAGTAGTACAGCCGAAATTAAAAATTATAAATCGGGAAAATGTCTCATTTAATTGAAAAGCTCATATTTTGACTTCCATACCACATATCTTTGAAATAGATGACTCCTGTTGAAAAACCTGTAGAATAAAATTTTAAAAGTAGTAAAACGATTTCCTGCCTGATGGGAATTAATTCCTCAAAACACGTTTTATAGATCTTATTTGCTTAGCCTATATCGCGATGGGCAAATTGTAACCAATTTCGTCAGTACCTTTAGCTGAGTGGGTTCCCTTTAAATTCACGATTGTCTCTTGCAAGTCCCCTTTTAGATTAAATTAAATTGATATTCTTTGTTGCACCACACAAGGAAAAATTAATAAATGGTCTTATCCCTATAAGCGACCTCTTCCATACAACCTTAAAGCAGACGATAAAGAACAGAGTTTGAAAAAGTGCGACCGTTTTTGTTATCTTAATTGATACAGTTAGGTGCAAAACTGTCCCAGTAGTAGCATCTTAGTAGAATGTGGAGAAGTGGATGTCGATCGAGGAGAGGGGCACATGATTAATACATACCAGTACTATTTAAAATTTCCTACAAATCAGCCTTACATATGATATACTTAGAATTTACGGTTATTTTGTAATTTAGAATCGAAAAGTAGAAAAAAACACATTTTTATTTTTTCGAATATTTCTAGTTCCTCTTATGGAAACTCCAAATAGGGAACCATACATAATTAAGAAATTCAGCCTCTATAAAATAAGGTATCAACTGTTTAAATCACAAACATAGTTTTGTAGTTATGGCAGAGTAAAAGTCGTCTTGAACATTGAACTAACAAACACTTTCTATGGCTGTTTTTAATGGTACACTTTTGCACCGAACTATAAGCCACCTAAAAGTAACTTGAAAAATATGCCCCATTAAAGCAATTGCATGATGATTTTATAGAGGCAGAATTTCTTAATTATGTATGGTTCCCTATTTGGAGTTTCCATAAGAGGAACTAGAAATATTCGAAAAAATAAAAATGTGTTTTTTTCTACTTTTCGATTCTAAATTACAAAATAACTGTAAATTCTAAGTATATCATATGTAAGGCTGATTTGTAGGAAATTTTAAATAGTACTGGTATGTATTAATCATGTGCCCCTCTCCTCGATCGACATCCACTTCTCCACATTCTACTAAGATGCTACTATTGGGACAGTTTTGCACCTAACTGTATGTTCTTGTTTCAAAACTTCATTTTTTCTTTGCAAGCATGAAAAACATTGTATGTGATTTGCAAGGCAAGAATATAGCGAACTAGAATCTAATACAGTGGTTCCTAAGCTTTTACAATTTGCGGCACCCAACGTTATGTTAAAATACTACGCTACATCGCCCCCCTCAGGCTCACTCCACGCGCCCCACTAGTTGGGAAACTCTGGTCCAATATAAAACCGAGAGCGTAGAGGGCTTTCATGACTCGAGCTTACCACGCTGCACAATGTTCTATGGTTTGATATTTTCCCCAGGGTGCGATCACTGCGTGGCCGCAAAACCGGCTTTCAGTAAGCTTGCGACCGCTCTCAAAGGCGAGAACTCACCAGTGATAGCAGCAGCGGTGGAGGCCGACAAGAACCCAAAGGCGGTCGACCTGGCCGCCATACAGACTCTGCCCACCTTCAAGATGTTCGCCAACGGCAAGCTGCTAGCAGACTACGAGGGCGACCGCTCCCTCGACGACATGCTCAACTTCTGCAAGTCCCATGCTAAAGTAAAGGACGAGTTGTGATCGTGGTGATATTACACCGGTTTTTTACTACAAATCGTTGTCCAGTATCACTTGGATCAATATTATTCCATCTACTTGTTTCTCGTTAATAACATCTTGTCGTTGATGGGTGATGAAATTGTTTTAGTACTTGCTTTTGTGGTTGATGACGTGATGTAACATAGTTCTGTTTTTGAGATTTTAACAGTTGCATTGTATTTTTTTGCATTACAGTAACCCAGATGCAGTCTTACTGGTATTTTTCGTAAGATCGCAAAGTCAAGTTCTGCCTCGAGGTACATTTATTTTTAAAATATAGCGATTATTGTAATGTTGAATGATGTTGCCATCATCTAGATTTTTTTTTGATATATAGCTTATCGAAAATTCCTTGAAAGTGGAATTTTAGATGACATTAACTAGTATTTAAGCTCCACTACAAAAAGAGCATTTCCCGCATTTAGTTATATATGTATGACTAACATTAGATATTACGAGTTCCCATTCTACAGGGTCGATTTTACTGAACCGTTACTGTTGTTGATTTTCCTTATAGTATTTTTATAGTATTTCATAGTTGAGTAAGTATATGAAATCCATATAATATTGAATCTATATATGATCACTGTTAATAGTCGTAAATCACAATAACTGAATATAGTTTGGCCTAATTTATGTATTCTACCAAATGGTGTGCATATTTTATCACAGTACAAGTCATTACAATACGTATTATTTATAAATAAATAATCACGAATCAGTAATTATCAGTTGATCAATCATAATATTCATAATCAATTTAAACGTAATTTGCTCATTATTTTAAGAGAGACTCCGAATACGGAATATCAAGTATTTTAACACCTACCTACCTCGTTTAGGGAATCCAGCCAGTACTTAACACGCCTCTTGAAGTCAACGGACAGACACCTAATGAGACGGAGATGACGCTTCAATCGTATCATGTCCAGTTTCCGTGTATTCGAATACCAGGTACAAAACAATTGACCTATTTCTAGTTAATGCAGTATGAATTGGCAGGCAATTGAGGTGAATTGAAAATATACCATAGACTGCAGACTTTTTTATGGTACCAAGATAGTTAAAGCTCGTTCAAGTCTACGATTGAACTAGCTTCACAGCCCTAAAAGGTTCTCACATTATTATTATTATTTAAGCTATTGATCGCCACAGTCGGCTGTGGCCGACATCAAAAAGTTGTGCCATGGACGTCAACGTCGGCTACAGCTGACTGGGTTTATAACGCAATAGGGACCTATGCGGGCTTCCGCAAAGTTCAATTTCGCTTGACAAAACGGGATTACGTGGCGTCGGTGGCGCGTCATTTTTGTTCAATGCTTGGTGGTCAAAAGGTTAAACGAGAAATAGCAGCAGGGCATCTGCAAAACTTTAGTTAGGTTAGAGGGAGAGAATATCAACAAAATTAATTATATATTAATAGCAATTGTCACATCGAGATAATTATAATTTGTATGATTCGATAAGAATCTGGCTTGGAAATTGTTAATACTGACTGACTTATTATTAAATGTATTAGGATACCTACATAATTCTATTGACTCGATATACTTTTTTCATACATTTTTGTCAATGGGATGCAATCGATATTTTATTTATTAAACTGTTTATTGGTTGCTAATAATCGTGAGGGTTATAGCAAAGTATCCTATCGAAATGTTGGTAACAATTGCTACCAGTATCTTTAAATAGTACAATAACTAACTATATAAATTGTAACATAATGTAAGTGCATTAATGTTGTGATTAATGGAAAGATTACTAGATTTAATGGAACTGATTCTAATCTCGGACAATATTAATAATTTTAAATAATTTTAATAAAATGCATTTGCGTCGACATTATAAGATTATTTTTATACCCGTGAGCCAATTATTCAAATGTGCTGGCTGTCAATATATATCTCATTATTTTCGCAGGCTGGGCTTCCAATGACCTATTTATCACCACACCACAATGACTACTAGTTTATCAATGACAGATGGTTTTGAAAAATGTAAAATAGTATAATATTTTGAAGTACAAATAATAAAATTTATTTTTGTTTACATAGTAATTAATCATTAACCTTTTCAACGCCAAGAACACAAGGTGTCATGAGTTCTCGTGCCCAAGGCGCCAAGAGCAACTATGAGTGTTATGTCGTACGCTGTCAAATTAACCATCATGCTTTCAAGTAAGGTTTATATTCGCTTGCTCGCGCCAGTAATCTTGGCGTGTCAGTGACATTTTTGTCTCTGACATATGGCGTTCAAAGCGTTAATAAAGCCATCTTGTTATGCTAGACGCATTTGTGGTGTAAAAATGTATGGATGGGATTTTTTACCTTGATAAAATCGCAAAGACGTAATGATTTGTTAATTATACTCATGCTGCTAATAATATATGATTATGTAGAAATGCTTACACTGTACGGACTTCATTACTTGGTTTGAGATTAAATTTGCTCGAGTCCGGCCGCACTAAGCTTTTATGCGACAAGCCAAGTATGGCCCCAAGGCCGTAGCCAGAGTCGAAGTTCATATAATAGATTTACTGTATTATCGTAGTTTTTAAGGTAGGGCATTGCCCCATAATCCCCCTTCCCCTATCTGCGGCCCTCTATGGCGCTCTCTTACCTTGGCGGTGCAAACTGAGCGTAGCCGGAGTCTACTCGTAGTGGCTTTACTGCTGCTTAAATGGCGCAGTATTAGGCATATTCCTAACTGTTGTACAGTCACCGGCAATAGTATCTTCAACAACAAAGGCGGCAAAATTATCTGACGCGCTCTTATGGCACCACAAATAAGATTGTGTCAGATATTTTTGCGGCCTTCGTTGCTGAAGATACTATTGCCGGTGACTGTACTTAGGGGGACGATTAGACGGGGAATTATCTCCCTGACTTACGCTTTAATAACAGGTAAACGTGGTTGTGACGTCATAATGACCTGTTAAAAAATAATTTGCGATTGACAAATGGCTTTCGTACATTTGATTTTGTACAGTCGACGTCAGATATATTTACACTTCTACACCTTATTACAAAGTAAGTAATATCTTTGACGTCAACTGTACTTACCTAGTAACAAAAATCATAATCATAGATAATGAAATATCGACTTAATGTTGGAGGACGAGTACCTCATCAATCATCATCTCCAAAATCAAATCAAATTTAGGAATTATAATCTAGCTTTAAACAACCTGCAACCCCGAATCTTAACACCACACTAATGTCACCTAATTAGTAATAAATTCGTAAAATTTTTGCTAGGCGTCTCACCGCCCAGCGAGAAGCAAGCAGCGGCGAGCGAGCTTAACTTACCCGGAAATAGTCTGCGATCAACAACTAAAATATTAATATTTTATTTACTCGTCACCTACACCTACGTTTCATGCGCAGGATTTGTAGGGCTTTTTTGTCACCGGTCGAACTGGTGCGTAAGTGATCTGCTGTTTTATTTTTAATACATTTTTTTTACGTTTAGATACTATTGTATAATATTATATACTTTATATATAAAAGTTCCTTCATGTACTGTGTTATAAACATAAATATTCTAAAATCGATAATAAACGTATGTGTAAGCATTTAAATCGTAATTTTATTTACAATATTACTTAACCTTTCATAACCCAAACTTGGAACCGCGTTAGAAGATATTGAACTTTGATAGATTATCAAGTAGATTGCTTAATAGAATGAAGTTATCTGACAGCACTTGGCGTACAAAGCTATTTGCTAGTATGTAAAGTGCCGACAAATTACTCCACTGAATTAAGAATTCTACTTTAACGCACTAATCAGCGCTCCACAATAGGAAAGGTGGTTAAATATTGTCGCAATTTTTTTCTGACATTTTAGTTTTAGGACTAAGAGCTGGCTACGTCAGATATGACAAAATAATAAGAGCAGCAAAACCCGTCTGGTTAGATTGCTATACTATACTTATTGCCAGATCCAGGCATATGGCAGCTTTAAATGGGTGGAGGTCAGTGTGACAGACTAGAAAATATTTTGAATTGGAAAATAGTAATAGGTATCAAAATAGGTAAAAACTGTTGTCTCAATTATAAAGTACAGCCGGGCCTATATTTTAACTTTAGATCAAAAAATATTGCGTATTACAGAAACAAAAACAGTAGGCGACAAACTATGAATTAAATTATACGTCGTTTGGCACTACGTTCCCCCAACACAAACTTTTGGCAATGATATAATCCTAAGTATTTATATAATTTCTCATAATATTGCATCAAACCCAGATCTCTAGGATTTGTTTTCTTGAAGTGGTTTTTCATTCATTCAGATCTAGAAATAAGCATAGTAGGTATACTCGTAGCAAACTGACTAGAGGGGTTCTATCTTTTATCAGCTATCATCCCCATCAGCAGGCTTGGTGAAGGGTTTGTGTACAAAGATAATTGTCTTAGAGTTCATGATTTATTCATAATATCCCGTATAAACCACCACTTCCCGTTACGTTACTTTCTCTTACGTGCAAAATTTACTTAGTTTTATTTTGATACCTACAACTGTTGAGGTATCGAGTTATAGAGGCCCTATTAGCGAAATAATTATACCTACCTATGGAATATAAAATACATTAGAAATTACAATAATGTAAATCAAACTGATATAATATTTATTAGGCAGGTACATGGATGAACATCTCTTCAAGTTGGCGCAATATTACCTGCAATTAAATTGGTTATCCAAACCGTGAAATTAATCTATCCCACAAGTGTCGACTTCATACCAATCGTAATCAGAGTGGTAGCAAATACAACATGTTGAGAAACCAATGATAGCTCCTGCGAGCACATCCTCCCAGTGGTGGTGGTGGTCGAGCCACCGGCTAACCCCTATCGCAGACGCTACCATCAAGGGCATGGCGTAGCACAACAGCTGCGACGCCCGGCTCTGCTCATCGTACAAAACTACACTTCTCTGGTACATGAATAGGCTCACCATGCCAAGAGAGGCAAACGAGAGACCGGTATGCCCGCTCGGAAAAGATTTCCTGCCATCTAATATATCGCGTAATTTTCCGGTGCACTGCAGCTTTGTTCTTGGCAATCCATCAGGGAAGCACCGGTAGTAAAAATCCGGGCGGGGCCTGCCAATGGCTAGCTTTAGAATCTCTATGATAAAAGCGGTGACTGATATGGACAGCGACCACATCAGAATAAGTTCTAAGGTGTCCCTGAAGTTTTCTGATAGCAGCCAGATAATTGCGACTGGCTCAAAGATCACAAGGAGGCCCATTGTCCATAATGAAAAGGTCGAGGTGCGGCGAGGTCTTTTGTAGTCGCTTAGTAGTTTGTCATAAGGTATGTCCCGTATCCGTGGTTTGATTTTCAGTGCAATAAAACATACCGCGATTAAGAGTAACGACCTAAAAAGTAGCTGCCGTCGTACTAAAGTAATATCTACGAGTCTATTAGGTAACTGTCGATGTCGATCCGAGTTAGGCATTGGCTTCGGCCTCAGAGCCGGTGGCACATACTACTTAGAAGGTATGGCCAAGTGTACTATTTTGGTTTTATTCGTTACATTTTGACCAATTTGTATGCACATGTCATCTCAATTGTCAAACAAGGGTTAAGTCAAAAGTCAACACGATTATCGATGAATAATCGCATCTCTATGGTTTATTCGCGTGGACTTCCGTGTAGGTAATTTATATACTACAGTCATTTTACGGGCGGCTAGTATGGGGAATTGGAAATAATTAATAATAGCGAATATTTTTAGTGCAACGGATATATCATGATACTAGTATTATTTATGCAATGAAATCCTACAAAATATCTTTATTCGCTAACCGCCACTAATATGTACACACATATTACAAGCGTTTTTCTAGTAGGATTTTAATGAATATGTCGTTTCTAAGTCTTTTGAAATGTGTAAGATAAAACTACCACTAATTACTATTTGTTTCTAACGAATTAGGATATATATCGCCCGCGCCGTACATTTTGTAAGTTATGTGGTTTTACATGGACACGGATTCTTGTTTTTCGCTTTCAACAGAAAGATGACTTAAATATTGTCATGCTTACAAATAAAAATAATTGATATTATTGTAAATAAAAATATACAAATTTTTTATATATATATTTTTACCTATTTAACTACTTCCGGGTAAAAAGTTTGTAGGATTTTTGCATATATTATCTTTTAATATCCCGTAAGAATGAAAAATAAAAAAATCAGGCTATTATAAATTAATGTTTGACGCAACCGTATCTTTACTGTATTAATATTGCAACCATAATCTCGATTTCATTTACACCATATTTACACCCATACACCCATGTCAAAGTTAAACGAACCCTCCACTAGATAAAAAAACAGTATTTTTAACTGACTCGATTTTCTTAGATAAGGAGGTGGTGTATTCGGTTTGGTGTTTGTTTTTTATGTATGTTCACCAATTGGTGGTCCCGTATTAATCTGGTGCTGTTCTTATGATGAGATCCATGAGGAATGAGGGAACTCCTCAATTTTTTAAGGCACATGTATGGTGATTTGGGTGTTTTTTTTAAGCAACTCAAGCATTTTCTCTCGAAAACCACCTATTTGGTAGAGTGGACCTAGTGATTAAGACCACATCTGATATGTGGAAATTTCTCTTATATAATGAACTTTTTCTTATATATCTTCACCCGATTATTTCGAGATCCGTTGTCCAATTATGATAATTATAATATAACCACTAAAAATTTAAAAATAAAAACTTTTTTTTCAAAAATGAGATTAACCGACTTCAATGTTTGAAGTTTTAATTGTTGTTAATGTTTGAAGTCGGTGCAAAAAAAACAATTTTTCATACATTTTCGTCTAGCTATCAATTACCTTTTCTATGGGACAGGTATTTTTTGTTATAAAGTTGAACCCATAGTAAAAGTTGGTTAAAATCATGAATGGAATCAGGTTTGGTTGTCTTGATTCACGATAATAATGCCGAAAATTACAATCAGCACCCAAAAAGTGGCACAGTAAAAGGAAGAAGTTGCAGTCGAAAAACCTCAACGAATTTTCACGTGCTATTATTGGTAAGTTTTGTTTGACTGTTGATTTTATCTTCTAGATGCGTCTATGTATGTATCAAATCTTAATCTCGTTTCAAACTCGCTTGCGACTAATATACCTAGGCATAAGTAAAAGTAAAACCCGTTTAATTTGCATGATATATACATAATAATGTACATCTTTGATCGAAACTTATCGAATTTTCTGAGATTGTGTCATAAACGGAATTTAAAAACCTGTGCGCGATGGTTCTCAGAAAGCAATCCATTCACTTGCACACCTCAAAGTTGTTGCAATTCATTATGTAGCCAAGTATATACTTAAGTACCTAACTAGTTGTAAAACATGAGTTATGTCATCTCGGAATTGAGCTTTCTGGACTTGAGAGTATTTGATTAATGAACGAAATCACTAATTAATTCAACTAAGTTATTGAATTCATAAACATCTTACAACCCTCATTTCATAAACATTGTTTGCCCTTATCTTTTGACAGTTGTGTTTGTTATAGAAACAGACAAAACTTAATTTTAACTAAATGAGACTTCTAAGATGTTTATATTTTATGAGTAAGGGGGTCGGTAAGTGATGTGATAACTAGTACTCAGATATATAAAACTGGTTACCAATTTAATTACACTACAATTCGTATCTTCTATTAATGCGTTAATAGTACTGTTTAACAACATAATACAGGATAATAATATGATCTCAATATAATTCTAATCTACTAAAGAGTCATATTCCGATAAATAAAACAGGGTAGGTAGGTACCATTCATTACAATTTAATTCTAATCTACTTTCAATTCGTTTGTCCTGTCTAAGGGGGGGTTGCACCACGCATAACTTACGAACTGATCAACGTTAAATATGGCGACGGAGCTGTCATCCCATAGAAGACTGTCAAACTTTTCATACAAGATTTTTTTACGATGACGTTGACGTTAACAGACGGTTTGGTGCAACCGGCCCTTAGAGTCGTAGCTACAGTATTAAGAATTGAAAAATAGGATAACAATTAGATTTCAATATACTTGTTATAATTTAGGTACTCTTAATTAGTTACCTACCTACTTTCTTTAGAGCTGTATTCAGAATAATTAAACAGGATACTAATTTGACTTTTAATACAAAAACTTTCTCGAGTAGGAGAAGCTGCTAAGAAGATTTTAAGAAATCAATGTTTAATCATAAGTAGGTATTATAATATACTTACTAGAAATCGCTCTTAATGAGCTAGGGCCGGCTAAGCCTCTTTCGAGTGCAATATGGATTAGTAATAATATTTATTCGGTAGATTGTAGTATTAGTGGTCAAGTTATGTTGAGAAAGAATACTTACTTTGATGTTTGGACCAACTGGACCCGAATCAACATAACATATTATTTCACTTACTTACCTTGTTATGTATTTGACGAAGTCTCCTTGGCGTGGTAGTGTAGGGGTGATTAGAGACAAAGATCCTACATTATAATATTAGGTTTTATGGAAACGTTTGAAAAAAACATTTATTATAATAAGGAAGGTAACCTTTTTACTTCTTCGTGTATCTTGTCTGTATAATACACATGTTTCTGAGAGTCTGTGAGGTATTACAAAATGCAAAGTGAGTAAACATAAAATTCTAAAATTGCTTTTCTATTGTTCAAGATGTGAGAACGAGGTAACATAAACAAGTAGGTTGTTGATATTTATACCATAGACTTCTATCAACAGACTCCGCGTTGCGCTTTTACAAATAACCGCTATAGCACTACATTATATACCTACGCCTAATTAAGCCACATCACTTACTTGCATCCAAATTATTTCGTACGACATAACCGCATGTCACACTTACATCTAATTCATTGTTGTTTTTTTTTGGTATTTTAGGTTACCACCAACGGAGCGTAGAGTTGGGTTGGGCGCAACTGAAATGAGTGGTCGCTCTCTCAGACTCGATTAATATCGCACCGCCAATGTGTAATTAACGCAAAGTTTGTTTTTGTATGTAATAAAACCACTATAATGCATGTTAGTCACTAGATATAAAATACCAATTAGCACGTACGGTTTAGCTGTAAGTGCTTATTGTAGAAAAAAAAAAAAAAAAAAAAAAAAAAAAAAAATGCAAGTAGTAAGTGATCTATGATTTATAACAACAAACGGAAGACGTACATTGTCGAAGAAGAATACGAATAAATACTTACATTTTCACGACGTTTTTTCACTAACTACTCACGATTTTATCTAATAGCTAGGGAGTAATGAACTAATAACACACCGATGAACGTAACGTGTTTTAATTGGATCCAGGTATAAAATTGACTTTCGATGTGTCTATTAGAGTATGCTGGCCTGAGCTTGTGTGTCAGCGCTTAACGCATAACATAATTACATAACGATATATCTAAGTTATTCTAGTATTCTAAAAAGCTACCAAAAGCTAAACACGGAAACGAAGCAGACTATGTCGTAAGTACGAGTAGATACCTACCTAATAAATAAAAGTTCTTGTAGTTACAAGCTTACATATTATTCCGGTTTGGCAAGCCATCGTAAGCGCACCGCAACCCTATTCAATCAGACGTCGACGCCTCAGTGCTCGTACATGGATCTATAATTAGTCCTACGCATCATCCGGTAAAGGCCTCGATTATGTGGTCTTGAAAATCTTGCAATCAATCATAGACATTGAAAAGCTGTCTACTTATCCCACCGGTATCCTTAAACAGACTCTCTTTCAACGATTAAGTGTAGGATTTTTCCAACGGTTTATTGAGGAACGTGCTAGCAGAACAGGTTCTGCCGGAGTCAAAGCCATGTTTATCGGCGTTTCCTTACTTCCTCACTCGAAACAAGTGCACTGCCCCGCGACTAAAACACTTTCTATTCACTTCTGCGCGTCTAGTGCTCGCATTGAGTACCTAAGTATTTAGTGTTTATTTGCAAAAAATAACGTACTTTTTTTCATCGTCAACTTAACAATAATTATTAATTATGTTTGTTTGTATGAGATGGAATAAAAAAACAATTGAGCTATTGAGCTTTTTTAACACAAGGAATTTTAGTTTTGAGTTATCTTGTTGCATATTCGTCTCGTAACAATAACCATAATAACACATCTATTGTATTTTTGTAGATTAAATATTCAATATAATGACTTGTGATATTAAGGAGGATTACTGTGTTGACTGCCAAAGGGAGAAGAGGGTCCCCTGCAACAAACTGCACCCTCTTTGAGCTCTCTGGCAACCTTACCCGCTCACCAGCAGGAACACAGTACGAGTAGGGTCTAGTGATATTTTATTTCTGTAAGGTACTTCCCCAGTCGGGGTCTGCTCCAGATTTGAGCGAAATTATATTGGCTGTGCTGTGCCTTGCCCTACCGCACAAAAGCGACAACGGCATTACGTATCATACGTGTACATTCGCGGTATTTTCCATGAGTTATGTCAGAGGGCAGTCTCCCGTCGCCATAAAGAGGTGCGACCTCTTTATCGCAAGCTCGCCGTTGAGTGGGCGCATACGCAGGGCCCGCGCACGGGCTTATGCAATACAGAACTGGGCACGCCGGAAACATCCTCTCAAAAATAAAAGTGAACGTGCCAACGTAACCGTTTCGTATAATTACTCGTATTTGTGTTATAAAAACATCGCGCGAAATCCCGTCTTAATGATCCGACGTGATGAACGTTGATACCCATTATGTCAGACGGTAGTAAGAGTGAAAATCGTATGTGGTCACGTCACGTGTGCTGGGTCATGTACCCCGATTGTGATTCTTTTTGCATCTTAAAGCTAGTTCAATGGCAATGAACCGCACACTGTTTGAATAAGCAGCCGCTTTAACAGTTTTGCTGCCAGAAACCCGCTAGTTGAGTGCATCTTGTATACACCGTGGGCCCATATAACTAGACAGATTTTAACAGGGTATTCCTGATCATATTTAGATACTAAAAAGTTCTATAAACTTTTCTGGAATACGGCTAGTTTCAGAGTTAATACCAATTTAAAAAAAATACACTATTTATTATAACTCAGCACAAAACGCCTTTCTGATGGCGTTGTTGCCACTATTGGGCATAGTTTACACGTCCTTATTGACAGATATCAAAGTGACAAGGAAAACTATGCTGATACTAAATTTTTCCAAAAAAAAATGTACCAATTTGTTTTAGGCGACAATTTTATTAATAACATTTGCTTTTCATGTGCAATAAACATTCAAAAAAAGGAAAAAAAAAATTTCTTTTTGGTGTAATTGACCTAAAGTCACATAATATTTTTTCCTTCTTTTGGTCTTAGAAATTCGTGGTTAAGATCTGTCGGGTTATTCCAGCCCACGGTGTATAATTTAGGGAGCTTTGACTTTCTAAGTGCTAATAATCGAAACTTTGGTACAAACTCTAGATTTTACTATAGCGTAGATAGACAGAATAAGGGCCAGTTGCACCAAACCGTCTGTTAACGTCATCATCGTTAACATTTACATTTATGAAAAGTTTGACAGTTTTCTATTCAATTTCAATTTAATTTATTCTCGCATATTTTTAAGCTTACGGTAAAGGCCAAAGCGTTTACACGGTAAATAAAAATAAAAACAAACACATTCAACAAATTCGGAAGTAAAACTATACACTATACGTAGCACCTGATTCAAAACTAGTGATAATGATAATTGATATGATCTGGCCATATTATAACAATACGATAGTTTTGATTATTGGGCATGTTATGTCAGTTCTTATCAATAAATTATAAAAGTAAATACAATAATTGATTTCATGGTTTTTATGTAATTGATAAACAAAGACACAGTAGTGTAGGAGATGTCGAAATTTCAGTAAAATTCGCTCGTATTTTTGTGACGGTTAGTAACCATGTTGTTAAAAATACATTCGTGAAATCGCATTTTAAGGTTTTTGGTCTTTAAAGACGTTAAACAAAAACGTCTTTAAATACCAAAAACCTTAAAATTTGATTTCACGAATATATTTTTTACCAGTAAATTTTGTAGTACTATCCATAAATATGTAAATAAAAAAATAAAAGTAGATCTATATGACATTCTCCTGTAGCAAACATAAAAGGTTGTCGAATAAAATGCAAAATAAAAATAAAAAATTTGATGGTTATGTTCCTCGGTTTGTTTTTTCGCAGATTACCAATAATGTATGCATATAATCTAATAAAGAGTTCATCTAATAGAAAAAAATATATGACACTAACAACTAACACGAAATCATGTTAAGGGCTTGTTTCTCAATCTCCAGATAAACTTATCTGCCAGTTAAAATTATTGCTATCCTTTACTCCAGTCATATATAAGAAAAGGACAGCAAGTATTTATCTGACAGATATGCTTTAACTGGATATTGTGAAACAGGCCATAAGTATCATTAGTTTTGGAATCGTACACCTATTAACAAGACTGGCCTGTTTCACAATCTCCAGTTAAAGCATATCTGTCAGATAAATGTTTGCTGTCCTTTTCTTTTATATGACTGGAGAAAAGGATAGCAATAATTTTAACTGGCAGATAAGTTTATCTGGAGATTGTGAAACAAGCCCTAAAAGAGACAATAAAATATATATCAATTTTTGAATAATGTTGAGATCAATAGACATACACTATTTTAAAAAGATTAGTAATACAAATATTTATAATAAAAACTAATAAATAAATGTTAGTGGGTGAATCTATGGGATGACAGCCATATTTAACGTTGACCATACTATCAAGCCTGGTTAGTGCACCTGGCCCTAAGTCTTACGTGTACAAACAGCAACAATCTTAACTGCCCATCGGTGGACCTTATTACAAAAGGCATAAGGTCGACCGATGGGCAGTTAACAGTATGAGCGATGGTACAACCTTTGGCCTTACCCTGGTAATAAATTATGACTGAATCTATTTGGTTGATTGAGGAAACTTGGGGTAATTGACACATGTAACTTCAGAATGTTGAATATAAAAATGACTAGACCACATTAAAAGTTTTTCTAGGAGTAATTTCTATTTTTGGAGCGATATCGACGTTTTAACTAAGTAAGGTGTACAGATAGATAAAAACCTACTAATTTCAATAATAAGTACATACCTACTCGTATGTTACACGTAACTACAGAATGTAAAACCAGTGTCGTGGATGGTTGCGATAACATGCAAGACTGGTCATATTACACTTCGTATTATTGTTGTCTAATTAGATAATTTCTCCTCTAGTTACGTACTCATGAGAGAGACATGGCAAACCGTAGTGCCGTCATCAGTTCATACGTATACTTTATAGACGGAGAGCTAGCCACGTCAGATATGTCACAATAATGACAGCAACGAAACCCCTCTAGTCAGTCTGCTATACTATGCTTATTTCTATATCTGGACATCTGGCAGCTGTAAAGTGGTGTAGGTCAAAGAATGCAAACCACTTCAATCCAAAACCAATCCTAGAGCTAATGGGTTCCATGTACCTAATATTATGAGAAATTATATAAATAATTAGATTATATCATTGCCAAAAGTTTCTGTTGGGGGAAAGTAGTGCCAAACGACGTATTTATAATGTAATTCATAGTTTGTCGCCTACTATTTTTGTTTCCGTAATAATACACAACGTTTTTTATTCTAATGTTAAAATATAGGCCCGGTCCTTTATAACTAAGACAACTTCGGCAGTTTTGATCTATTTTGGTATTATTATTTTCTAATTAAAAAATTTGGTAGTCTGTCACTCTGACCAGGCCAGGCCAGATGCCCGGATCTAGCAATAAGGATAGTATAGCAATCTAACCAGACGGGTTTTGTTGCTCTCATTATTGTGTCATATCTGACGTGGCCAACTCTTAGTCCATTAGGTACCCAAAGCTTAGTGTTTACTACGATGGCCTGTTCCTTGAGTTACGTCAGAACGTATTGATGCTATCAGACTTGTCTTGGAGCCTTATGTCAGTGCGAAAGTGTTAAACTCGACTCTAATGTAGTACAGGTATGCGTGTACTGCTTTATTTTATTTACACTGCTGCACTGTTTTCTCTTAGGAGGAGGTATTTTTCTGACAGTTGAAATCGAGGTGGAATCACTCAAGAGTGATATCTAAAATGGTGGCCATAGCCATAGACAAAACGCTCTAGCGAGACCTACTGACAGCTTGACAGTTAGGTGTGGACACGTGTGGACAGATGGATTTCACTCTATCACCTAGCTAGACAAGTGTCAGAGCCACGTCTTGCAGTTTCGAGGCCCTGCATGTGTATTATACAAAATATAATAGCGTTGTCACGCTTGCACACCGTCGCCGCATCCGGTTGCGGCGCCAATGTGATAATCGCCTAATTAATTTCTCCGTCAAATAGCTCTGAAGAATACTTATTCTAATTCAGTTCAAAGTAATCGTTGCAGCGATTCGCGGTAACATTCTGTCTCTAACGTATTAAAATATATGGTGTAGAAGTATATACAGTAAAACGTGGTTAAATGGGACAGATAAGTGAGAAAACTCCAGCTCTTTGACTAGCCGGACTCCGTGCTTAATTTAGCCGGATATTTGATCCCAAAAGCCGGACATGCCTTTTTAATAGCTAACTATAGCTGCTTTTGTTTGACTGGCGCATAGCGTAAGTCAGACAAAAGCCGGACGAGGAATTATTTGGCCGGACACACCCGTAAAAAGCCAAACATGCCCGGCCAAAGCCGGACACCTGGCAACCCTAGCTGCAGTAAACTTATATAGATGTCATACACAAAGGAAAAAGTGACCTAGGCATCCGGGCCCAAGGCTGGGATCGAACCAGCGTCTTCTGCGTTTGCGGCAGACGCCTTAACCACTTGGCCACCCGGGTCACAGCAGAACCGGTCGAATTTTCCCGTGTATATGCAATCTTTGTAAGGCGCATATAAACAAAACAAATCAAAGGTAAAAAATCAAAATATTTAGGCCTTTATTGATCTTACTGTGAGACTAAGAAGGTTGATTTGTGTGAGATTGTGTGATAAATAATAGGTATATCAAAAAAAACTATAACTTAAATAACTAATAAGTGTTGCATAAAGCCAGACAAAGTTTTCTTTCTCGAAAACTCAACTTGCGGTTTGCATAGCTTACTCCATGGACCCGGGTCACGAGGTCAATAGTTGTGAGTGCTTCTAAAGCTACACTATTCGTCGGTGATATTAGATTGCATCTACTGATTACAACGCTTGACCGACTTCTTCATCTGAACACCTTGTGTGTACTTACCAAAAATTGTGGCGGTTACGTGAACGCGCGTCCGCTGACCAATAAAATTTGATTTGGTTCTTCTCTCGATTTCAATAAGTATAATTCAAGATGTTGCATTTGTAGGTACCTAACCTACATTTGCTATGTCTGCGCCTCCATTCGGAGTAAAGTTACAAATTTTGAGTAAGTAGGATTGTTTCAAAAAGGGGCAGTGCGGGTAGCTATCATATCCCCTAATGATCGCTGCACTCACTGAAAATAGTCTTAGAGGGCTTTTTGAAACTTTTAAATTAAGTAAGTATAAGTACCTAACTACAGTCAGCGATAAAAATATCAGTTTAAACAAGAACATTATTTGATGCCAAAAGTTTCTAAAGATACCAATTAGCAAAAAATAAACGACCAACGAAAGGGCCAGAAAACCTACAAGTCAAAAACGAAATAAACATACGAGTATGTATTTGTTTTTGCTTAGCGTAGGTGAATGAAAGTGTCAAGCAAGCGATATATTTTTGTAAGAATTGAGTTTAGGTATTATTGTAATTTCATAGTCACAAAAACTAACTACTCGTACGTACTATAAAACTAAAACTACTACAAAAAGAAAATATTTTAAACCTAAATAAATCTAAAATTAAATACGGAAACATAAAAAGAAGGTATAAACAATAAAAGCCTAATCGAACAGGCCACCCCGTGTCGTCTCCGGTTCAAAGTTACGCTCGCTGCGTTGCCGCGTTGAGCTCCCATGGACAGCCGCTGCACCTGGAACGTCCCGGAGCGGGGGTCAAGGCCCCTATCTCGTAGGCGGCGCCCCAGGTAGGTATTTCCAAATATTCACGATTAAAATTTACGCAAGCACTATTAGTTTTTACGAATAGAACCGCTATTTCAATCTACTAAATAGCCGGTGTTTTATAACCCTTACCCTTATAATAATAAAAAAAATTACATCATCAATAAAATATGTGTATTAAGTATGATAATAATAAGGTGATAGGTAAAATGTGCTTTTGCAACCGTTAAGTATAAATCACTGGATATAATATTTTGTTTCTTGTGCGAGTTTCCTACGTAAAAGTAGATAGGTTCAATATAATTTGTAAATACATATAAACGTATGCGAAGCTCCTTATTAGTTATTTAAATAGCATAAGATAAGTCTTATGCTATTTAAATAACGTCACTAGTTTTAGAGCGGCATATCAACATTTCTCAATATGCAGTTAATGATGAAATGTACATACTTAATTTTTTTAACGCATCCATAAATTCTCTCATTTCTCTTTAGATGGGTCCAAATCTAACAAATGCGACGTGAGCGCGCATATCTTGAGACAGCGCGCATTGTTAGTACAACTTATAGCATGGCTGGTACAGAGCGCGCAATGTGAAATAAAGATGTGCCATGAGTGCATTGGTTAGATTGGACGCACATTTAGGAATACTAGCACTATTCTTCCGCTAGTTATCAAAGCGTCAACGACTAACGGCTTACCTATAGGCTTCTGTAACGTAGTCAATAAGGAATCCATACAGTTTTGCTTTGCCCTGTCCGGCTGTCCGCCTGTCTGTCCGCTATCAGTGATCGTTAGCACTAGAAAGCCGCTATTTGTCATGAGTTTTGCCATAATTAGATTTAATGATATCAATCGCTGACAAATTGTAATGGATAGTTCGGAATTTAGGCTGGTGCGGTACACTGCGCTTACTACCTTCCTTACATTAGATTTAAGTAAATTAGAACAAAACGATTAGAACACAATTGTAAATGACATCACGACCTCATCTCTCGGGCGGTGTGAGTGTTAAACGTCACGAGTTCAGCTACTAACCCACATTAAAGCATTCCGGTACTGAACACCACGTAAACGTACTCGTAGGTACGGGATAACTTAACTGAGATATTGAGGTCATCAAGATATTGACGTTAATTTCAAAGGCAAGTCTCATATTATAAAATTAAAATCCTAGTCCTGAATGTAGGCAGGTGACTTCGTCGCGCGAGAAATTATCCCCGCAGACCCACGGATCTTTCCATACAATTCAGATGCCTCGTGCAAACCCTAGTCGCACCGCTGTAAACGGCCCGTAATTATTGGCTTGTTAGTTATCCAGGAAAAAATATGATACTTTTTGGTGAACTTACCATTTGGCGGATATCGCTTAATGGTCTAAGAGCTGGCCACGTCAGATATGACACAATAATGAGAGCAATGAAACCTGTCTTGTTAGACTGATTTTCTATCCTTATTGCTAGATCCGGGCATCTGGCAGCTTTTAATGGGTGGAGGTCAGAGTGACAGACCAACAAAGTTTTTAAGTTAGAAAAAAGTAATACCAAAATAGGTAAAAACTGCGAAAGTTGTATCATTTATAGAGGACAGGGCCTATATTTTAACATTAGATTAAAAACCATTGTCTATTATTGCGGAAACAAAAACAGTAGGCGACTAACTAAAAATTGCATTATACATCATTTGGCACTACTTGCCCCCACCAGAAACTTCTGGATATGATATAATCTAATTAATTACATAATTTCCCATAATATTGCATGAAACCCAGAACTGTCGAATTTGTTTTCTTCGAGTTATTTGCATTCTTTAACATCCACCACTTTACAGCTGCCAGATGTCCGGATCTAGAAATAATCATAGTATAGCAAACTAACTAGAGGGGTTTCGTTGCTCTCATTATTGTGTCATATTTGACGTGGCCAGCTCTCCGTCTATAAGTACGTTGTAGAGATTATATATTGTATTCTAGCAATAAAAGCGTAAACTCCTGCCGCCAAAGAGTACCTTTTGGTCTGGACTTTCACAATTATGAATGTAATATAAGGGTATGATTGAACCGATCACCGAATAAATGTGATGTCGATGACCTAATTCATAACACTGCATGGCCACTACAATAATAGATCTGCCACCAAAATTGTACCACCAAATAATATCAAAACGATAACAAAAAAAATTACCTTAAATTTCCGGCAAATTATATTTATCACCAAAATTTAGTGGTAGATCTACTATTCTGGCAATACAAATCTGGCGATCAAAGTTTTATATTGGATACAAATATCCATTAAATTGGTGTTTCAAAGTTGGAGACCGTTTCGATTAAAATGGTCACAGATAGGTATATTTTTTTGGAGGCAGATATTATACTTTAGAGGATACAAATTAGGTGGCAGAAAATATAGTTGGCATAATATATTTAATAGAGGGAGTCGGCCAGCGGGACTCTTAGGCACGTTTCCTCATATCATATGTTTTGACAAATTGAGATTTTACTGCAGTGAACCGTGTGGGTAATAGGAACCCTAGCTTACCTATTCTAAAGTTATCCTATAAATTCCTTATATCAAACAGGAAACTATATTCACGAAACAGGATTTGATCGCCTACTATTCAAACATAGAGAGGTGTTTATTTTTTAAACGATGTTGACAAATCTTGAAGCAAATCAAATTATTTTGTTCAATATACACGGTGTAACATGAGGAAACCGAATAATTTTAACAGCGTATTCCTGATCATAATTGGAGACTAAAATGTCGTATAAACTTTTCTGGATTTCGCCAAAAAAAAAATTTTTTTTGTTCTTTTTTCGATTTTTTGAATGCTTTTGAACATAAAAACAAAAATATTATTAGTAAAACTGTCGATTAAAATAAATTAGTACATTTTTTTCCGTAAAAAATAGCTTACGTAAAGTATTCCTTGGCACTTTGATATTTATCAATAAGAATGTCTAGACTAGGCCGCATAAAGGGTGAAATCGCCATCGAAAAAGCGTTTTACACTGAGTCACATTAAAAAATGTTTTTTTATTTAAGTGGTAGTAACTCTGAAACTAGGCGAATTCCAGAAAAGTTTATACGACATTTTAGTCTCCAATTATGATCAGGAATACGCTGTTAAAATTATTCGGTTTTCTCATGTTACACCGTGTATATATTTTTTTATTTGCAATTTTTAAGTAGTTACACTACTATATATAAACTGAAAATACATGTCATATACTTCAGAAAAAGTGACCAAACCCCCCGGTATCCGAGGCCAGATTTAAACTTGCGTATTCAGCTACGTCCTGACCACTAGACCACCCGGTCACCGTGACCGTGACATCTATTTTCAGATGTTGACAAAGTTGTTTAAAAAGGAACCAGTAATGAGAAACTAGAAAGTAATGAAAATGAAAAATGAAAATGAAAACTGAAAATGAAAAATGAAAAATGAAACTGAAAATGAAAATGAAAATGAAAATGAGAAATGAAAATGAAAAATGAAAATGAAAATGTAAATGAAAAATGAAAATGAAAAATGAAAATGAAAATGAAAAATGAAAATGAAAAATGAAAATGAAAAATGAAAATGAAAATGAGAAATGAATATGAAAAATGAAAATGAAAAATGTTTATTCGGCTAAATAATATACATTCTTAATACAATTCGACTTGGATCCTCCTTGTAAGTAAATATACCTGTATCAGGAGAACCTGCTCTTCTTTAATAAGTCATGAAACTCATGAATTTAAAAACTATTGAATTTGACTTTTTTTACTCTACTAAAAAGTAGGCATTTGTCCCATAGGGCATTTGACATCTCCAGGGTCGTTTTTCTAAGCTTTTACATATAAATAACAATGCATGTTTGTACAGTCAGCAGCAGAAGTAAGCGGGTGAGGTGTTCAAAATGACCTTCACACGCTCTTATTTTCTTAACAATAAAGTCGTGCCAAGCTCATTATGAACACCTCACCCGCTGAGCTACTTCTGCTGCTGACTGTACCTTAATGTAAGTAGCGTTAAAAACTTTCGTTGTTACAATGAGGGAAGAAACACACAGTATGTGTTATTTTAGTATCAAATAAATTGCAGTTGCAAATTGCATGCTGCGCTTTTAACTGTGACATAACATCCAATACCATCCCAGACACGTATGCGTGTTTGTGTAGACTTGATATTTTACAGTAAACACGAGTATGTAACAAAAGAAACAACAAAGAAGAAATGTATCTAACATAGGCCATTATGTTCAAGCATTAAAGTAGGGCCCATTTTTGCATCCGAAAACGGACAGTCGCGCCGACTACTTACGCCAACGATCTGAAGTTTGGAATACAGTCAGCATCAAATAGTTAGTAGCAGTGAACTCGCCAAATATATCGTAACACATCCTTACTGCCATACAAATAAAGATCTGTACCGATATATTTGGCGACTTCACTGCTACTAACTATTTGATGCTTACTGTACCAGTCATAGGTCAACAATTTAAACTCTGACTTATTTTCCACATTCTGAAACTAAATGTTTTTTAGAGTCATTTATTTATTTATTTATGAATCAACAGGACATCGCCAAATCCCCCCCCCCCCCCTCTATCGTCAAAATAGATGTAAGTACTTACTTAAAAATATTAGTAATAATAATATCATTTCTAAAATGATTTTCTTATGGAACCGCTTTTGATGAATTTTTCATAATTTTCTTAAGACACGTGACATAAAAAGTATATCTGAATCGGCCTGAGATGATGTAAATAGTTTTTACCAATATTGTGGTCAAAATCATTAAAATTAATAATTACAAGCACAGTTGCTTAATCGGTTGTTCTTATAAGGTAAGAACGCCGAGTGCGTTACAATTTTCATTGACTAAGGATTACATACAGGAATGTAGTAACATACACTAACACATGTAAATATTATTATTAAACTGTTTTTAATAATCTTGAGGTTTATGAGAGGTAAATTTGCATAATAATTACGCAGTAAAAAAAGTAAAAGTGGTGAGTACCTACAGGTAATTAGGCGTTACTCGTGGAATGAATGATATTAACTAAACTTAATAACGATATTAATTAAATTAGAACTAAACCTAGCAGTGGCTATTAATAGTAGTTTATCTACACTCATATTGTAATTTCTCTAAAACGTGTTCGAAAACGGTAGGCAATGGCTAGCATTACCACGACCGATTTTACTATGATAAGCTTTTTATCTGTGGCAGTAACGTAATTTTAACTTTACATGCTCAACTATTGATGTGTTATGAGTTTTGATAACATAATGTACACCTGCACGCTCCCGCGCGGCCGCCGACAGCCCGACACGCGCCCGTGCGACCGCCGGCACAATCGAGTTGGCCATGGCGGTGCAATGGCGGCCATTCTATGGTTTCCGAATACGGCATTTAGAATAAATAATATGAGTGTAGATAGAGCAGTGTATGCAACTGTACGTAATTAGGTCTTAAAACACTCGTGTGATCTTATTATGAAACTTGCCTCGGCTCGTTTCATAAAACCACACTCGTATTTTAAGGACCCCTACTTCGTAACAGTTACATAATAGTAGTTTATGTAACTGTTACGTAGTGTTTTAAGGCCTAATTACGTACAGTTGCATACACTGCTTTATCTACACTCATATTATATATTCTAAATGAAGTGTTCGTAAACCATAGAATGACCGCCATTGCACCGCCATGGCCAACTCGATTGTGCCGGCGGTCGCGCGGGCGCGTGCCGCTGGTCAGGAAGGACGACAGGATTTACATTATGTTATCAAATTCGATGTTCGGAATTTTAAACTCATAACAGTCATAACGTATCAATATATGAGCATGTAAAGTTAAAATTACGTTACTGCCACAGATAAAAAGCTTATCATAGTAAAATCGGTTGTGGTAATGCTAGCCATTGCCTACCGTTTTTGAACACGTTTTAGAGGACTTACAACGTGAGTGTAGATAATAGTAGTTTATGTAACTGTTACGTAATAAGGGTCCTTAAAATATGAGTGTGGTTTTATGAAACGAGCCGCAGGCGAGTTTCATAATAAGATCACACTTATGTTTGCAAGGCCGGAAAACCTGAAAAATAAATAAATGACATTACGATGTTCGGGGCCGCGATTCGAAAAATAAACACACACTGGACAGACACGGCTCCAACCCAACTCAACCCGCACTCCGTAAATTCCAGCTGCTTATCGATAGTATAAATAAAAGATTGCCTAAAATAAAAAAGTTGGTGGAAACACAAAGTATTCTCGTTCTACTACAAATCAGATTGATACTGTATTTTTATTTAGCACTAGCTTTTGCCCGCGGCTTCGCTCGCGTTAAATTCGGGGTAACACGGTTCCCCTTTGCCCCCCGGATTGCTCCATACAAACTTCCACCCCGCATTTTAGGGAAGTGGGGGGTTAGAAAGAGACAAAAAGTAGCCTATGTCACTCTCCATCCCTTCAACTATCTCCACTTAAAAAATCACGTCAATTCGTCGCCCCGTTTTGCCGTGAAAGACGGACAAACAAACAAACAAACAAATACACACACTTTCCCATTTATAATATTAGTATGGATTTCAGTGTAATTACTCGTATTCCTATAGAAATTCAGTGCGCTGGGAAAATACAATAGTTTGAATTCTGTTGTCATTTCGAATAATCGGTATAAATTTTGTACAAATAAACAATTTTAGGCGCTGCCCACGCTTTGTCTGATTTCAGAATACAGATAAGAAAATCAAATCAAAATTTTCCTCTGCGGCCTCATATAAAGCCTGACCAGAAATATATGATCACACGCCATGTTGCGGAATTTCATTGGAACTAATTTCTTACACTAGCAATAATTTTAATGACAGAATGATTATGCATGTGTGAGTGCATGACATGCTGTCACTGTCATTGTGGCAGTTTACTTGAATAATAATAAAGTGTTGAAAATTAAATAATAAACGACAAAAAATCGCAAAATTGACCATAGTCAAGAGCGAAACATTGTAAATAGTGTATATAATAAACTGCTGTAAATAATACGCTCGGGAAATGAAACTATTTCTCTGTGAAACATTTTCAAAATGACATCAGAGTTGACAGGTAAACAAATCAATGTCACCATATCATAGAGCTCTATGACTATACTGAACTGTTGCCATATAAATGAGAGTAATAGCGCCCTCTTGACAATAATCATATATTTCTGGTCAGGCTTTATAAACTTAGTCACACAGACAAAAAGCAGCTGGATGTTCGATTTTTCCGACTTCTAGCTGATTTTTGTGTATGATTGATTGAAATGCACTAAAAGCCTCTACTGACCTTACAACTAATCAACTGCGATTTTCAATACATTGTTTTTGATCCATCGATCGATTCCGTTGCACCTACTTAGACGGCAACGTATCGAAATAGCCGGCGACTTTTTGGGTCGAAATTGCGCCGAGTATAGACGCCCTAAGTATGTGGCGCTCTCAAGTTTTCAGACTTAATCAAACCATAAACTAACCATAATAAACCAATTAACATTTGATTACGGTCTAATAAACGCTAGGTAACAGACGGGCAGTATTTTTTATTATTTAAGTTTAAGTTCATAATTGTAGCATAGGAAGTTAGTATACTTACCATCGATCCCCTCGATTAGACGTCGTTAATCATAATCGCTTTTTATGACCATCAATCATAATTTTTTTTATATTAGTCACATTTCTAAACTAAACCCGTGATTGCTGATGTGTCAAATATTAACTGTTAGATAAATATGTCAATAAGCTATTAATTCCGGGTTCGTACGTAGTGAATTCATCCTTACTTGTTTTATCATGTAAACAAACACTTCTCAAATGAATTATCACACTTTTCTGTGGTATTATCCCTTAAAAAGCTGTTATATAATTAAAGAAACCCACAATGTATTGAATCCAACCAAGTTAGCACTGAAAAATATCATTTCTAATCGTTTTTCTTCAATTATCGAAGTAACGAACGAATAACCTGATAAATAAATAACATTTTATAATAGATCGCACTCCATAAATTGTGTTTTTAGGTGAATTTTTATAAAAATATAACTTAACTAAACTATTGTGTTGGGTCGCTGCGTCACTTTCGTGGGACGTATTGAAGAAACAGATTCATACCTATACATGTATAATAAATACTTATAGTGGAATCCGATAATAAAACATGAATATTTAATTAATTTATTGAATCATCATACTAAAACATGCTTACACTTTTATGGCATATAGGAAACAGTGATTTTTAAATGCCGGTCATTTCTGGTTTCTCACCGGTTATTATAATACCGACGGATTCTTATTGTTTTACGGACAATGCAATCATTCATCTCTGAACATCTTTTCAGTAAGCCTCTAATATATATTCAAAATATACTACCTACTAACTAACTCTTCTATATTATTTTTACGACTCGCAATTCCTAAAGAGAACTACTTTATGTACATCCAATATGGAAACGAAAAGTCTAGGTAGATAATTAAAATCATTATGTTATTAAGATATGCATTTTTCAGATTTTTTAAATACTGGATAATGTAAACATGTTGAATATATATTTTGCGGGCGGAGTAGGGTGGTTTACGTTCACTGTAATATAAAAGGCAGCGCTGCGCAGGCACAGTTACTAGAGATCTCGCGTTCATCAGATCAGACACAGGTTGTGGCCACAGTGTTCTGAGGAGGGGGTGACCTAGCAACCCGACTATTTGTACCCCACGCACCATGGCCGCCCGCCTTGGCGTGAGTAACCAACCATTCTTTCCTCAAGTGGATCTATCAAAGCAATACCAACTATTAACTAAAATGGCTCTAAATTACTACTTAATTTATTTATTGTTTTGGTATCTTAACGTTCTGAGAATAAGTTGAAACATATTTTACACGGTTTGTAATTGTGACTAATCAATGTTTTTTAATATTCCCAAGGGGGAATGACCCTAGACTAGACCAAATATTTCCTGAAAGTCTTACTAAAGAGGAAGTGGCAAAAAGGTCAAAGATCACTGGTCAATAAATAACAGTGAAATAGTTAATAACATACGTCTGTGATCACTTCCTCTCATACATAACACTACCTAATTAGCAATAGTCTGGGAAGACAATACAGCAATTTAAGTAAGTGTTACACAACTAAAACGGAGCTTAGAAGTCTGATTTCGTTTAAGATTAAAGCTGACCCGATTACGCAACTGCAGTAGGTTTTTACTTTCAATGAGTTCAAAATGAAGATTCAGTAATATATGAGTTTGAGTATACTTAAACTCATATATTACTAGTGATGTAAAAGTTTTGAAAGTAGATAAATCTCTCATCTTCGTGTAAAGTTCGAATTCTACTATTATAGTTACCTACTATTTATCTCGAGCTGGGTATTACGTGTTATGTCATTCAGGGCAGTCGGACGATATACGAGTCATACCAGTAAAGTGCAGGCCTAAATACTTTCGATTGCAATCAGCTTTTACGAGTGGCATAATCTCGTATCCACACCAATGCCTTCAAATGGAATATATATATATGTTTTGTTATATTTCAGCTATGCGGCTTTCTACTGGCTAGCTTTGGCGTCTGCTTCGCGACTTTTGGACATGAACAGTTAGTACCTATCTACATGTTCTCAGTGCTTTTACGTCAATTTCTCCATCTATTGTTTACCATAAATGCTTGTGACGTAGGTTTTTCGCGCGTTAAACATCGATTAGTGACTCTGCAGCCTATTTACTGACGGAACCGCAAAAAACAACACTGGATGCAGCAATTTGGTTGAGATTTCTATTACCTAGCAATTCTCACGACTCTCTTCACTGTGGTTAACAGTGAAAATCGACCTATTGTGTGCTAACGATATAATATTTACCCTTTGATACTATCTATGTATACACTTTTTTATGGAATTGTCGATGCATTGCGATCTTCTACTTTTATCTATTGTTATTACTTATTAGTTTGCCTTGCTGCGATGCAAACTTTAATGAGTGACAAATCGTAAATCAATCTTTGTTTGTTCACAGTGTTCACATTCGCATCCATATACCTGAAATGCATCACGAGTCTAAAGAAGTAATAGTTCACGAACATCACGATGACCACGGTGGTGGCGGAGGAGGTTATGACGGTGGGCACGGAGGCGGGCACGGTGGCGGGCACGGCGGCGGTCACGGCGGTGGACACGGCGGCGGACACGGCGGCGGACACGGCGGTGGACACGGCATCGACCTCCAGAGTCTGCACGGAGGCTTTATCGATCACTTGAAAGAACACGGCGGAGGTCACGGCGGAGGCTTCGGTGGAGGTCACGGCGGTGGCCATGGGGGAGGATATGGAGGCGGCCACGGAGGAGGATTTGGCGGTGGCCACGACGGAGGATTTGGCGGTGGCCATGATGGAGGATTTGGTGGTGGCCACGGCGGAGGATTTGGCGGTGGCCATGATGGAGGATTTGGCGGTGGCCACGGCGGCGGAGGATACGGAGGAGGCCATGACCACGGCGGTGGCCACGATTTAGGAGGTGGACACGGCGGTGGAAGTTTTGACATAGGAGGCCACGATAGCGGACACGGCGGTGATCACGGCGGGTTCGGAGGTGGCCACGGCGGTGGATTTGGCGGCGGTTTTGGAGGTGGTCATGATCACGGTGGCGGCCATGATCACGGTGGCGGCCATGACCACGGTGGCGGCCATGACCACGGTGGCGGCCATGACCACGGTGGCGGCCATGACCACGGTGGCGGCCATGATCACGGCGGTGGACATGATTTTGGTGGATCCTTGGGCAGTTTTGGCGGAGGCCACGGAGGCGGCAGCGGTCACGATCATGGCGGCGGTGGCTTTGACCTTGGCGACAGTTTCGGTGGTGGACACGGTGGGGGACACGGAAGCAGTGGGGGCCATGATTTCGGTGGAAGCATTGGCGGTGGATTTGGAGGAGGTCACGATGACCACCACGGAGGTGGAGGCGGTGGCTTCGGAGGCCATGGCGGAGGAATATCTCTAGTTAGCTCAGACAGTTATGGCGGCAGCAGCCATGGATCTGGTGGCCACGGATCAGGCGGACTCGGAAGCTTCGGAAGCAGTGGCGGTGGCCACGATAGTTACAGCTCAGGGGGAGGAGGTAGCCATAACAGTTACAATTCGGGTATTACTAGTTACGACACATATAGCAGCGGTGGACATGGAGGCGGCGGAGACAGTTATAGCATAGGCGGAGGCTCAGGTGGCCACGGAGGTGATAGTTTTAGCGGTGGATTTGGAGGCGGGCACGGTGGTGGCCACGGAGGTGGCAGCCATGGAGGCAGCGGAGGCCATAGTAGCTTCGGAGGCGACAGTTATACAAGCGCTATTCTTGCGGGGCACGGAGGAGGTCCTTATCACAAAAAGTAAATCAATCTGATATTTATACAAAATCAACTAAGTCATAGTCCGTGGGTCTTCCTGGGCCTAAAAGTACAAGCATATCCGTCTTTGTAAATAGCTTCTAGTTCTAAGTTATTGTTGCTATGTTATAGTGAAATATAGGTGTTATTTAAATTGTATATTATTGCGTTTTATTTTAATCTGAGGGCCTATGATGGCAGCAGGTTGACACGGAATCAACTGTCATTTTATATCACTCTATCCCGCGACAACCTGTTGCCATCATAGCTGGTTTGGTGAAAAAAAAAGCGATGTCACAGCCGAAGTGTTATAATTAATTTGCAATATAACAGTCACGTTTAAAATCTCACAGCTCTTCCAACGCATACAATATCTTTTGTAAATGAGCAATATTGCAGTCAATATATTTAGTAGCTATAGGGTTACCGTATCACCTTCGATCACTCGAGTCATTGAGTACTTATACAAACAGTTTGAGAAGTAAAACAGCAGAATGTTCTTACTTTTATTTTGATCTATGTCCGTGTGTTGGATAAGAAAGTCGCTACAGCCTGAGCACTTAATAATTACCGTCATCGCGCTACATGATGGATGTAATGCATCATGTGGATGTAAATGTAACATGTAAGCGACCATAGAAGGTTTCCCTGTTCACCAGCAATCAGACGGACTATAGGTAATAGTAGGTACACTACCTGTTTGTCACTAAGTATAGAAGTAACAATAAATCAGCGGCTCAGTGTATTGTCGGTGCTTAAGATAAATATTTGAATTGGATCATGACACACATAAAGTAAGTACCCTATAAGTTAATTCCTCCATACTTAGGTACTTACCGACATAAAACTTCCCTGGAAGGTAGCTCTAAACCAACACACCAATGTATTTACTTACTCCTTTATAGCTTAGAATACAGTGTTGTTTTAAAGATTAAGAATATTAATTATATTTATTTATATGAACAGGCTGCACGCGATAACATTTTACATTATTTATGAGAGAACCGTTTAAAACTATTCAGAAATATTTTTAATGAATAAGCCCTACGCAAGATTGGTATCAAGACAATTAGGGGAAATTAAACAAACCATTACTTTTAGCCAGAATAACTTTCCAGGCACTTTGCATATATTACATGAGCACTTGGGCAGTCAACTGCGGGAGGAGAACATTAGGCTGCAGTGGGAAACGTTCTTGTCGTTGCTTACCGAGACCGAGCCGTTTGACTCGAGCCTGATGAGATGAGCTATTGAAATATAAAATAATATGATCTACTAAATAAAATTAATTGCAGGTTCGACACTTTTGTAGCTGACTTTTCTTACGAAGCACCACTTGAATCACTTTATAGTAATTGCCAACCTATTTTTAGTATTATAGTATTCCTGATCAAGCACTGAATTGATGGCAATGTCTGTGACATGCCTGGTTATGACGGGTTTTGGACACCTTTGTGATACCTAATTATAAAAAACTAGTCCACTACGGGTTTATTTGTATAATTTATTTGAAACTTTTTAAAAATTAGGTGTATACAGGGTGAATTTTAAGTCGTGAATCGTAATATGTTTTTCTAACTCCATAAACAACAAGCAATTTGATGCCCCAACTCTTACTAAAATCAGACAAGGTTGTTTTTGTTTCTTTTTTATTTTTTTCTCGTTTATTTTACTTTTAAAAGTGGATGTAGGATATTACAACGGCCTATTAAGATATTTTAATTAGTAAATTGAATTGCCTCTTTGAATCGGAACTGTCATTGACATCAAATTTGTCATTTGTCCTAGTTAGAAATGAAATTTACTTAGTTTCTCATCTGAAATATTTCATGAAGCTGTTTTAATTCCACATGATCACTTTTAAAAGTAAAATAAACGTAAAAAAAAAATAAAAAAACAAAAAAAAATTGTCTGATTTTAGTAAGAGTTGGGGCATTAAATTGCTTGTTGTTTATGGAGTTACGAAATCATATTACGATTCACGACTTAAAATTCACCCTGTAGTACAAGGTGTAACAAAAACAGTGGTGATCCGTTTATGGGTATAATTGGTAACGTAAAAAAATAAAAAAAAACTAAAAAAAGAATGTCTCACGCGAAAAAAACATTGGTTTTGTATGGAGGGTTGGGTGGCTGGGATGATGATGATGTCCTATACAAAAAAAAATGTTATCGCGTACAAAAAAAAATCTCCTACTTTTTCTTAAATAGTCGCAATAGGTACGATACCAATATTTTTGTTACACCTTGTCTGTATTCGTAGCTTTAAAAAAGTCCAGTAGTTCCGATGCTCCAGCGAGTAAGGTGGATATTCTCAGATGGCTGAAATTATAACCCTTCCTTTTCCTACCGTCGGCGTCGGTTAAAGGCGAACGCTTGGCTCGGCAGCAATAAGAATAATACTGGCCATGCGGTTGCACTGCGCATGACTATCGGTATCGGTGGATCTCGATAATTACATAATGTGCGCTTGCGCCCTTCACTCGGAAGCTTCCGCGTGTAAGCCCGCGCGGTGACTTGTAAGTTCGCCGCAAAATACCAATAGGGGACGGAGTGACATGCTTAACAAGTAACTACCAAGATTTGGTACACACTTTTTTGCTGACTGTACCTAGTAGATAGCATTGTCGTGTAAAATACGAAAGTATACCAAATTACAACTCATGAAATGGTTGGAATTTAACTAATAAGATTTGAAGCTACGGGCCATGCTAAACAAAAGTGTATAAAAATACATGAAGGTAGTAACCAATTAGCGGTGGCGAGCACTGATCTAACATCGATTTTTCCAAACCTGCTCTGTAGCAATTTATCGACAAAAAAACTATATTTGTACAGATTAACGTTGTTTCTGGCATTCCAAACTTTGTCGTTACAACCGTAATGCCAGCAGCCTTCTCTGATCAACTGAGAACATAAGTGAAAATATTTTATTGTACAGTCGCCATCAAATATATTGGAGCGGCCAGGGTACTCAAAGATATCTGACCAGGCACTTTATCGCCTTGACAATAAAGGCGATGTTCAGATATTGATGACCAATTTGGGCGCTCCGATATACCTGATGGCGACTGTACCGCAAAACCACCCAATAGTCCAAAAGGTCCCAACAATGGTTCAAAACAGACTCGCATATCTTCTTTTAGGTATGACTTTTTTTTAAATGTATATAGTACTAGCTTTTGCCCGCGGCTTCGCTCGCGTTAAATTCTCCATACAAACTTCCACCCCCCATTTTAGGGAAGTGGGGGGTTAGAAAGAGACAAAAAGTAGCCTATGTCACTCTCCATCCCTTCAACTATCTCCACTTAAAAAATCACGTCAATTCGTCGCCTCGTTTTGCCGTGAAAGACGGACAAACAAACAAACACACATACTTTCCCATTTATAATATTAGTATGGATTTTTTAGTATTTAAATGTTAAAATTATGAAATTTCCTATAGAAAGTTAGAAGTCTTACACTCCTCTGTTCTCATTAATTCTCATATTTAGTATGTTACCCAGAATTGTTCACTTTTAACAAGTAAAAAAAAAACTGTGATAGCAGTATTGTTTCTTTTTAAAAATGAAAGAATGTTTTCTTTACATAAATTAGCTATCTTGAAAATTTTAGGTAGGGTCAGGGAGGGAACAGTCGCTCGGTGGGAACATTGACTCGAATGTGCTGTGCGAGAAACAGAAAGAGCTTTATGTCTGTCCTCTACATCAATCGGAACCGTTCCGTACCCGACCACGTACGAACTAGTTAGTGAGGCGCTCCGGCACCATGCGAATGTGTTATGGTGCGTTTTTGTGTTTAATGCTATCAAAATTACATTTCCAGATCAGTTTCACTCCTCTTTTTTCTTAACTCGTACGAGATTTTCAATTACTTATGTTATTATCGAAGAGTGTGTCTAATCTACTTAGTATTGGCTGATAATTCAAGGCCCTAGGTGTTTGTTTGTGTTTTTAATTTGAACTAAAATACAAATTGACGCCAAGGTCAACAGACGTTCGTTTTGGAAAAGTACACGGTGGCTCGCGAACCACTGTGCACCTTACAGAGTTGGACTAAAATTTACTTGAATATGAATAAGAATAAATATTCTGTGATTATTAAAAGTAATTCATGCACTCTTTTTTTTAAATAAAATGAAAGTGAATAAATCATGCGACATGTAGGTAGGTACCTATTTTAAATCAAGAATGAAATCAGGAACGATTATTCCGGGGGTTGTGCTTACCTAATCTAATTACCGTTTTATTCAACAAAAATGTTATTTGTTATATAATTTAGGTTCGATTCCTACGTACCTAGCAATTGTGTACTGTTAGAACTACTGTTTACAGGGCGTAGTATACAGTGACTCGAGCCACTGTGTACTGTTAGAACCACTGTGTAATAGCGGGTCCTAGTCACTGTTTACAGCAACCGGTACACAGCGGCTCGATTCCCAATTTCTAAAAAAGAATGGATATATCTTTTTTGGTGAAAGTAACAGCAAATATATTTGCTACATATGAAAGTGTAATAATGCACGGTGCTCTGTGCTTGCAACAATTGGTTCAGGGATTTATATTTTTCATGCAACAGCCTGTTGAAAAAATCCTAGCGACTGTTCCCTCCCTGACCCTACTTCGCCTCCAGAGCCCATAGATTTTTTCCATGCTGTATAACTTTTGGCTTAAACGAAACGCCTGCTCGTTTCATGTCAGCAACAATTATAGTATTCTACTTTTACCTGTAGCTCTTTTTACCTCCTCCTCCTTTAATGTGTTATACCTACCTAAATTATAGCTTCCTATTTATTGTATTAAGGTTATGTGAAAATTTTCTTCATCAAACAAAAATAGAAATAAGTAAAGCAATTAATAAAAAATAAAGGTATGATCCCACACATGATGTTTTTTGCGGTCACTGGTGATTGGTAAACGATCATATTATTATTGTACTGGTACAATCAACACGTCCACCGTGACGTACATCACGTCCTTCACCAATACGCACGCGAAATTTTATATACCAACTGTTCTCATCAAGAACATGAATGCGCGTAAACTTTTAAGTGTATTAACCAAATACTTCTTAAAGCAGCTGTGAAATTGTCACTCGTGGTTTAAAAGACTTAAGAAATAAAAAAAAGTATTAAAAAATAAAAAATAATTTAAAACTTTTAAACGTTTAAGTTTGTATATCCTACTTATTTATGAAACAATCTTTGAAAATCGTTCAATGGGGAAGGTCGGTGAAAACTTATTGTAGAGAGCGCTGTTCCAGGTTCCATTCAACGAGAAAAAGATGAACATGGTCCTTAACAATGTTAGGTGATTGTGCTAGTTCCCCGCCCAGGTCCAGTTTACCGTCCACCTGATTAAACTGCTACACATATATGGAAAAAAAACTTTATTTCAAAAGATTTTATATTCGTAGTTTTAACCTGAAATAGATTTTTTAATGATAAGCGTTTATTTTCGGAAAACCTTGAATTTAAATATAAAAATAAGTATGGACGGAAAACTGACATATGTGGTCGAGAACCAGCACAATCACTCTACTGAAACTATATACAGTCAGAAAACTTTTCTTAGGGAAAATTCTTCCCTGTCTTTGTATTCTACAGCATTTAAATTTTAGAGTAGGTATTTCAGAAACCTACGAATTTCCATTGGGGACCTTCGAGACGAAACAGTGAGTCCAAAAGTTCGCTAAAATAAATAAAACCTGCTTCCCGCCATACAAATTTAGCTTTTCCAAGGACCTTTTTGGAAATGACATTGTGGCAGTTGCCTTCCCTATTAAATGATCGTCTCGAAAACATATAATATGTATATTCGGGGTCAATAGACAGATAAAATAATGTAAACAGACGCATTTACCTTCATTGCTTCGTAATCACGCACTTTTAAAATACATCTATGGTTTCATTGTCAAACACATAAACTTGTTATTTATATTCATTTATAATAAAAAAATCCGTTAATTACTTACATTTCAGTGAAAACTGATTTCTTTATTAATACTTCGTCATGTGTCAAATGCTGTTTTTGTCTAGAAACGCAGCCATATTACTTTACATACTTTTCCATTGCCGCCGAATATAAGTATCCTTTTGCGTAAAAAATCCGCTCTCTTATTTTTTTACGCTTGTTTTTCAAAAGAAATTTGAATAATTAATATAATAATAATAATAATATTCACATTCAAAAATACTAGCTAGTTTAGACTACCATCAAATGAATTTTCAACGAGTCGCCTGAATGCTATAATGAAAGTGTAAACACGATCAGAGCTGATGTTTCTGGGGTAAAATGTAACAGAGCAGATATAAACCTCATGGTCTTATGATCGACGACGCCGAAATTACATCGCACAATCAGTCATCAAAATGAAATTACTTGTCGGTTTGTAATTTAATATTTTTTTTTATAATTATAGATCTTCTTCATGGGTATATTACAACTTCGTCTAAGATTCGTAAAATGCATGATGAATTCCATTATCGCTTCTATTTACATATATAATAATCGAGTATGATTATTACGGCTACTTACGAAACATTTTAAAATATAAATATTTACTTAAGTTGAGTATCAAACAACGCACTCGCGGTCTTCCCTGTGTATTAAACGTAGACTAAGATCACGGATAATGTATTAACCTAACAATAGCACTAATATTTCAGACTGTTCATATTTTATCACCATATTTGAGCTTCCCTCTCACGGTGGACGAGTCCGTTTGGTGCTCGTTTGTGAACCTGTGGAGATGTCTGAGCGACGTCGGGAGCACTGACCTGCCAGAACTCTTGTCCGTTGACGTAAACTCTTTTGTCACCGAAAACCTATGCAAAGGTTCAGCTTTTGTTGCTGCGATACTTTCTAGTCTTTTTTTCTCACGAGTGCGCTGGCTTTGTTTCGTGTGAGAATAGTGATTTGTATTAGTAGGCGTGGCCGCCGTATCTGTGCTTTGTATCCTGAAAAAGCGAAGCGGGGAACTCGTTGTTGTAGCGACCGACGACGGTTGGGTCGTTGTTGACGGCTCGGGGGGCACGGCATACTGAAAGTTGTCGTTGGAAGCGGCCGGAGCCGACATTGCCATTGGGTCGCCATGCAACGCTTTAACAGCCATTGCTGAGTAATATTGGTGCACTGGTGAAGTTTCTTTTATAGTGTACGCCGTGGGCACATCAGTCGATTTAAAATTATCGAATGCTGCGTTTATTTCCGCAGATGTAGGGGCATCGTCCTCAAGGGTTGCACCCGACCCGTTCGGGTCTTCCAAATGGTCTAGTACTGACTGATGTTGAGTGTGTCCTCCAAAACTTATGTTTTGGGTCGATATCGACTTGGTTTTGTGTTTATTTCGCACAGCCTCTCTGTCTTGGTTTTCTGCCGTTTGAACATTGGATGAAGACGCATATGTGTCGTAATCAAAGTTATTGGAGTAGCCTTTGAAATCAACAAATGGATCTTTGAAATTCGTGAAATCAGCGCCCTGCGTCTGTGCAGATGCTGTGGAACCGTAGGATGTCGGCTTGTAGTCATGCACGACAGTGTTGGACAAGGAAAAGGGAGCCGGCACGCTGGCCTGCTGCTGCCGGTAATCAGCGAGCTTGTCCTCATCGTAGTAGGGGTTAGGAGTTATATACCGACTTTTTAGTTTAGATTTGTCTTTAACTTTAAAAGCAGGAATCCGCCTGTAATCATCATAGTTTACCTCCGACGAAGGTTGTAGTTTAGGTTTTTCTTTAACTTTAAAAGCAGGAATCCGTCTGTAATCATCATAGTTTACTTCCGACGAAGATTCGTAATAAGGCGTTGGCGTCGTTGGTGCAGGTTTCGGTGCCTTCTTTGGTCGACTGTGGGGTGAATATATACTTTCATAGTACGAAAAGTCGGTTGATGCTGACGGTTTGATTGGTTTTGAGTATTTAGGTGTCTCATATTTTTGCCGCTTATGGCCACTTCCGCTGATTCTTAAACCCTGACTATTGTATGAGCCCTTGGGAGGAGATCCCAGGCTGTCCTTTATTATGTCAACATCTGATGTAATCTCGCCATGATCGTGGAATATGTGATCATGGGTTACGTCGCGAGGATTGTAAGCAGCGTATTCTAAATGCGATGGCGTTCCCATCGACCCGACCACTTGTAATCCCGTGAAGGGGTCGGAAGAGAGAGCCAGCAAGGTCTGCGAGTTCTTTAGCGGAATCAGCGGGTGGTGCGCGGCCAGTGCAGACATGCTGGTGAGGTGGTCGCGGGCCCCGTGCGCGTTGTGCAGCCCCGCGACGCCGGTCAGCTTGGCCCCGTCGTCGAATACTACCTTGTGTATGTGCTCTTCACTGTACGTGTGAATGTGTTCGGTATCGCCGTCGATAATTTTTTCAACTCGTTGTGGTTTCCTTATTTTTTTAATAGTTCCAGATCCTTGCACGTCCGAATAGAACTGTTCATGAAAACTGGACACCGGATGTTCATCCTCAGGTTGAGGCCTATTTCGCACCGTTATAATTCGTTTAGGTTTATTAAGTTTCTTGACCTTCTTTCTTGGCACATCATTAACCTTTACCAGCTTTACTCTTTTCGGTGTTGAGGCGGCGGTTGCCGCTGGACCCGAGAAGGCGGACGGCAAGTAGGAGTCTGCGGGCTCAGGAGGAGGAGCCAGGTCGTAATCCTGCTCTTCCACCTCGGAATGGTTGGGTCCGTAGTAACCTCGAGCTCTATACAATGGCAACAACTTAGAGGCCGCGGCTGAAATTCCGGGCAGTCTATTCTGGGACTCCTCAAAAAGCTCCACTGAATTGAGTGGTACGATGCTGGCCACGGATGGCAATGCCACGTTGGTCGGAACCGCTACAGCCCCTTCAGCGTTCGGTAAAAAAGCAGGAGCATATTGTGACTGCGCAGGATGATTCGTTATATAAATCTTCTTATGATGGTGTATGTGTTTTACCTTTTGTGGTAGATGTATCCGGATCTTTTTTCTGCAACAAAACAAAATTAGTGTCGGTATATCTTTGCGAGTGATCGATCGCATGCATGTTTGCGGTGTTTTGCCGGTGGCGGTTCCGCTTAGTGTCAATGGCTCGCGCGTGATGCGGCAGCGGCTTTCGCTGCTACGTCCTCGCGACGTCGCTGCCGCCCCGCCGTCACACTTCGCGAACTTCACACATTTAGGACCGTCAGTGTATGTGTTAAGTTACCGATCGTCTTTTACCTCATAGTGTGTAATAATCCTCAGGAATACTCGCACTTTCTACCGGCCAGTACTTATTACGCCTGGTTGGCTGATTCATTTCAAGCAATTAGCGCTTAGCGGAGAAACATAACAATTTAAGGTCGCAGTCGCTGGTGCATTGACATCGAATTTTACAGCGCGTAGCTTAGGGCGATTAATAGTAACGCTTTCGCAAACGATAAAGAGAAAAGTCACCTAGATGTAAAACGTTATTTAAATAGATTGTGGCAAAACGAATGGCCTCATGTCATTAAAATCCGAATTATTGTTCTATAAAGTAATCAGTGTATCAACCTGCCATATTTATCATCCCCATTAAATTCTACCGTACCTATATTTTCATGTAAAAAAAATAATAGAAGTGATAAATAGGGTTTAATTTAATGATATAAATATGCTTAACCAAAATACTGCCTATACTATTTATGATGAAATATTTTTTTATACAAAAATAGAATGACAGAATCGAATGCTTATTAATGTTTTTAACTATTTATGTGCGAGAAAAATGTTAAAACAATATTTTACATCTCGGTATGTCATGGCCCCCATAGCAGATTAATCGTATGTAATAAATGTGTCTTGTGTAATGTATAGGTATGCTATATATTTCGCAATGCTATGTACTAAAAACGTCTAACATTCGTCCACCTCCTTAAAAAGATACATTTTCAATTATAAAATTACTACTAAATACATGAATACACAGTTATCTTTCCATGTCCAGTGTTGCACTAATGTAATTTTGTGCGAATATATAAAGCGTGATTTGTAAAAGTGGAAAGACTCATTAAGGTGAGTCATAATCAATAATACCAGTATGAACCTCGCTTGTCCCAATATACGGGATACAAGTAGGAGCGAGGTGCTCTGCAAGTGATGTCAAGATGAAATCAAATTAGGATAAATTTGTTATACTCGAATCTTATCAAACAAATTGGTTACGCAATCATAAAACTCACTCGATGATTAGTTACCCAAAAATATCATGTCATACGTCAAAATTAATGTGGACTGACGTCGATCTCATCCCATTCTAATCGAGGCTCAATAATACCAGTAATCATGGTCATACCTTCCTTGTTGAATAAGTGATTGATTCTGTATTGCCGTGTCTCCGATAATCTATAAAGGTTAGTTTATCTACTTACTTGGGCCCATCGGCGCTAACTTGGACGCAGGCAACAGCTACCAGGACGGCGAACTGAAAACAACAAATGAAATAATTATCATTCAACAAGTAATATTTTCTTAAATTGGTGCCTAGGTCTTCGGATTGGAGTTTAGCGGAGTTTAACACTTTAAGCTATTGTCGTAGGTACATTTTTTAAATATTACGATAATCCCTTTAAACTAGCATTCGATCTTTTTTTGTTCATCTAATAGTCTTTATTGATAAGTATTGTATTTTAACTGACGTTGACATTGGTTTCCGTTTGATATCATCATACATGAAGATGTTTTTTATGGTTCATAGCAATTTGAATATGACATTGTTTCTTAGTGGTTTTCTAACAAACATACAATATTAAAAGGAAATGTAAATTAGAATTAAACACACAACATATTGCTTAAAATTAATGGAAATGTGTATAAAATTACAGAAGGGAAGGCCAGAAAATGGTTTTGGAAGGTGTGTGGTGTATTTGTATATAATAGTTAGCTAGATTTCTAGATATGTAATTAAATTAACCGATTTGCTCCTGATTCGATTCTTACCCTAGCGCACCTTACGGGGTAGTTTTTAATTCGAGTTTTTCTTTGAAAAGGGTTATGTTAATTTGTAATAATGTTGGCCTAAAAAAAATATTTTGTCAATTTAGAACAAAAATATTTTATTATACATTTACAAATAAAAAAAATCTCTAAACTAAATTCTAAACTACATTTAAAAAAAAGTTTCATTTCTATACCTTAACTTTAAGTAATTACAATAACCAATAATTTTTGAAAATTTCATTAGGAATGTGACTTTTTAATTTATAGCCATATAAGTAATGCTCTTTTCTCGAGTGGTCCGTCCGCGTCCATTATAGGCTATGGAAACTTATTTCAACTTCAGATGTTTAACATTTGCTTATTTAGCATTCACGATTAAAATAGAATATCCTAGGTTTTTAAAAAACTCGAGATTTGGCGATTTTTGAGATTCGAGCGCTCGAATATAACATTTAAAATTCTGAATAAAACGAGGAAATTATGTTTTAAAAATAACAGCATTATTTTTAAAATATAATTTCTTCGTTTTATTCAGGGCCCCAATTCGACATGCCAAACTGCGAGACGTGGCTCTCACACTTGTCGCGCTAGGTGATAGAGTGAAATCCATCTGTCCACACGTGTCTACACTTAACTGTCAATCTGTCAGTAGGTCTCGCTAGAGCGTTTTGTCTATGGTTATGGCCACCATTTTAGATGTCACTCTTGAGTGATTCCACTCCAAATTTCAACTGTCACAAAAGTGTGATCTCATAGTTGTCTCGCTACCTACTGTCAGTTATGCCATGTCAAATAGAGGCCCAGAGTTTTAAATGTCATATTCGAGCGCTCGAATCTCAAAAATCGGCCCCCTGATGGCAGTGATCACTTTCGTTAAAACAATGAACTATATAGGTAAATAATGAACTATGAAGCAACGTAGAGGTAAACTGCATAGTGCGTATGATATTGTACTCGTATACAAGTGTGTAAGCAGGGATTGGGTACATTTTTCTGCATCTGAGCGTACCTAGGTCGTTTACTTTATTTTCATACTCAAATTAGTCAATGGTAGGTTTTAAGCTAAGACATTGCCCCATAATGCCCCCAGTTCCTAGCCACGGCCCTGCTCTGCCCCATTGACTTGTTTGACCGTGACCGTTAAAAATTGATTTTGTTTTCGTTTGTAAAAAGTCATTTCGCCTAAAAAGGTAGTATTATTTTAACTTCAAAAATTTACATGAAGCATACGTACATAATGTCGTGGTAAATTGTCTTCCAATTTTGATGAGTAGGAAGCTAGGAAGTGAGTAGGGTGGAATAAAAAGAAAAACCCATTTGGTTTCAAGCCATCTCAATTGTATTGATTAGGAAGCTGATGTGACTGAGTTATCTTAAAAAATATATTGTTTTATATTATTTCATGCATTAACTTTAATGAAACTTCAAGTGTATTTTACAAGCATGTTTATGGTTAGCCATTCGCCACCCAAACTTTGGAATTGTAAATGTTTTGTGTGTTTTCTAAGGTAAATCGACTAGAAAATCATAGCTTTATTATTTCAATACACGTTAAACTTGTGCAACGACTAAATTATGCCAATTCAGATGAGTATTTAGTAAATATTTAAAGCGTTTAAGTTTCAGGGTGATAATAATAATAATAATAATGGTCGTGCCACGCTCTATTGGGATCGATCTATTATTACGGACAGGACTATTGTAGCCAATAAGCCTGATATCGTGGTAATAGATCGACCGCAACGCCGGGCCATGCTCATCGACATCACCGTCCCATGTGACGAGAACCTCGTGAAGGCCGAGAAGGACAAGTCCAGCAAGTACCTAGACTTGGCTCACGAGGTAACCGCCATGTGGGAGGTCGATTCGGCGATCATTGTGCCGATAGTTGTCTCTGCGAACGGTCTCATAGCGAAGAGTCTCGACCAACATCTTGAGAGACTTTCGCTACGGGGTTGTGGTTGGATTAGGGGTCAGATTCAGAAGGCGGTAATCTTGGACACGGCGCGCATAGTCCGAAGGTTCCTCACTCTGCGGCCCTAACCACCGGCAGCCTGGGCCCTGCTCCGTTGCCGGCGGCACCCTAGTTTAGGTTTTTTATAATGCTTTTATTGTTTTTATATGTTTTAGATGTATTTTTATATTTTACTTTTATAAAAATATTGTAAAAACCCTAAACTAAGAAGAAAAATAAATAAAGAGAATAATAATAATAATAAATACTCTTTATTGCACACCTCATACAGTTACAAGCACAAATTTTACAATTAGATAAATTTAGGTAGAGGTAACAACAGGCGGTCTTATCGCTAATGAGCGATTTCTTCCAGACAACCTTTAATAGTGCCTCAGAACTTCATCTATCTGTGCAATTAGAAGTAGGTAACACAAATCGTAAGAGGTGCGAGTATAAGTACATTGTGCTTTAATAGTAGGTATGCTCATCTTGCTTTCAAATAGTAACGTTTTTTTATTAAAGACTACGAAATAAAAATAGGCTAAATGATAGTGTTCAAGAGATCATTTCGATGATAAGAATCTACTCTATTAATATGTTGCACATCAATAGATAAGTCTTTATAGAAGATTTAAAAAAAATGTATCTCCCCCCTACCACACTAAAAAGCTACCGATTTCTGAACTGGAGATCCAAAAATATGAAAAAAAACTGAGAAGGTATACATTAATGTATATTCTTTCAAGGATTTTTTTTTTTGAAAATTATCGGTTAAGGCGTTTTCGAGATATCTCCAAAAAAACTTCTTTCATAGGCACATACGATCTTTTGATATAAACATTTTCGATTGTAGGTACGGAACCCTCCATTATGCGTGGCCAGACACGCACTTAACTGTTTTTTGTGTCCCTATTTAGTTATTAACATTTTCAGTCCTTTTGTAACAAGTTGACATGACTATTGTGTTTTTGATAATTATGTTCTTTTAACGAGATATTGACATATTAGAATGTAAAGACTAGTTAGAAAATGTAATAAAAGTAAAACAATATTTCTTAGTCGGGTTAATTTTTTTTTAGGAATGGCCAGTTACGAGTATATGAACTGATAGCAGGAATGATCAAGTAATTAGGTAATGCGCTCTAAATAAATTCAGTTTGACCAATTAAGATAAAAGTTCAATCCGAAATTAGTCCATTAATTCTCAAAAGAAATCCATATTCCAATGTGCTCATCCAGTTGATTTGAGTCTAGTAGGTACGTTAGTAGTCCTCTAGTAGGATTCACTTGTTATTTATAGATCATGTAATCCACAAAAGGTCCACTTGTTTCACAGTCCCAAAATGCACCATTATCGTCACTTTCACCATAACACTATTTCAAAACTACGACACTACATGATACCGACCAATTTCCACCAATCCATGTTCACTTTCCGCTGTTACGCTGGGGGAAGGTTTTTTTAACGTTTTTCTATATTTTTTTCATGGGCATGGAGCACTGGTCAAAACCGCACTGGCCTTCAAGCTCGTATGATAATTATTCGCGAGTACCTGATCATTTATAACATTCATTTTCACGCCTGAAAGGGTGCATGCCGTGTGTGTGCGTAATAGTGCATTCGAACTGCAGCCAGCGCCCAGCGCATGCGCGGCCGCCGCTAGACAATTAATTAAAAACATAAACATCATCTCTAAAATAAGTTATAGTAAAACAACAGGTTTAATAAAGAGTAACTGATAATTTAATTGTCATTGGGGCCACTTGATATCTTAAAATCACTAGGTATAGATATGCATCATCATATTCATCATGCAAAAAGTTTTCACATGAAATTTATTTTTAAAAGATTTATAACTTTTATAAGTTGTACCTCTAGTTATATTTAGCTCCATTCTGAGATCATGCGATACGCAAACATGTAAAATAGGGTAGCCGCTATAAGCTCTAGTAACTCTAGTTAATGCGGATAAATGGGCAAAGCTGGGCGCAGATATTAGCTTAGTTTGGAACTAGATTCATTTGTGTAAGATTGTCCCCAATTTTTTTACAATCGCAAAAAAAAACTATGGGATAGAGTCATTAGAAGTGTGATTTAGATGTTATACGTACGAAATAGATCTGAGGCATCTAGAGAGCGAATATATAGTAGGTATTTAAGGCAGAATGGTATGAGTTACATGTATGTAACTCATACCATTCCCGGTCCTTTGCTATGATTGCGTGGGGACGGATCAAACATGGAGAGTTCCTTGGTGAATATCGCTATGTACTTAATATTATAATGTATGCTAGGACTATATGTTAATGCTAGACCTCATAGTTATATAATACTTCAATAGAAACCCGTGAACCAATCCCAGCAGGCGTTCAGGCTATTGTAAATAAAATGAAAAGGAATACTGGGTTATCATGTTGAAGTTAGGTTGGGTCTAAAGATTGGGTTATTGAAAAGAGGTCCAGACTCCTACCACCTACGCTATCGAAGCAGACGGTGACTTGCCGCTTGGGCCCCTGAAAAGCCGGTAATGAAGACGGCCAAGAGCAGCACTCGTGTGAGCAGCTCACAGTGTGGGGAAGTGTTCACCACTTTCTATTCAGTACAGCAGTTCACAACTCCTGTACTTTCAGTTTTCGACTAATAGCAAGCAAGGGTTACTTATGTACCAACCACCAGTTGCGTTAAGCATATTTCATTTCCACCTTGCAAGCACATTGCTCTGACGACTCCTCTCCTCGCCGGAGACGGAGCAAAGGAGCACTTGGCGCAGTGAAGTCATTCACTAAGAACTTGCTAAAAGCTGCCTTTTTATTTTACTTTGGTCTCCTTACAGCATAAACCCCTTTTCGATCGTGCTCATCTCAATACTTGAAAAAAATATTTACTTCAATTATCCACACTTTAAAACGCGTTAAGAACCTAGAAAACTGAAGTTATCGTGATGGCGCCTATTCATTTTGCGTATTATCCCAAATTGAGTTTACGAAGCGTATACCTATAGTATTCTCAAAAAAATTGCACCGCGAAATAAATATTGTGTTTTTTCAAAAATTTTGAATATATTTTTTATCGGGACCGTTAGATTGCATATTTAGAATTTGGCAATATATAAAAGGAAGGAAAACATTGCATTAGTTTAGAAGATATAAGTAAAGCGTTTGGAATTCAGGTGACGGACATCAACGTCAGGTTATTTGTGTGATATGGCAAACGATATGTCTAAATGCCATCCCTCTCCTATGCAATTTCATCCCTCTGTGGCCACCCCTACAAACGAGAAATTCGTCAAATTTGAATACGCGCAATATTATGTTTAGAAATCAATTGCCACAGAGGGATGAAATTTCATAGGAGAGGGATGGCATTTGGGCATTGCGTTTTCCACGTCATACAAAACTCATAAAACAAATACCATCCGATTTCAATGATTGTAAGTGCGTTTTTCCGTTTCTCCTCCACCGATCGAAAAATTCACCTTGCGTCCGGCTTCCAACTCGGATGGTTCGATAACTGCCCGGCCTGGGCGGATGGCCATTTGTTTCTGGTGTCTGTATGTGATGAAGAACAAGCGTGATAATTTTCAAGCGGTTGCCTGACAATTTTTTTCTTCGCTCTCGTACAGGGAACCAGTCCAACCAGGAGGGATGGCATTAAAATGTTGTCATATAACCAGCGTACATTTTTTCAGGCAACCGCTGTTTCAATCGGTTGCCTCGCGATAAAAAAAATTGCACCTCCCCCCTCTATTTCCGCTCCAGTTCAAGTTAGGTCAGTTCGGGTTGCACAGGGCGGTTCCTCATCACTTCAGGAGCTTAAATACCGCGAGCCATCTGGTTGCCTCGCGGTCACCGAAACTACGCGTCATTGCTTTAACTATATGGCGGGTAAACGATGTGTCGTTAGCCTGCCATTGAGTCGTTAACCTGGCATATAACTTCATGGTCAGCACTTAGGTTTGCATATGAAAGAGGAATTATATTAATAATAACCAAAATTTATCAAATAGAAATATGTAAGTAAGTACATCAATCAACTTCTATTTTATCCCGTTTTCCTCACAACTGAAGACAATATCGGCCACTGGTCGGTAGGCCATTGGAAAAGTCCAGAAAACTAATGAGATAAAATTTTCTGAATCCACTACATATATATTCTAAAAGTAACTATGTTATTATTTTTCTGGCTGCTTTTATTCAGTAGTTACTGTCAAATTCTTAAAGTTTATATATAAATATAATATAACGCCAAGGTATGTACCTATATAGTGCTTTTCTCAAACATTTAATGAAATAAAAAACAAAGTTTTGGTCTTATGACCTTATGGCTAAACTAATACTGTACTCGTTAACTTGTATTGCTATTCCCACTTCAGACATTTTCGTACTAAGGGTTTTTTAGAATTTTTAGTACATATTTCAATAAGCTCAATAAATACGTAAACTTACTTCGAACATAAAAACACGATATTCATTTAAAACTAGAAATCACGTAAAACAAAACATCACACTATTATGATTTTTAAGTAAAAAACCGATAAGTAAATATTGTTATTAATTCATTATCATATGCACAATTGCACAAACTACATACATCAAAGACAATTTACTTACCACTTAAACAAAAACATGCGTAAAAACATATTAGGTTTATGAAGTTTCGACTGCTACTGCATTTCGTTGTCACTGAATGGCTTTTAAGAATTTAGAACTCTCAGTATATACGTTTATCGACCATTTTAATGTTCATCACTTGCATTTGAACAATATTTACCTATTTCACTTTTATTGTAGCCAATTTATTATAGAATAAAACAACTGGATATTATAAATACATCGAATAAAATATTGAGTAGGTTTAATTTTTCCCACTAAAATGTTTTTTTTTTAAAGATAAATATAAAATAAAATAAATAAATATTATGGGACAACCTTACACAAATCAACCTAGTCCCACAGTAAGCTCAATAAGGCTTGTGTTGAGGGTACTAAGCGACGATATATATAATAGATAGATATATACATAAATACATAGAAAACATCCATAACTCAGGAACAAATGATAAACACACAAATAAATGCCCTGACCAGGATTCGAACCCGGGACGTCCTGCTTCATAGGCAGGGTCACTACCGACTACAGATGTAAGTATTTCTGTTCGAAAAATTTATTTTAGGGCCATGCTACATGAGCTGAAATTAACAATAATTTATATGGTGACTGAATAAATTCAGAGCATTCGAATATTGTCTATCATCATCATCATCATCATCATCACTGCTGAACATAGGCCTCCCCCTTGGACCTCCACACGTACCGGTTGGAAGCGATCCGCATCCAGCGTCTTCCGGCGACCTTAATAATATCTTCGGTCCATCTTGTGGGTGGACGTCCTACGCTGCGCTTGCTAGTCCGTGGTCTCCATTATGTACTGTGTACATTATGTACTCCATTATGTACTACATTGTCTATGGTCTCTCGTTATACATTTTTATAAAAAATATTAATAAGAATCATAAACCTTCGAATTTATTTCGTAATTACAGAGATTCCGATTCCTAATTTCAACTCGTGTGTAATAAATTGCCCTTGCCGCGGACATAGTCTGATAATCAACCTTTCACGAGAAAGAAATTAAAAAATCGAAATCACAGCTGATTTCGATTTTTCGTAAAACCTGCCGCCATCTTTGATGCTGTATGAATGTCGTTGGGCGTTGCAACAATTATAAAGTTACTTTGCAAGCCTAGGCCTGAAAAGTTGTATTGAATCCCATTACAGGTTTACTAATGTTTCGACGAAAATTATTTAGCAAATTCTTAACTCCCCAAACTACGTACCCCATATTTATATTTGGGTAATTTTTTATTTCCCAACTCAACGTTTCGCAACTGATATCATTTCCCAACTAATGATTTGATACATTATTGTTAGACAAATTATTACGAGGGATTTTTTTAAGATGTCAATTATATTTTCGTCAAATGTATTGATTGGCATAACTTGATTTAGCAACATATTGAATGGCATTATGAAATCTAACCTAGTTTGTTAGAATGCAAGGTTCAAATTGCAGTATAGTTTTAATGAATTAAGCGATGAATTAAATTAACCTACCTCTCTCTGGGAGCAGTTTCGTTGTAAGGGTCATAAAAAATTACCCTAACCTACCTATCTATGGGAGCAGGTATGGCTTTTGATGAATCGTTATTTAACTAAGCAAATAATTTGCTTCATAATTATTTGACAATATGTTATTTGCCTTAGCAAATCATTTGCTACACAATTATTTACCACACAAAATTTCGCAATATAAAAAGGTAGCGAAATAAAAAAATTACGAAGTATATTATGCCAAAGATTGGTTTGCAAACTAAAACTTCAGCGAAAAGTTGGTTGCTAAATGAAATTTGACGAAACATAATTAGACAAAAAGGCAGTACACCACCATTACAGCCCCGTCGAGTTATTGCGCCCGAAAATTGATAGAGTACTTCCGAGTCTATTATAAGGAACGTAATGCCAACATTTTATTGCATATTTGAGAAAATATTTTTTCAGAATGTCATCAAAACTTATTGGATACAGGCGCATTCATAAGAAAAGCAAAAAATACTTTTGAGTACCTAGCGCAAACATACATGAAATCTTTCTGGCGAAGCCTGCTGCCGCACTACCATCACTTATGGAGGGTAACCCATGCATATGAACGGCGGTCTCTTTCTTCAGCATATTGGATAGTCGCCATATGACCATTATACGAAGGCTCCCGGCGTACGAATCCCACCCACTTGCCGTTAAGTAATGCTATCGTAATATTTCAATATAAATTCCGGTATGAAACTATGCAGTTCCAGCGTGCTATTTTAGTGGAGAAGTAGACCAAACGAAACGCATCCAAGTCAGTAGGATGAGTGCAAGATGGTTCGGACGAGAACCATTCGCGTGAGCACGCCTGCGCAAACAACACGCAACAAACATCCGCATTATACCCAATACCGATCGCGTAACAACTACAAACAAGCGTTTTTTGAGGAAATAACTTGATATAAAGTTAATAGTAATTGGTCAAGAGCAGTTAGGCGTTACTTACTTAGAACGGTTCTACGGAACTGTTACATAATTATATTAGAAGCAGCAAGAGTATAGAATATTTCGTATTTGTTTACCTTTAGTTGAAATATTTAGCCCGACTTACACAAAAAACCAAAACGATAACAAATAAATCCGATAACAAAACGATTATATTATACCTACTTAAACACCATACCTAGGTACTTACTGAACACTGTTATGGTAAAGCGGCAAATAGTTTTACATCTATTTATAAGAATTTAATATCGAATATACCTATATAATCATGTAGAAATTATTTACTAATTACTCGAAACTAGTGCCAGGCCAGGGGCCAATTAACTGCGTACGCAATAAAAACTTATATACTTACTGATTGCGTGGATAGGAAGTTATTTTTTGTGCATTTAGTAAAAACAATACTTTAATATACTAAAGTAATAAATTAATAACAAGTAAAGAGACCTACCTTAACTTATGGAATTAAATACCCCCTAATAGCCCGCTGCTATCTGGTAGAGTGTGCAGTAAGGCTGGCTGCGTTACGTTGCAGAATGACAATCCCAATCCGCCGAGCGGGGAAAAATCAACCCTACGGTTATAGGTGTAGCGAGTGACCATATATATGACAGGTTTTTTTAATGGGTTTACTAATATGTGGCAGAAAATTGTATGGCAAATCTGGGAGCACGGTAGTGCCCCCGCCATGTTGAGCAAAACAAACAACAAAGGCACGGCCGTACCATCCTTTTCCCGAAGCTATTCAGTCCATTTTTGACCCCCTCTAACTCTAACTCTGGTTTTTAACTTTGCAGTATTTGAGAAATGAAGTTGACATCATTGCACTGAATTAACTTCACCTTAAATAGGAGTGAGCGGTCATTCATTACTTGTTAAGTATAACATCCCATCTATTATCTACTAGCCATGACCGTGGATGGTCTTGCACTTGTCGGCCACGCTCCGCCGCTTGCATCGGATATACCATGCACCAGTCAATAATCAGCCGTAGCATAAAGAAATAAAGCTCTTAGTGACAAAAAATGGTACTCTTTACAGAACAAATGAAAGTGGTATTTATTAGTGGTACGGTCAATGAAAAACAATAATAAAGTGAACCTTTATGGAATAGGTATTCCAGAAGAGAGCATTATTCCTACTTTTAAATTCAGAATTACTTACAGAAAAAAACATTTAGTGTTTTGTGTAAAATACTACATTATAACTAAAATCACTTGTAACATCTGAAGTTTACCTTTTTCAAATCTATAAATGCTAGAGCTTCGTGGCTTTCATTTAATACTAATACAGATATTCTCTGCTTATATGGTTACCCAGTGGGACTCACGACACACCATTGATGACGCGCGCCGAGGTGCAGGCACAGGCAGACCAAAAAGGAGATGGTGGGACGATTTTACACGGAATGGTCGCAAAATTCTAATGACCGGGTCGAGTGGAGAAAAAAAGGGGAGGGCTTTGCCCAGCAGTGGGACACTAACACAGGCTAATAAAATAAAATAAAAAAGTACTAAAATAGAAATATATGAATGAATGTCCACGCAATGTTAAACGTCATTGTCAAATGGTTAACTCATATTTTAAATATAGGTATATATTCATTCCTCAGTGATATGCGATTGTGAGTTCTATTGCATTCCAATAAGCACTTCTAAGTACGCAGGAGATGGTTTGATGTCGACATCCGTTATTAGAGTCTTAACGTACCGAGTCGAGTTGACATGCGACTGTTATATCACGATGACGACTTACTGAATGAAAGAATGTTATGCTAACAGTGTTATTGACCGTCGCATATAATGGCGACCGCAGACGTGTAATAATAATAAGGTTAATGAATGGTAAGCATGTATACTTTTATCTTAATTAATTATTGAACCCGAAGATAATAGAAGAATAGAAGATTTTTATATAGTATCTTATTTTGGTAATAGGACATACATATAGTGATTTAGACGAACCAAAACAAGAAACTAGAGGAAAGATAAACTGAGAAGAAAACTCGGTGGTTTCGAAGATAAGTAATTTTTTTTTCAAAGATTTTATGAATATATCCGAAAGTTACTAATGAGCTGTTGTTACAATGCAGACATCCTAAAAATTCTTACTATACGTTTTCATAATGTTTCTTTAAGTTTTAGGCGGAGAGCTAACCACGTTAGATATGAAACAATAATGAGTGCAACGATACCCGTCTAGTCAGTTTGCTATACTATGATTATTTCTGGATCTGGATATCTGGCAGCTGTAAAATGGTGTAAGCCAAAGAATACAAACCACTTCAAGAAAACAAATCTTAGAGTTCTGGGTTTGATCCAATATTATAAGAAATTACATAAATAATTACGTATAGTGTAATTCATTGTTTGTCGCCTAATGTATTTGTTTCCGTAATAATACGCAATGTGTTTTGTTTTAATGTTAAATATAGGCTCTGTCCTTTGTAACTGAGATAACTTCAGTTTTACCTATTTTGGTATTACTATTTTCCAATTCAAAAAATTTGCTAGTCCGTCACTCTGACCTCAACCCATTAAAAGCTGCCAGATGCCCGGATCTAGCAATAAGGATTATACAGCAATCTAAACAGACAGGTTTAGTTGCTCTCATTATTTTGTCATAGGTACCTGTCGTGGCCAGCTACTACCTACCTACCTACTACCTACTGGACTTAGAGCTGGCTAAATACAGTCAATATATGAATAAATTCATTGATAAATTGGGTATGCAATTATGAACCCCATGTTACCTATTAGTTCCCATATTAACCATGCCACTTCTCTTTCCGCACAAAATTTTATATATTTTTCTACTCCTGTACTTTTATCTGTCATTTATACATTCGTCCACACCTTTATAAGAACATAGATAATACACTCGATGAAAAGTCTATCTTGTATATTCCCCAAAATAACACTTGTTCTATAAAAGCGCCAAAATAGTATCGCGGAATCGCGTGCAAACGCGAATATTAATATAAAATAAATTACTGCCAACCTAAGAAACCTAAATAAACGCAGCGTTTTTAGAAAAAAAAACTTTAAAAAAGAAAAAATTAAAAGAACCACAGACCTACTTCGTAGTTTTTTACGTTTCCCGTTCGTTTGTTGGGGTGAATTGCAAACTTTGAAAGTAATGTAGGTATTTTTACTAATCTCTGTAGCTTAATAAAATAATTGATCAAATAACGACGGTGTGTATTTGTGTTAGTAATGTTAGTATTATTGAAAAATAGTGTTTTAAAAGGTAAAACTAAAATGATTGTTGATTATGTTGGCAAAATAACTGCGATATCCATGAAGTTTGCAATTTCGCATTTTATGTAAAAGTAAGTGTATTCGTAGAAAAAGTATTGTATGCAACGTCGTATAAGTAGGTAAAAAAATGTTCGTGGCGTTTTTCTTAACAATTTTCGCCTACGGCTCAAATTGTTACCCACGCCACTCACCTTTTTTGACCCCTCTTATACAACTGTTGCATACAATACTATTAGTCAATGATACTTACGCCACAGCGATGTTAATGTCGTAGTTGCACTCCCCGGTATTTCCCTACGTCGAAATAGATCATATCGATGCATGCGTAACGACGGTAGAGTTTAAACTAAGTATAATTTCATAGTCCGTTAATTTAATACATGTTAGTAATGCGTACACATACGAGTAGCATGTACAATAGCTCCACTGAAGAAAATCGTACTAGGTTTTCTTACCAGTTGCGTAATGCCAGAGACTAGTTAAATATTATAACCTGACTAATTTTACTGAGAGAGTTAAGAGGTGATTTTCTCTGCCGAGGTATTGTAAAGGGACCATGATATGAATTTACAATTGATTTTGTATTAAGCAGAACGTCTGCTAACGAATACCACAATTTAGAATAAAGGAAAAGCCTAGGCGTAGCTCGAACACGCGACTCTGGAATATACGAGTATGCTCCGCGCCCTAATCAACTGAGCTACTAAACTTACTCAATGTCTGCGAATTTTCCCATCAAATGCTTTACATATCTTTTTACGAGTCTCACCTGCAGTGATTTTTTCTAATTTTCCTTTGTTTCTACACAGTATAGATTTCTTCAAAAATGGGGTGTAGGTATAAGTAAGCTACTGGAGACTGGGTACCAAATGTTAAGCTTTTACCTGTGCTCAAGTATTTCTGCAGACCTAAACGATAATTCGGCCTCATACAACCAATAAGAAGAAACTGACTGACTGACTGACTGACTGACTGACTAACTGACTGACTGATTGACTGACTGACTGACTGACATATCAACGCACAGCCCAAACCGCTGGTTCTAGATATTCCAAATTTGGCACGTAGGTTCCTTATAAGGTCTAGGGATGCACTAAGAAAGGATTTTTCAAAATTCATCCCTTAAGGGGGTAAAATGGGGGTCCAAAGTTTGTATGGCGAATCAAGATTTGTCAGACTATTTTATTCGAAACTTCACAGGAGTATTCCTAACGATAAATGAGTAAACACGTGTTTCAGGTTTTTTGAAAATTCAACCCCTAAAAGGGGCAAATGTGGTCACAAACTCTGAAAATCAACATGGGTATCGTATCCTTTTTGAGTACTTATAGTACGCGGGCGAAGCCGCGGGAAAAGGCTAGTAGTGTATAATTTATGAGTTAAAGAGACAAGATTGAGCCGTGGCAAAAATCATAAACGCTAGGAGAATGAGCAGGTAAAGAGGAGCTTGGTGGCGTACTACATTAACCTCACAAGCAGTTAGTAGCAGAAGTAGCTAAGCGGGTAAGGTGTTCAAAATGAGCTTGTCACGACTTTATTATTAAGAGAATAAGAGCGCGTGAAAGTAGTTGTGAACATCTCACGCGTTAAGCTACTTTTTTTTTCTTTTAAGTAATGGCTTTTACTCTTCGCCTATTTTAGCGAGGTGAATTCTGCCAATGTCAAGGTACACTTAGGATTTTATTTATTTTCGTAAAATAAAATATAAGCAACGTTGTTCGGTTAAGGCCTTGTTGATTGTAAAGTGATAGCCTCCTTACAAACACGTGGGTGGCCGGGACCCCGGATAACCGTTTGTTCAACTAAAGGGTGGTTACTCGCGTTTTGGGACTAATTTTTCATTAGCTGCAACTTGTTCGTTAGGTCACCGCACAATAAGCTATCAATATTACACACTGAACTACGTAAATGAGCAAAAAACAAAACACTATTCCAAAGACGATCGCGATGCAGCCATCTTGAAGCGTAAACGATTATCTCGTTAAGCTACTTGTGCTGCTGACTGAACATGACGGTGTAAGTGAATTGATAGTCTGTAATATATTGGTCTTTAGTATTGCAATGCTTCCCGCTTTCTACCGGGCTTGTCCATCACCCGTGAGCGCGCATTATCGCTAGGCGAGACAAAAAATTGTTCCTTCATATTGAATTATAGCATAACGTAATTAACTATGTAAATCGCAGAGAACATCTACGGTGCCATACGTATTTTATGAGTTGCAGTAAATAATAAAAACCGGCCAAGTGCGTGTCAGACCACGCATAGGAGGGTTCCGTACCTTCAATGGAATAAGAACCAACGTAATACCAAAAGGTCGTATCTGATGCCTATGGAAGAAGTTTTTTGGAGATAACTCAAAAATGGATGAACCGATAATCTTCAAAACAATTTTCGTAGAAAGTATATGATAAGGTGCATCTCTTCAAATTTTTTCATATTTTTTGAACTTACGGTTCAAATGTTACGGGGGGGGCTACACAACTTTTCTGACTTTCGAAGCGATTATTTCAGAAAATATTCACTTAATCACAAAATAGTCAAAGAAATTTCAATGTTATTTTGAAAGACCTATCGATTGATGTGTCAGATGTTGATATTTGGTTATTTTTTTTATTTTATTTAGTTACCTGTATGGAGCGCCCCTCCAAAAAAAAATTTTTTTTTCAAATTTAACTACATAACTAAGTACCTGCATACAAAATACACCTTATGTGTAAATTTTATTCAGATACGTCGTATAGTTTCCGAGTAAAATGCCTGTGACATACGGACGGACAGACAGACAGACAGACAGACAGACATGACGAATCCATAAGGGTTCCGTTTTTTGCCATTTGGCTACGGAACCCTAAAAATGGAAGGTTGGCTCATTTGGTTCGTTTGGTAATCATTTGTCGTATCGATACATATGTGTATCGTTATTTCGATACCATGGCAAAGAATCTCGCGAATATCACCTTAAGCGACAAGGGGGCTATCGCAAAAATCGAAATTAGACAATTTTTCATCTATTTGCCTGTGTTGTTCTTGCAGCACGTACGCATAGTACAACAGCTCGAGTCCGCTTTCACGGGGTGCAGTATTCTGGATTAGGTTTTTTATGTGATTATTCTATTGATAAGCATATAATATTTTTGCGTAAATCAATCTGTGTTCTGTAGGCAATGTGAGAATATTTTAAAGAATCTTATACTTAGTTAACTTAGCTTGTTATTTTATTATAAGCACCATGTTGTCCTATTGCGCTACAAATTGTGTCAGTATACTAACGGGCTAAGCCTGAGGGCTAAGTCTAACAGTATCAATTCTGAACAAATAGGCCGGAGATTACCGCTGTCCGTCTCACGTCACTCGCGGCCGGTTCCCACACTAAAAGGTAACTCGCCATTAAAATGTTACGACGCAGTAACCAAAGTAATTGTAACCAATTTTTGAACCTTTTTATTACCCCATGCAACTATCAAGTTGTTATCTCGAGCCCCGAAGACCGCCACGCTTCGGGGACCACTCTACGCCAGATAAAAAGGCTCTCTGCTTTGGTTTAATGCGCCTATCCAAAGTGGGTGCTGTAGACTAGTAAGGGCAGTGGTACAGTTTATTTCAATAATTTGTCGTTTTAACACTAATGTTATCCTGCAGTATGCGAGAAATTTTGTTAGAGATAACGAGGCTATACATTATTACTAATAACTCAAGCCAATGGATTATAATAAAAAATAAAAATCAAACCGTATTCGTCACACTTTGTATTAAAAATCCGTACCTACACTTGATTAAAATAACCGTAATTTTCTGGCCAGTCAACTAAAAACTATTCGTTTTATTGATGGACCATATAAAAAAAAAAACTTAAAGCCTTATAAAATTCCCTTAGGTATTATGCGAATTTCATCTACTACACAGTTATAATATGTGCATACAACAAGTGTACTTTTTTAATAATTAAGGATACCACTGGACATATTGGCGTGTAAAAGAAACGGCAAACTATTTCTTACCTTCCAGGCACGTAAAAGTTCAAGTGAAATATAAAATTAAATTTTAAGTTCTTTTATTAATTTATGTAGTCACTCCCGAACTTCATATTAACTAAGCTAATAATGCACTTTAATATAGTGATGCAAATATGATTTAACAAAGTTGTTAAGTATACGTTGTAAGCATGTTAAAATTTACAATAATAATGATCGTCAAAACATAAAAATATAATTTATATGAAAAATTATATGTAAACAAGAAAGTTCCTAGAATAACAAATAACTTAATATGTTAATCAATAGTAACTGTGCTGTTAGTTCTAAACTATGCAGTTCTAGCCTAATGTGTATGGAGATATACAAACCACGGCGTACCTGAAATCCGATAATTACGACGGAACATGGTGTTAAATAACCTATACCCTGATTATGGATCTTTTTTTATGTCGGTAACTTGTAGAAGATAGACGCACTTCTCGTTTTTATATTGGGACAAATGTATTTACATTTGTGTACACTGCAGTCGGATTTTGTTTATACGCCAAAGTCCTTACGTCATGTGTTTTATAAATAATGCCATTTGTCTAAAAATATTATGCACATAATTATTCTAGTAGTCTTCGGAATGGGACTTATTAATCTATACAAAAATGTTAATTCTAATCGTCTATCCTATTCTCAATAGTTAAGGTACCTCTTTTGTTATTTTTCGCGTGTGTAAACCTATATGATCCGGCCAGCATAACTAAGGTACTTAGGTATTTGACACATGTATTAGATTATAGTGGTCTCACTAAGAGACTGTTATAGACTAAGAGTTGGCTACGTCAGATATGACACAATAATGAGAGCAACAAAACCCGTCTGGTTAGATTGCTATATACTGTTCTTATAACTAGATCCGGGCACCTGGCAGCTTTAAATGGGAGAAAGTTATAGTGACAGACTAGCTTAATTTTTGAATTCCAAAATAGTAATACCAAAATAGGTAAAACTGCTGAAGTGTATCAGTTATAGAGGACAGAGCCTATATTTTACCAGTAAAACAAAAAACAGAACCCTACGATTTGTTTTCTTGAAGTAGTTTGCATTGTTTGATCTCCACCACTTAACAGCTGCCAGATGTCCAGATCTAGAAATAAGCATAGTATAGTAAACTAATTCGAGGGGTTTCATTGCTCTCATAATTGTGTCATATCTAACGTGGCCAGCTCTCCGTCTATTAGGTTTCGGTAGTCAATACATATAAATATATTAATTGACCAATCACTAAACTGAGTAGATACTTAATAATAATAGGCATCTAATTAGAATAAAGAACCCAAATAAAACAAAAGAGGTGTCGGTACTAAAAAGATGTTGCAGCGGATTCTTAATAGTCTTAATACATAACACCGAAGTATCCAAAGTATTGCAATTTTTGGTACGAGTTGTAAATCACTTTCCCGCTAGCATTTCCCTGATCGCGGCATTTTCATGAGTTTCACCGGCGCCCGAGTGCAGGAAATACTATGCGCACACGCAAAGCTAGAGCGTATGCACTATGTACATTCACTGTAAACATCTTCCATGCTCGTGCGTTAACATCATGAGAGCCGTCCTTTACCCTGCTGTATAAACTTGGCTATTCAAAAAAAGTAATCCAGTCATATCTATAAATATAAATGTTCGTCTTCACTAACAATACACACTTCAGTAACAACAACAATAGTTAGTATAAAAACAAAGTCGCTTTCCGCTGTTTGTCCCTATGTACCTATGCTTAGATCTTTAAAACTAAGCAACGGATTTTGATGCGGTTTTTTTAATATAAAGAGTGATTCAAGAAGAAGGTTTATATGCAGTGATCGGAATTGGTAGTGCCATTTCGCGGGACATCGGTGCGTAAGCTTGGTATGGATATAGTTTTTAACCCCGGGATTTGATATGAAAATTTTAAAGTTTGTGTTTGGTTTAAAAAATGTTTTAAAGAACCGCGGGCCTAACGTAAGTATGAAAATGTGGTTTCAGTTAGATATCGGACGTCAAAAGAAATAGATTGACAGTAGAAAATATTGATAAAAAATATGGTTTGCTACTATAATTTCAAAGAAAGTAATTATTTAATTATGTTAAATTAATACAATGATGTTGATGTTTCGTATTTTATTTTATGATTTTATTATTGTTAACTGTAACTGTTAAACGAAAGTAATTTTAAATGAATGATGTATTTATAATGACTTTTTTTTTACTTTTGCGTATGGTAGAAAATTTTCTGTGAGAAATACGAGTCGAAGAATCTCAAGTCTTATCCATGTTCTTTACAATGTTTAAGGTCATTCACCCGAAATGGCACTACCTATTCCGATCACTGTTTATATGTATAATACATGCATAATATAGTAAAGAAACACTGATGATTTTAGAGGTTTCTAATGTGATGTCGTAAATAAACCAATTTTTTGCGCTCACATTGCAAACGCCGGCTGAGACCTAAGAGATAGATCAAAATAATGTACTACAGTATTGTAAATCTTAAAAAGGTCTACAAAAAAGTCCGCAATGCTATATGTCTACCTCTTAGGGATAACCCACAATAACTTTTTTTATCCCGTGCGAAGCCGGGGCGGGTCGCTAGTTTCGAAATATAACTAAGCCTTTTAAATGTTTCATTTTGAAATTATACATATGAGTTGCTTTTCGCTGTTGAAACAGCTTACTTTTATATTTATATTTTACATTAGATCGGTAGAGATCATCCATTCACTATCTAATATAATAATTAGTTTGGTACTATATTTTGCTAATGGAAACGCCATCACTTATTAATACAAGTTAATCATGTTACTATTTTTTTATTAATACCTATCCAACTGTTATTAAATAGCTCTTGACAATACGTAGAGCTACAATAGTATTTTAGACAATCGCTGCACTTAACTTAGCAAATTTTTGTTTGGTTTTTGGTTGACTGGCAGAGAGTTGCCTTGTGGCATTAAGTTCGCCTTTTGTACTTTTTGCAATAAAACTTATCATTATTACTAATAAATGAATACAGACATCTAAAAAAAATACTTTAAGTACAAAATATACGCATAACGCAGGCAGGTAACTAATTCCTACTGTAAAGTATTTATTTAATTCCCCGAAATAATATTGCTTTTTAAGTTAGATTTTACGCATAAGTGCTTATTTTTCCTGGTGTTATTGTATAAAATTAGCTATCACGATTAGTTTATTGAGTGTATTCAACTTTTATTTCAGATCGTGGCAAAATGTTTCAAAACTCGTGAAGTGATATGGTTTCTGCACATGTATCAAAATGTACCTACTATAGCCAAGTGTTAAAACCGCTATGACCGTGGCCTTATAACCAATAATCGCGTAAATGTAGGTGTTAATTAGTCTCTATCGAACGAGTGTGCCGACACACGCCGATCCATTTATTACATGACAGACCTATATCGGGTTGTTGATTATTGCCATCTTTCATATGCTTGGCAATTTCAGAGGGACCCTAATTTCAAGTGACTATGCAAAATTTTCCTTACCTACATATTTTTACTATTCGTTATTATATTTTATAATTGTACTTTTCGTATTTGACCAAAAATTAAAGCTAAAAAATGCAAAAATTTAGTGTAAGAAGTCAATTTGAGAGTAAATAAGTTTGTTTCTGCACAATAATATCAGTAACTGCTGCCTTCTTATTTGCCTTCATCTACAAAATTTGCGTTTATGTTAGAAAAAAACTTAAGTTTTCTTGCAAATAAAATTGTGTAGTAACAACCCTTAAAATTCCTAGATGTGGATAATTAGTATGCATACAAACATTAGGTACCTGTGAGGCTTTACAAAAAACACTGAGGCTAAAAAAACTAAACAGTCGGAGTTCATTCACTGTCCCGCGTTCCCAATTAACGGTCCATGCCTTATTATAAGGCAATATTCAAACTGGAGATAAAAAGGAAAAAATGCGTCGATAAGGTCCCAGCCTCCGGCTGTATCTGGGCCACGTATCGCTAAACCCACCGGTACACACCGTTTTTTTTTCTCTTCGATTATTAAGGCACATTAAAATGTCAGGCTGAGCCTTTGAAACTTTGGAGCATTTGAATAAATTATTTTATTTATGGATTTATTGTATTATGCCACTATTGGGATGGATGAGTTCGGCTTAAATCAGTAGTAACATAATGTTAAAGGTTTGATTAGATTATCATTCCATAAGTAAAATATCTACTATTGCTCATTATACTACTTAATCGCTAAACCAATCTAGTAAGATTAGAACTGTAGGCCTAGCACATGAGTGTAGCGACAGTATCTCGCGGTAGAAATAGACATCTGTCACTTTCTGATGAATACAGTTAGACAGTGATAGATGTCTATCTCGACCGCGAGATACTGTCGATACGCTCATGTGCTAGGCCTACTGGTTGCTATTTTTTTCGTTAGAAAATACATACCACGTTAGGTTTTCATAATTTCTTTTTACTAAAATATGTACTTGACAAAAACCTAGAAGGGTACAATTGTACTACTGTTGATGTAAATTCTTATACCTATCGTTGTTTCAAAGCTTAAAAATGGAATCACTGATGTACCAACCTGAATAAAGCGCCGACATTAATCAGAACTGCCACTAAACCCGTCACAGTTTGAGAGCCGACGCGTAGAGGGCTCCTTAAGATTTATTATGTACAAGGAAGAAGGCTTGTCCAGTGGAGTTTATTAGAAAGTCGGCTTATCTAAGTATTTTTTTTTGTTACGGTAAATCTGGTTCGAGATGTTTCAAGTTACGAGGAAGGTAGTTTGGTCCGGAAACCGCACATGTTTCACACCCGGCGATTTGATCCGGGTACCACGGGGACCACCGACGCTACATGTCTTAAAGTCTTGATGTCTTCTCAGATAATTGAAACTATCGCCGGCTGTTATGACGTTCTTGGCTGTGATTTTATGTGTTCAGTGTATAAGCAACATAATGTAGGCGCAATTTTATGTATGGTATTATTTTACCTCGATATACACGGTGCTCGTGAGCATTGCAAGAGATTTACACACGAATTCCTGAGGTCAAAAGGAGTAATAAATGTTATATGAATTTAGGTTAATTTCGCAAAAAAAAATTGTTTGCCTTTTTTTTTCGATTTATTAAATGCTTTTAAACATAAAAACTATTAGTAAATTTTTTTCGAAAAAAATGGTTTACGTAAAGTATTCCTTGGCACTTTGATATCTGTCAATAAGAATGTCTAGACTAGACCCCCTAAGGGGTGAAATCGCCATCAAAAAAGCGTTTTGCACTGAGTCAAAATAAAAAAATGATTTTTTTTTATTTAATTGATAGTAGACATTTTAGTTTCCAATTATGATCAGGAATACGCTGTTAAAATTATTCGGTTTCCTCATGTTACACCGTGTATAATGTATATATCTACGATTTCCGTCATATCGTGTTAAGAGGCTTGTTTGTTAGTTAATGTGTTTGTGAATATAAAGCATGTTCACATTTGTCTCCAAGACCGTGTGCCCGATCTGATGGCGGTGCACAGTGTTTTATGGAAGCCAAAAAAGTGACATCCCCATTTTATTACAAATTACTGTAGTTTAGAGCATTACGAATGCGAGACTAAAACTCCCGCGTTTCTAATATGTGTAGTTTTTGAGAAATACATTTTTGAAAATCTTGATTCTGACACCCGGATATTACGAAAAATAATTATGTATTGCAAATTAAGTAACAAACTTTTCTGTTGACTAAAGTGTAGGATAAACCTTTCAAAAAAGTACATTTATATGTAATTATAACCTTTCTAGGTACATTTGTTACAATGATATTAATTATTTTAATGATTTTGGTTTTTATTTTTTTCTTCCATATTCCACCGTAGTCGATCGCGATATTTGTAAAACAGCTTCATTGTTATGTCTTCTATCTACCCTATTTTAACAAGATCTAATTCCCTGGAAGATTTAATCTACAGTCGATTAAAATTTGCTGTCAGGGCTGCCCCTACCAGTATCCGGATTTACCTGGATATAAAATAAACACAGTATACAGGATGTAACAAAAATACTGGTGATTCTTTTAAGGGCATAATTGGTATCGTATTCTAATTATGAAAAAACTTAAAAAAAAAAAATTTTGCGTGAAAAAAAAAAACTTTTGTATGGAGGGTTGGCCGGCTGGGACTACGTGTCCCATACAAAAAAAAACATTTTTGTTCATGTAAAAAAAATTCTACAATTTTTTCTTAGTCGTAATACGATACCATTATGCCCTTAAACGGATCACCAGTATTTTTGTTACAGCCTGTATAGGGAATGCAATAACAGGTAAATTTTCAAAGCCGGGTATTCGATCGGTTATGGTCGAAAAATAACCGGTTAAAGCCGTATACTACAATTATATGTTTTTTAAATATCTATTATGCATCGCCAATTTAGCAAATATTTTTTCTAAAACATGAATTACTACAAAATTATCAACTTCCAGGCAATATTCTACTTCCAGGCTCTCTCCCCATCTTGCACCTCAGAATAGCTGTCGTCTGGACATAACTCTGATGATTAATTTTGTATTAAGCAGAACGTCTGCTAACGATACCACAATGCTTAGAAAAAAACCGGCCAAGTGCGAGTCGGACTCGCGCACCGAGGGTTCCGTACAAACCTGTAGGTATATAGGGGTAGTAACTTTAAAATTATTAAAAATATTTTTTTTTAATATGATGTAACAAAAAATTTACGGTTTTCGCAATTTTTCCTTTATCTGTGCTATAAAACGTTGCTTCATGCCAAATTTCAAGTTTCTGAGTTCACGGGAAGTACCCCGTAGGTTTTGCGAGTGCCGAAAAACTAAAATTTGCAGCATAAACGACTGTATCTTTTGATTGCGTTGGCTTTTAAGTTTGATTTTTTCACAGCTCCAAGGGACAATAGACCTGAGTATTTGATATAAATTTCAGCTTGATACCCCTCCACGCGTACCCGAGAAAAATGGTCTTGACAGACAGACAGACAAACAGACAGACGGACAACAAAGTGATCCTATAAGGGTTCCGTTTTTTCCTTTCGAGGTACGGAACCCTAAAAATGGAAAAGTAGAAAAATCCACTGCCTCAGGCGAGACTCGAACTCGCGACTCAGGGATACATGCCCATCGCTCTGACCAACTGTGCTACTGAGACACACCTGATCGCTGGGAATTTCTCCACTATATCCCATATGCGTCTTAGGGGGACGCCTAGCGACATCTGCCGAAGAATTCTTACACTTCTCAACCGGCTGAGGCAGTGGATTTTTCTACTTTTCAATTTTTTCTAAGCATTGTAACTCTGATGATGGTGTTATGTTTTCATCCGATGGCGATATAAAAGCATCCTGTGGTGCTTTCAATAATGCTATTGCGGCAGATGGTAGGAGACGTTTTTTAATATTTTTTGTCGTTGCGATATCCGTTGTTCCGAAATTATTGGGTCTGATGAGACTAACGCTCTATGAAACAAATATCAGACATGGTTTTCGTTCGATCTGATTTGCGAGTATGGTGTTCTCTATCGTGACGCCAATATTTATTACGAGATTCTGATGATTGCTCGGAGAGCATTCCAATTGGAACAGACGAGTTTCGTATTATCGCAGCTCCATGGACCAAAAGTTTATGTATAGTCACTGCCGTAAGACACCATTCGAAATTTTTTACATATTTTTTGGCTAGTTCTTTGCATATGTACTCAAAACTATTATCAAAACCAAAAATTATTGATATCCCGGAAACAACGGCGTATAAAATTTAAAATACCGAAGTGTCAACCCTAGAGGTCGGGTAACCCGGATATAAAATGTTTAGGTGATTACTTCAATGTTCCACGGAATTAGGTCTTGTGAAAAATAGAATAGATAGAAGACATAATAATGACGCTCTCATACCAATATTGCGACCTACTACGGCGGGACATGGAAGGAAAAAAATTAAAACCAAAATTAATAAAACAATTAATATCTTTGTAACAAATGTACCTAGGAAGGTAGTGATTGCTCTGAAATGTTTGTCTTTGAATGTTTTGTCGAACACCTTGGCGAAACAAACAGTCCATGCAATATCTTTTAGATTATTTCTATTTTTCGTAATTTCCGAGCGTCAGAAACAAGATTTTCAAAAATTTATGTCTCAAAAACTACACATATTAGAAACATGGGAGTTTTAGTCTCGCATTCGTAATGCTCTTAACTATAGTAATTTGTAATAAAATGGGGATGTCACTTTTTTGGCTTCCATAAAACACTGTGCGGTGTTTGTTAAAGGTTATAAAATGCTTCTTGGATAGGTCCTAACTTGCTAGATGGTTTTCTCTTGTAATTTAGTCGTTATTAGGGTTCCGTCAACTAGTAATCTTTATAGTTTAAAACCACGTCCGTCCGTCGGTCTGTCGTTCTGTCCGTCTGTCTGTCTGTCGGTCTGTCTGTCTGTCCGGGGTTTAGCTCAGTGATTGTTGGTACAGTCGCCATCAAATATATCGGAGCGGCCAAGGTAGTCAATATATAGGTAGTGAATATGCACTTGACTATAGAGGCGTTGTTCAGATATTTCTGACCACCTTGACCGCTCCGATGTATCTAATGGCGACTGTACTAGAAAACTGAAATTTGATATGAGTAGTGTATTAATCACGCCGACAAAGTAGTGAAAAAATCTAAAAAATTATATATTTTTTAGAGTACCTCCTCCCGTACACGAAGTGGGAGGTGTTGTTTTTCGCTACAACGCTATCGTATGGGGTATCGTTGGATAGGTCTTTAAAAAAAATAGGTGTCTTCTAAAACAGTTTTCGGGTATAACCAACAGTTTCTTAAAAAATAGCTCATAAAGGTTAAAAATGAGGGTCCCCCCTTTAACTTTTGAACCGTAAATCAAAAAAATTTGGAGTAATTCAAGAAAGTGGGGCTTAATAAGTAATTTCAATGGAAACTACATTGAATAAAATAGGATAGAGTCGTTTTTGAGTTAGATAATATAACTAAAGAACTCGTAATAAAAGGACGTAAGTGCCGCATAGTAAAATGACGTGAGTATCGTAAAATATCCAATTAGAAAACGACTTTTTGAGCGGATGTATTGTGACAGGTCGTCAACTACGGAACTCTATACTGAGCATGGCACGACATGCTCTTAGCCGATTTTTTCTCTAATTTTCTTCCGGGTTTTTCTTTTATTTTAATTCTTATATGGTTTACGTCAATACATCTTGTACGTATATTCACGTTATTTCCTTACATATTGTTACCAAGCGCCATCTAGCATTTCTTTCATAAACTCAGCGATTCGCGACCGACGCAACCGACGAACTGCGCACGCACTGCTGTTACTGCGGATTCGTAGTTTTCTCTTTGTGGTTTATCGACATAGCTCTAGATGGAGTTGCTATTACATTTTATATAATAAGGCCTATCACAAACTTGAGCTGATTTCAGAACACGTTGGAATATTCAGCACAGTGCTGAATTTAGCTCAAGGCTCATATGCGCCAACGAGCAAGTTCTACATGGGATCGCTAATAACCTGTAATATAATAATTAAGTACAGTCGCATCAAATATATCGGAGCGGCCAAGGTACTCAAAAACATCTGAACATGCACTTTATCGCCTTGAAAATAGAGGCGTTGTTCAGATATTTGTGACCACCTTGGCCGCTCCGATATGTCTGATGGCGACTGACTGTGTCAAATAAAAACATCCACCTTACAGAAAACCACAGCCAAATAGCACTAGACCCTACTCATAGTGCCGTGTTCCTGCTGGTGAGTAAGGTTGCCAAAGTGCTCAAAGAGGACCCAGTGTGTTGACGATGAGGGACCTTCTTGTTCCTTTAGTCGTCAACACAGTGAATCGTCTTTTTTGTAAAGGGTCGGCAACGCGCATGTGACTCCTTTGGAGTTGCAGGCGTCCATAGGTTACGGTACCAGTTTTTTTTTGTTTTTTTTTATACCACGACGGTGGCAAACAAGCATACGGCCCGCCTACGGACGCATGCAACTCCATAGGTTTACAAAAAGGAGTATTCATTGTATTGACGGCTAAAGGAACAAGAATCCCTTATCGTAAACACACTGGCTCCTCTTTGAGTTGTTTGGCAAATCTCATCAGCAGGAACACAACACTATGAGTAGGGTCTAGTGCTATTTGGCTGTCGTTTTTAATAAGGTGGAGGTACTTCCCCAGTCGGGCTCGGCTCCAAATTTGAGCGAGATGACATTCGCTGTGCTGTGCCCTACCACACATAGCGAGATGACATTCGCAGTACCCGTACCTTTTTTTTTGGACATAGTATTATTTGGTCATAGCTCGGCTGCCGTCGCAGACGGTCGCGTCAACTGCAAATTCAGAATTTAAATATTTATTTATAACAATTAAATCGTAATCTGTGTCAAACTGTGTCAACACTTTGAATAAACTGTGAACCTACGCGCGAGTGATACAGACTGTGTAGGCAATGGAAACAACGTTTACAACGCTGAGATGAGTGGTAATGACGGTACAAATTCAAGGACTTCAGGAACCCCTCCTCCAAAACCAGAGCCTGCGACCATGGAACATGCCCGCGGAGGTCACGACATTTCAGCACCATTGGGTGAGCCTAAAACAGTGTCAACCACCGAACTACAGGGATGCTTGTCCCAAATTGAAAAGCGCCTCAATGAGATCTGTACTATTGCAAATGAAGATAAGCTAAACACAGACCAAAAACTAAAAATAAACAGCCTTAGCAAAAGCGTCTTGGGTGGAGCTTGTCACGAGCTCCGGCTGAAAAGCCCTAGCCTAGCTGAATCTACCTTATCGCCAGTTACCTCATGTCCTTATAGTGAGTCTTCGCGAATCGGCCAGTGATCGTCTATTCCTCTACGTTGTGTTTGAAATAACCAGGTTCAGCACAGTAAAGAAAGCTCGCCCGTGCTCCTCCCGTCCCTCATCATGCTTCCTCATCGACCTCCTGTTTTTTAAAGATTGTATGACAAACGGCCATTAAGTACCCCTAGACCTATATGGGAATATTTTCATGAAGATTGTCTTTGTACGATGTCAGTTAGTCCGAGTAAGTATAGAACAATGAGCTTAAAGTAGGGAGGGTACGTTTAGTGTATCGAATTGTCCTTTCTCAGTCCTTTTAGCTATTTGTATGTCATAAACCCTAGAATTGATGGGCCCATTAGAAGAATACCTACCTTGTCGCTGTGAAGTGCTGTCATTATTAAATAGGTATATATAGGTCTCATTTAAGTATCATCTTTATATTACCGCTGTCTATATATACTTGCCTAGTTACAAAGTCAGAAATACCGGTTTCGCAGAAACTCCACTCTAGCACTCAAAGGTTAGTAAGGAATGTAGTTAGGGACACAGGGAGGGCCTTTAACATTAGATACACACAAACACATCAAATAAAATTACTTTGGTAAAGCGGGATATTATAGTATTTCAAGCATAAGGTTTTAGTGAGACTACATATATGACTAGAAGTACTTAACTTTCTTGTGGCTGAAGTCTGCCTATAATCCCTACTGCACATGCGTATCCTAGTGGTTTCTGGTGCAATATTTTTCTGTATACTTGATAAATACACGATCTTGTATACTTGATAAATTTGACGGTTGTTATAAACAAACTCCAATGTCAGTGGTTTTAAATTTGAAATTCTGAGAGTATTCATTCTTCTAAGGCATAGACAACAGTAGAAGTAAGAAGGCTGATATACACTATATAACCAAGCAGTTTGGTTCCTAAAAATATAAAGTAAACCTAAAATATAATTTAACAATTATAAATATTTGAACGGGTGATGAGATGACGGCGGCCCGTTACACACTACCCCCAAATTTTGCGAACATAGACACATCTGGGTCATGGAAAGCAAAATTTCAATAACTATAAAATTTTAAAAGTACTTACGAAGAAAAGAAAAAAGCTTTATGAATTCATCAGACACGCGGTGTATACTAAGTAATTTTTTTTTATATACTTTTAAGAAAAAAAAGTTTTATGAATTCATCAGACACACGGTGTATACTAAGTAGTTTTTTTTAAATATACTTTTAAGAAAAAAGTTTTATGAATTCATCAGACACACGGTGTATACTACCCCCCCAAATTTGCATGGACGCAATCAAGTAATGAAAGCAAATATTAAACTAAATAAAACAACCGATTGATTGAGAACGAGAAAAAGAGAAACAGGCTTATGCTATTACCACACTACCCCCAAATTTTTCGAACATAGACACATATGACAAGGTGTCTCATGGAAGTAAAAATTTTAAACATAAATAGATTGGTAGCATAAGATTTTGTAAAAACAATAAATTTTTAATGAGAGATCTAAGTTCATTGGGATCTTTCCATTTAGCGTAGACTTTTTTTTTTATAATCCTCTTATGTGGTGTGTAATTTAACCAAACCAAGAGTGCTGGCGTATATAGAGTCAAGTTTCCAAGTTCTCATATGTATGGCATGAATTTTTACAAGCCTCCACAGATAATCCTCACTCCAGCAAAGGAACTCCGGGTTGTGAATCCAGAATCAACTCTAGCCGTATATGCAAGGACACTTCCGACCTCATCCAGCTTTGCTTATCGGATAGGGAAAGGAAATCAATGCAGCCCTTGTAAAGTGAGACTTCTCCAGGGTGGGTTCCTACCGTTAAATGTTCAATTACCAACACTAAAACCTAGGCTTCACTAGAATACGGACCACTCTCAGCCGGGAGTATGTTCAGCAAATACATGAGGTCTTCATTACGCTATCTTAGCCTTATAAGCTGGTCTAGACCAGATATCAAAATAATTTAAATTGTTTATTAGATTTGATAACCTCAATAAACTTTTTAGACCTTGTAATAAAGATAGGTCTATTTTTAACTGAATGATAATTTTTAAATATTGATTTAATATTCAGATTTGTATTCTAATTTATATAGAAAAATTTTTTTTAATTGACATCGTGCAATTGCCGATGTGTAGATTTATCAGGGGTAGTGTTAGCTTCTTGTAGAGTAGGACCCACTTTGGATAGCAGTTAGGTAAACCTGCAACCTGTCAGCTTGAAATGACACTAACTAATAGCAATATCCAAAATGTTCCTTGTACCGTAAAGTGTAATAGTGAGATGACAATGAACTTCAATGTTTATATCTTAAGTCCAATTCCATTGTAGAGGCTCTACACACTGTCAGGTCTCAGTCGTAGTCAATGACACCACTGGTATTATGACGCTCTCTCACAGTCAGTTATAACTTCTAAATGTTATTTTACATTAACTGTTTTTACAATGCTGTATAACCGCTGTGTAAGTGCTCCACCACACCAGTTAGTCTCTCTCAGTTTTAATTCATGCATCACACAATCATCATTCCTCACCATATTCATCACTCGCTCATACATTCGTCCAAAACAATGGAACAACACGTCTCGATATAAACTTCGTAAAATAGGCCCTAACGAAACCCAATTAAAATTGTAAAAAAAAAACTTAATTTTTTTTATTCTATTTACTGTAATTATTCTTTACAGAAACCCAACTTTGTTAATACAAATAACGTATTATTACACATTTTAAAATAATTTAATGTCAAAATTATTTTATTTTATTTTATTTCTGGAGACTTGTTTTCTGCTGACGGTACCTACATAGTAATTTAACCTACAATATTTTTCAAACTTATTAGAAATATCATTTACGGCGAAGAATGCCCATGGAAGCTTATTATTCCTTATTTCTAGCATGAAGGTTTAGAGACTATTTTAAAATGCTGAGAAAGTTCTGTTTCTATGACATGAGTCGATCGGACACCAATTTGTCATTAAAATGAAAATATGCTTATATTCGTTTAAGTTGTAATATCTCAATTGCCATTCTTGGAAAATAGAAATAAATATACATAATAGGTATATATATAATATACAATTATATACCACACACACCTTTTTGTATGAATGTGATAAGTATCAGAATTCTGTTTTAGTAATTCTTAATACATATACCACAAACACCTTTTTGTATGAATGTGGTAAGAATCAGATTTTTTTCTCATTCTTAAAATATACACAGACACCATTTATTGTATGAATGTGATAAGCATAAGAATAAGAACCCTTCTGGCTCTAATAATATGCACAGACACCTTTTTGTATGAATGTGATTAGAATCATTATTTATTATTTATGATTCATAGATGGAATAAATAAAATATATACGTAATACCTAGCCTAATTAAAATTGGTTGGTGGAAAGACATGGCTCTGCTTTGCTTCGCCAAGTATTTATAGGTTATCTACAGGATAAAATTAAATAAAAGGACATTTTTAGTAGGTCGTATCGAAGAAGTACGATCAGCATGATGCAACTTGTTAGCATAAAATATAATTATTATTTAGAAACTTGATTCATTTTGATTAGGCAGGTAGATATGTACCTAAACATATAGCAGTTTATTCAATATATTAATAAGTTGTCTTTTTACAGGTTAAAGAAGGGAATATTTTGCAAGTGACCTACCAGAATACCTAGACCTTGAAAACCATTGGATTGAACCTTCCCAAATTACCGGAGTCAAGATAGAGTTGAAGTAAAACAACTGTAAAATGTACCTGCGTACTAGCTACTATTAAATTACACGATAATACCATTTTATTTTGCTTGATTTAGTAGTTAAAAATTAGGGGTAGTTAACGTTTAGGTTCTGACCTAGGTAATCAGAATTTAGTAAAATATCTGCCTACAAAATAGTTCTTAAGTCTTTACAGAACAGAACAAGTCATCGGTCTCTAGCAAAAATTACGGCATCAGTAGACTGGCCCTAAAGACAGATATAAGTACTAAATCTTAAATGAAATTAGTGCATTTGAATGACCTATCCTATGGCAACCGTAATAATGATTACTGAACTGACAGCTTTGCATAAAAACAATATATATCTACTATGTAATTACTATATTAAATACTGACCCAGGTCATTCTACTGTAAACTAAAAGTACTGTAAGCTTTCTATAGTTAATAAGTACTACTCAACTGCTCAAAGGTTGACTGGAAGAGATCCCTTAAGGGATAAGTCCGCCTTTGTACAAATATCATATATTCTTTCTGTTATATGTTTCTTTGTTGTACAATAAAGCATTATACTACTACTACTACTACTACTACTAGAGCAATAAGGCAAAGTCTATTATAAGTAGTACGGCATACAAAATAAAGCAATCAGTTCAAGAATTAAAAAATGCGTGAGTGTCGTGGAACTATCGCTTTGGACGAAGTTATGTTATTTAATTTTATTTCATTTTTGACTTTTTCGTTTTTTTTTTTTTGGATTTTTAAAATTTTTAATATCTTTTTTTTATATATATTTCTTTTTTTTTAACTTTTAGTTTTTTTTTTTCCTTAATTTTTTTTTCCTTAATTTTTTTTTTAGATTTTTTATTTATTTTTAGAATTTTTTTTAATTTTTTTGAATTTTTAGATTTTTATTTAATTTTTTTTTTAATTTTTACGAATTTTTTGATATTTTTTTCTTTGTGAAAATGAGAATTGACAAAGTGTCACTTTTCAGTACACTTCACTTAAATTTATTATATTTTTTAATTATTTTTTTCTTTTGACCTTTTTTTTCACTTTGTCACTTCACTACAATTCACTTCACTTCAATTTATTCTATTTTCTGTTTATTCCATTTAATTTTACATGTTTCTCAATCGCATGGCTTTGTGTCGCGTTTTCGTACGTGACGCTTTTTCGTGACGGATACTCGACCTCCTTTTCGCCTAGCCCCCATCCGCGAACTGTCCGATAAGGAACTTCGTTCAAAAAAGGTTGGCCTAAATTTTTAAGGAATAAATGAACTTTAAACACTTCTCACATGTTATAGAGTATACTCGGTGGAAGTCCACGAGGGCCCTTTATGAAATGGGAGTTAGTTTAGCCTTAGCACTATATTTCCCCCACAGAAACTATGTAGATGTTTGTAACCGTGTCTAACTTATAGCCTCATTAGTACAGGGAAGATACGGTTGCATCAAACATTAATTTATAATAGCCTGACTTTTTTATTATTCATTCTTATGCAATATTTATATATAATATATGCAAAAATCCTACTAACTTTTCACCCGGAAGTAGTTAAATTGGTAAAATGAAACATATTTTTTTTGTATATTTTTATTTACAATAATATCAATTATTTTTATTTGTAAATATGACGATATTTAAGTCTTCTTTCTGTTTAAAGCGAAAAACAAGAAACCGTGTCCATGTAAAACCACATAAATAACAAAATGTACGGCGCGGGCGATATATATCCTAATTCGTTAGAAACAAATAGTAATAATTGGTAGTTTGTTCTTACACATTTTAAACGACTTAGAAACGATATATTCATTAAAATCCTACAAGAAAAACGCTTGTAATATGTGTGTACATATTTGTGGCGGTTAGCGAATAACGATATTTTGTAGGATTTCATTGCGTAAATAATACTTGTATCATGATATATCCGTTACACTAAAAATATTAGCTATTATTAATTATTTCCAATTCCGCATACTAGCCGCCCGTAAAATGACTGTAGTATATAGCTTAAAGTAGTGAATTTGGTTTTATTTTTTATTTTCTAACTATTCCAAATCTACTCAAACGATTCAATACTTCCGGGAAGATCCGTTGTCACCTGCCACCCTGTATATCTGTCTTAGCAAACTTCATGATTTCAAGTTTATCATAGTCAACCCGCAATAATGAAGTTGCCGTATGAGTGTTTTTTTTTGCATTAATAATGTTGACGTGTGAGTGAAGGTTTAAATTAGGAAATTTATATACAGAGGTTCCGAGCACCGGACAAAACTGAAACGTACATTTATATTAGGGTATTTAGGACCAATCAAACATCTTAACAATCTATGCAGTGTATTTTTTATTTCATACCACGACGTTGGAAAACAAGCACATGGCCCGCCCGATGGTAAGCAGACATCGTAGCCTATGAACGCCTGCAAACCCAGAGGACTTATACGCGCGTTGCCTACCCTATAAGAACCTATACACTCCTTTTTTGAAGAACCTCATACGAACGAATTGACAATTCGATTTCTTAGTTTGACTTTAGAGCAGCCTGTATGTTATTTAATGTCATGAAAATATACATACATCCTCATTGAACAGTATGAAACCTTCTTTACCCTATTTGGTCATCTTTTTTATTCATGACACTTATTACAAATTTAACAAATGTCTTATGTGACAAAGTGTGTGATGGCAACTGACAACATCAACACTCACATACAAGCATATTGCGTTGCTCTGACGTGTCACTAATATGTTTCTGTCAAAAATTGTTACAAATTGTTTCTTTTTGTTGACATAAAAAAAAAATCTTTTGTTAGTAAATTTATTTGTAAACTCATGTTCTAATTAAAAAAATATATGTGTTAGAGCATTTCTAAGAAGTAACCCTATGTGTGATTTAAGGTTCCGTCCACTAACTAAGGTCACACTGTATATACTAAATTTATATATGAAGTTTTTTTATTTTTTTTATTATAATATCTCGTAGGTTTTAAGCATTTTAAGGACAGGAGAGGCACGAAACAAGCTTTCCACTATGCTATCTACTTCAACAGCAGCAAACTGAGGCCTAAAGCCACTTTTTTGACTCACAAAGGTAAATACAAGGAACTGGCGATAAAAACATCATAGGTACGCTGAATATGGAACACATCCTGGTCACGGCACCAAACTGTCACGAGCTCCGGCTGAAAAGCCCTAGCCTAGCTGAATCTACCTTATCGCCAGTTACCTCATGTCCTTATAGTGAGTCTTCGCGAATCGGCCAGTGATCGTCTATTCCTCTACGTTGTGTTTGAAATAACCAGGTTCAGCACAGTAAAGAAAGCTCGCCCGTGCTCCTCCCGTCCCTCATCATGCTTCCTCATCGACCTCCTGTTTTTTAAAGATTGTATGACAAACGGCCATTAAGTACCCCTAGACCTATATGGGAATATTTTCATGAAGATTGTCTTTGTACGATGTCAGTTAGTCCGAGTAAGTATAGAACAATGAGCTTAAAGTAGGGAGGGTACGTTTAGTGTATCGAATTGTCCTTTCTCAGTCCTTTTAGCTATTTGTATGTCATAAACCCTAGAATTGATGGGCCCATTAGAAGAATACCTACCTTGTCGCTGTGAAGTGCTGTCATTATTAAATAGGTATATATAGGTCTCATTTAAGTATCATCTTTATATTACCGCTGTCTATATATACTTGCCTAGTTACAAAGTCAGAAATACCGGTTTCGCAGAAACTCCACTCTAGCACTCAAAGGTTAGTAAGGAATGTAGTTAGGGACACAGGGAGGGCCTTTAACATTAGATACACACAAACACATCAAATAAAATTACTTTGGTAAAGCGGGATATTATAGTATTTCAAGCATAAGGTTTTAGTGAGACTACATATATGACTAGAAGTACTTAACTTTCTTGTGGCTGAAGTCTGCCTGTAATCCCTACTGCACATGCGTATCCTAGTGGTTTCTGGTGCAATATTTTTCTGTATACTTGATAAATACACGATCTTGTATACTTGATAAATTTGACGGTTGTTATAAACAAACTCCAATGTCAGTGGTTTTAAATTTGAAATTCTGAGAGTATTCATTCTTCTAAGGCATAGACAACAGTAGAAGTAAGAAGGCTGATATACACTATATAACCAAGCAGTTTGGTTCCTAAAAATATAAAGTAAACCTAAAATATAATTTAACAATTATAAATATTTGAACGGGTGATGAGATGACGGCGGCCCGTTACAAGCTTCACAAATGGTCGTTCAAAATCAAGCGGCCAAGCAGAACTATTTACTTTTCCATGCCCAAGCAAAAACCCTGACTCAACAAGTGGACTTAGGCGGACAACTTCAGGAACTTAAACAGTGTCTACAAGCAGTACCTAAAGGAACTGAAATGAAGCAATCCTTCGCCGATATGGTCAGAACTGGCAATAGTTCCCATGTAGTCCCTACAAAGTCCAGTAGCATCGCTATTTACCCTGCCGACAAAGATAAATCTAGTGAGGACACTAAAAGTTAGTTCAAAACCTTATCAAGCCCGAGGCCCTTAAATTACATGTTCGCGGTATAAGGAAGTCACAGAACGGAGGTGTCATTATTAGCACTGATAGAAAGGATGACCTCGAAAAGCTCAAAGGATCCCAGCAGCTTCAATAATCAGGGCTCAAACTAGAGGATACCGCCAAAAGGAGACTGAAGATAATCTTGCTGGGAATCCCGGCAGCTATGACCGAAAAAGAAGTGTTTGACTGTATTTACGAACAAAACATTGCAGACCTCCAACCTAACCTCTCTAGAGATGTATTCATGACCTCAGTCAAACTCAGCCATAAATCGGGAAAAAAGGACACTTCCATCTGCAACTATATTTTAGAATGTACAGCACAAATCAGGCGAATGCTCGTACAACAACAACGGGTTTTCATCAATTGGACATCCTGCCTCGTAAGAGATTATACCCTTTTGACCATGTGCTATTTGTGTCATCAATATGGGCACTCGGCTAAATTCTGTAGGAATACAGAGGCCACATGTGGACACTGCGGTTCTTCTGGACTCAGTATTAAGGAGTGTACAAAGCAAGCCGAACCTGCCAAGTGTGCTACATGCCAGCGCTTTAAGAAACCGTCCAATCATAAAACCGGAGATGAGCAGTGTCCAGCGAAGAAAAATGCACAGATTAAATATTTAAGTTCTATTGACTACGAGGGCACCTAGACCGCAGCGTTTTTCGCTCTCAAAAATATACAGAACCCATATAATTAATACGATTATTAGTGTATTGTACAACTAGGTCATTACTCATCATTTTTGTAAGCGTAATATACTCACTGTATTAATGTTATATATAAATAATATTTTTTGATCATGTAAGCACTTACCTACTTACTGAGTGACCTACAAAACTCTGAATGCCTAAGATACAAGTATTACGTTACTTAGTTTAGGTATTTCGATGTAAAATTTTAATTTGAACTAGATTTGACTTTCTGCATTACAACGATTTTATTATTACGATTGTTTGATAACTTTTAATATACGACTGTACCTATGTAATATGAATTATGTACCTATTGTAATTTTGTAAACTTTTTTGATTTTTTATAATGAATAAAAAATATTATTATTCGTTCGTCCGTTCTTTCCATGTCTCGGGACCATGGGGTCCCGTACCTTTGGAAGGCATGTGTGGAGCCGGTGATGGATACACATGGCAGATACCATCTCCGAACGCCCAACATGATACATCCGGAGATGGTCCCCGCCAGGTGTAAAGACTATTGCAGTGCAGCACTTTTGTGCTGCGATGGGAACTAAGGTCATAAGGCTATTGATTTGAATGTTGGATAGACTGGATATCGGGCTATGGGAGGAGACTAGCGGACACCTGCCGTGACAATCAGTCTCAAAATTGTAAGAGACAGGTGGTGACTCGCTAACTCATAAAGTGAGCCCCGCAATGGCCGCACGCACAGTGCGACAACAGAGCAACACTTGAGAGTGGCTGTGAGGTTGTCGAGAGGTGAGTCTGCGGTAGCCAGATCCCGGTAATCCGTTCAGCAGGCCGCCGGCGTTATGACATTTTACACTTCCAACCTGGAGCATAGGTCCCGCTCTTGCGACTCCACTCTGGCCGGCCAGTTAAGGCAAGCACAGAGGCGAGGGCCAGATGGAAAGGGCCCTCTGGAATAGGGGTCCGCGGTGTCGTCACTCACCGTCAGCTCGCCACAAGCTGCCCCCGCGGGGTTATTATTATTATTATTATAGTTTAAGGAAATACCCTGGTCAAAATATAATTGGTTTTAGATTTAATAACACATGAGGGTATACCTAACCAAGTTATATATGTATCATGAATCTTTTTACTAATATTAATGCCTCTGCTGGTCGTAGGATAAACGCCAAAGATATTTTTAGTATTTTGCACCTAATTACCAGAGCTCGGATTTTTCACGGCAAAACAAAACACTAGCGTAATTTAGCCAGTGCTTGAAATATTATTTTATCGACACCTATCGAGTCTTACTAGAGTATATGACAGGTATTGCCTCAGTACATTTTTTATTTTTTTATTCGATGGTACACCTATCAGTGTGAATGTCAAATTTTAAAAACTAACAAACGTGCGAAAATTTCGAAAAACAGGAGACTTACTAGAGCTCAAAATCAATATTTTTGACCAGTCTAAGGTGACCTACTGGGGGTTAGAAGGTTGTGCATTAATTACCGGACAACCTGTATAAGTAATAAAATAACTTTTCATTTTAGCTTTGCCATAGTCGAGCAACAAAGAGGTAGGTCTGCATGTACAACTTAGAACGAAGTAACTATACCACCTCATTTAAAATGATAGAAACGACTGCAAATTTCATCTCACATGACATATGACATTCACACTTTAACTGTCATTTCATTACGTATAAAACGTAAATTGCATCTAGGTATTATTTATTTCGCAACGCATTGAATCCGACGTGTTGGATATACGTATAATAACTTAATATTGCAAGGTATCAATTAATACAAAAATGCGTAATGTACAAGATCGGATCAAAACGTGGATTGAAAATCACCCTGAGTTAGTCTATAATGAAGTGACCTCCACTATATACTGCTCTATGTGCGATATGCATCTAAAACTGAAGAAATGCAATATTGAGAATCATGTGAAAAGCAACCGCCACAATTACCGTTCGGGGCAACCAAATAGGAAACATCAATTTTATTTCGATTTAATTATTTTTCTTATTTCATGCAACATACCATGGGCAACAGTCAACAACAATCATTTTCGTAATTTTTTTAACAAGTATTTATGTTGCGACTGCTCTATGACTTCTTTACCGGACGAATCGACCCTGCGAAAAATTTATTTAAATCTCGTGTACAAAAAAACTATACAGGGTATAAGAGAGGTAAACAAAACCAATTATTTGTGGATATCTATAGACGAAACACCAGATTTCATGGGAAAATGTGTGACAAACGTGGTGATTCGGCCTTTGCAAAAAAATTGTTGTAAGCAATTTTATCTTTTGGGGTCGAAGGTTTTAGAGAAGGTAAATGGGGAAACAATAGCAAACCTAATAATAAACCAATTAAAATTTTTGTTTCAAAATTCTTTCAATGATAACGTAAACAATTTGCTTTTACTTTGCACAGATAGTGCCGCATATATGCTTAAAGCCGGTCGTATTTTAAAAGCAACGTTTCCTCGTATGAAACACATTACGTGTTTAGCTCATGGTCTGCACCGGGTTGCCGAAGAAGTGCGAGATAATTTCAAAGGTGTGGATGGGTTGATATCGAATGTCAAAAAGATATTCCTAAAATCTCCAGAGCGTGTACGCCTTTTTAAGGCAAAATATCCGTCCATTCCCCTACCTCCCGAGCCAATTATCACCAGATGGGGAACTTGGATATCTGCTGCGGTATATTACGCTCAATACTATGAGCAAATACGTGATGTCGTCTCCATACTTGCTAATGACTCGGCAGCTATAAGAGCTGCAAAAAAATGTTTTCAAACACGCAAACTACGACCGGAGTTAAATTTCATTCGCGACAACTACGAAGTAATAGCCTCTTCAATAGAACAATTGCAATGTTCGACTTTATCCATTGCGGAATCCTTCCTCATTCTGGATACTGTTCGTTGCTACGTAAACTGGAGTAAACTTTTACCAGTGATACGTAAATTTGAAGCCGTGCTCGAACGAAATCCTGATTACGAAATTTTAAGAGACATATCTGAAAATATTACCCGAACTGATAATGAATTCTATAAATTTGCTCCCTTGACGTCAACTGAAGTTGAACGTACATTTAGTGTACATAAATGGATTTATAGTGATAAACGCAACTGTTTACTCCCAGAGAATGTTGAAAAGATAATGATCATCTACTCCTATCACTATTACCCAAATAAAATGTCTTGTGCTGCTGTGTGTACTGACGTAGATTTTGAAGAAGAAATTGCGTCTGTTTCTAATATATAGTAACTTTATACAAATGTTTTTATTAGTTTTATTACATATTAATTTTATTTGGTGACTTTTATTTCTTCTAGTTCTGAATTATCGATATCGATAAAATAATATTTCAAGCACTGGCTAAATTACGCTAGTGTTTTGTTTTGCCGTGAAAAATCCGAGCTCTGCTAATTACAAAAGAGTCAGGTGCAAACGTGTAAACATATCTTTAACGTTGACTGTAGCGCGCCCAACAATAAAATAAAAAGGTTAGAAAACGTAACATCTTCATCAACATTTCAAAAACAAACTGTCAGTCAATGTCAACGGACTGATTTAGAGTTTATTTAGACGGTATACCTAATATAAATAACTATATCACAGCGGGTATAACTGCATCGTTGATGCCAGTGATGAGAAAAACTATTTCAATTAGCTATAAAATTCCATTTCAATCGTAATTTTATGGAAATGGGTATACTCCGTAATGTCCTCGCTTTTCGACAAATGACTACCGACAGCGCAGCCTTTGGGCCATTCATTAATTGAAAGACTTTAAAGAAATGAGATGTCATAATTCTAAATAAACTGTCATTTGTATGCACGCCGGGGGCCTGTCCAGCGGGTGCCCGTGCCACCCAAGACGACTGCGTATTTCCGACTAGCTAAGCCCGTGGCTCCACTCGCACAGAAGGATAAAAAGCACTCTATGTCAGTTTCCATCCCCTTTAGCTTAAAATTAAGTTATTTCCGTATTGAAACGAAAGGAAAAATATGTACTCAAGAGGTTTATACTAGGAATTTTCAGCTTAGTCATTTTGATTTACCAATTAATTATGGTTATATTTTATTTACAATTTAATAGAAAAGGCCAAAAGGGGTCTTACCCAGTGTACAAGTACAAATTGGTACATCACAGATATAAGGCGTATTTTAAAAAAGGAAACCAAATATTTAATGGTTCATAATGTTTTTAAGTTAGTAGGAAAAATGGTAACATTAACTGTAAATCATGAAGTACAGCAGTTGGAAGTATATTGTTTTAGTTTGACCAACTATACGGCCTGTAAGTACCTGCTCATAACAAGGGTCATCTGTCCCCGCCTCGATTGCGCGCAGTAGGGCGATGGCGAGGACAAATGGAAATGGTTAATATGAGAAACCCTATTCCCATCTGTCCCCGGCGGGCATAGACCCAAGACTTTGAGCCCGAAGCTCCAAACTAATATACATATTATAAGTAACTTTAGATTTTGCTGTAGCGCTTAATCCTATTCCCAATTCCTTGTGGTGTCACATCAAACTATAGAACAAATCAAGTTAGGTATGTAATTTTTTTTTTTTGGTAGAAACATTTAAACCTGACTACTACCTACTAGAATCTCAACTTAGATTTCGTAAATATATAACCTCTATTTCAGTTTATAATGTCCAATCCTTCAGCAACCAAGCAATAGATCGTGTAATCATTTTTACAATTTACCGAAGCGTTAGTATACAAAAAGTTTTAAATAACGATAACGCATAACATAAAATTTATTAAACTGAGGCCGACAATAGGCAATCTTTTTTTTATCATCACAGTCGAAAACCTTTCATATAATACTAACACTATCGTTCTACCAGAAAAGGCGAAGATGGTGGTCTCATCATCAATATATATATAAAATTATTGAAAGGGAAACTACAATCGTGTCAAGCGTCTTTTAATTATCTTCATGAAAGATTTATAATTGTTTTTTCATGATTTCGAATATATTCCGGTTAATAGAACATAAAAGTTTGATGGTACCTACTCAAAAATTCGTTTTCATAATATTCGGTTAGAAAATATCAACGCCAAACAATATTCGTTACATCTCTAATAGTTACTAAAATTTCTACTTATATAATTAGATAACATATATCTTTATTTCACATAAATTAAATTACAGGCAGTTACAGGGATCTTCATACTAGGATTCGCCTGTATCGTGGTGAGCCATTGAACAAAATATTAGAGATGTAACGGATATCCGGCCACTATCCGGTATCCGGCCTATCCGGCCTCAATTTTACTATTCAAATACCATAGTCATAGTCATAGCCTTATAGTCAAGTTTGAAAACGGGAAAAATACATAGTAAACCACCAAATAATTTATTTATGAATTATTAACATTAATTTATACGTCACGTGATTCTTCCATTCAATAAAGGGCATTACTTTAGGTAGCTTACAATTTATTGAACAAGTTAAAACTTTTGCCATAATATCCAGTGGCCGAATATCTGGCTATCCGGTCAACGGGTCCGCCGGATATCCGGTATCCGGTATCCGGCCAAACAACTATCGGTTGCACCTCTACAAAATATTAACAATAAAACTACGAAATCTACAAAACTAGTCACATATTTGTTTGAACGTAGGTACTTATACATATAAGTTGTGAATATTAATGATGACCGGTGATGAATTGATGGTACTCCTAGAATAGAGACAGATTTCAGAAGTGAAAACATAACTTAGTGTGTAGTTCACGTGTGTATATTCTGTATGATGAAGAAGGTTGAATGTTTTTCACTTTTACGCAGTCTATTTGTCTGGGGTTAATAGCAGATTTAGTGTTTTTATTGCAAATACACAGTTGGCATACTTAGTATAAAAAGTCTGAATGTAAAATATGTATGTAAATATTGTAAACACGTAGCAGCAAGCAAAATAGAGTAGATGTATCGGAAGAGAAATCTTATTGACGTAAACAATCGCCTAGAATAAACGCCCTAGCATCATCTTCCCGACTCCGTAACACAATAATTACTCTTTTATATGACATGGGTATACAACCCACGGCGTGCCATAAAATATCCATCAAGCGATAGTTAAGCCGGGCGGGAACAGACAGATGACAGGGTTTTATATTTTATAAGTCGTGGTTGAGACTCACGATGAGGTCCCGGTCCCGACTAGTTTTTTCCCGTTGGTCGTGGATTGGGTCTGCATATATTTCAAGCACGGCGTTAAATAAGTTATTTAATTTTAGAGTTCACTTATGATTATTGTCGGATAGATGAATTTTAGCGGGAGATGAGCTCCTGTATTTTACAAATGAACAGTTTTATTTTAATTATTGAGTTCCTGTCAAAATTAGGTACCAAAGTTACGCGACTACAGTTAATTGAAATAAAATTATATAATAGTTTATTTTTGGAAGAAACAAATACAGTTTTATTGACCCAGCGTTAGTTAGCGAAGGTCTCCGTTTCAGCTTGGGCCGAAATGCTTTCGTATGTCCGGATGTTCTCCTCTACAGGTCGCATTTCTTAACGGATTCCCGTGAGATTTTATAAGCGGATTCTTTAGTTACGTAAAATTTTTCAGACGTGGCGTTTTTTGGAAATTGTCAAAATGGTGGAAACGGCATAAAGGGCTTTAGCGCCATTACGATCCATGACGCTTAAGACCATTTTCGCTAAAATATAAAGAACTTAAGCGCCATGATGATCTATAGCGCTTAAGACTGTTGTGAGTTCGCTGAGATAATGACATGTGAGTTCGCGAAAATCGTATGTCGAATACGTAGCCTAATTTTACGCAACAATTTAAGCCTTACGTGTTGCAGTGGAATGACGGTTTGATAAACGGTAGCTATATACATAAGACGTCTCTGGTTCGATCCCTCACACACAGAGAGTTCTAAACCAGGAGAGGCCTTAGGTATCATTTCCCCTCTGTCAAAAGTATTGGCAGGAAAATCTAGTACATCTATAAAAACTATTTCAATAATCGATGTCACGCACTTTCGTCATCGCTGTCGATGGATAACAAGCTCCGTGAAAATGCCCTTAAATACCATTTCAGATGTAAGTAAAGTTTTACTTTATTTATCATTACTTTCGTAATAAAAGATTTAACCTAAATCGAAAATCGAGCTTCGTTTACAGAATCGATTCAAAGACAATCGTTTTCTTTCTGACGGGCAGTAACTATTTGACGTTTGACATTTCTCCATATTTAACGCGCTTAAGGATTGCTGTCTTCTATATTTTGTTTGAAAATACAATCAAAAATGATCCTTGGCTTTTTTGTTTGACATTTGCAAAGACTGCATCCAATAATGAACCATATGTTAAAATTTGTACAGTCGACTATCTATTGCTCCATTTAGTGTTATGAAGTATAAAAAGAATATGTCAAATATGTTTGGTGTATTCATGTCAAAGGTACACCTTTGTCAGTTGTCAATAAAGCGTTGCTGCCATAAAAATTCATTTAGAAATAAACTGTATTAACAACCGACAATGATGTACCTTTGACTAGAAAACATCACATGCGTGCTACTTCGCCCCCCTCAGATTTTGGCAGACTTTTTTGTTTGGAAAGACGAGGCGAAGCGTACTCCATTTATAGAGTTTAAATTTCGTAATTATTAACAAGGCCATCTATAGTACGATTTTATTTAAGATGTCGGAATTGTCGGTAGAACTCGTTAGTAAGATTCCGACATCTTAAAAAATTACCACTATACATTAGTTGACTCAAAACCTTAATGGCGCAGGGTGTTCCCGTTAATCTCGAATGCAGCTAATAGAGGGCGCTATAGTCAAAATAATGCTAACAGTGTTTTTTGTAATTCCTAACTTTATTTTCTCCGTCTTATAAAAAGTATCCTAAACAATTTCTATTTTTTTAAACAATCCGTCTGCTAAAGTCGATGCCAATTTTTGGGCCAAGGTGATCTAAAATTTATGACTTTATGAGCCATTTTATTACAAGTTGGATATTCCACATTTTTTATTTGATTACTTTTTAGGTGATTTTAACTCATAATCACGAGATTCGTATGACTTATTATGACGGTAAGAGAATGGAACTAATGAAACATATATGAAAAACCGGCCAAGAGCGTGTCGGGCCACGCTCAGTGTAGGGTTCCGTAGTTTTCCGTCCGTCACAGTAAGTGTCCCCACTTAAGAGTTAATACCGCCATGTAGGATATGATATGAGAGTTCCACGTACAGCGACATCTATCGGCAAATTAAGTAAACTATTGCGCGCGAGCTTAAAGTATGGAAGATGATTTTTATGGAATAATTCTTTATTGCATGAACCGATTTTCACCGTTTTTACTTTATTTGAAAGCACGTCATTTCATTGTAATTTTGTAGAAATCACAGGTACAGTAAACACCTGCTTATACGGTTAAATTACAAACTTAGTTCAGAAATTATTTCGTAATTTTTTTTCAAAAACTATTCATCCTATCAAGTTCAAAATAATTTTCCTAGAAAGTTTTTATAAAGTTCTACTTTTGAGATTTTTTTCATATTTTTAAAACTTGTGATTCAAAAGTTAGAGGGGGGGGGGACGCATATTTTTTTTACTTCTGGAGCGATTATTTTCGAAAATATTTACATTATCGAAAAATGATTTTAGTAAACCCCTATTCATTTTTAAATACCTATCCAACAATATATCACACGTTAGGGTTGAAATGAAAAAAAAAAATCACTCCCCACTTTACGTATAGGGGAGGTACCCTAATAAAAAAAAAAAAATCCACTTTTTATTTTACCACTTTGTCGGCGTGATTGATATACATATTAGTACCAAATTTCAGCTTTCTAGTGCTAACGGTCACTGAGATTATCCGCGGACGGACGGACGGACGGACGGGCAGACATGGCGAAACTATAAGGGTTCCTAGTTGACTACGGAACCCTAAAAAAGGGAGACATTTTGTATCCTACTGGAATCGAAACAGTTCCTGATTTTGAGTCGATATCATCAATAATTCCCAAAAAAAGTGGAGAAACAACATTAAATAAACGGTAACTATATTTTCTGCCACCACAATTTAGATTTACCACCAGCCATCTCAGGAATAAGATATAAATGGCTGTTATGGTGAAGAATACCATGTTTTCAAGCCAGGAAAAGTTGAGCATCGTAGGCAAAGTTGTAGCAGTTGACGGTATTTATATATACATATACTGAGTTCAAGTGACAAATCTAAGGTTGAATATTTAAGACGGGAGAGAAACGAGCACACACTGAACGATTTTTTTTCATACAAAAAATTGTTAGGTTGAATGTTTAAGACGGGAGAAAAAAAGAGTATTTATAAATTTAACACCGTAATAAGGGTTAAAGGGGGGGCTCTGGAGGTGGAGCCCCCAGCACTAAGAAAATACACACTGAATGTTTTTTTTCATACCAAATTTTTTAAATAAGGTTGAATAGTAGAGAGAAGAAATAGTATTAAAGTTAACCACGTGACATGCGAGGAAGGGGGCTTGGAGGCGGAGCCCTCCGCACTAAACACACTGAACTTTCTTTTTTCATACCAAAAATGGTTAAGTTAAATGTTTAAGAGTATTTATAAAGTTAACGACGTAATAAAGGACAAAGGGGGGCTCTAAGAAAAATTACACTAACCGATTTATTTTCCATACCAAATTTAATTATAAGTTTGAATATTTAAGAGAAGAGGAAAAAGGATATTTATAAAGTCAACCATGTGAAATGCGTGGAAGGGGGACAAAGAAAAAACACACGAACGAACGAATTTCTTTGCAAATTATACGGTTGAATATTTAAGATGGGAGAAAAGAGTATTATAAAGTTAACGATGTAACAAGCGTGTAAGGGGGGGGGGGGGGGCTCGGGGAGCGGAGCCCCCCCGCATAAAGAAAGTACTGAATAACAGTTTCGATTTATACCAAAAATAGTTAGATACAATGTTTAAGACGGGAGCAAAAAGGTCACAGTTTCTTAATTAAAGCCGTTAAAGGACAAAGCTATTGGTTGGTTTTTGCACGTTTTCTCTCATATCCTAAAATGATGCCTTATCGGGCTTTCGGCCTTCCGGCTCACTTTATGACATTAATCATTAATTTGTGTTCGATCTCGGTCCTGCTACTACCGCAGAGCCATTTTCTACTAAGGCGCTTCGGACGTTCGGCTCTACAGCGAGATTTGCCTTCAGCTCGGCAGATCTTTTTAGTCGAAATTAGTCGCTCTCAAAACTAAGAAGGATGATGATACAACCTACAGAACTAGAATTAGGAGTTAGAAGTTTCTTGCTTAAAGTACGACCTTCTGTAAAACGGTAATTTCTTTTCATTCAAACCCGGCCAGCCGGCTATAGCTATTTTCAACCGACTTCAAGATTTCGAAGGAGGAGGTTATCAATTCGTCGGGATCTTTGTTTTTGCTATTTTTTTTATGTATGTTCACCTATTATTCGAAGACGGCCGGACAGATTCGGAAAATTCTTTTTTTGTTTGAAAGAGTATACTTCACAGTTGGTCCCATTGTAACCAGGTCAGCATCTGATGATGGGATCCTGGAGAAATAGAGGGAACTCTTAAACTATTATAGGCACACCTATTGTGATTTGAATATCTTTTACAGCAGGTTGAGCATATGCTTTTGGAAAGGTGGATGCTAAGTGAAGTCGGTTCTTTTTTGTTTAAAATTATTTTGTGATTGTTACTCACAGTCCAGCAGTTATGTACATTTCACCTGGAAAGTAATCCAAACTCAATGGAACTTTAACGGGTAGTTTGGGGGTATGCCACGAAGGCTCTCATAAATTTTCGACCTCGAGGACCTTGTGGAATTTGGAGGGGAGACAAAAACCATTTTTTTTTCAGTTTTTCGCTTATATCTCATAAACTAAGCACTTTTTGTGTACACCTTGAATGGGTAAGTTAAAGAGCAATACATTTCCTGAAACTTAGCTGACATATTAGATTTTCAGGCCAAATATTAACGAAGTTACAGCCAAATTATTCTTGAAATTCCAATATGGCGGCAGAAGCATATTTTTTTAAGAATTCTGTAAAGTTACGACTTTTTAAGTGTCATAATCATAACACTTGACAGCTTAACGAAAAATAATACATCCATTGGTTGACTGGGAGAAATCGCTTATTAGCAATAAGGCCGCCTGTTGTTTGCCTCTCTTCATATGTAAATCTTAATATCCACAGAATATCATACATTAATTGCTGTTAAATAATGTATGATGACTAAACATCGGTATCAACGTTCAAATTTCGTGGCACTTGGTAAGGGTCGCAAAAAAAGAAATACATAGGTATCATTGTTTTATTTATTAGTAATAAATAACATTTAATTTATTTTTATTCTTAATCGTACTTTGGTAAACTGTACATATATTTAAAGAGGTTTATATTCTTAATACGTCATAGAACCTCAATACTCATTTCATTATCCATTTGTAAAAAAAATTCTAAATGCCAAATAGGCAACAAATGTCAATTTAATTGTCATGCAAAATAATATGTGGTAAAATCTTCAACGATAATAGTTCTTAAAAACACTTACAACTACAATTTAGCATTGATAAATCTTTACCCAACTCCCTATCAGACTTGAGAAAATGGATTTGACGCAGTATACTGATTTTATATTCACTAACGAAGGTGCTTGCTGTACTATTTGCGAAATGAATATAAAAAAGAAAAGGTACAATATAGAGAAACATTTGAAATCAAAATCTCATCAAGATAAATTATCTGATTCACGCTGCCATTTACAGGATATAATACGAGATAATGCTGATTTCGAAATTAAAGACGATATCGTATATTGCAAATTGTGTAATTCGAAATTATTTCCCTCTAAATCTAGTATCGACCGCCATTTAAAAACAGATTTACACAACAAAATTCATAAAAATAATGCACAAGAAAAATTTAATAAAGATTTAACAGAGTTTATGATTTGTTCGAATATACCGTGGTCAAAATTAGACAATCCTAAATTTAGAAATTTTGTAGAAAACCTTTTAAATCATAAATATGGAAACGATATTACTGTGCCGAGTGAAACAAAAATACGAGTAAAATGCTTACCTGAATTGTATGAAAAGAAAAAAAATGAATTGAAAGAGAAATTACAAAATAAAATGATTTACCTCAGTGTTGATGAAACATCAGATTCCGTGGGAAAAAAAGTGGCAAATATTTTGATCGGAGCTCTAGATGGAACTAGTACCCAGCCACATTTATTTGCTTCTAAGGTATTGGAGGCGACTAACCATTCGACAATAACCAAACTCGTTGAGGAAACCCTTGAAGATCTTTGGGGCGATGAATACAAAAAAAACATGGATAAATTATTATTTTTTATAACGGATGCCGGTTCCTACATGGTAAAAGCAGCTAAAAACCTTGTTCAGAAATATAAAAATATGACTCATGTAACATGCATAGCACATGGATGTAATCGAGTCGCAGAGATAATTAGAAGTCTTTACCCGACCATAAACAGTTTGATTGACTGTATCAAAAAAATATTTCGTAACGCTCCTTCAAGGACAAATTTATTTCATCAAATGTGTGTAAATATTCCTCTACCACCCCGACCCGTGATAACAAGATGGGGAACATGGTTAAATGCTGCCTCATATTATCACATGCATTATGATAAAATCAAATCTGTCATCGATGCCTTAAATCCGCGTGAAGCGAGTGCAATTTCTAAAGCAAAAAAAATTTTCCGTAACCGGAATTTAAAAACTGAGTTACTATTCGTCGATACACACTTTAGTATAATTGCTAAGTCAATAAAATTATTGGAGGATCCAAAACTGAGTCTAGCAGAATCATTAAACATTGTTCATGGTTTGCAAAAAAAAATATCAACGTTAAGGTTACATCAAAATGCCAGAAAAGTTTATTTTAAATTAAAAAGTGTATTAAAGAAAAATCCTGGTTATAAGACTGTACAAATAATTAACCAACTATCTAAAAACAACGAGGCTGAAATACCAGAAAGTGTAAATAAAAACTGTGTGCAAAATTTTCAATGCTTGACATACCTTCCTATTACCTCAGTCAGCGTGGAAAGATCTTTTAGTCATTTAAAATGGATATATTCTTACAGACGTCAAAGATTGACAGCAAAATCTATGGAACAAATTTTAGTGATCTATTCTAACTCGTAAAATATTGTATGCCACACCTGGACATAAAGTGGCTTTTTCCGCACGCTACGCGTACGGATAGAGCCGCTTTCTGGCCAAATGTGCACATATTTTTCCAACACGGGAGGTAATAAAGAAAGCCCTCGATCGCATAATTACGTCCCTCGCTTGCAGCTTGGGCCGCAACAATTGCGATTGCGCGGCCTTTCTTTGTTTTACCACCCTAATTAGGAAATGTACTATTTAGGGGCTTTTTTATTTACATATACAAAATAAAGGTTAAAAATACTAAGTGATTTGTTTGTATTTATTTTTCTGCCAACCGTACATTGCCACGAAATTTGAACGTTGATACCGATGTTTAATGATGACACTTGACAGCATAACAAAAAATAGTATATCCACAAAGTTCCGATGTTATAGGTTTTCAAAGACGTTAATATTGGTGATTGATCGACATAATTAACATAGCAATGATAAAAAAACAGATAAGCTACTTTTTAAATTTTAATAACCTTTTATCGACTGTATTTTCGTTTATATTTGGCCTGAAAATCTGGTATGACAGCTAACTTTCAACAGCGAAATTTATTGCTATTTAACTTTGCCATACAAGATGTACACAAGAAGTGCTTAAACTGAAGAAAAAAAATAGGTTATGTCCCCCCGTCCAAATTCTACAAGGTCCTCGAGGTCGAAAACTTATGAGAGTCTTCGTGGCATACCCCCAAACTACCACAACATTAAGTTTGGATTACTTTCCAGCTACCCTTAACTTCATTCGACATAACTGCTGGATTATCAGCCAGGCAGAGTGTATTTTACGATTTTACAGTAGTATTTTCTTATCTGCTTTACAAATTAATTTCATTATTACCTATTGTCTCCTTTGTGTCGATTCAGTTTTTGGAAATTTATCAAATTGGCAGAGCCATCTATATTCGTGGTCAATACCTAAGAAAAATAAAATAAGTTAAACACATGAAAAAATGAAAAAAAAAATGAAAATGAAAAATATTTTATTCCTTAAATTTTTTGACATAATGACAAGAAGTTCCTATTAAGTAAAATATGGCTGCATTTCTATTTTCTAGGCAAAAACAGGATTGGACACATAAAATAATATTTTTAAGAACCTCGTTTGTCTGAAATATATGTAAGTAATTAACGTTTATTTTACTAAAATTTAAATATCAAGTTTATGTCTAAATCGTAAGAATTAAATCATGGTTGTTCCTTAAAAGTGCGTGAATGTGAAACGATGAAGATAAATGGGTTTGCTTACATTATTTGAAATTTTTATCGACCCCGAATTTACTCAGTTTTAGTTATGCTAGCGAGGTCTATGTACAGCTCACAGAGCCACTAGTAGTAGGTAGGTATTTAATGGCGAGGTATAGAATAATATTTTGGTTTTTTTTTGGAAGATTCAGATGTTCAAATTTTTATGCACTGCCAGAAACATACTTTAGATCAAGTTGCTAAGCCAAATGGCATGTTGTTGTCCATAAACTATTTTCATTGCGTCGCGACGCCCGCCCTGGGGAATGCGTGAAGTGAGGCAGTAACCCATTAATTGAAAGCGTTCAATGGCGTCACAGGGGAAAAAGTTTGGGAAGCCCTGCGTTAGATAATGTTCATAATGGACCGATATAGGTCAATGGATATTGTGTAATAGCTGTCATTATCGGATATTGACGCCGGCGCCTCAGGCGGCCAGGACTTGGTCCTTGTTCCCTTTGCGTGACCTTCTTATTACGAATAGCTGCTTATAGAAAAATGTGTGTTGAGTAGACCGCACGAGCACGACAGATAGCGTGACAAAGAATGGTTTAAATATTAAAAACGGTTGAAGCATGAACCAGTGAATGCACCTGTAATTTAGGTAAGGTTTTAGATTAATTTTAATGACAGTTAAGATCGTCATGCATCATCTTTCGTGATCTTAAATCTGGGTCATAGTAATTAATTTTCATACAAATTGCGATCGGGTCTCTTAAACGCTAATTATACCATGCACATTGCACCCTTTTTGTGGAGCTTAGTACGTTTTTTTAGCACTTAAGACTCAAATAAATAAGAGTAATAAAAAATGCTGTAGGTACTCAAGATACCATAACTTTTATCGTTTCATCCACATAGGAGAACGTATATAACATATTTTGAGCCGTCTACACCAAATCGCTATTTCCGCCCAGCTATGGCCATATCTGGTGCAGACGGAGGTTCTTAGCTTGAAAGCTATTACTAAACTCAATGATTCAAGGGAAGGAAGGGATCAAACAACTTACTGTGTAATCAAACGATCATCATCAGATAGTAAATATCAATAGATTTTTTTTGCTGGTGGTAGCGTGTTTCACGTTAAGATGTTTACAAACTCCACCTTTCAGGGTCCCGTACCATAATAGTAAAAAATGAACCCTTATGGTACGACTCTGTCTGTCTGTCTGTCTGTCTGGCTGTCTGCCGCAATGTCAATTTGTTCCGTAACTACTGGACCGATTGTGCTGAAATCATGTATACACTCGTATATGTAAATCGGTGACCCAAAAGCGAACGTGTAAATGAATTATTTTAAATATGGGGACACTTCTGGGTTATAAATTGGAAAATAAAATTAAAAAAATTTGCAAACTATGCCGTATGAATCGTATGTCGTATCCTTAGATAATCCAGCCAACCGGAGCGGCTATGTCTGTCACTTTCTGTACAAAAAAGTCAAACAATTTTTGCAGGGAGAGGAACGTCAAATGTATGGCTATTCGTACATAACGTAACGTACAAATAGCCACGTCAGATAAACGGCAGTTCATACAATAAATATGACCACTGATCATATGTTTTCGGCAGAGGGGAACGCCTGTCACTGGCTACTCCAGTTGGTTGAATTCTCTAAGGTCGTATAAAATGAAAGGGCTTGTTTTGACAAACTGAATAATAATTGTTTAATAATTTTAAAATAAATATTTTAAGGTATTCTAGAAAAAATGCAAAAAATACCAATGCCTCCCGCCCCCCTCATATCTTGGAAACTGAAAATACTAAAAGTTACAAAAAAAATGTTTTTACCTACATATTAGAGGAAAGATAATAAGAAGTCAACAGCGAAGCGTGAGTCGGATGAAAAAAAAAACGTTTTAAAATTGTATGATGTACAGAACCCTTGGTGCATTAGGCCGATTTGTCCTTGGTCGGTGACACGGGATAACCAGATGTGCACAAAAGTGGAACTTCTCTACGACATTCGTTATACAACATTGGTCAATTTACATAGTTATCTAGGTATTTAGTCCGGTATCTGCATAAGAAACAGAAAAGGGACAAACACCAGCCTGTATCGAAACTATACGAAGATAGGTACCCTGTTATCGTTTGCCTTAAGTAGGTAATTAGGTATACATAGTTACATAGTATAAGTGTTAATAAAAAAAAGAATCAATTACTTGATTAGATTGTAGTAACATAATAACACGTGAAAGTATACGAAGGCTTATATAATTTGACCTGAATATATCGTATCTCTTTTATGTTGTTTTGGTCTTAGTTTCCGCTTTCAAGGCTTCCTTACCGTTCAAAGTCACGGCTGAATTATATTTCATAGGTATATTCAAAGTGTATACTTATTTACACATTATAGGTACGGCCACCGGCAATAGTTCCTACAGGAAGGCCGCAAGAATATGTGACACGCTCTTATTTGTAGGGCCATAAGAGCGTGTCACATATTTTTGCGGCCTTCGTGTGGGACTACATACTATTGCCGGTGACTGTATTATTTATATTGCAACACCCGACACTTTGAGATCGATATTAAATATTTATCATTAACCTATCTTCACACTGGTTACGGAATGCACTTACTCGTCCGACTAGGGTATTTTACTGAAAATAGTTTAGGTTAGGTTAGATAGACTATAACATTGCATAATATTAGATGGACTACAACATAATAAGCACTAAAATTATTCCATTATTTCAATACCCGGTAACGATTCAGTTATGTTAATTTATGTTCGCAATTAAATTATAGTATTTTTTTTGTAAGATTATATGCTCAATAAGCTTACCTTTTCTCAACATCTGTCGCATGCTGGTGGTGGTGCGCGACTAAAAAGGCCAATTTAGCGCCTTTTAAGATAATGAATGATAGTCATAATATAACCTATAGTATTGTGGGTTCTACATAACATGATGACAAATTATATGAGTGAGAACCAAAGTTTTTAAAACAATCAAGGTGAGGCTACTTTTCACTTCTTACTACTTATAATTACGGCAATAAATAGGGAAACTAAACGTCTTATTGTTTTAGTTTATGAGGAAATACTTCCTTGTGGAGGTTTCCCCTAGTGACCTTCGTTATTTTTGCTCGGAGTAGAAAAGCCAAACGTTATGGATGAATGGCGAGGTTTTTATAGCCATCTTTTTAGGTGCATACGAAAAGTTAGGCAGCTACACGTTTTTTTACAGTTTCTTTTCAGTGGTGTATGGTTTTGTCGCACAAGTAGCTTTGGTTCGCCCCATTCTTCACACACTTAGGATTTTATTTTCCAAATTTTCTTTCCCTCTCAAGCTGTGTGACAATTTTTGATGACTGTTTTTTTTCTAAATTTCAAAGTCTATATCTAGGTATCTCGACTATTATTATATATTTACTGCATGTCGAAATCACACAATGTGACCCGTTTTCATTATCGTTAAGTGTATGTCGTTGTTGGTTCATTGTGTTCGATGCGTAATTGTATTATATTATCTGCGCGTTTGCATTTGATTGCTTAAAAAATATTATTCTCAGTGTATTCGTCTATGCTTCAATAAGCTTCATTATTATATTTGCATTTTTTCCCACAGTTAAATACAAGGTAACATGATACATGCTTATGTAACACAGTTCTAATCTAAGACGTTATGGTGGTTATAATCGCATCAGCTTCCCTCTCGTAATGGTAAAAGTGAGAGCAAGATCCGTTCGTCCACCGACGGTGCAACCGCGTGTGCAAATGCACAGATATCCAACAATGCAGCCATACCAAACACTATTTCAGTGAGTATACGGTCCACGCTACTCACGTAATCGCGCTTTGATTCTTCCTTTTGTTAATCTCGATGCTATCTTCCCAAATATGGAGCGCCGAGAGCTACCAATTAAGTGTTTCCTGCAATTAGTATTTCGTAACGTACGATGATACCTACGTAGCTACTAGGTATAACTAAAAATATGTACCTACTTAGTTTTTTAGGAGGCATTTTTGTACTATAGGAATATAAAAACTAATAGTGGCTCTGTGAGGTGTAGACCTCGTGTCCTCCAGTTATGTTAAATAACTTATTTAAATTGTATTGCAAGACGTAAAAAAGAAAACTTCCTTTGTTATTTCATTATAGCAGCAATTTAACTCTAGTGCCCATTTCCGCCACATTGAAAATGTAACATAAGCTTAATTGTCAAAAAAAACATAAGGTAACTAAAACACCTGTAGGCCATGATGGCAGATTTTGTAAGCGGATAAGTTGATATAAACCTGATAAAATGACAGTTGCCGCCATTGTTTGTCATTTTATCAGGTTTATATCAACTTATCCGCTTACAAAATCTGCCATCATAGGCCTGCTGGTCACAAATGATCAAAAGCATCGGTCAGCGGAAAGAAGAACAGCTATCAGACATGTACGAAAGCATTTTAGGCCAAGCTACAATCGCTCGGTCAATAAAAATCCCTTAGATACTTTATTTTAATAATTGTATTATAAAAAGTACCTTAATCTTATTTCACTTCAGATTCTATCTTGATACTTTTAGAATTCAAATGTTTGTCGGGATACTTTGCTACGTTCATTTTGTTTGTTATTTCCTCAGCCCCACTTTTAGCTAACTTATCTAGGCAATGCATCCATTTTCCAATCAATAGTATCAGTACGGCCCCTATGAATCTCGATCACTCCGTAAAATAAGATTACTAGACGCTCACCAATGTTATATTTTCACTCCACAAACGGAACTTCAGATCCGAATGTGCAGAAACTATTGCCTTTGATTATAGACTTTGTATTGACGGTCTCCGGTCTAAATTCTGTTGTCGCAGTATCAGATCTGAAAAGATTCGGTTTGTAAACTAAAACCAGCTTTATTTGTTCGTGATAGTAGTGGTTTCGTGTTGATGAGCGGCGGGGTGCAGCCGTCGAGAGGCAGTGTCGCGAAACGCGACCACGTTGTGATATAAAAGGAGTTTTGTTAAAATTTCTTTATCAATCACACACCGACCGCCTGCACTCGCACTCGGCTATAATATTTCGCCACGTGCACCATGTCTGCGAAATTTTTGGTGAGTTAGATCATTCAATTATTATGATGTACATATGTGTAGGAAATAGTACGAGTGAATAATAATTTGCCATGACGTGAATCTTTGAATAATTTACTATGATTCAGTTTTATAATTACATAATTAATTAATTATTATATATTTCAATTACCATTTTACGGCTTGAAATAGTGGTGATGTTATTAATAATTCAACAACATCCTTATATTTATGTTCGAATTAGGCAAAAGTAAAAAAACAAATTTAATACAAATCAACGACCTAATTACAGTAAAATCAATAACAATATAAACAAACAACTACCTACTAAAATATAATATAATAACATAATTATAATTGCAAAACTTGAACATAATTCTAGCGCACTTTAATTGAGTATAATATATAAGTATAATAATTTTAAACAAAAAAGAATCGACTTCACTTAGCATCCACCTCTCCAAGCAAATGCTCGAGCTGCTGTAAAAATACTCAAATCACTATAGGTGTGCCTATAATAGTTGAATAGTTATTTCTCCAGGATCCCATCATCAGATCCTGACCTGGTTACAATGGGACCAACTGTGAAGTATACTCTTACAAACAAAAAAAGAATTTTCCAAACCGTTCCAGCCATCTTCGAATAATCAGTGAACATACATAAAAAAAAATAGCAAAAAAAAAACAAAGATTCCGACGAATTGATAACCTCCTCCTTCGAAATCTTGAAGTCGGTTGAAAATATAATTGGGGTAAGTACAGTCAGCAGCAGAAGGAGTATAAGTGGGGTGAGGTGTTCAAAATGCATTTTGGAAATTTCGCCCACTTAGCCACTATTGCTGCTGACTGTACATCTTATTTGACTTTCGTATTGCAAGCGATAAGTTAGCCATCATGGCCGATTAAGTTTCCGCCGCGGTTTCCTTTTCTCGCGCGAGTCGTTAGACGTTACGACACTCTGGAGGGCTCATGGACAATTATCCATCGATCAGTTCGCCATCCGATCTGTATCGAGATAAAACTCTTAACAAAAATGGACTACAAACTCACATACTAACTACAGAAAACACAGAAAATACATAACACTCACAGTGGCTCTATTAGGTATTAATGTAATGAAGGACTGCGTTAGTTAAAATATTGATAATAGCATTAAACATGAATAAGTATACACTTGGGGCATACAGTCACTTGCAATAGTAACTTCTACTACGTAGACCGCAAAAATATGTAACACGCTCTTATTTGTAGGGCCATAAGAGCGTGCCACATATTTTTGCGGCCTTCGTCAACAAAGATACTATTGCAGCTGACTGCACCTAGAAGGATAGTGTAAACAATTTGATTTCATTTTCTTTCTTAATCCTTCCTGAATTCCACCGATTTCTAGTTTCTAGTATATAGATGGTAAAGGCCAAGGTTTTCCCAGAGGGCTACAGTATGAGGTTCGTCAAAAAAGGAGTGTATAGCTCTGGAGCTACAGGCGTCCATAGGCTGCGGTAACTGCTTACCATCAGGCGGGCCGTAAGCTTATTTGCCACCATCGTGGTATTAAAAAAATACGTAGGTACCTGCACTATTATTGGGTTTGCCTCTATTTCTTGCAGACGTAGTTAGAAAGTCAATGGTTCAATTTGCCCATCGAAATAACATGACACTAGCTCTGAGGACGCCGTATTATATCAGGGTTGCATAATACGTCTTGCGAAAGCGATTTTCCATTTCTTCTTTTTGTTTTCATTTCATGCTACAGCGAATTTTTGTGTCGACATATTTGTTAAATTAACTGTGTTATTTTTCTATTAATTTGTATTATTGACTCGGAAAGTAGGAGTATGAAGAAGTATCTTGGCGACAGCCAGTTATACCTTTAAGTGTTGTGTGTTTATTACAGTATTTTTTTCTCTAATTTACTTGCTTATTTACTTAAAAAATTACATAAATTCACCAACCTATTTATTACCAACCTATTTGTTACCATATTTACTTATTACATAAATACTATAAATATAATGTACCTACATGTTGTTTTTGACAGACAAAACAGTAAATGAATGGAGAGGCAAAACGGTACTAATATTGATTTTACGAGTTCCCAATTATAGTAGACCCGATTAGTTTCTGTATCCTCAGATAACATTCCATCAATCCGTATTATAAAACTTCGTATTCTGTAATTTCAGATTGCGCTGATCTGCGTCGCGGAGCTGACGAGCCTGATCGCGGCGGGCGGGCACGGCGGGCACCACAAGAAGGTGATCATCCACGTGCCCGTGCTGGTGAAGCACCACCATCACAAGCACACCATCGTCAAGCACGTGCACCACAAGCACGGCGGCGGTGGCGGCGGCGACGACCACTACGAGGTGCTAGGGTACACCTACGGCGAGCCCAAGGCGGCGCCGCATTTTGGCGGAGGTTAGTTCTGTCGTATTTTTTGAAACCTGGGATGCGTGTATACTTTGTCCGGCGGCTTAAGAGTAAAGAGCCATAAAAAAACCTGATTAGTAGTAAAAAAACCGGCCAAGTGCGTGTCGGACCACCCATAATGTAGGGTTCCGTACCTTCAACGGAATAAGAAAAATAAAATCAACAGGTCGTATCTGTAACTCGAAAACGCTGTAACCAATAATGATTAAAATAATTTTCGTTTAAAGAATACATTTTTTGGTTCACCGGTTCAAAAGTTACAGGTGGAGATAATTTTTTTTAGAATTTCAGTGATTTTTTCTAAAAATAATCACTAAATCAAAAAAAAATCAAACAAACCTCAATCTTATTTTTAAAGACCTATCGATTAATTTTTGGTATTTAGTGAAAAATTTTTTTTTACAATTAGTTACATGTATGGAGTGCACCTCTTAAAAATATTATATTCAGCAATTTTACTACAAAACTCAGTAGCGGCAGACAAAATACACCTAATCTCAAAATTTTATTAAGATACGTCTTACACTTTCCGCGTAAAACGACGGACGGACGGACAAACAGACATGACAAAACGACATGAAGAAACTATAAGAGTTCCGTTTATGCCATTTTGGCTAAGGAACCTTAAAAATTGCGTATGTGATCATTTTTTGACCACAAAAAGCTGTACGTAATAGTTTATACTAAGGCTCAATGTCAAATAACATCATTAAAATCGAAAATGGAACGACAGACATTAGAAGTTAGGGTTGGAACAATCAAGATTTTTTTAATAGTAGGTATTCCGTTAGAACTGGTTAAGTGATTATTATGTGTGCAGTATATATAAAAAGGTTTTATACCTAATCTTTGCAGTACTGGCCGCTGGTAGAATTTTATATAAAAAAATAAAAGAAATAATATTAGTTAGCTGTCAACCCGCATTTTATTCCATCCAACGTGTATAAGTGCGGCATTTGCGTTTTGACACAACAAATATGTTTCGCGCGTGGCGGCCGTGGCTAGACAGAGAGTTCTAATGGCTAGATGAAAAGGAAAAATGTACTCGTGTTCGAACTCATTTGTATAACGAGAGTAAGAAAATTGTAAAAATGTGTATAATGAACTTTTTTAGAGAAATGGGACCCGTAGGAATAGTTTACAATGGCGGTAGTGGTGGGTCAAGTTAGTTATTAATCCGTATAATTATGAATATTATGATAATGGTTTTTTATACCTAATATGTCGTTGGATTATTTATGTCATATAGTGTGTAAATACGGAAAACCTTTAAACTGTGGTTAGTATAGGACATAAGAAATAAAATTAGATAACTTTTGCTCACAAATACAAAATAATTGGGTCTGCAATGTAAATGCAACACATTCAACTTGAACGCTCGTGGACATTGACAATTACTTACTTTACTTAAATCATGTTTGCTGGACATTGCTTTGCTGATCAATACATTTCAACAATTAATTACGCGATCATAATTGACTAAATAAATAATTAAAATAAAAATAAATAATAAATATTATAGGACAATCTTACAAAAATCGACCCACAGTAAGCTCAATAAAGCTTATGTTATTTCTACAAGACGACGATATAAATATAATAGATAAATATGGATGAATACTTAAATACAAAGAAAACATCCATAACTCAGGAAGAAATATCCGTGATAAACATACAAATAAATGCCCTGACCAGGATTCGAACCCGAGACCTCCCGCTTCGTAGGCGGAGTCATTATCAACTGGGCCAGGAGGCCGTTAAATGCAACTTAAATAAAACCTCTTAATTAGTAATAACAATATAAAATCCTATATCTGGTTTAATGTATTGCTCGTATTGGATTTACACACTGTATTATTTTACTCACTTATCATAGTTTTGACAACCCTTAAAGCAGGTGTAAAGATATCGTTTATTTAAAGCATTTAAAATTTTAAAAGATACGGTGTGTTACCTTAACGCTACCAGACAAACTATAACTGTCGCATAAAATATAAAAACCAAAAATGGATCACAAGCTTCGTCATAAAAAAGGCATAGTTTAAAAATAAAATAAAAATAAAAATGATTTATTCAGTAACAAGTTTTTTTTTTAACAAACTACAGATTGGTGCCCCTTATTCATCCCTTATTAAGTATGGAAATACCTGTGTTAAGGGACACCGCTCTTCCTTTGTGATTATCTAAGAGCCAAAAGCAAGATAAAACAAGTTTCAAACAATATATACTGAAAATATGGCTCCTGAAAATTTGTAAACGGCTAGTCTTAAACCGTAATAACACTGTCAAAGAAAGTACCGGCCGAGTCGTTTATGCGGTACTAATGTGGAGCCATTTTTTGGGCTGATTGTGTATCCCTGTATTATTTGATCGGTGTCATATACATAGTATCTACAAAATTAGTTTTTTGGTACAAACTATTATGGCTGACTGTACCTAGTAGATACAATTGTCTCAATCTGACACCGGTAAGTTTTGAACCACATAATCCCATAAATACGGGGTCAATCTAAATAAAAGTGTGTAAAAAAGTAACAAAATCATGGTTAGCGCAGACCAAGTTTAACCATAAACTTACGAATTGACATATGTACGAAGTTAGATATACGTAGGATTTGAAAAGTGGTACATATTATTTGATACACTCTTTAATTATATAAACTGTTACGTCGCATACATCAGAATGACTACCAAGTTAAAACATTTTAAGGTTAATCTCATCAGAAAGCTTTAAGTATAGATGTTATTTTAATTAAATGTGTTCAATTTACATCATCGAGTTAAGGTTGTGTCAGATGTTTTTACTTAATCAGAATCAGGCTGTTGTTACATCAACTTCACAAAAATTGTTTGTGTAAAATTATTTTGGTAGTAGGTAGTAAATAGTTCATAAAATAATCATTTGTTAACTTTTTTCTTAATTCTCAGGAACAATATAAGACCTTACTAAGTAAAAATATAAATAAATAAAATAAATATTTGGGGACAATCTTACACAAATCTACCTAGTCCCAAATTAAGCAAAGCTTGTACTATGAGTACTAGGCAACGATATACCTACTTATATAGATAAATATATACTTAGGTACATAGAAAACACCCATAACTCAGGAACAAATATTCTTGATAAACACACAATAAATGCCCTTACCAGGATTTGAACCCGGGACCTCCTGCTTCGTAGGCAGGGTCACTACCGGCTGGGCTAGCAGGCCGTTATTAAACAAACAATTTAATGTCTAGTATTATTAGATCATTATACAAACAGACAATGTATGATATCCAAAATTCAGTGTTTTTAAGAGAAATTATATGAACCAACATCTTAAAATCAATTCCGACTAACATCATAGTATGCAAGTCCTCTCAAACCTCAAACGACATCAGCCAGACATTTTAATTAACTAGGGACTTCCTTCCGATATCAAATTTATCGATAACAATTGTGAAGTGACAAGCAAAGTTTAAATTAACCTGTATGTTGAAGAGTAAAGACGTTATGTAATGGTAATATTTTACATTTTGGCATATATTAGAAAATTTAAAATTTAAACATAGAATAATTTTAACAACTTAAATATAACGGATGAAACCCGTTGTTTAAGCGATTTGTAAGATTTTTATGCTGTTTATTTATTGTATAATAATATATACAATTTTTTAATTCATATTATATGTAGATCATAACTGTCATAAGGCTTTGTCGATATATTAATATCATTGGGAAGACCCTATGACATTTTCATTCCTGCCACTAAAAGTTCTATGTCTGGACTAAAAGCCCGGTTTACTTGCGATTTGCAGCAATGGTTCTTACTTAAGGAGATATGTCAATAGGTCAGTCAGTATTTAAAATTTCAAAGTAGTCTTATTCCTTAAAGTTATTTGAAATCCAATTTTCGAATATCGATACCGAATATCGGTTATGTATAAAATAAGACCACATTGCCATATAATACGTGTATTTCAATACAAGGGAATTATTGTTTACAAATTATAAACGTGTAGATATTTTATCGAGTCTTCAACTGCCTCATACAAATGTAACCTAACTTTTAATACTATTATTTACTATGGTGGTATATAAATACACCACGATAGTAAATACTTCGAGAAGTGAGAAGAATGTTTAAATAAGCATAAGTTATGTTGAATTATTATTTATGACTTATTGTGCAAAATAAAAGGGTTATCTAGGAACCTAAGCCTCTAAAAATAACTTCGCTTCCACTTATTTATTAAGCTAGACTTATCGATCCGCAGCTTGTTACAATGCGCGTGACAGATCTCAATGTTATGTTTAATTGTCGCATAACGTGAGACGTTCACGGTTCCGCCTGTTACGTGACTAATGTTCACCGGTGTAACGAGTCACTCGAACTTTCCTGCTCGTTACATGTTACGTTACTGAGCTCTGTAACATAGATTTATATGAAGTGAGGCCGAAAGAGAAGGCTATTTAGGGGAATGTGTCTCGTTTTGACTAAAGAGATAATGACGTCAACAGACAATCAAAATATCAATATGTGTCAAATGTGTCAATTTTTTAACGAGTGCGAGTGATACACCGCCCTCTACTATAATGCTCTCTATCGGACCGTTTTTATTACTTTTTACTAGTCACCTATGAACGACTGTTTTACTCGGTAAAATGGTTTTACTGTGGTTAGGTAAAAAGTGTAAGAATTACATCCACTTCATATTTATAAATCCATGCTCTGTCACAGCTTGATTCTGTCAGTTGTTGACGTGCGTTGACATGGATTCATACATTGGAACATATTTCAATGAATCTCTACCGAGATGTTTATACGATATGGGCACCTTCTACCCGCCTTTAATACGTTGCTTTTTATTTATACGTGGAAAGTAAATAATATGTGTAATTTATAAAACGATCGTTATTAAGTTGAGAGTTAATTATCCGTTATTATTGGAAATACTACCCGCTTTACGGATAAAATGACTTACTTTCATACCATGAAAGATGAAAACTACGTGCGAGCCTCGCTTGATCCACCTCGGACTCGCAATATCCATTTTCAGGAGAAAAAACCGGCCAAGAGCGTGTCGGGCCACGCTCAGTGTAGGGTTCCGTAGTTTTCCGTCCGTCACAGTAAGTGTCCCCACTTAAGAGTTAAAATAACACTGCCATGTACGATATGATATGAGCGTTCCACGTACAGCGACATCTATCGGCAAATTCAGTAAACTATTGCGCGCGAGCTTAAAGTATGGAAGATGATTTTTATGGGATAATTCTTTATTGCGTGAACCGATTTTCACAGTTTTTACTTTATTTGAAAGCACGTCTTTTCATTGTGATTTTGTAAGAATTACAGGTACAATAAACACCTGCTTATACGGTTAAATTACAAACTTAGTTCAGAAATTATTTTGTAATTTTTTTTCAAAAACTATTCAACCTATCAAGTTCAAAATAATTTTCCTACAAAGTTTTTATAAAGTTCTACTTTTGAGATTTTTTTCATATTTTTAAAACTTATGGTTCAAAAGTTAGAGGGGGGGGGACACATTTTTTTTTACTTCTGGAGCGATTATTTCCGAAAATATTTACATTATCAAAAAATGATTTTAGTAAACCCCTATTCATTTTGAAATACCTATCCAACAATATATCACACGTTAGGGTTGAAATGAAAAAAAAAATCACTCCCCACTTTACGTATAGGGGAGGTACCCTAATAAAACATTTTTTTCCACTTTTTATTTTACCACTTTGTCGGCGTGATTGATATACATATTAGTACCAAATTTCAGTTTTCTAGTGCTAACGGTCACTGAGATTATCCGCGGACGGACGGACGGACGGACGGACGGGCAGACATGGCGAAACTATAAGGGTTCCTAGTTGACTACGGAACCCTAAAAAAGGTTATATTCCCTAACGATAAGTTCTTAATCCAGTCATTAGGCTAAGCTCACTAGTTATCTTAAAATTCTTCTACTTGCTGATTCAATCTTCTTTTTGTTTACAGGACACGGTTGGCACGCGGCAGATGAGGGTCATGAGGGCCAGGAAGACTCGCCCGTCAGCTTCGACGGCGGAGACCACGGCAGCTACGGACTCAGCAGCGAAGGAGACTACGGTTCTCACGGAGAGTACTAACCTGCCACCTGCTGTTAATTGCGTAGGTTGACTGACGCGTCCACCGAGACATTCTGTGAATGTCATACACCGAATGTTCAAATGCAATAGACGTACACTCTTGTATATACCCCAGGACGGAAACGTTTTGGTTTTCATCTAGTTGTGTATTTAGTGTTGGTGTGACAAAACATTTACTTGAGCTATAAAGGGCACTATTTCATACCTTCAATATATACATTGTTTACATTTTGCCTAAGAAAAATTATCGTTTTAGGCAGCTAAGCTATAATAACAATCGAGTACAAATCTTCGAGTTCAATTAGAATCACCGTCAACGTCCTCATTTCGAAGGATTTTTAAGGACGTACAGTGTGTTCAAAATATTATTGTTATGAAGTATCCTCTTGGTACTTTAATGTTTGTTATATCGTTTTAAAAGTTGTTGTGATTTATTAATTCCTGTTTGAAATGGGATATCGTTATTAATATTATATTTTATGGTTAAGATAAATCCTGATCGTTCTAGGTGTTTTATTTTGACTTCGGTCATTAGTCCAACCTTTTGATAAATGCGCGCCTCGTTCGTCGTCCTCTCGCTGTAGAAGGACGGAAGCGCGTCGCTACTTCAATCTCATCCGACATTTCGAATAAGCAAGACCTACGTATAGGCGGAGCAAGCGTTATATTACCATTATTAATACATTTAATTGTGATAGATAACTAGTACTTAACTAATTTTGAGTTAAGAGTTTTATTTTTATCTCAAAAGATATTTACGAGACCGTTGTCAACATGTGCTCTACTTACGAAATGGATTAATTTATTAATTAGGATTTCTGTTTTCCGTATTTTCACTCAGACTAAGAACCCTATATAACTAAGTTTTCTCTATAATACTTATTATTTATAAGCAGGCAGGCAGTTTGTAAAACTGATTTTGCCTGTATTCAGTTACCACGACAAATGGTCAATGGCGAGTAATGTATAAGTGCTTGTCTAATCTGTTCTTGAATTGGTATAATACTATTTATTATAAGTGCTCAGGACCGCTATTCGACATGCCAAACTATGGCACGTGTATATCTTGAATCACTATTAGTTAAATCAATGACGCGTAGTTACAGTGTCCGCGAGGCAATCGGATGGCTCGCGGTATTTAAGCCTACGTGCCATGGAACCACCCTGTGCAACCCGAACTGACTCACGTTGGACTTTGTTTTTCATCCTCCCCCCCTCAATTTTTTCTCGGCTTCCAACTCTGATGGATTAATAATCGACCAGCCGGTGTGATCGGCAATTTACATGCTCGTTCTTCATTACATACAGATACTGGAAATTGAGGGGGGAGGAGGATAAAACAAGTCCAAAGTGGGTCAGTTCAAGTTGTACAGGCTGGTTCCACAACACGTATGGAGCTTAAATACCGCTAGGCATCCGGTTGCCTCGCGGACACTGAAACTACGCGTCATTGCTCTGAATATATTGGATAGAGTGATATACATCTGTCCACACGTAACTGTCAAATTTACAATGGGTCCATGAAGTCATAATTTTAAAGTGGAGGATCCTCTCCGGCCGCAAAGTATTAGGTATAGGGGACTGCATTCCGTTTTGACTAAGAGAATTATGTCATCAGACAATAATGCCAGCATAACAACAAATCAAAATATCAATGTGTCTCAAAGTGCGAGTGAGACACCGCCCCCACATATTATGCTCTCTATCGGATTGTTTTTTCTAGTCGCCTATAAACGACTGTTCTGCATGTTCAACTGTGAAAAAGTGTAAGAATTACTTTCACTTCATACAACTCCATGAGCGAGACGTGTTGATTTTGTGTGTTGAAGTGGATACCACTCATTAGTGCATTCGGCTGTCACTAAAGTATGACATCATTATCATTCTCATTAGGTATCATAGTTGTCTCACTAGCGACTGGCAGTTATGCTGTAGATATTAAATAAATAAAATGTCTTTATTTCGGACAAACAGGTCCGAAATAGAGTGTTAGTAACAAACAAACAAAAATCTTAATCTAGTGTTATTCTTAATAATTTAACTTTATTACAATTATAAAATTTACATAAAATATCTACACTTCAAATTGCGCTACACTTTTTACTTTTTAGACATTAGTTAGCTACATGTCCTTAACGGCCAGGCTACGCCAAACATATTTTCTTGTTATAAATATATATCTAAATAAACTCAATCAATATCTACTCACATTATAATACGAATAGTCAATATAATTAAGTGCACTTATTTCGGCCAGTACTGTACCAGACAACAAAAGACATCAACGCGCTTCTCAAAAATGTTGCTGTTCTTTGACTCTGCGGGACTTATCCGAGGGCCACGGAGCGCATGCTCTGAGCGTGCACTCATGACGCTTATTTATTAATGGTGGTCGATCGATGCCGACAGACGCCGACCGATGCACATTGAACCAGCGTGCAGCGTCGACCGTGAGCGTGCACGCTCGGAGCGTGCGTTTAGTGGCCGAGGCGATGGATTTTTAATAGTTAACTAGTCGTTCTATTATTTCAATTGACTCTAATAAAGTTAACTCCTTATATTTTACAATATTTATTTGGCAGACGTCACTTTGTACACGTAATAAGCAAATAAGTTTGATAGGAAATAAGATATGTAATAATTTTAAACAAAAAAGAACCGACTTCACTTAGCCTCCAACTTTCCAAAAGGAAATGTATGTCAGTTGAAAAGCATGTCCAATTGTTTCAAATTTTGCTTATTTTTCATGGCTTCTTCATCTTTTAAAATATTTTGCAAGAAGCAATGCAAATCTGCATGATTTGAGGTCCACCAAACATTCCGTAACATTTACTTTCTCTAATAGTTTTGATCTTTTTCTAATGTCTTCGTGTGGTCTGTAACCGCAATGACGGCATTCGTAACCGATCGAAAGTAACCTTCTTTTAATTTATTTTGTGCGCGACGAGATAATGTCCAGGGGGACATTTTGTTACAAATAACATAGAGAAAAAAGCTGCGGGTCAATGATCACGTAAACCACGCAATACACGTCACTGATTGCGATAATATACCTGCTTATTATTGGTCCGGGTGTTCGATTGTCGAGTGAGTGACTTAAATGTTTATCTGTAACTATGTGTATTATGTATAGGGTCTATCCGAAAGTGTCTCAGGATTCATTAGGTTCCCAAATTTATAAGCCGTGTCTCTTCTCTTTCCGCATAAATCAACTTAGGTTTTGTAGCATTTTACGCATTCCATTGGGACTCCGTAAATAAGGGGAAATAATAAGGTTAGGTAATGTGGCTGGCTACCTCTAGTCAATTAAAACTGGTCATCCTGTATGGATGTTTTTGTACGTTATCATTGTCCACGAGTATACAGGATGGATTTTCTTTTTGGGCCTGTGAGAGCAGCTACCAGTTCCCGTGCTGCTACGTGAGTGTGCTCCTAGAAGACCTTACCTGAATTTCAAATTAATGAAGATTGGGGATTGGGGTTTTGCAGATTTTGGAAAAAACATACAGGCTGCGAGAAAAATTAAATTTTTGTAAAAATTTTTTTATGACGCCAATAGAAATTTCCGGCTAGAAAAGCCACAAATCAAGGAAAACTTTCCCTATAAAATTTTTATGAAAGTGAAAACTTATTTTTCACATGCTATTTTTTATGCCAATCTATTCCATTCCTATGCAGTATAAATAGTTTCCCAACTTACGGTTATGTACTAAAAACCCACAAATTGGAGAAATCTTTTTCCATACATTTACTTTTTTCAAAACAGTAAACGCCAATCCTTATTAATTAAAAATAGAGGGAAGCATACCTAAGACCATTCTCACGTAGCAGCACGGGATCTGGTAGCTGCCCTCGCTGACCCAAAACTAATTTCCATCCTGTATAATGTTTCGCTGTAGCTACTTTACCCTACATGATGATGACGATAATGATGTCCTCCCAGACGTATCCTTCGACTGCCACATCCTAACAAACTACGTAGTTCAATATGAACGTACGCACGTTACGCAGTCTTGAAAGTCCGGCAGCACAAGACACAGTGAAGCTCTCCCGACGAATATATATTGTATATACTCGTATAGTGAACTGGCGTTTGGTATCGAGGCCTTCAAGCCGTGCGCGTTTGAAATAATCAAATTAACTCAGAACCCCCTCGCTGCGCTCGGGAGTACAATCTAAATCTAAAGTCATTCGTTACGTTCAGGATTCAAAATCGCGCCCGTGACATAAAACAGTGCTTTATTCCCTTGGTGTATTTACAATCTACTATTAAGGGCGCGAAGTAGCCCTTCGAGCCGAGTCGCCGCGTACATGGCAAACAAATGCAAATATATGGGAGGAGACTCACGAAACGATGTTGAATGTCGCGAAAAAAACGCCTCAAGCGTATGACGTCTGCTTCAAGAAAAAACGCTGGTAATTAAAGTGGAGAAGGGAAGTCATACATTTGGTTTCCACGCGCGCCGCTAACAGCGCCAAAATTTGCGCGATATTGAAGGGAAGGCTTGAATAAATCCCTTGAATTTTGGTTGCATGGTTGCGCTGCCGACCTCATCTCAAGACGCTCGCAACTGAAGCTGTACACTAAGGCCAACGTACCAAACTACGGCTCAATGTTCTAATATATTCTAGAATTAGAAATGACTTCACCTAAGCATTTCTTGCGTATATTTTCTCCGTTGACAGTTTTCCGTTTCCCATTAACGAAGTGTGGGAGCGGGCGGCGCAAGAACTATACCGATGTAACAATTACAAAGACATGCGCATCGCATGCAATTCTCTCGTATTTATCATTTCTATTTGACTTTTATTTCAGTATTAGCGATAAACTTGCTAACAAGTATACAAATTGTCAATTAATAACTACGTGTTTTATAAGTCATATCGTATATCAATCTTCTACATTATTTTAACGTGTACTTGTAATATTCCATTCAATTGACATTGGCTTTATTTACTTATATGCATTTCAAGCTAACATATGGGTATGTTCTGAAGGCATTTCAATTAATAGTTTACGGCCAGCATTGAAAGGCACAAAAAAACTATTACCTAACTATTATACTAATTTGAACAGCAAAAAAATCCTTTGATATGCGGTTAAAAAAAAAATTATATGCGGTTTATTATTTCCCATAGTTTACTTTACTGTTAACGGGCTTGTTGATTTTCGTTGAATTTTAAATCATGAATATAGAGTGGGTTTATGGGCGTTATCAAAAGCGTTGTTCGGAATCCGACTTCAAAGAAATAATAATTTATTAGGTAGGTACTACTCAAAATTGTTAGCAGAATTCATTCGACTAGTTACTAAAATTAATAATAAAAACTTTGATGATCGTGAGTAAGTATGTTTTATTGATTCTACTGGGATACAATAAGTGTCCCAATATTTTAAAATTTCCATGGGCACTTCGAACACATATATCTACTTGTTACTGTTATCTACTTACGCAATGGATACTAAAATGGCGATCATCCTACCCATTCGACATGATATTATAGGTTACCTACTTTTCTCCTAATTTGCATCCACAGACTCAGAATCTTGTGCGACAGATGGATGAATCAGAGCGCAACTATACCTCATATCCAGCTCGAAGTAAGTTAAGAGGCTGACAACAGCCGATGACCTGGTCATCGGCTGTTGTCAAGTTACGTTCTAAAATTAGCTTTAAACAGTTTTATGTCTTTAGTGTTTATTGTTCTGGACTTAAATATACGTCTAAAATTTAAATCAATATTAAACAACACACCAATACTAATACTAAATACTAAAAAATACTAAAAACTGTATTATTTTATATTTTACCATTAATGCGTAGTTTTTTAGGGTTCTGTACCTCGAAAGGAAAAAACGGAACCCTTATAGGATCACTTTGTTGTCCGCCGGTCCGTACGTCTGTCAAGACCCTTTTTCTCAGGAACGCGTGGAGGTATCAAGCAGAAAGCATATTAAAGGTCTACTGTCCCTTGGAGATGTGAAAAAATCAAACATCTAAGCCAACGCAATCAAAAGATACAGCCGTTTATGCCGCTTTCCGCAAATTTTCGAAACTCGCAAGGGAATCAAACCTACAGGGTACTTCCCGTAAACTGAGAATCTTGAAATTTGGTATTGGTACGAAGCAATGTCTTATAGCACAGACAACGTCTTATAGATTTGGATACGCTTGTTGTTATTCTTAGGTTTAGGAGCAAGTTTAATGTTCCGAGCGCTGATTGGTCCTCAACATCTTATCACATTCACTCGCGACGTCAGGGTTCTTACATGTGTGCGTGGATTTTAAAAGACTTAACGTTAGGCTGTTGTATTTTAGTGTTTATTATGTACACTTGTCACTTATTTCGTAAGTTTTTTTTTCACAATTTGTTCTTCTGTCACTTATGTATAATAATATAATCCAATATCACTTAAGTTCTTGCAAAACTACAATTTTTTATTTTATATGTCGGACAGTATTGACGTGCGTCTGTTTATCGCTACGACGCACGCACATTTATACAGAAATTTATACGTTTATTTGGAAATACAATCCCCCCAATGAGGGCGCCATTGGACGGTCGACGCAGTCTTAAGTGCCAGAAATTCATAACTAATAAAGAGTATATTAGATAATGGATACATCTATTATCTAATATACTGCCTTTAGATGTAGATATATGATACCGACCTATAAAATTATTGCTAGTACCTATAGAAACTAATATAACTCTTGGGAACTAGTCGAAAGTTATGTAAATAGAAAACCCTTGATTAATTTGCTAAAGACAGAGAAATAGCTAACAGATAACGCAAATATTAGCACTGATTGGTATTTGACTTTCTTCTTGTTTGTATTGCTTCTACTTAACTACGTATATTTCAATAATTTTCTTATCTATTTAGGGTGTTTGTCCAAATATTCGTGATACATCCCTTTCTAATTACTTTAATAAGTAATACCTAGTAAAAAGATACATATTTGGATGTGAAAAGACGTGTGTGTCATCGACATAAAGATATTATGATATGAGTATTAAGTAAGTAGGTACCAGTGGCGGCGCGCCAAAAACTTTCGTAGGTAAGCTGGAGGGCATTTGAAATTCCTACCTTTCTTCGTGACCTGCATTTAGGTAAAGTACAAAACTTTGTGAAATTTGGGAAAGTTAGTGGGAATCGAGTTCTATTTCTGAAATGAGTTCTAGTATGAAAACAAAATTATACATTTGAAAAAAGAAAGGAAGTGCCACTTTGTGATGAAGCGTCCCCCTAAAACAATTTGTCGACATTCAACAATTCAATCACATTTTCGGTTCAGTGCTTGAGCGACTCGGTCGGTTGCGCAATATTTGGTTACGTTACGATTAGATTCGGTTTATTTTCAGCTGCAATCTCGTAACTGGGGCGTGTCAAATTGTCCCTCGTATTCTTTTTGGGTGCCATAACAAACAACTCGCCGTTCTACCACCTACTTACTGCAAATAGGAACTTTCAAACTAGTTAAAAATAGGTGGCAGTGACAAATGATCTAATAACGTTCACGCCTTATTACTACCAAGAATGTAAACTTATCGTAATGGGACATGTTCCTGAATACGTATTAACTCAACTATACACTACAATACTACTATAATATATTATGACAAGGATACACATAGATACACATAGGATATATATAGTGCCCTAGAAATTAAATTGGATGACTGTACTTAACTATAAGTTACTACAAAAAATACAAATAACAGGCAAGTAAACGAAAATGTAACAAGTAACAGTTTATTTTAATTACTTTACAACAAACATAACAATACGTGTAACAACAGATGTACCATCAGGTTCAAAATTGCATGGTCAATTTATCAATGAATTCATTCATAAATTGGCCATGCAATTCTGAACCCGATTGTACATACTATGGCTTATTTTTAATTTTACTTTGTACGTCTGAAAATATGGATACGTTTAATGTGACAAAAATATGTAGCCACGACTCTATTACGAAGGCTTAAAGTCTTGGATACATGTTTTTGTCACATTAAATGTACTATACATATAATAAAGCTGAAGAGGGTCGAAAGTCTGTACATGGAAGATAATCGAAAAAAAGTTGGGTGGGGATACTTAGAATCGATAACAGAACACGTTCCAACAACTTTTAGAATTTTTGTCTGTTTATCTGTTTGTCTGTTTATCTGTTTATTTGACCGCGCATCACGTGAAAACGGCTGAACAGATTTTGATGAAATTTTGTATAGAGATAGTTTGAGTCCCGGGAAAGGATAATATATAGTTTTAATCCCGAAAATCAACCCTGGTGGGGGTGAAAATGGGGTTGAAAGTTTGTATGGAGAATTTTAAACCGCTGATACGATTTAGATAGAAATGAGTACGGAGATAATTTGAGTCTCGAGAAACGTCAAAGGATAGTTTTCAAACCCTTGTGGGGGTGAAAAGGGGGTTGGAAGGTGGTATGAGGAAATTTTTACCGCTGAACTGATTTAGATGAAAATTGGTATAGAGATAGTATGGGTCTCGAGACAGGACAAAGGATAGTTTCATCTTCAAACCCTCCCCCCCCCCCCATCTTACTTTAGAATCTTAGGTCCAAAAATCTATCTATACATCTAATAAAGCTGAAGAGGGTCGAAAGTCTGTACATGGAATATATTCGAAAAAAAGTTAGCTGGGGATACATAGAATCGATAACAGAACACATTCCACCAATTTTTAGAATTTTTGTCTGTTTTTCTGTTTATTTGACCGCGCATCACGTGAAAACGGCTGAACGGATTTTAATGAAATTTTGTATAGAGATAGTTTGAGTCCCGGGAAAGGTCAAATAATAGTTTTCATCCCGAAAATCAACCCTGGAGGGTGTGAAAAAGGGGTTGAAAGTTTGTATGGACTTTTTTTAATAGAATTTAGTATAGAGATAATATGAGTCCCGAGAAACGACAGAATAGTTTTCATCCCGAAAATAAACCCTTGTGGGGGTGAAAAGGGGGTTGGAAGTTGGTATGAGGATTTTTTTACCGCTGAACTGATAAAGATGAAATTTGGTGTAGAGATAGTATGGGTCTCAAGAAAGGGCAAAGGATAGTTTTCACCCCGAAAATCAACCCTAAAGGGGTGAAAAGGGAGTTGGAAATTTGTATAGGGAATTATTAACCGCAGAATCGATTAAGATAAAATTTGGTATGGAAAAGGAAATAAAATAGTTTTATCTCAGAAATTATGCCTTAAGCGGATGCAAAAGGGGTGGAAGTTTACATGGGGAAGAAACAACCAATAACCGCTGTACGTATTTAGATGAAATTTGGTATTGAAATAGTTTGTAATTTTTTGGTCAAGGTGTTCATATTTATAACAAGGTGTTCATATTTATAACGTCAATACTTTAAATTTACCTTTACCCGCTCTTAAGAAATATTTGAAAATGTCATTAATGTCAAAGGGTTATTGCAGGTTCGAGGACTGTATATAACGGACAAAGGTGCATGGCCCAAACCAGAAACTACTACAAACTCATCTAAGATTTATAGGACACCGTTTAGGAAGGAAAACATATCAAACGTTTTGTGAAGTAGTCAGATTAAGATTTATTTTTCTTTATAATTAAACAATAGGTACATTATCTGTCTCTCAAGCTGTTTTGATATGTCTTCTTTGAGAACTACGCATTATTTTGTATCTTTAAGATTTAATAATGTATTACTGTTTTGAAAAAAAAAAGTCCCGCCGAGTTTCTTTTCGGTCATAACATAACATAATACTTCTCGGGCCAGAGGTGTCTACGGATAGAACCGGTGGTAGTTTTGGAACGAAGTTCCTTATCTGACAGTTCGCGGATGGGGGCTAGGCGAAAAAAAGTCACGTGACCATCACGAAAAAGCGTTACGTCACGAAAACGCGATACCCATACGATCGAGAAACAGGTAAAATGTAATGCAAAAAAAAAAATAGAATAAAGTGAAGTGACTGAAGTGTAGTGAAAAGTGACGTGACAAAGAGAAAAAAGTCGAGAACCGAAAAGTAAAATATGTCAAAAATGTCCAAAATGTAAAAATTTCAAAAATTTCAAAAAATTCAAAAATTTCCAAAAATTTCAGAATTTTTTTAAAAATTCAAAAATTTTCAAAATTTCCAAAAGCTCAAAAATTTTAAAAAATTCATAAATTTAAAAAATTTTAAAAATTTCAAAAATTTCAATTAAAAAAAAAATACTAAAAGAATTAAAATCACATAAATTACGAAAAAGTCAAAAATGAAATAAAATTAAATAACATAACTTCGTTCCAACCGAAGTTTCGTTCGTTCCACGACACTCAGGTATTTTTTTTTCTCTGACGTTCATTAGTGCATTGTAATGTGCTTACATTGAAGAATAATTGATCTACAACAATATCATAAATCCTCTATTCCGCGTTTGGAAACCGTATGTAATTACCACCATTATTGCAATCAGTAACGTAACATCAGTGTATTATCTGTGATAGTGTGGTAAAAACGTATGAAAATTCATTACCTACGGTAATGTAATGAAAATCTGCCCTCCTCCCCGACCGCCGGCACAATAAGATTGGTCATGGCGGTCATTATAATTGTTTCCGAATATGTCACTTAGGATTTTTAATATGTGTGTAGATAAAGCAGTGTATGCTTCTATTAGGGTACACATAAGATGGGGGGTGATTTTTTTTTCGCTCCAACTCTATCGTGTTGGGTATTATTGAATAGGTCTTACAAAAAGAATACAGGTTTTTTAATACATTTTTTGGATGAAACTGATAGTTTCGTAACTATTATATTTGAAAGTTCAAAAAAGGGCGTCTCTTCCATCTAACTTTTCACCCCCCCCCCCCCCCCCCCCTCAGCACACCTCAAATAGAAAAAAAACATTACGGACCCCTCAATAAATCATTTCTGCATTTGTGACCCCGTTCTTACCTTTCATGCTTTGACTGATTTGACGGGAGGATCGATTTGGAAAAGTGGTACTGTATCCGATATACACCTACTACTCTACGTCGTTTAAATCATGCCAAAAAAATTATAAGGACAAAAAAGTATTGATTTTTGAGTGTAGTTTCATTTAGTGGTAATTGTAAAATATTTTATCAGGACTACGACTAAGTTGCGCCTCCAGCGGGAGAGAAATTAGGGGTGAATTAGCCGCTTACTGACACAGACCGAATTCCACGCGGGCGGAGCCGCGGGCACAGCTAGTGTATCCATATTTTCAGACGTGACCGTACTTACATCATCTTCGGTTGATGTTACATTTTACTACTTAAATAAAGTAATATCACGCTAATTATGGTAGGACCATATTTGTAATTTGAACACAATAATGTATAATATTATGTACGACTTCTTTTTCAATGGTTCGTCCTACAAAATCCGTATCCTCCTACAAAATTATATGGTAGAAACTCATATTCAACGATAGGATGAATGAATATACCGATTATTGGAAATTTAGGCACACTTTTCCTCTATTAGAATAAGAAAAAGTTGTAAGGTTGTAAAGAGAAAACATGTAACTAATTAAGAATGTAAACAAGGTAAGCCCAAAAATACAGTCCTATTAGACGGAGAGTTAGCCACGTCAGATATGACAACAACAATGGTATGATAATGAGAGCAACGAAACACCTTATACTATGCTTATTTCTACATCTAGACATCTGGCAGCTGTAAAGTGGTGGAGGGCAATGTAATTCATAGTTTGTTGCCTACTGTTTTTGTTTCCGTAATAATATGCAATGTTTTTTGTTGTAATATTAAAATATAGGCCCTGTCCTTTATAACTGAGACAACTTCGGCAGTTTTTATCTATTTTGGTATTACTATATTCTAATTCAAAAATTTTGCTAGCCTGTCACTCTGATCTCCACCCATTAAAAGCTGCAAGGTGCCCGGATCTAGCAATAAGGATAGAATAGCAATGTAAACTGACGGAATTTTTCGCTCTCATTATTGTGTCATATTCATATCAGACGTGGCCAGCTCTTAGTCTATACGTCCGACTGGGTTCGTATTGGGTCAGTTAGTCAAAACACAAATTCCAAAACGTATAAATGAGAGACAGCAGGAACGCACTACAGATGCAACATTTTTTTTTCACATGCACGATGACAGTTATAATGTTATAATATTGTGTGATTCTAACTGAAACAGTTTAGGACAGTTGCAACAGCAATGCTTAAGGGTCGAATTAGTCGAATTGCATTCCAACTGCAGCTTGATGCGTAAGTATTTAAGCATTGCTGTTGCAACTATCCTCAACTGTTTACAATCACAAAGTATTATTGGCAAATCAACCAAATTAAATGAGCGTGAAATATCATGACTGGCTGTTGCAGTGCTTAGCACTCATTAGATTGATCCATTTTGCTCTACTAATACGAACGTTTTAACGTTTCAGTACACCGCAAGTAATGTAGCGGTATTGTAAAGTTGTAATATGTGTTTTTTATTTGTTTTTGTAACATTCGTTAGACTCGTTCGTTGTTATCTTACACTATAACGTAAATACTTACTTAAATAAGGTTTAAATAATAAGTGCTAATAAGTCACACTTTCGTGTCCTCCAGTATTAATAGTTTGCTGTATGCCGGCGACCCTCGAGTAGGACACGATGTCGTTAACCGCCTTCTCCTCGGGAGAGAGCGCAGGGCTGCCAACCGGAGCCCCTGCAAACGCATTTGCGGGATCGTCGAACCCAGAGGGCGCCGACTGGAATGTCACCGGGAACTCAGGAGAAGATTCAGCACTGGGAAGAACATTCTCAGTCGGTGCTAAAGAGGACAACGGTGCCTGAGCGGGGCTAGTGAATTCGTTTCCGCTAAAAGCCGTCGGTGTGGGAGACTCTGCAAAGGGATCGTGATTGGCACTTTGAACTGTGCTTTGAGGAGATAGTGAGGAGAATACGTCATTTGGCACTGGTTCTGGTGCCGCGTTTCGCACAAAAGCGAATGTTCCAGGATAACTCGGCTGTATCGGCTGTAGCCCATCTATTGCTGTAAAAGCATCGTCTTCCTCTTCGCCTTCCTCTGTCACTTGATAGCCGCCGCCGCCGGCTGCGTGGCCATTGGTGATACTTGGAATGCCTCCAGGTAATGAATCGAACACTTTGACCTGTTTGACTGTGTGTGTCACGCCATGGACGTGTGGTGTTCGAGGGACAAATGCGGGCGCACCGTAAGCCGGTACTGCTGGGCTGTAGCTGCCGAAATCCTCTTCGAAGGTTGTGGGCGTAGGATCGTAGCTGAACGAAGGAGCATCGTGTTGAGGATAATACGAAGGGCTCTCATGATGGTGATGACCACCGTGGTGGCCGTGATGGCCATGGTGCCCGTGATGGCCGTGATGTTTGTGATGGTGGCCGTGATGTCCGTGATGTCCGTGATGCCCGTGGTGGCCTTTGCTCTCCGTCTTTTTGTGCACCTTTTTAACATGATGGTAGTGATGTCCATGAGGAATATGCGGTTTATGGTGATGGTGGTGGTGGTGGTGATGTTCTTTCTTTGGCTTGTGGTGGTGATGATGAATTGTTATTACTTTTGTATGGTGGTCATGGTGAATGAACTCGGGTACGTGCACATTCACATGGTCACTGTGGACAAAACAAAAACTCGATATATAAATGTCAAAAAGTAATACACAGAAACTGATACAATCACCGTAAAATGTCATACATTAATGAATTATGGTAAGTAATAAATAATAAAACTCGTGACTCGTGAGACTCGAACATATTGCAAATATTTGTAACGGGTTTCTCACGTAATTTTGGTCGATTTTTGCTCTACATATTCGATCTTTACGATCTTCATTGTTTTCATCATTTGAGAATCGACCTAAATTACGTAAGAAACCCGTTGTAAATATTTGTTATATGTGGTTAAGTATTTTAATTGCTACAAGATTTATTTTATTGTTAATTTCAAATTAATATGCAATGAAGCTAGATACAAATTATTATAATATATAATAATAATGTATAAATTAAGTTATGTATGCGTAGAATTCGATAGCAGAATGGCATTGCAATATTAATCACTCGCAAAGCTTATAATATTTTACAGATTTTTTTAATATACACTTTGAAGTAATTTCTTACTGATGCTTCTCGCCGTGTCCGCCGCTCTCGCCACCGTCCACCAGCAGCACCACCAGTACTGCAAGGCATTTGCTCACATCCATATCTCCGTTATATCACACACGTATCGAGATATCTAGGCCGGCAAACAAGTCCTTAGGAACACTGTAACACTGCGATCGAAGTCTATTTCACATTTTGATATCAGCCCGTGTTTACTTATTTGATTCCTAACTTTTGGTTGTATTTGAAACTGACGCTATTACGCTGCGAGCCCGCACTGCACCGTCGCCGCACCGAACAGGATTGAATAGCGAAATATCGTGAGATGACCATTTATCCAATTTCACTTAAATAAACCCGTAATATCAACAAAAAGACAATAACGACCATTGTCAACGAAGCATGCAAAAGGCACACTTTAGGAAGTCGGCGGAGCGATAACCGTTCCAATTTGTTCGCAGCGAGAGCTGCAATTGCAGATTAGGAAATGCCATGTTAGAATCGTTTTTACCGGTGTTGTGTGAAATAAGTATTTCGTTACCGTTCCATAGGAACGCATTCGATTAGTCCGCTGTGTGAACGCCGTTACCGAATTTGAAGGTTCGAATTTGCGACGCCATTCAGTTCGGTGGCGGCGGCAGTGTCGTCAACAGGCTGAGCTGAACAGGCATCTCGTGACGAGGTTTTAAAATTATGAACAGTTTTAGTTATTTCTATATAAAACTAACGGCGAGTTCTATAATGAACCTTAATAAAACAAAACAATAATAAAATATCGCCGGCGTCAGTAATAAATAACGCTTGTAGGCGTCAGATTTGAGTCCGTAAATATTCCCAAGTGTAAACGGGTTCAGTAAAATTTAATTATCTATTTCAATCGGATTTATTGATTTCCTTCGAGAACAATATTTGTTAGTGGTTTTATAATTGTTTATAACATGCCGCAAGCACCGTATTTTACATCAATTAAGTTTTGGAAGACATATTGTTTCTTTTGCTTTTCAGTATCGGTACCCTTGTGCATTTTATGTCTAGAATATACTGATCGACGGGGTTGGAATTGTAATTTGAACGCCACCGGAACAATGAGTTTGCATGGTTTTTATCAGTAAGTAATTACTATTTTATAAAATCTACACTACTTTAAAATAACTTCCATAGCTACGGCGCTTAAAAGGAAGGGTCACTTAAAACTAGTTGAAATTAAATTAAATCAGCTTAAACTTATGGATTGCTCAGATTTGTAAAATATTCAACCCTGACGCGATGACCGTTTTTTTAAAAGGGATTAAATAACTGCCGTTCCTCAACCCACCAACGGAGCGGCAGCTGGCCTTCACGAGGCTTCATTATATATTGCCCTTAACTACTTCACAAGTTTTCGCCTGGGACGCGATTGGTCATTAAGTTTGTTCCTGGCTTACGGTCCACTAGCGCAGGATCTATTTGACTCAATCAGTGGTAGGTATGTAGTGAGGGTACATTTTGTCATACTAGGGTTAATCGAACTAACACCGTAAACTTTTTTTAAGAACAGGCGAAAACAAGATAGTGCCCTATTGAATGAGGGGATGCATTTTTCTTTTTTTGTTACTTCTCTGTTACCATGCTTTTGGAGAGCTGGTCAATGGGAGTATCCCAATCATGGATCTAGGACGGAAACTACGACGGAATCATGACTACCTACCTAAATATACCTACTTTCACAGTATAAAAGATATCACTACTTACATATTTATGGACTTCCATTTGTCTACAACTTAATTTATTGTCTTACGAAACGAAATATAAGTAGCTATATATGCATATACTTAATAGTACTCTTATTATTTCTTTAACAACGGAAGCAATTAAATCAATTAAACAGCCACCAATTGAGACAAAAAAATATATGAACACCCCTGTAACGTAGGTGCTTACTTAATAAATGCTAATCTTTAATTTATGTATTAGTTATCTTGGGAACATGTTTTAGATGAAAGTAAAACTAATTTAAATCCATCTAAAGTAGAACATTCCGTGATTGTAGTAATTCAAATAAAAGTTTTTAAAGAACATACATAATATACGTAATATAGTTACATATAAAACGAACAAAGTGACATCACATTTATAGTCGTTATTTGTTAGTCACAGTTGTTTTGGTTTTATAATTTGATGTGATGAGTGAAAGAACACGTTTTAAAAGTTAAAACGCCATTTGTGGTTTCTCTGAATGTCATACGCAGGTATTGTTAGGTAGATACACTTTGAGGAACTTATTATGTAACCGTGTAACCATAGTAGCAATGTCACTAGTTTAAGTTCAGAATTTGTGACATTGCTATACAGGATGCCTCTGACTATTAAATGTAAGGGTCGATTTTGCGCATAAAACTGAGCTACGTTTAGTCTACAACGCATTGAATAAAGATTATTTAATGATTATAAATTTCTCATACAAATTAAATTCTATTTTCAATGTACTTCATCCAATCAAGCGATTGACATCGTCTGTCACATTTCAAAAACTGATGCTTTTGCAGTATATTGCTTTCTCAAACAAGTTTTGAACTATAATTTACAAATCCTATTATATTCAAAATGCGTGTAGTTCAATTGCAGTTTTATGAGCAAAATCGATCCTTACATTTAAAGCTCCATGGTCAATGCGCACTGTTTATTTATAAGATTAGCTACCTATACATAAGTTTTCTCGACCATAGATCTGATATTCACCTCAATAAAAAAAAATAGTAGGTATTTGATTACGTTTTCCGTTTCATTTTCATGACAGCTTTTGTAGACTTTCTGTACGTACAAAACTTTTTTTAGGTTAATTATATTAATCATATAGCCCACCCAATGAAGGAAAACTTAGAGGAAATAATTCGTGTATAGCCAAATTTTGGTGTATTTGTAGGCAAAGGTATCTTACACAATATACTAAAAGTACCGGTGGATGGTGGTGCCGCTAGCGGGAAGGGGGGGGGGGGGTGTAAAGGTCCCTAATTTTGGTTTTTCGTAAATAACTCGGTAACGGTGGCTCATACGAAAAAATGTTCTATTGCTTAATTCATCCACATCTAATTGTCTATAAAAAAGATTCTTTGCAATTTTAGCTAGGATCTACGTTAAATGAGATATCGAGGAAATACGATAAACACTTTTTTAAACTTTCGAAGCTAATATTTACGAAAGTATTAGTTTTATCCAAAAATTGTTTCAGAATACCCTTATTGTTTTAAAAAGACCTATCCAACGATACCCCACACATTAGGGTTGGAGTAAAAAAAATATTTACTCCATGTGTACGGGAGGTACCCGAAAGAATAATATTTTTTTACATTTTGTTTTACAACAACAATAGATGGGTTTTTCCTGGTTGTTTATGAAATGTGATTAATTGATTATACTGTTTATTACGAAGAAATATATTATTATATAGTTTTATTTGAAAATATTATAATTATTAGTACAATTACAATTTTCTTATATCTATCCGTTTTAGTGTTGAGTGTATTTTATTCAATAAAAAATATATTTTTAAACCAGTATTACGTTACCAACTGTATGAGTTAATTAAATTTGTTAGTTATTGAAATTTTATTGGGGTAGATTTATTAAAGTGGATTATGACATAATGATATTGAAAGTATTGAAACATGCTAGGAATAAAAATAACTCAACATAAAATTATTAAATACTTTATGTAAAAAAGTCTCGACCAAGAAGAGAAGTATAATTCATAAAGGGCGTAAGTTCAGTTTCCGTTTCGAATTATATTTATTACTACTGCATCTATATTAATACTACTTATGATACAAATCCAAAAACATTGCAGGAACTATTTACTGGGCCTCTATTCGACATGGCATAACTGACAGTAGGTAGCGAGACAACTATGAAATCACACTTTTGTGACAGTTGAAATTTGGGATGGAATCACTCAAGAGTGACATCTAAAATGGTGGCCATAGCCATAGACAAAACGCTCTAGCGAGACCTACTGACAGATTGACAGTTAGGTGTGGACACGTGTGGACAGATGGATTTCACTCTATCACCTAGCGAGACAAGTGTGAGAGCCACGTCTCACAGTTTGGCATGTCGAATCGCGGCCCGGCACTATTGAAAACTTTAATGAATACTCGTAAATACCTAATCGACATACTTACTTCAAGATTTTCACTGGAACTATTGACAGTCGTAACTTTAACTTATTATTTACCTAACTATCGAAAGTTTTTAATTTAGCAATCTCCAGCGTTTAAAGATAATACGGTGTCACTTTTCTAATTCTTAGTAAGTGTAAGATTGCGAACTGACCCTTGTTATGGAGGTTAACAGAACTTAATTTTAAATTAGCTAGTATTTGAAGTAACAGAATGTTTTCTCTGATAACAAATCATTAGGTCAACTTCCAACATTGTATGCATGATTAAATGTAGACGGACATCAATGATCCATTTTGCTTTTGTTTTATACTCGTATACTTATGATATGTACAGTCACCATCAGATATATAGGAGCGGCCAAGGTGGTCACAAATATCTGAACAACGCCTCTATTCTCAAGGCGACAAAGTGCGTGTTCAGATATTTTTGAGTACCTTGGCCGCTCTAGTATATTTGATGGTGACTGTACCTTAAGTATTTCTTAATAATTTCATATTCTTAGGTTCGCTACAATCAAAATACGAGCATATAAAAATGTAAGTAAGGTAGGTATGTGCATTGTGTGAGTTTTTAGAAGTTTTTGGGAAGGAGTGGGAATGACTTCGTACACGGCGGGAAGTTGATAACTCGAGATATAACATTGAAGGAATTTGGAAATATATTTTAAGTTCTAATTTCTTTAAGTTTTCTTCTCGACTTGTCAACTTTTTCCCGCCATGTACGGAACTAAAGCGACGCTTTATATTTAACAGATAACTTTAATAGATATCAACAAATTAAACATTAACAAACATTGTTGCAGTGCAGGTTTGGCTTGTATAATAATTAAAAGTAAGACAGAATGTGATCTTATATGTTTTTGAACAGCTAATTTATGTGAAATATGCATATATTTATTACGACCAGTAGGTAAAGGTATGATAATTGCATGTTTTTTGTGTTAACGTATCTTCATGAAATAACAAAATAATCATATAACATTGAAGTAATTTAGAAATATATTTAAGTTCTAATTTCTTCAAGTTTTCTTCTCGACTTGTCAACTTTTTCCCGCCATGTACGGAACTAAAGCGACGCTTTATATTTAACAGATAACTTTAATAGATATCAACAAATTAAACATTAACAAACATTGTTGCAGTGCCGGTTTGGCTTGTATAATAATTAAAAGTAAGACAGAATGTGATCTTATATGTTTTTGAACAGCTAATTTATGTGAAATATGCATATATTTATTACGACCAGTAGGTAAAGGTATGATAATTGCATGTTTTTTGTGTTAACGTATCTTCATGAAATAACAAAATAATCATATAACATTGAAGTAATTTGGAAATATATTTAAGTTCTAATTTCTTCAAGTTTTCTTCTCGACTTGTCAACTTTTTCCCGCCATGTACAAGCGACGCTTTATATTTAACAGATAACTTTAATAGATATCAACAAATTAAACATTAACAAACATTGTTGCAGTGCAGGTTTGGCTTGTATAATAATTAAAAGTAAGACAGAATGTGATCTTATATGTTTTTGAACAGCTAATTTATGTGAAATATGCATATATTTATTACGACCAGTAGGTAAAGGTATGATAATTGCATGTTTTTTGTGTTAACGTATCTTCATGAAATAACAAAATAGTCAAATTCGCACTCTAGTTTTCTTAATGTTACTTTGATTTCGCATAGCATATACTAAAAATGTGTTTAGTGTTCAGTTAAGTCCATTGAACTTTAAATTACATTCAAAAAGTTCTGCTATGTAATAAATAATTCAAATCATAAAGTAACCTATTCACTCTTACCATTTGGTATCTTTTAATTACTAATTAACTAAGTATCTTTTAACTTCCAGTATACCTAGTACAAAAACTGAATTCGTAATGATAAAAAATAAGAACTTATTTCAAATAAATAAATAATAAAGACTTTGGCAGAAAGAATATAAACAAAGAATAATTTGTCTTATTTTATTAAATTAAATAACATTTGCAATCCATTAGACGTTTTGTACAAATCACTAACTTCTACTTAAAGGTATCTTACAAAGTATTCAAACCTTTTTCCTAAAATGTACATTTTAATCGATGCAAGTGTATTAGTAGTTACGATTAACGTGTGTTTTTATCATTTTAGTGTCTTTAGAACCTATGATAATTACAGACACAGTAAAAGTTTGTCCCATTCTTTTTAAGCACTGAATACTCGTAGACACAATTTAGTTAAGTATGGCTGGTTCTCTCGTCTTCTGTTTCTTCTATCTTACTCGTATGTCCCACTTTCCTGAAAATTTAAAAGTAATCTGTTAAATAGGAAGAGTACATTGGGAAGTATTTCTATCTTTTTTAAGTTACGATTGAATGCCTATCTTCCATTAAATACCTACATCATTGTGTTTCCATTTTAAGCTATTGATAGTTGTGTATTGCACCGGAGTTCAAAGATCTCATATTATAATAGACGAGTAAGCGTCACCTAGAAATACGATGCTGGTAAGTATAATATAAATTAATAATAATAATAATATTCTGTAATTATAAGAATAATGACATAATGATATATACATATGAATATAATATTATAATCGACATCGCGCTCCTGTGACGAGAACCTAGTGTAGGCCTTAGACATGTTAACCCAATGGACAATTCCAGCTAGAATCTAAACTTGGCTAACAAAATAACCGCCATGTAGTTCAGTGGCCAGGTTGTGTCATCGATCATTGTACCGATAGTTGTTCCAGCGAACGAACGGTTTCATATCGAAGGGAGACTTTCCGTGTTATATTGTAATTATATCAAGAACTAAGCGCACATAGAGCAGCGGTTTTTTCTTTCAATCTTTCTTAAGGTGCGACCACACCGCTGCTTAAAATACGGCGACGTTACGGAATCACAGTGACGCATCGTATTCGCACCGTTTTAATGGCATGCCCCCCACACCGCTGCTCAAAATACGCTGACGGTACGGAATCGCAATGACGTGCCGTAAACGTAACGACTTTACCGCATGCTCTCCACACCGCTGCTCAAAATACGCAGACGCAACGTGTACGCAGACGTGCCCTATACGAAATATTTTTGACGCGAACCTTGCAAACCAGTGGTTTTGTTTCAAGCGGCGGTGTGGAGAGCATGCGGTAAAGTCGTAACGATTACGGCACGTCACTGCGATTCCGTACCGTCAGCGTATTTTGAGCAGCGGTGTGGAGGGCATGCGGTAAAACCGGTAAGGATATGATGCGTCACTGCGATTCCGTAACGTCGCCGTATTTTAAGCAGCGGTGTGGTCGCACCTTTAGCCTTTAAATACAGCTCGTTAATTAAGAACATGATTATTTTTCTCATACCGTATAAGTATAACATACTAATGAAGATTTTTTGATGCCTACGTCTTAATCATGCTAGTGCTTCTAATTACCTAATTTTTCTCCTGTATAGCGGGATCATGTGCCGGTTGGGGATTAGTGGCAAGTCGTGGTCGTCGGGCGCATCTAGCGGGACGTCGGGCAGGAACTCGGGGATGCCGATCCCCGGCACCGGCTGGCTGTGCTGGCCCTCGTCGTGTAGGTGCATGTGGTGGAAGTGCTCGTGCTCCTCCGTGGGCGAGAGCGCGAGCAGAGGGTCCACGTGGTCGTGGTGTGTGTGGTGGTGGTGGATCGTCTTGTACACCGTGTGCGTGTGTTTTATCTTCTTCACCTTGTAGGGCACGTGTATGACGACTTTTTTTTTGCGCCTGAAATAAGTTAAATTGGATGGCAGGTTGATCGAAAAAGGTTTCTGAGTATGATGAATAAACGTTCGCAGGATAAGCTGTAGGAAATTTCCTATGTGCTATCATAGCTCACAGCAGTGTGAACTTTTACTAAAGTTCCCGTAGGCCTTGTATCATAAGATAGCATATCAGTATCACAATAGAGGCATTTGATAGAATTTCTTCACGTAGCGGCAAAGAAATAATGATTCCGAATACATTGCAACTTTTTTTTAATTAAGAACTGATGTTTTAGTTGCCGAAGTGGAAAATAATACGGCACTGATATGACTGATACTGCAATACCTATATTTAATAACCACTTGATTTTTGGTCAATCATGAAAAAAGGGAGGTTTTATGGTTATGACGTTTTAAAATTAAATATTTATTTTTCTTATCATTTCTTATAAGAAATCATTTATTAACACACCATACCTACATGAAATTTAGAATTAGAAATAGTAATCTGACTATAGTGAGTTGAGCTTTAGTATTGTTAAATGAAATTTGTGAGCAGACCTAATTACTTATATATTATAGAGATTTGTTACTTATCACTAATCTAATCACGCAAAATAGGCACTAGCTGTCGAGTTCCGGAAACCTGCCGAACTGCAATACAATACAATACTCATCACTAGCACAGAGTAATAGGGAGTAGTCCATGTAGAAAAAATATGTTTTAAATACTGATATATCTTAAGTCATCAAGTGGCACTTGTTTACAAGTTTCCCCTTTAACATTGTTCTGAACGTTTTTATACGAGACGGTATGTGCACGGCGCACCAACACTAAGCCTCATAAACAATAGTGATAGAACATTCGCACAATACATGCTTTTTTTGACACTCTTACTAAATGCGATCACATCAGTGAAACCTAAAAAGTCACGTTGCTATTAAAGCTGTAGAACTTTTCTTTCTGTTTTTATGATGAAAAAAACAACCGTGGACGTTACGTATGTTACAGAAACTTCTCGAATTTATGTAATAGACGTCTTCGCGCGCGAAATTGTAAAATGTAAATATTTACTTCTACCACGCGACTTTTTAAGGTTAGGAGCTATTTTACAATCTCCACCTATGAAAATAAGGTTGAATGTTATTGGAACAATATGGCTGAGGTGTCGTCACACTTCAGCGGGCAATATGCTCGTGCGATCAGCACGCGTGCCATTTACAGTGGTTTCCGGCTACCGAGGGCGTACTATGTAATTCCACAAATGGTTTACCATTTTTGGATTACCAATACGCGAAGGTAACGTGTTGCTCAATGATATAATAATAGAGAAAGTTGGAATTGTTACTGTAATATCAAAAGACCCATTACTATAGGTACCTATTATGATTACTCCAATCGTGTAGGTAATTAAAGTTAACATTTTATCGATGTTGAATCGATGTAAAGGATAAAACCATCAACAGTCCGGCAACGATCGCATTTAATGAAGTTACTGGCATTTGTTATGATAAAACTGGTAGGTACTTTTGGTTGATACATATATATTATTATTTAGTACCCAAAACCACAATTACAACAAACAACTTGACTCATGTACGTAAGCTTATTGTCATCTGGTTTATTATTATTATTTTACGCCTTCTAATACCTTATTATTTGGTACCTGGTGAGAGGGTACAGTTGATTTGTAGTTTTATTATGAAATATATTTTTTCTTTAGTATTATCTTATCACCGACCTTACAACATAATACTTCAGCAATTGCTCTAGCTAATCATACCTTTGATCACAATATATTTATTATAATGTAAAAAGGTGTGTTTTAAAGGAATTTATATATTTTACGTGTTAGTTTAACATAATTTTAATCTATTATATTATAATTCTGTTCACCTCTCCCAGCAAAACAAACATTAAATTAATTTACCTTAATTATAAATGAATCAATAAATAAAAATAGCTAACTCAAACGGTTTAAAATGAAACGATCTTTCAAAATATGAATAAAAAGTTACCTAGTCTCCGGTGCCGGAGGCCGGATTTGAACCGCCGTCTTTACCTTTCGCAGCTAACGCCCTGGCCGCTAGACCACCTGGTAGCTGAAGACGCCGTTTCGAATTCCGGCCTTGGACACCGGAGGAATAGGTAACATTTCTAATGTATATTACATGTATTTTATTTTGTTGTTGCTTGTTAGAGTTGCGTTGGAGATAAATTGTGTTTTTACTGTATTATTTATGTATTTTAAATTTTAATGTTTGAATACGCTTGTCAGCCATGTGTTTATCAAACTCAATATTTTCAAACAGCGCCTAGTATAGTTACTATTGACCGCAATATTTTAAGACACATGACAATTAGGGGCGTATCACGTTATCACGTAGGTAACAGCATGCGAGTTATGGTCACCGTTATAACCGTTACCGCCGCGCTTTAACGACAAGATATAGTGTCAATACCGTCTGTGTTTCCCTTTTCTTACTATTAAGCAGTGTCATATACTGGTACGTAAGTGACATGTATAATGGATTATAAAAAAAAATTACGATTGATCTATTTGATTATCTTTTAACTATAACGATACGCGATTCTATGATAGGCTCAGTTGGTCTAGCAGTGGTGGGGCGTCCATAGAACTCTATGTCTGCCGGCTTGCCTAATTTTCAGACAGTAAAACCATTGGTCATAAGTCATAAGGCCAAGCCACACTAGCACAGGTTTGCCTATGATTATTTTTGACGCACTGCCACTGCAATGGAGCCCTTGCTGTATAGTAATTAGTGACTAACCCTTCAGCTGCACTAAGAAGCACTGCCACCAGGACGACTAAACTGAACAGAAACTGAAAGAGAAATAAATAACACCTTTAATATACTATATTATACAATATTAATAAAAAGGATCTTAATTCTTAAATAACATGGATGACATTGCTTTTAATACACTTAATAAAGCTTATAGCCGAAATATGAATATTTTTTACTTCGTTTTATATCAAAAAAATTCTAGGACTCCATTATAATTATTTAGATCGTATTATCAAAAAAAAAAATATATTTAACTGGCTGAACTAAAGTTCTAAATAGTAATAATCCTAATTAGTTAAAAAATTAAACAATTACTCGCTAATCTTAAATACATCTCAATGTAGGTCTTTAGCGAGCGCAAGCGTTAATCAATTGGTTTTATCACACGCGGAGCATGCTAGCGGAATTTACATTGACATAATAATAGCGCTACAAATCGATATTATCTCTCGATATCACGAACATGATGACTGATGACGATTTGCGCCCGTGTACGTGCAAATGAAGTCAGAACATGCAAATGGAGTAGACAATATAATTGAATCACGCAAAAACCACTTACCACTGTTCGACAATCCATTACGTTGGTTCTTTTGTCAACTAACAACAAAGTGGAAAGCACAAGTTAACATATGTAACTCCCAGAGCAAAAAGCACCGAGAGAAACGTGTGAATCACCGATCAATAAGCGCTGGCGCTGCGATTCCGAAAAATCACTTTCCCACACTTGCGCGAAAATGATGCGCACCTCGCTATGTGCCGATATACAATGAAAGCCGATGCTTCTGTCAATACTTATATATGGCTTGCATGAATGCAACCCACGAATGCACTGATCTCCTATTCGGGAGCAGTTGCATTTTTCGTCCCGTTTCAAATGCGATGTTTCGCAGCGCTATCTCTTTTCATCGGTCCGGTAAAGTGGGATCAGACTTTTCTAGATTGTTGTGGAATTGATTAACGCATCTTTCGGTAGTAATTAACAACATATAACTCGAGAAAAAGCGTATCACTGGTGCTAATATAAGTACGTGTGGAAAAACCTATGATACAGTTTTGTTTCCTTTCAAAAATAAAATAATATTTCCTGTACCTGCGTAAAATAAGAAATTTAAGATAGTTCCCCTCCAGAGCCAATATATAAAACAGTAAATACAGTCACCTAAAGTAGTTGGTTATTTATTCTGTTCTGTGAGGTATGTATCAACCATAAAAATATATCAGCGCCGAATATTCTCGAAATATGTTTTCGGTATAAGTGGTAAAAAATAATCGTAAATCTGACTATGGCATGCATCATAAATCTGAGTATCGCATGCATGCTATCTGCGTTTTTATTATATTAAAATAACGTCGATAACACATCAACGTAATTATTAAACATACAGGATGTAAAAAAACTACTGGTAATCCGTTTAAGGGCATAATCGGTATTGTATGGCGTCTAAGGAAAAGTAGGACAATTTTTTTTTATTAGTTTTTTTTTTTGTATGGGTCACGTCGACCCAGCCGGCCAACAGCCTCCATACAAAACCTGGTGGCGGAGTACTGGGCTAGTCCAATATGGAAGCAGTGAAACTCCATTCACATGAAATCTAGAGGCAATGTCTACGGGGTATATCAAACCCAGGATGTAAGATTTACGCTTGTTACCTACTAACACACTATTAAATAAATTGAATTGAATTTAAACTTTATTGCACATAACACATAACAAAATAAAATATACAAATGGCGGGCTTAATGCCAAATGGTATTCTCTACCATTTAATCATTGCGTTAAACGGAGACATGGTGGTTGTTGCAGGAGAAATTTTAAGTCTAAGTAATAAAAGAATGGCTTTACAAGTCATGTTGTTTTTTTTTAAATTATGAAACTTGTAGCAAATGAGCAGACGAGCCGCCTGATGGGAAGCGGTCAACGTCGCCCATGAACATAAGTAACATCAAGGGAGCCGCCTATGCGTTGCCGACCTTTGAGAGCCCTGTACGCCCGCTTCTTGAAGAACCCCATGTCAAAGAGGTAAATGTATATACTAAATGTGTATAAACTAATATATATTAAAATGTGATGCATGCACGCTATCCCTTTTGGCCCTAGGGACTTCAACCCTAATGAATGGTTAGTTCAACTGTCGCATGAGGTGGAGTTCGGGATCCTGTGTCACTGACGCTTCAAGACGACTTCAATTTATCCGTCCTACCCGTCCGTCTTACCCGTCCTAGTCCAACATACCCGGCTAGGCAGCAGTCAGCAGTATTTAACCGGTAGTCCGCAGACCACAGGTATCCACTGTAATGATTTTTGAAGTCGTCTGGGAATTATGAACGCAACCACATTTTGTTGACTAAGTATAAACGTCATAGATGATTAAAGCCTGATCAGAAATATGTGATCATGCGCCATGTTGCAGAATTTCATTGGAACTAATTTCTTACACTGGCAATAATTTTAGTGACAGGATGATATGCATGTGTGAGTGCATGTGATAGGCTGTCACTGTTGTCGGTGTTATTGTGGCGGTTAACGTGAATAATGATAAAGTGTTGAATAATAAAGCCTGACCAGAAATATATGATCATGCGCCATGTTGCGGAATTTCATTGGAACTAATTTCTTACACTGGCAATAATTTTAATGACAGGATGATTATGCATATGTGAGTGCATGACAGGCTGTCACTGTTATTGTGGCAGTTTACTTGAATAATAATAAAGTGTTGAATATTAAATAATAAACGACAAAAAATCCCAAAATTATTCATAGTCAAAGAGCGAAACATTGTAAATAGTGTATATAATAAACTGCTGTAAATAATACGCTCGGGAAATGAAACTATTTCGCTGTGAAACATTTTCAAATTAACATCAGAGCTGACAGGTAAACAAATCAAGATGTCACCATATCATAGAGAATACTACGCTCTATGACTATACAGAACTGTTGCCATATAAATGAGAATCATAGCGCCCTCTTGACAATGATCATATATTTCTGGTCAGTCTTTAATTCGAAACAGTTGGTGATCCGTGCCAAAAAAGTAATTTGTTAAGCGGTCCCTTATTACGGAAAGGTTACGTTAAGGACCACTGAGCTTGAGGCCGTTAATAATCAAATCGTTTTAGTAATCTGCCACACCGACATTGCACGGCGTAGATGATTGATAAAGGCAATGTCATCAAAATTGCGACGACTCGAATAAAGTAGGGCTCGATTACAAATCTGTAAACCTATTACAATTGATTTTTTACTCAATTTCCACGATGAATTTGTCAATGTATTGCGTTTATCTTTGTTAATATTTAGGTACGTAATAATAATCCGAAGCGGCGCACTGCCTGCGCTGTATGTACGGTAGGCTGCAACATACATACCCACGTTATCATTGAATTCATTCGTAAATTGGGTATGCAACTCTGAGGCTGATAGTATGTATTTGTAGTCCGATGCCGGAAGCCTGTAATTATGGGCCCTTTATCCTATAGTAAAAATTAGATTTTTATAAATAAAGGCATGATCGCTCCTGTATGTACTTATGTTTTTGCTATATAACGGTAGTAGGTAATTCAGTTTTTATTGAATAATGCTATAGTGGTTAAAGTTACTATCGCGTTTGAAAAGATAATGTCACGCGAAAATAACGGTAACTAAAGGTATGGTGTAAGTAACTTTGAATTGTCTGGTACATACCTGGTAAGGCAACAAAATCGCCTTGAATATTAGAGGTACAGTCTCAAACAAGATTTACCGAAAACATGGTTCTCGAAAAATTGTGACCAGTCAGTCTTATCACTGACTAAAGTCTAATAAAACTGCCTAAGAAAGTGCTGTAGGAGTCGGTCTTATTTACAGCACTTTGTGGGGCCATTATTTTGGTCTGATTGTATATCATGTTCTTTATTACATATCGGTGCCTAATACTACATTGATGATACAAGTCGTTATCGAATTTTGTTCTTCATTTATTCTAAAACAGTAAGGATAAAATATGGTTTTGTAAAGTGTAAATCAATCCTTTTCATTTGTTACCATATTCGACCATACTTTTTCTCAGCTTCTGAGATTTTATGCCACATAATTCCACAAATACCTGTTCATATTAAATCTTCACATTTTATAAAGTTTATACAAACTGTTTTAAGTTTGCGGAGGTATTGCGGAACCAACTATCAAAAACTAAAAAAATATTAGGGACACAGACGTACCAAAAGCCAGAGCTACAGGTGCGTCCCAAGTAAATGCTTAGCTTCGCTCACTCGGTCGAAAAATATTGTCAAATTCTGAGGTGGGAATAGTACTAAAACGTAAACTTCAAGTCAACGTATTTGTATGGATGCCATGGCTACAAGGCATCGGAATCAGGGCTTATTATATATTTTCCCCACGCGACATTTATCTTACAAATGATACGGTAAATATAGACAGTAACTTGATCATTAAACGAGAGTGAAACTTCTGTAATAAATGGCACCCATCATTACCATGTTACGGGGTAAATGTGCTGCACCGACATTGTACGTTTATATCAATTAGTCAGCGAGAAAGTTCACATTAGCTCTTTTGTCTTTTTAAAGTAAAACAAGCTTGCGTTTTTATCGCAGCGCATAGTAGCAAGACTAGCGAGATCTTTAAGGCCTGATACTGAATGTCTACCTGCACAAATAAGGCATCACCTAAAAATATGGATGACTCACTTGTGTTGTGCATGTTGACTTTTTACCTGATGAGACCATACATATGTAGTAGAATATACCTGCTCATAGCACTAAAAATGCGCCTAACAGTTTGCGGAAGCCCATCTCTGGTTTCACTCAATTCCGCTTCATTTTATTGTAATTTCGGATTATAAATATACAAAAGACATATATTTATCAAATGGTTTTTAAAAGACCAAATTAACTAACATCAAATAAGCAACAACTTATCGCACACTTACAAGAATTATAGTCGGGAAGAAGGATCAGCTTACTTAGGAAGTACTTACTTCGTAGTAGTAGCTCTCAAAAACCGAGCAAAAGTCGTACATAACAAAAAAAGCAAGTAAGTAATTAAGAAACTCACGTAGCTTCATCTCAGGCCATTTATAGTCACGTCTGTGCTTTATCGGTCTTCTAGGTGTTATCGATTACACTATAAATAAAGTATGTAATTGGTAAGGACACAAATATTTTCAAAAACCTAGATGCTTATGTAATGGACGATAACGTTCGGAAGTATCATTATCTGGCAGTTGTTTAGATATTTTTATTGATGAATAGGTACTGTATTATAAACGCACACTCACAGAATAAGGAATAGTACAAGTGCAGAAGATTCTCCTTCCTTAATTTAACATTTAGCTACAGAGATGAAAACGTTGAGATGAAAATGCGCTAAAAAAATAGGGTTTTCAACTTTCATAAAAAAATAAATTTAGAAATAAACTCTATTAACAACAGACAATGATGTACCTATGACTTGAAAATGTCACATATTGTCGAACGCACCCATAAGGTGATAAGCTATGTGCCAACCCGTCCCTCATTAGCCCTCGCGGAGCCGTAAGCGCACGGAAAAACGGGTACAATGGAGAGAGACAGGGAAACCCCCCTGGTGATTTTAGATTTTCTTATGATGTATGTAACTCATATTATTTTCATTCAATTACCAAAATAAACATGGAACTTTTTTTATAATATTCCGTTGCTTAATTAAGGTATTTCAGAAATGTGCGCGGATATTATGTTTAGTTCAGATACATCAAGCCCATCAATCAATCAATCAAATATTTATTTGCAAATGTAGTGATAAATACAGTTGGAAGGTACAGGTTAAGTGCGTATATTTTACTTAAATAAGCATGCAAATTTTACTTATTAACTACTAATCTAATCTAATCTAATCTAAGGCAGTGCTAATATGGAACTTAAGCTAAAGCTTATAAGTTATTACATGTTACATAAGGTATTATAATTTAAACATAATTGTCCTATTTATTAAGCTTCTAATTCTTAAACATTGCATTAAAACTTACATATTTATTATTATATCTTATATTATATATCATAAAATCACCATAAAAATACCATAAAACTAAAAATATTTATCATATAAATTTAAAATATAATCATTTAACTAAACTAGTGATGGCAAGTATTTTCTATGTTTTAGTATAAGTGACAATATAAGAGCCAAATAGTTGGTTCTTCAAACTGTACCTGACGAAATTGAAAATGCTTTCCACAGTCCGTATCTTAATTCCCAATCTTCGAAAAACAATGCCGCATTAGTCCACGGGTTTCTAGTTCTCACATTGTACTCCTGCAGCAGGGGAGGATTCAGCTGCGGGGCTTCCTTCGCACGTCGTGTCAGAATTTGGTTCACGTACTCGCACAAAAATGGGGCTTTGTGGACCCAGCATATGAGAGACATGACTGAAATGACAATGGCATGAATCCAGTGCTTAGACCTAAGCGAAATGTTCTCTTCATGCAGAGCGAAATCTTGCACGACCATCATCATGAAAGCAGCCGAAGCTGCGGTCATGCCACATGGCACTTCCAGGACCATGCAGCTGACAACTGTGAACATAGCGTTCAGGTTAGTGCGGTCTTCACAGTGCGTTGTTATAGCCAGAATAAAGTACTCATGAAGTTTTTCTTTATGTCTTCTTATAAACTCTTCATCATTTTCGTTATACTCGCCATTGTTTAATTGCGTCTGAAAAAAATGAACCACAATATAATAATATTTTATACAATCGTGACATAATGACGAGATGTGGTACGACAATGTAAAGTTTTATGTCATTATTGCATACAATACTTTTTCTACGACTGCTCAAAATAAGCAAGCTAGTAAAAATGGAGTTCAACGAACGCCTTACAACCTGCTTATTTTATACAATTTAGTAATCGCAATCTTCCGGTGAATTATGCCGGCGAGGAGGACGTGTTATAATTATATATAATATTGTATAAAATCCATAAGACAACGGTTAGCCAGTCTTATTAAACAACGTTTATAAAAAAAATCTTTTTAATATATGTATATATACCTGTCAGCCATTTAATTGACAGATTATAATCCTGGACCATTTAAAAATATTTTCACACCACCTGCTCGACAATGCCAAATTATATAACATGCAAATCTCACCGAAAGCAAATCATTACAGCCCTTGGCTTTCTCCAGTCATATAAAAGAAAAGGACAGCAAAAATTTTTCTGACAGATATGCTTTATCTGGAGATTGTGAAACAGGCCATAAGGGCCTGTTTCACAATCTCCAGATAAACTTATCTGCCAGTTAAAATTATTGCTATCCTTTTCTCCAGTCATATAAAAGAAAAGGACAGCAAACATTTATCTGACAGATATGCTTTAACTGGAGATTGTGAAACAGGCCATAAATCTCATTGTAACCCGCTGGTTGATAATGTGATTTCACTTCTCATAGTTCTTATTGTTATGTGCTTAAAGTCTAATTTCGTAAAGTCTGCACGGTGCACGGGCCCGCGCCGCCGCGTCGAACTGATTTGAAAATCGAATTTATTCAAAAATGTCCGGCAAGGTTGACTTTTACGGTTAAAAACTAGGCGGCGAAGTGCCTAGTTTATGGTCAAATAAAAATTGCAGGCTCGATTTCGCGACATAAATGTTGCATACAAATTCCATTTTTGTCGAGGTACAAACTTTTTAAAAAGTTCAACAGCCATACAAAACGAAAAGCAAAGGTCCTAAACAGCCAAAACAACATCAGTATTTGTTATTCATAATGTTGGTATCGTGACTTTTTAGTTATCTCAAATAGCTTGCGGTAAATTCAGAAGAAAAATACACACTTCAAACTTTTTAATAAAAAGATATAAAGGCGGCAAAGCTGAGCGTGTACCGCAAACATATAAAATTGTAGTTTCGAATATATCTGTCTCTCTCACTCAAAACACACTCTGTCTCGCAAGAGGTGAGAAATGTAGAGTATACTCCTCAGGGATAAAGCTGTTTGTGTCACGGGCGCGCTTGAACCCCTCACTGCACTCAGGGCTCAGTCTTATTTCCCTCACTTCGCTCGTGAATTAACTCATAACCCCCTCTCTGCGCTCGGGAGTAAAATCTGGTGTCCTTCGTTACGTTCAGGATTCAATATCGCGCCCGTGGCATAAAACAGTGCTTTATCCCCTTGGTGTACAATCTACTATTAGGCTTTCGACAAAATCGTTGTAACAATACAATACGAAAGATAGTTTTTAATGGGGAAGGCCGGTGAAAAGTCATCATAGATGGCGCTGCGTACGATGGTCCATTTTTATATGGAATTTGACAGCTGGTTAAATGAATTCTAGATGGCCCTGCGTACGATGGTCCTTTTTTGTATGAGATTTGACATATACCATAGACAAACAAATTAACAGTTGCCTTCCCCATTATAAAAGTAACGTGTGATTCTAACGGATTAAAATATATTTATAACGGGTGACTCAATTAGTTTACGTCGAATTTCGCTCGATAGCTCGCTTGCTTGCTTTTGTCAAAGATCTTCGTAACAGATTGAAACAATATGTTATGAGCCAAATTTGACCTAAATTACCTGAGTGCCCATATACATTTATTTAAATATCTACAGTTTAATAACTTACCTGCTCAATTTTATAATAAAATGTAGGTTCCATCAAAAATTGTGAGTTAAGTTGTCGGTCTAGAAAATGTTGAATCAAACGACAGCCAACCAAACTGCGCAATGGATTTTCCGACCCAACAAATGAATTTAAAACAAGAGCCATCAAATCATCTGGTACACAATCACTTAACGGGCCTACTTTATAAAGCTCTGCTGCGTATTGTACTAGCGCGGAGAATTGCAATACGTCGTCTTCTGCGTCGCTGAGTGCGGAGTACATATTCAACATCGTAGTTATGATTGCCATTCGGTGATGATTACCAACTCTCTCAAAAATCCGTCGCAGGCAAACCTCCAACCCTCGCTTCAAATTAAGATCTAGAATTAATTTGTCGTTGCTGTTAATTCTACCATTTGTAAGGTAATTTAGGAGTCGCTTTATAAAAGCTATTAGTGTCGTTGTCTCTAAATCTAAATGTTCACTCTTTAAAAGGTCGTATAGTATTCTAATATGAAGTCTTGCAATATTTTTGTCTTCAAAATCGCGAAGCAACACGCATTGTAGGTCTGTTAGTATCAAATCGAGTACAGTTGTTGGTTGGCGAGTAAAGTATATAACTGTTTCTAAAATTTGGCCAACGAAATCCTCGAGAGGCCATAAAGCGGCATCAGTGAAAAACGCGAGCATGATTGTTGTTGTCGCTTCACTGCGTTCAGGTAGCAGCTTATCCATTGTTTTTTGAAAGACAGTTTCCGCCTTAAGAAATTGTCTTTTACTACACCACCGGGAAAATAGCTTAGAAGTCGATCTACTTAGTTTGAATCGCATGCTAAAGTAATATATGATTGTTAAAGCACACCGTACAATCTCCTCAATATTGGCTTTCTGTAGGTCTTGTCGGTTTACTTCATCCAGAATAGCATTTAATTTACTTACACACTTTATTTTATTACTATGGAAGTTCGGGCTTGAATCTATTGGAATATACCAGAGCCTGAGCTGAAGGATTTTGACTTCGAGCTCTCCTTCACTAAGCTTATGAGTGACTTTCATAATTTTCAAACGTATTCCATTCACTACATTCGAAATGGTTAATATATTTTTTATCGTTAGGATTTTCCTAATTTACTTTCCAGTCTATTAAAGTCAGGTAACATCTTCAGCTTATTATAAAATAAATATACATGCTTTATTTTTTTTTTGTCAACCTACAGGATAAATGTCACTGTCAGGTGACTACATGTTTTTATTATTATCTTTATTCATTTTTCTTCTTAGGATTAGGTTTTTTACAATATTTATATAAAAGTAAAATATAAAAATACATCGAAAACATACAAAAACAATAAAAACATTATAAAAAACCTATCCTAGGGTGCCGCCGGCAACGGAGCAAGGCCCAGGCTGCCGGTGGTCAGGGCCGCAGAGAGAGGAACCTTCGGACTATGCGCGCCGTGTCCAGGATAACCGCCTTCTGGATCTGACCCTTGATCCAACCACAACCCCGTAGCGAAAGTGTCTCTAGGTGTTGGTCGAGATTCTTCGCTATGAGACCGTTCGCAGAAACAACTATCGGCACAATGATCGCATTATTATTATTATTTATAAAGTCTAATGTCTATTATTAAGAAAGAAACGATAGAGTTTTACCGTGCCGCCACGATTAAGTATCTTCAACATCGTTATGGTTTGTCCGGAAAGTGAAATGTCGTGTCGTGGTTTATATCGGCTCATACATTCTGCGATACTTCTCAGTCGGACACTCTAAGGCTGGAGGCAAACGTCAGGTATCCGCGATTCCTCGATTGGATGAGCTCCGCACACCGCAGGTTAATTTTACTTGTTTATAATCTGTCCTGACATCTGGTTCTGGTAGTCCTGGTACTTTAAGTATGTATGTACCAGAGAGTTCTAAACCAGGAGAGGCCTTAGGTATCATTTCCCCTCTGTCAAAAGTATTAACAGGAAAATCTAGTACATCTAAAAAAACTATTTCAATAATCGATGTGACGCATTTTCGTCATCGCTGTCAATGGATAACAAGCTCCGTGAAAATGCCCTTATGCGCTGTTTTTGGATGTAAAAAATGTTAGATTTCGTCTAGTTTACTAAAAGATGAAATACCATTTCAGATGTAAGTACAGTTTTACTTTATTTATCATTACTTTCGTAATCAAAGATTTAACCTAAATCGAAAATCAAGCTTCGTTTACAGAATCGATTCAAAGACAATCGTTTTCTTTCTGACGGGCAGTAACTATTTGACGTTTGACACTTCTCCATATTTAACGCGCTTAAGGATTGCTGTCTTCTATATGTTGTTTGAAAATACAATCAAAAGTGATCCTTGGCTTTTTTGTTTGACATTTAGAAAGACTGCATCCAATAATGAACCATATGTTAACGTTAGTACAGTCGTGTATCTATTGCTCCATTTAGTGTTATGAAGTATAAAAAGAATATGTCAAATATGTTTGGTGTTTTCAAGTCAAAGGTACACCTTTGTCGGTTGTCAATAAAGCGTTGCTGCCATAAAAATTCATTTAGAAATAAACTGTATTAACAACCGACAACGATATACCTTTGACTTGAAAACATCACATGCGTGCTACCTCGCCCCCCTCAGATTTTGGCGGACTTTTTTGTTTGGAAAGATGAGGCGAAGCGTACTCCATTTAAAGAGCTTTATGGTATGTACCTATGAGACATACGCCTTCAGGACAGGTGCCTTGACCAGGAAACCGTATCCAGGAACCTGCTGTATAAACCTAACGTTTGCCTCTAGACTTAGGCCGCAAGTTCCTGCCCTTGCGCAACCGTGCCCATGAGTAGAGTAAAGTAAAACACCGCTTACACATAGACAACTCACTCGTAATCGATTACACTACATTCGTGCGGCTTTTTACAATAAACGTGTATGTTTTATTTGTTAATATTACGCAGGAAGGTTTAATACATCCGTAATTAATTAACGATACCTAATACGTAATAAATCCGACTCTTAAGAGTTATACCTACTGCATGTATTAGTAGGGGAGCCCATGATGCTAAATTTGCAGTAACTCGAGCGTCGTCAGGACTTAGACCATTTTAAACACTACATCGTAAAAAGAAATAAAGTTTATGTAATGTATACAGGGTGTTTCCTGTAATAAGAGCAATAAATTAAAACGTAGATTCCACTCCTCAAACAATGAAACGTTTGTCTCTTTTTCATACATACTAAATAGTATTTTCAATGTACGTTAAAATCCGTCTAATTGACATTGCTTGTCACTCTTGTCACCCATAAAGCTCTATAAATGGAGTACGCTTCGCCTCATCTTTCCAAACAAAAAAGTCTGCCAAAATCTGAGGGGGGCGAGGAAGCACGCATGTGAAGTTTTCAAGTCAAAGGTACATCATTGTCGGTTTTTAATACAGTTTATTTCTAAATGAATTTTTATGGCAGCAACGCTTTATTGACAACCGACAAAGATGTACCTTTGACTTGAAAACACCAAACATATTTGACATATTCTTGTTATACTTCATAACACTAAATGGAGCAATAGATAGTCGACTGTACAAATTTTAACATATGGTTCATTATTGGATGCAGTCTTTGGAAATGTCAAACAAAAAAGCCAAGGATCATTTTTGATTGTATTTTCAAACAAAATATAGAAGACAGCAATCCTTAAGCGCGTTAAATATGGAGAAGTGTCAAACGTCAAATAGTTACTGCCCGTCAGAAAGAAAACGATTGTCTTTGAATCGATTCTGTAAATGAAGCTTGATTTTCGATTTAGGTTAAATCTTTTATTACGAAAGTAATGATAAATAAAGTAGAACTGTACTTACATCTGAAATGGTTTTCATCTTTTTGTAAACTAGACGAAATATAACATTTTTTACATCCAAAAACAGCGCATAAGGGCATTTTCACGGAGCTTGTTATCCATTGACAGCGATGACGAAAATGCGTGACATCGATTATTGAAATAGTTTTTATAGATGTACTAGATTTTCCGCCAATACTTTTGACAGAGGGGAAATGATACTCAGGGCCTCTCCTGGTTTAGAACTCTCTGTTGTCACCCAACAGAAATAATTAATTTCGCAATACATTACGTGTTCGAATAAACTTTAAAGTGAAATAAAAATCAAATTATAAGTTATTTATTAAAGTCGCTGAACTAATATTGTCCAGTTTGAAGAGTAGAATCTACGGTTTAATTTATTGCCCATATTACAGGAAACACCTGGTATATATATATATACGGTCATCGGTGGGGGTAGCTGCTATAGGCTTTCAAAGATTTTAAACAAACTAAAGGCACTTGCTCAAGCGCATCAGATATTGAAACTGGAGGCTTCTGACGTGTCACTGATGATGCAGTATGATAATCTGACAAAAGGGATTAGGTGATTGATATTTACGATGGCCTTCATACAGTAACCTCAAAATTAAAATTGACACCGTCAGATTAAGAAAATTCCTAAAGATAAATGTAAGATTAGCACAATCAAAGCATCACCTTAGAACAAAATGACCGAATCCATAATCCACCAATCAATTATTTGACTGCCCACCAACCCCCTTCCAACCAACCCACCAAAGGCGCCGGCTAAAAGTAGTTGAGGGAGATTTCCACGTGTTGCAAGATATAAACACAACTTCCAAAGTAACAGATAAGGACAAAACATACATTAACTAATTGAGGCCTGAGAGACGTTTATTTATGAACACTAATATTTGAAAAAATACGCCAAGGTTGGCGCCTTTCGATGTTGCGCTAGCTAGCTTACGGTACAACAGAACGATTGTTCACTTTTTTTTACCCTTATTTTTATGGTTTTTTCTGAAAATATAGGTTAATTAAAGATACTAATTTGAATGATTTTGTATTTAGTGTCTCAGTTAATTATTTATCATTTATTAAAAATATGAGATATGATGTCTCGTAAATTACATGGCTTAGCTGAATTGATAAAGCACAAGCATACAAATTCATTAAAAAAATTGTTGTCATTTTCATGATGTCATCTGTCAGTATTACGGTGTCAAATGAAACTTCATGGAAATAAACATAAACATTGTTATTATTTAGAAAATTTCGATGAAAATACCTTTTACTGTGCTAAAAAGGTAATTAATGCATTTCTTAGTGTTACAATACACCACAGGATAACCTATACCACCAACCATGTAAGTTGGCAGCGAGAATCCCGAAAATCCTTTACATTATATGTTCCTACAATTTTTCTGACAAAATAAATCAAACATGAAAATGAAATTTAAGTGGTGGTAAAACGGGTGGAATAAACATCTTTGAGTGGTCCTGCTCAGAACACAAGAGGTGAACAGAGAACATTGCCTTCAACATCAAGCAAGAATCACCAAACGTTCATATCCAAGACCGCTATCTCATGGACCAGCAGGTAGCAGTTGCAATTGAAAATCAGATACCTACTTGTTACTTCATTTTTTGTGCGATTTGGTTGGCGTACTAAAAATTGCATACATGTACAGTCGCCATCAGATATATTGGAGCGGCCAAGGTGGTCATAAATATCATGAATGAACAACGCCTCTATTTTCATGGCGATAAGGTGTATTGGTCAGACATTTTTGAGTACCTTGGCCGTTCCGATATATTTGATGGCGACTGTACAAAGAAACATGTTTGCAGTTTCAGAGAAAATGGTAAATAAAGTGTCATGTTAATAATTCCTTTACACACCAAGGTTTGAAACGTTTTCTTCAATTAAAACAACTGTTGATAATAAAGCTATTTAATTTAATTATGTCGTAATTTCTTTATATGCTTACCTGTAGCAATATTTTTTGATCATAATCATGATATCATTCATTGCACCATGTTAATATAATGATAAGTTACTTATAAAGACAAGATATTTTATTCACTACAATGTAAGTCTCGCAGAGCAAGCCACGTCAGATATGACACAATAATGAGAGTAACGAAACTCATCTAGTCAGTTTGCTACACTATGCTTATTTGTAGATCTGGACATCTGGCAGCTGTAAAGTGGTGGAGGTCAAAGAATGCAAACTATTTCTAGAAAATAGATGCTAGAGTTCTAGATTTGATTTGATGAGAAATTTATATTAATAATTAGATTATATCATTGCAAAAAGTGTCTGTTGGGGCAAAGTAGTGCCAAACGATATATAAATGTAATTCATAGTTTGTCGCCTACTGTTTTTGTTCGTAATTATACGCAATGTGTTTTGTTCTTATGTTAAAATATAGGCCCTGTCATTTATCATTGAGGGGACTTCGGCAGTTTTGACCTATTTTGGTATTATATTACTATTACCCAATTCAAAAATTTTGCTAGTCTGTCACTCTGACCTCCATTCATTAAAAGCTGCCTGATTCCCGGATCTAGCAATATGGATAAGTATAGCAATCTAACCGAACGTGTTTTGTTGCTCTCATTATTGTCTCATATCTGACGTGGCCAGCTCTTAGTCCATAAGCATCTTAATAAAATAAAATAAAAAGTTTTTATTTCAGGCAGTCAGTATCTTAATTCACAAAACTATCAATGAGAAAATCTGTGACAGCAAGGAACAATTTCAGTTTTTGGCATATGGTGTTTTTGTCCTCTGGCTTTCTGGTATAAGTTTAATTTAGGAGTTGATTATATAATTTTACTGCTGCATGCAAAGTCACGGGAAGTTTGTATTTTAATCTTTTATTTAGTAACTCTCAGAACAAATGCATGTTTTTTCTCACATGCATGCCTTCTAATTTATTCGGTGGAGCTGAAATGAATGAGAAATCATTAGTAATAAACCACTAGATTGCCTACTAGTGACTAGGTATCTAAACTGTACAGACATAAGAATGGCGATAAGTCCACCCTCTAGCTAACTCCTGTAGCTATTCAATATTTATTTGTGTCATACAAAGTTAAATTATTGTAAGCTTATAGTGTTATTGTAAAGCGCAATGCAGTGAAGTGCGGGGACAGGTCTTTTAGTACCATACATGAATGACTACTAGTTTCAAAGTATACTTACTGCAGTTATGGCATCATAAATATTTGAAATGCAGGTTTGGGCGACGATTTCGCCACTAATTTCCGAAATTTTATTGTTGTTTACCATCTCGGTCATTTTCGAAAAGTGGGCTGCCTGGAAACATTTTAGGCCTTTTGTATTGTGTTGGTTATGCCGGAGGTCGTTTTACACCGGAACAACACAACGTTTTATCTCTTTAATAATTTTGTGAATAGTTTTTCCTATTTTTCCATTTTAGAAATGAGTTGAAGGACAGCTTGACACTGAGTCTTAAAACATGTTCATCCGCACGATGTTTCTAGTCAGTTTGTGTGCTGTGTGTCTATAGTTTACACACGGTCCCTTATAGCAAGGATCCTAAACTGCTCAACAATCGCGGAGCGTGATTGATGGTACAATTGGTACATGCAACTTTTCGGAAATATTTTTCAAGAAATTCGTCGTCAAATTCGTTGTGCCCGCTGAGTACAACTCATTCCTGGTAAACGCCTGTAAATACTCTGGCTATACATTACTATATAAATACAATAGGTAGTGACCCCACCAACATATCAATTTTATACTTAGGTACATCGAAGTGATACTCGTAGCAATACTATGTGTAACACGTAAAGTATTCCTCATTTACTTCAAGACACCATATTTCACGTAGGTCTTCGCGGATTCGAACTATTATTTTTGTGCTATTATTGGAATCATTCCCACACGTAGGAACAAAACCATTTCATATCTTGTTTTTGATGTACTGTTGAAATATACTGCTTATTAATTATAACATTTAAATCGCAACAAACAAACGATTTAAGTTTAACTGAAAAATTGAGATTTATGTTATGACCAGAGAAATGGGATGACAAAGAATGCTTGTCAACGATCAAAAGTGTGGCAAAAAAATGAAATCCATGTATGTGTCTAAATTGTCTATGTGAGCGTAAAATAGTGATGCCAAATACAACAGGTTAATTATCTATCGGTATTTGACTTTCTTATCGATACGTTTTAAAAGCCTCTACAGACGTAAGCGACTAAGGTAGAATTAATAATTCAGTGGAGTGATTTGACAGCTCTCTGCATACAAAGCGGTTGTCAAATGTATGTAAAGTTCTGTCAAATCACTCCGCTGAATTATAGATTCTACCTTAGTCAAAGTAGTAAAACGGCTATTAGATATGGCAATTTGTAGGGCCCAACCTGTTGTGTTAGGAGGTGTAATAGGAGGTAGGGCCCGTAGGGATCTGAAGGAGGGTGAGGGAGAGGCAGGGTACACAACAGGTTGGGCCCTACAAATTGCCATGTCTAATAGCTGTTTACACTATGACGTCAGTTGATATCCCCACTACCAACTTGACGTTTAATTTCAGGCACATTTTCGACTAATATTATTCTTCTTTCTCCGTGCCTCTTCCCATTCGGTCGGCCCTCCGAATATTTTTCCGCCAGTTGGCTCTCTCACACTACAGACCGACGTTCGACTAATATTATTACATTACCTAATTAAATAGTTAATAACTAGTATGCTTTTTCTAAGCTAATAATATATTCTTAAATATTAAAAAAAATTTAAATAAACAAAATTATTTATTATTAAATTAAAAATATTAAGTGAACAAGATTATTTCCTAAAATAATTTCAAATATTTCATACAACGGAAAACGGAATTTCAAGCCGCCGGTCGAAAGCGCATTCGATTGATCGCATGACCATTTTGACAGCTGACCTCTCATTCCAACTATATTTTTATCTCGTTCTTATCGTTTGACTAGTCGCTTTCAGGCGCGGCACACACTCGAGCGGAATCCAGCTATCATAAATAAAAATCAGCCGCAGCATTAAAGTAGGAAATTTCTTTACGGGAGCTGAATTTTTGTATGGAGCCCATATACAATATTCAGCCCGATTTCCGTTTTCCGCTGCTTTTTGACTATGGTAGCGAATTCCGCTAAATGTGTTGAGCGCCATATTTGAATGAAATAATACTGCAAGGTAAAAAAATCTTTAATAATAAAAATACCCGTTTAAAACCGGATATAAAAGGTTCTAATTTAATCGTCTTACGTAATGGCGTAATGTGAATATAATATTAATTTATTCATTGGATTTTTTTGAAGCTATAATTATAATTTTCATATCGAACAGTTATCGATATAAGTCCCTAAAACGTTTTGTCAATCCCTAGCGTAGAATAAATGTTTCGGTTTTTACACAAAATAATCATGAATATTAACTATTATGATAAAATATTAGCACACAGTATACGAAACACTAATAATTAATAGTATCTAGTAAATACTTACACTTACTTAATGAGTAATTACTTGGGTTTTTCCTATGAGTAATAGTCCAATCTGGAACACAACACGACACCATGTTTCTCCTTTTTCATCCCAAGTTATTTTATTCACGATTGTTTTATATTTTCCACGCTAAAATATGAGCTGTCACGACGTGGGTACGTAAGCTGACTACCCAAATTCAAAAGCTGTCACTCCTTCAAAATGATCGTGTGTCTCTTTTGCACTCGTGGAATGTTCATATACGTGTTGGTTTCTCTTTTGCGCACTTCGTTTATCTTTTAGCGACAAGCGCCATTTTATATCTATGGTTATGACAATGACGACTTTGACAGTTACGTGAGTGATGGATGAGAACTATGGTTCAGTAAGTAACTTTTTTTATCGATTTTTCGATGACATTACATATTCAGCCACGAGAAAGGTCAAACTAAGGTCATTCATATATTTATGGAAATATCTTCAATCACTGATTATTATATAGTAGCAAATGTCGGAAACTGCTTGAAAACCTTATATCTCGAAATGATTTTCGAAATACATAAATACATCATTTAAAAAAAAATGAACAATCCTAATTGTGTGTACATGTATTTATTTATTATTTAATTTAGTAGGTAGGTAAAGCCTGACCAGAAATATATGATTATTGTCAAGAGGGCGCTATTATTCTCGTTTATATGGCAACAGTTCAGTATAGTTATAGAGTTCTATGGTATGGTGACATCTTGATTTGTTTACCTGTCAGCTCTGATGTTAATTTGAAAATGTTTCACAGCTAAATAGTTTCATTTCCCGAGCGTATTATTTACAGCAGTTTATTATATACACTATTTACAATGTTTCGCTCTTGACTATGGATAATTTTGGGATTTTTTTGTCGTTTATTATTTAATATTCGACACTTTATTATTATTCAAGTAAACCGCGTCAATGACACTGACAAGAGTGACAGCCCATCGCATGCACTCACACATGCATAACATTCTGTCATTAAAATTATTGCCAGTGTAAGAAATTAGTTCCAATGTAATTCTGCAACATGGCGCATGATCATATATTTCTGGTCAGGCTTTTTATATATAAGTACTATCTACCTATCTAGTACCAGGCTTTTCCAGTGTAAAGATTTGGTTAATGTCCGACTTAGTCTATTTTGAATGTATGTTAGTTTCATACGTGACATTAGGTGTATTCTTACAAAAAACAAGATTCATTTGATACCGTGAAAAATGTCATATCTAGCCTATTATGTTATGTTATGAGCAAATTTGCGAGTAGCAGTTTGGGCGTAACAATACTGGGTTTGCTTATTTGTTATGATTGTATGGTCGGTATCATTCTAGTGAGATCGAAAACACAATGAAAGTGTTTGCGTAATGTTCCTGCTATTTCCGAGTGCGAGCGTAGGCCGTCATTCCCACTGCTTAACCCGAGTCGAACGATCAGGTAAATGGTGTAAATATGGCATCATGATTGTTAACAACTGCACGTGATGTTAGAGCGCTCTTGTACTTTATTCACCCGGGTGTTTGACTATGCGTGCTACAGCAATAGAAGACCGAGCTCGTTCGTGCAAGGAGGCGCGTGCCCGCCAAGCATTGAGGGGCTGGGCGTACATCCGAATCAATTCCAGACTAATGGGGATCTTACGACACCTTACTATTATTTGTTACGTTGATCTAATAACTCGAATAGCATGTTATTAATGATTACACCATTCATACATAATTATTAATTAACTTTGGTATTTTTAACATTTCCAAAATCAACGCAACTTTTGTTGCAACACGCAACTGATTAAGTAATTTGCTATTCAGACACTGTATGCTGTAATTATAGTTATTCTTTTGCACAAATTAAACGACAAAGTCCATTCCATATTTATTACTTCATTTAAAAAGAACGTACATGTGTCTCACTTACTCTATCAGTCTTCTCATGAAAGAATATAAATATAAATAAATTAAGTTTACAAATATTACATCATTTGGTGGGATTCTTACAAATATTGATATACCTATGCCCATTTAACTCAACGGCATTGCACCGTCACTGTATGTGTTTAAAAATCGAATTTCGCGATCATGAATTCATGATACATCGATAACTTCGATAAGGCACTAGACTTTCGTGCACTACTGCAATGTCGGCTAGATATTAATATAAAATCCCTATTGGTTAGATGACATTTTAGTACTGTCTGCAGCGGCGACAGTCATCTGTTGCGGGACAGGGTGAGACTGCGGGGTGTAGGTTTGAGCCAAATAGGGTCCAGGGCCAACTTGTTCCTGCAGCTTCTCAGCTTCTTCAGGAGCGACGGGGCACATGCAGGGTACCAGCTGCACGTGCTGCAGGGACACTGGGGTCAGGCTGGCGCCGGCCGGAACGCTGATGGGGATGGGGGCCATGCTCTGCGGTGCGTGCATCGGCATCTCGGCCTGGTACTGTTGGGGCGCCATTTGATACACCTTGCGGGGCTCGTACGGCGAGTAGTACTGATACCGATAAGCGGGAGACATATTAGGCCCTAAAGACTGAACCCATTTTTGAGATGAAGGCTGCCTGCTGAAACAAGCAAAAGAGGATAATGAGTTATACGCGAAAAGTTAAACGCAGAGGGCGCTGCAACGTTCTAGGTGGGCGATTACCAATTATTAACTGTAAAGGGACAATACATTTGCGAAGCGGGTTATTTAAGAATTGAGTATTCTGGTTTATTGAGTATGAATGGTTGGAAATTAACGTAGTGTAAGAGACCGACATAAGTAATAATATATCAATATATCATAGAATACATAGGTACTGTTGTTTTTAATATTATTCATTTACATGCGATTGGTCGCAGTTTTATTTTGTCAGCAGGTAGGGACAGAGTAGTAGAATTGACAAAAATATTGTATATTAGTACTAATACGAATATCTACATTATTCGTATTAGTAACATGCGACTTCGGTAAATACTGGTATATTGTGGGATTCCATTGCAGAAGTAAGTTTATACACAAGTGATCACAACTGACTGTAGTATTTGATTCGATTTGAGAGAAAAGTGCACGGCCATCCATACAAATGTAGGATCATGAATATGTTTAAAATTGCACTGCATTAGGTAGGTAGTACCTTAATACGACTCTAGCTAGCTTAATAGGTAGGTACCCAATATTTGTGACATTTTTTCGGAAAAGTACCATTTGGCGGGAGACGCTTAAGTCGTACGTTGTACAGTCACCGGCAATCGTATATTCCTACACGAAGGGCCGCCAAAATATATGACACAATCCTATGGCCCTCTACAAATTAGAGTGTCACATATTTTTGCGGCCTCCGTGTAGGAAGATACTATTGCCAGCCATACAATGTCAATATTATATTCGATCACCAAAAAGCTCCCACATATCCTCGACCTATATCGGCTCTCACTTTGCTCGGGACCGATAATTGCCTCGGATTTTTGGAATGTGTTAAGTTTATGTTGTACCAAACTACTAAGTACATAATTCCCAGCTGTTAACAATATTATCATGTATTTATAAATTAGGTACACATAATCTACCTATGTCGAAAAAATTGTTTTTAATCCTGGTGCGATGAAAGATAGATCTAATAGGTTCCGTTCCGGTAAGAACTAAAAAGAAACGCACAAGAAAAATAGAACAGATGATTGTATAATGTAAGTATCGCGTTATTGTAGTTCCGGAATTGCCTAGCCAGTTAAATTACATTGCCAAAGAGAAAAAAATACGTGAGAGGTAAGTTGTGCCCATTGTTAAGCCCATACTGTAGGTATTGATTTTACGTGTAATACAAATAAAAAAACTAAAATGATGACTATGCAGTTAGTAAATTATAAGAATCAAAAGTGGAATAAGTAGGTTGATCAGTATCAATTACATTAGTACACCATTGCGTAAAACATTAAATAAGTAACTTACGTAACTCATAGATTTATCTAATGTTAACAATATTTACAAAAACTTAATACTAGACCACTTTTTGTACTATAAAAGTGAGTAAGTGTGATTGATTATTGATAGTATTGTTCTTTTTCGGACTATCGTTTATATACATTATTATATTATTTTGATGGGTGTGATGGAAAGTGGATGATTTATTATCCTTTCTTACCTTTCTTCATTTCAACTTTTCCAACAAAATTATAATTAAGACAAACCTGACATAATATTTACAATTGTTACAAAACAAAACATTCATTAAGATAGCTAGGGATCAATTAAAACAACAGTAAGTACATATTAGACACCTACGTCAGGCAAGGAATAATTTAAGTACCATGTGGATAAAAACTTCTTAATTACCATATAATATATAGAAACCATTAAAAATGTGTAAAAAAAACTTATATTTATCTATTTGTACTAAAAAAAGACACCGTGGTCTTTCTTAAGTCCCGTTAGTACAAATAGATATGAGTAAAAACTTTGTAACTTGTATTTGTTAGTGTCAACGAAAAAGCTCTTAATTAGCTGTTAATATAGGTATTATGAAGATTTAGATTTTGCGAGTGACTGTAAACAAAAGAAAAGGAAGTTGACGCACATAAAACGTTAAGAATAGGAAGCCACTTCTTGAGCCGCGGGCGGAAATGAAATCTGTCATTGTTTACACATTATTTTTGCTCTGGATATACAATTCGCATCATTTGCATTTTCGAATCGCTAAGCCTTAAAATTAAGTAAGTACGTACGTTGAACTAAATTCGATTAGTGTAACTAGAATAATATAGGAAACGCCCACCTTTTCATACACGCGGCGCGTTTGTATCCTCTCGATTATATTGAAATAAGTAATATTAATAAATGTATTCATAATAATATAAATGCAAATACTTACGATGTATCCGAGCCCCATTTTAGGAAGAAAGCTTCTGAAGAGGCGAGCAGTGCCAAGCTTAAAACAAAACGGGTCTAAAACAAAAGAAAACCATATTATTGTATTGATCCTGTTCAAGATACCATTACACAAAGATGAGTAGATACTGTCAGGAAAATGAGGAAAAAAGTATACAAATCAATAAGTCCTTATCCTTAAGTCCTCGACCCAATTAATTTTTTTTTGTAATTATTTTGTAAATAAATAGATTCAATTCTTTAATTTTTAAGTACCTACAACGTAAACTATTAATCAAATAAACTGGTAATTTAAATAACTGGCTTGTCTTAACCTAGGCACTTTTGTTTCCTACTATATTATTAATCTGATTTAGATATGATTTGAATAACTGTAGTTGAAGTGTAAATAATTTTGTATTTTTATTTTTATATTTTTATTTACACGCCACGTTTAGATATGTCTACGTAATTATAGTTAAACCCTAGGTACAAAAAACTTTAAAATAAGAACCAAAACAAAAAAAAATGATTGCTCATACATACACAAACGTAGATATGTAACATAAAAGGCAACCAGTCTTATGAACACATAATCATCTAGAGGGCCCAACTTCGTAAATATTTGTCTTTTGACTCACAGCACAGGGGAAGGTTTAAGTCAGATAATTTGGTCCATAATAACTTCGTGATTAATGACTTTGGAGGTCGTACGTATATTAAAAGATGGATCCTGTTCTAATTATAATGATTCAAATAAACGTACTTGTCAATCACGCGCTCGTTTCAATCAGGATTAGTGAGAAAGCAATTAATAAAACATAACTGAAGTTTATTAACTATAGCCATTATTGTGATGTTTAATGGTGTACCTAGTGGGTTTTTTCTGATTGAGAAGTATAATAATATATGATAATAATTATATTATTATTCTTGGTCGATAGACCATCCTCGTTTTGTAAAAGATGCTACAAAAACTAAAATTTCTCTAAACAGAGTTTTAAATGAATTCGTGTAAAATCTGGAAAGTAAATCAGAACCTACTAGTAATATTAGGGCGAGTTGTGCACAAGCCGATTATCGATTTGATTTTATACCGATCGAACTTAGGTAATTTTCCGTCTATTGTCAACTAGTCACTACTAAATGATAAATCAATACAAATGACCATATTAACGAGTAGCTCGATCGATAGTCTAAAAAAATTACGTCACCGACGATAGTTAAAGCACGGCTGAATCTTCAAATTTATTCTTCTCGTTAAAGGTAATTTAGAAATTTAGTTTTCAAGCTGTTTGTGGGATATAACATGTATCGAGTTATGATTCCAACAACATTTCTTTAATAACAGTGATTTGCCAGAACATTATAAAGTAATTTGTGTCGGTCCGTGAATAATCTGTAAATGGGCCGAACGAGTCCCGGTTCATAAATGTATATTACCCTAGACCCGGTCGATCCATCGGCAAACCTTTAAATTTTAAAGTCATTTCATTTCACCTAAATACTGTGTCCAATTTTTGTTCATGCTTTAAACGTTAAAATAAAATACTCAAAAAATTTCAGTAATTGATTTATATTCAACTAGTACCGAAAAAAATAATTATATAAGACAGCATAAAGCACAGATTTAAGCCTTAATAAATCTCTGAAAATTTACAAATTATTTGCGGCAACGTAGGTACAAATTAATAATAAATGATACATCATAACAAAAGGCTATGTCGGGACTGTCAGCATGTGACAAAGAAGTTAGTGTGTGTGAAGTGGGCACTTGGACAGTAGCCGACCGCATGACTTGCACGTCCACTCGACGCGTTAACTGAATTTCTACAATACACCTTCATTAAGGCAAGGTAAACATCAACAATCAACATAGATAGCAATTTGTTTTATTCTAATAAAAGATATTCATGAATTATCTGGTGCATACAAATACTAAGTTAAAATAATTATTATGCCGCCTGCGTCATGGGCACCTTGCCCAGAGGGACAAATTTAGATTTAAATTTTGAAGTAGTTTTATTTGTAGCTAACAATTTTAAGATTTTTTTATTAGCACCTATTTTTTATTTTGTTATCTCATAAATAAGTTGTTTTAGTTAAAATTATAACAAGTTTATTTTATATTACGTGGGAAAGAAAATATATTTATGTAACGGACAAAAGGTAGGTATACTCAACCAGCCGTGACGTTACTCATGCAGCATGCTAATGTACATATATGAATTTCTTTGTTTTGTAATCTGTTTCGGTAAGTGCAGATTTAGCACTGTCAAGCGAATTGTTAAACTTAGAGATTATTTAATCTTACACATATTTTTTTATTTACGATCTTTTAAATATCTTTTATTTAATTGTTATGACAGGAAGTAATTTCGCATCAATTACACTAATATTTATTCAAGCGAAATAATTATATGCAGGAAAAGGTTACTCGCAGGTAAGGTAAGGTAAGGTAGAGATAATATAAACGTAGAGAATAGGTATAACACAAAGTTGCTTGATGCAAAATAATTATTTTAATAATTATTATAGATGTGTAACACATTATATCCATTTATATTTATACAACAGTCGGAATTTTATTTTGAAAATAGTATTGTGAAATAATAATTAATCGCATTCCCAAAGTCATAAACTACATATATTATTGTGATTAGTAATTATAACGCAATATTATAGATATAATAATTAAGGATAAATACAAAACTTACCGTTCCAGTCATATCCGGGAACATAGCACTGCCGTAAAGGATTTTCAGATGCGAGCAAAACGTTCACCCTTAACCAGCCCAAAGCCAAAACCGGAGGTAGGGTTCAGGGAGTTTCCACGGCTACCAACTAGTTATTCGGGAGCGGAGAGGCGCGCACCCTGGCCAAGCACGGAATGAATGATCCCAGAGGTCCACTCGTTTTTTATATACGATTTCAGAAACATTCCGTCCCTAAAAGCCGGTCTCCGACCCCGTCCGGACGTATAATAATAATCTTATTAACTTATCTATGCCTCTATCTTTACTTAAAACGTACCGTTATATTATCCCGATTTTAAGGAGTTTCGTAGACACAAACCACTTAAGATAATTTCACACTTTTGGTGAAGCGGCTAGTGTTTTGACATGGGTGTTGTGGGGTCGGGGGGTCGCGCTCCGCCGCGGGCGGAAGGATGCGTCGACGCCGTGTCGAATGGTCGACGTTTCCATTACCAGCCTTCCGATACCCCGACCCAACGTGACTTGCAACATTTACCCCGTAGCACTATAAGTGGCGCTCAATACGACATTTTATAAGAACCTTAGATACTTTTTGGCAAAGTAGGTGCAATGAAGGTAAACAAAAATATTGTCTTTCAAGTCATTCTTATAAGTAATCTTGAATTTCAAAGAAAGTGCTTCAGAAGTATCAATGTCATGATTATGAATATTTCTATGATTACCTACAAATTCTAGAGTCCCGTTATGGAGCTTACAAATTAAAATTCCGTTTTCTGATCGATATCAAAGGAACGTGCTATGATTTATAGTGAGGGCTCGCGTAGATATCGGTCAGCGGAGACATTTTACGACCACCTGTCGCCGTCGTTATGGACTATCGGGCGTAATGGATGTGTAGTGTACCCACTTTAAGACATTGCCGCTTTAAGAAGAATCATTAACGGTTATTTTTCTATTAGTACGTTTACGATTTTTTTGTAAAGACTCCACTATTTACTCTCTGGTATTTGACCTATGGGTGATGTTTTTAACTGATTAATAAAGCCTTTGTCGTTTATAATTTTTATTAAAATGTCTAAAATATCTTTAGCGCAATCTGTTCAATAAGTTTGGCCAAGTCGAGTCGCTGCAGTTGTTGTCCTTATTTTATTCCACTTAAAATAAACTAAAAGGCTTAGATAATATTCTCATTTTATCAAAGACTTAAGCATAAGTAGTTTAATGAATGAAATGAATAAAATCAATTCAAAATTGTTGCAAATGAAAATGAAAATTTATTCCATTGCAGATCATGCGTAATACATAAGTAATATACTGTTATACAACATGCAAATGTGAGAGATATGGCATTACTTACACTACGTCAACTACTAAAACTACACTAAAATTACATGTTTTATATTATTTACATTCAAATATTCAGTCAAGGAGTAAAAACAATTTTCGAGAAGCATCTTTTTTTAATTCGTTTACTTTGAGATCTTTGTAGATGTTAGGCAGCTTATTATAGACTTTGACACAAATGTACGCCACGTTTTTCTTATACGAAATTACTACTAGTGGAGTTAGGCCAAGCAAATAAGATCTATAAAAAGTGTTTTGAAGAATTAATTCCCAGCAGGCTGGAAATCGCTTTAATACCTTCATGTGATCCTAAATACATGTAATCCGAGTTTGCCCAATCCCAAGAGGTGTGCATAACTTTTTAGGACAATTTTTACTCTTCGTCAAGTTTTTGCTTGTAGCTCGAAAACAGTACGTCCGACGGAAAATGTTATGTATATCAATATTAAAGAGGGTTAAATTATGCGTCGAATGAGTAACTTAACTTCTAATTCGGTTCAGCGGTACAGCCGAAATCAAAAGTTATAAACCGGAAAAATGTCTCATTTAATTGAAAAACTCGTATTTTGACTTCCATACCACATATCTTTGAAACAGGTGACTCCTGTTGAAAAACCTATAGAATAAAAGTTGTAGAGAATACTATTTCACGTTATACCGACATCTCAATTTTCAAGTAGAGTCATTTTGAAAGACTAAATTTGGCATGAATTCAAAATCAGTTTTTTCTAAATCCTTCTGAGTTGCATATTTTCCATAAAATATGAGGTGTGAGGCGTACATTTAATGCATTGTTACAAATAAAAAACATTTAATTGCATATTTCTAAAACGTATCTAATCAGAAAACTATTTATACACCGTGTTTTATTTTCATTTCCGGTAATTCCAAGGGTACATTCCTGAGCTTAACTTAAGTATATTTCTTAAGAGGCTGACAACACCCGATGACCTTCAAATTGACTTTACTCAAACAGTGTTTCAGCTATAACTACTTGTTTTGAGAAAGTAAAAAAAATGTATGTTAATATTCGTTTTATTTGGAAGAACTTCGTTGCGTCCGATACACGATTGGACGAAATCGGCTCGATAGAAAATAATTCCAAAGTTACATCTTAAAATTAGCTTTAAACAGTTGTATGTCTTTAGTTTCTTGACTTATACGTCTGTAACTAAGGACAAAATTCCACCACACTAATACTAAAAACTTCGTTGCCTTATATTTCTCAATTAATGCGTCGTTTTTTTTAATTAATTATTTTGTAAAATTTGCAATGAGCTCCCATACTAATCGTAACACAGTGTTTCTCTTTCACTCGCGCTGAATAAGATAGGGAGGGAATTTAGCTGTTGCTGCAGCCCCTTAAAGACGCTAGTGTCCTAATTTGCTCCAGTTCTGCCGATAGTTCTTTTTCGTCTTTCTGATTGTGTATATTTTTATTTTAGTCTGAGAACCCGCTATAAAGCAATGTAACTGTGTGTTAAGTCAATACAGTATTAATTTGGTACTAAGCAGAAACGTCTGCAATCGAAATTTCAATTTTATAATTGAAAGAAAAAATTGAAAAATTCGGACCGGTGTTCCGAAAGGTCGCAAATTCGAACCTTGCTCGTCGCGGTGAATTTTTTTTTTTATAAAATTTTCAATACAATATGTTTCCTTTGTATCTCGGATTGTTAATGTTCGAAATTTCATTGACATGTCATAATGTTCAATTGTTTGGTTGCGTTAATATACAGATTGGGGAATCAATCAATAACTACTGAACCTATTTGACTTAACACACAGGTGCATCATTTTGTAGTGGGTTCTCAGAGTAAAAAATAATTAAATGTAGGTTTACACAATTAGAAGGCCTTAATAAAATATCGATTACCTCAGAAATGGAGCTAAGTAGGACACTGGCGTCTTCGAGAAATAAACCTAAGTTAAGCTCAGGAATATACCGTTGAAATTACCGAAAATAAAATAAAACACGTTGTATAATTAGTTTTCTGATTGGGTACGTTTTAGAAATTTGCAATTCAATATTTTTAGTTGTAACGATGCATTAAATGTACGCCTCACACCTCATATTTTGTGGAAAATATGCAACTCAGAAGGATTTAGAAAAAACTGATTTTGAATTCATGCCAAATTTAGTCTTTCAAAATGACTCTACTTGAAAATTGAGATGTCGATATAACGTGAAATTGTATTCTCTACAACTTTTATTCTATAGGTTTTTCAACAGGAGTCATCTGTTTCAAAGATATGTGGTATGGAAGTCAAAATACGAGTTTTTCAATTAAATGAGACATTTTCCCGGTTTATAACTTTTGATTTCGGCTGTGCCACTGAACCGAATTAGAAGTTAAGTTACTCACTCGACGCAGAATTTAACCCTATTTAATATTGATATACATAACATTTTCCGTCGGACGTACTGTTTTCGAGCTACAAGCAAAAACCTGACAAAGAGCAAAAATTTCGCTAAAAAGTTATGCATACCTCTTGGGATTGGGAAAACTCGGATTACATACATTTAGGACCACATGAAGGTGCTGCTGGGAATTAATTCTTCGAAAAAATCTAATTTTCTTGGCCTAAGTACGGGAACGCCTTTTTAACCTATAACAATATGACATAAATCAGAAGTCCGATTTTATTGTGTGATCTGTTAGAATACGGTAAGTACTAATAATAAAAAATATTTTCTAACAATTGTTAGCATAAGGTATAATACATGTATTTGTTTGCTACACATAGAAAAGATTATGTAAGTTTTATTTTTCGCCACAAGGCAATCGCTTTTTACTATTGCAGCATCACTTAACATTTTATAACGGTTTTGTCAAGAGCATTGTGTCGTTTTAGCCATTTATAATTCGTTTAGAATTCAAGGTCACTTATATTTTGACAAATTGTTTTCGATTATGCTTACATAATCTATTGACCAAACTGTTATAAAATGACAGATGATGTTGAAATAGTTGAACGCAATAGTATGGTAAAAGAAAATACATATTTTATAATATTTTCTTGTAGTTATTAACAAATATCTATATAATACCTAGCGCGACGTCAAAACCTGTTAGAAAATATTTTTTACTATAAGTAATCATATCATATTCTCTAACTAAAAAAGAAAATCGCACATGTGAGTTATAGAAGCTCAAAACTGTTCGCGTACTGTACTATACCTTTAATCAACAATTACAGGTTAAATATTTTTAAACGTGTTAATTTCGTTTGTTGTAAGTTCCGGATATTGTGATCCATTAAATACTTCCACTTTACGAGACTTCTTATTCTCACCATACATATTACTTATCTATCCCATAAATATTCGTCATCATTATACTTGAAATAAAATATACTCAGATAGAATTAGCTTTCTGGCCCAGACAATTCCTATTGGACGGGATTTTTTTTCGTATAGATCAGTGTTAGGAATCGATACCAATAAAATTTATAAGTGAATATTGGGCGCTAAGGTGCCAAAAAATGGTAAAAAACAGTTTTTCGCTTCTAGAGGAAAAACTACAGCTCGGACAATTTTTTTTTAATCTAACAAATATGCGCAATAAAAAAACAAAGAGAATGAGCCCCGGTAGAGCAAAGTCGGTCTAGAGAATTCATCGATTTAAAAAAAGGTCACTTATTGCAAAAGTCGACGGTTTGCAAAAAGTTTATAACATTTCCATCAGAAAATTTAATTGTAATTAGAGGACTACAATACTGACATCATATTCAAATTTCAGCTCTCCATCACTTCCGGTCCGAAAGTTCCGGAACACGAGTTATTGAATTTACAATATTTGCAAATTGCGGACGATCCTCTGGACCAATTTTGCTCTACCGGGGCTCATTCTCTTTGTTTCTTTATTGCGCACATTTGTTAGATTTAATTTTTTTTTGTCCGAGCTGTAGTTTTTCCTCTAGAAGCGAAAAACTGGTTTTTACCATTTTTTTGACACCTTAGCGCCCAATATTCACTTATAAATTTTATTGGTATCAATTCCTTACACATTGATGTAAAAAAAAAAAAAATTCCCGTCCAATAGGAATTGTCTGTACTTATTATGATTTTTCCGCTAATTCTATCTGAGTAATAGGGGTGAAACAAAATCTATGCGTACATGAGACCTACTTACAATATACTTAAAAACTGATAAAACAGGTATTTTAGTTAAGATTTACCGATTTGGGTTTACCCAACAGCATTAAATAATAATGAGACCGATCGCGAGAGCAATATCTTTTATCTCGCTTTATCAGCCCAATACAATAAAAAGGGTAGTCATGAATCCATCAGCAATAAATTTTATCCTTTTTTTAAGACACTTAACCATTGAGTTTTGTCCGGTTCTGTCATGCTGCTGCTGAAGCCATTCACGCTACAACGTTCCGGGCCTGGGATCCACGCGGTAATCGGCCTTTTACCTTCGCATACAACCTCAAGAGTTGTGTCCGGTCCCTTTCATGTTGCTGCTGTTGAAGCAATTTTCGCTACGACGCTCCGGGCTTACGCCCTACGTCGTACTCGGCCTTTGGCTTTCGGAGATATTGCCGCTCACCTTTGGGCTGAGGGCAATATCAATATCACCCTCGGATTAACTTTTAAGATACTTAGCCCTTGAGTTTTCATGCTGCTGCTGCTGAAGCAATTCTCGCTACAACATTCCGAGCCTAGGCCCTATATGGTACTCGGCCTTTGGCCTTCGTATACGTTGCGGCTCATCCTCGGGTCTTTGGCCCTCGGGTTCGCTTTTAAGATAATTATCCCTTGAGTTTTATCCGGTCCCTGTCATACTGCTGCTACTGAAGCAATTTTGGCTGCGACGCTCCGTGCCGGAGTCTTACGCGGTACTCGGTGGCCTTTGGCCTTCGCATACATTACCGCTCACTCTCGGGCCTTCGGCCCTTGGGTTCGCTTTTAAGATAATTACCCTTTGAGTTTTGTCCGGTCCCTGTCATACTGTTGCTACTGAAGCAATTCTCGCTGCGACGCTCCATGCCTGAGTCCTACGCGGTACTCGGCCTTTGGCCTTCGCAAACATTGCCGCTCACTCTCGGGCCTTCGGCCATTGGGTTCGCTTTTCAGATAATTATCTCTTTAGGTTTGTCCGGTCCCTGTCATACTGCTGCTACTGAAGCAATTCTCGCTGCGACGCTCCGGGCCTGAGTCCAACGCGGTACTCGGCCTTTGGCTTTTACATAAATTCTCACTCGCCCCCGGGCCTTCGTCCCTTGGGTTCGCTTTTTCAGATAATTAGCCCTTGAGTTTTGTCCGGTCCCTGTCATACTGCTGCTACTAAAGCAATTCTCGCTGTGACGCTCCTTGAGTCCTGAGTCCTACGTAGTACTCGGCCACCCTCGGCCCTTTAGCCCTTGAAGACCCCTGACTTTTGGTCCCTGTGAACCTGCTGGTGAAGCAATTCTCGCTTCCGTCGCCCGAAGCATATTCTACTGTAGGAACTCGACCATTAGCATTCGCAAGTGTCGACGCTTGCCTTTAAGTCAGTTATCTTAACACTAATGAACTAATCTATTTTGAATTAGTAACCAGTGGATTGCCATAGTGGAAGAAAGTGAGGGAGGCCTTTGCCCAGCAGTGGGAAACTGCAGGCTAATCAATAAAACATAAATAACCAATATGATGGACATTGACATGTAGAAAGCGTAATTTTAACAGTAAAGGCCTGGGTAAAGTAAATGAAAATATCAAACCTTCCACACGCACGCGGCACTATGGGACGAAACGCTGAAAAAGCGGACATACATACTTTTTTTGCGAAAATTGTATTTAAAAAAATACCATTCGATAGGAAATGAGACGTAGAACAATACATTTGGTATAAAATTTTTCAAAATAAGGTATATTTAAGGCAGAAAAAAATATGTTTTTTTTGTATGGTATCCAAAATTAGGTACCCTATTTCAAGGAAACTATAAGAGACTTCGTCTTCTATACTTCGTTTTTTTTTAAGATTAGAAATTGAGTAAACATAGAAACAGTAGTTGCCAACCTGTTCTAAATGTTCAATTTAAACACACTGCAAGCACACCAACAGATGATTAAGTAGTTAACATGATTAAGAGTTCACATTTGTGAATAAATATTAACAATTTGCAGATTAAATAATCCAACACAACAATAAATACACAATTTCGTTTTAGATTTTGTATGCCAACGTTAGAGACACGTGAAAAATGAAAATCTGACCTAACAGTGACGCACGTATGTTCTAAAACGAAAACTTAAGACCTAGTTTTTTTTATCAGTATTCACCGAAATTATTTAATTGACAATCATAATATGCACTTATTAGTCAATTTTCGTAAATAAAAATACGTTTAAACGTTATTAACTAGTCTTATTATATAATACTAAATAATAAAGCAACTGTCTTAGGTGATGGTAAAAGATTTGGTGGACTACGAGGTAGCTTTTCTTGTTGTATGCCACTCAGGCCTGCCTCTGATTGCTCCATAACCCTCCAACCAAACGCATAATAATAGAGCAAGCAAATACCTTTACTTAAATAAGAATCACAATAAGCTTTAAACATTAAAAGCTATCCAGGTATGGCTGAGAGATACTAATGACAGATGACGAGAGAAAATATTTAAAAATCGAACCATTCGTTGCGAACCTCTTCTTCTCTAGGTATTTTATTGTGCAACATTCACAAGAACATTAACAATGATAAAAAATAAAATATTTAGTGCATATAACAACTACCAAAATATTGTTAAATACTCAATATAACATTTACAAATACGTAGGCATGGCTTTACTATAAATACAAATATATTTAAGTATGTTTAATGACGGCGTAGGCACTTTGACAGTTGTGACATTTATCGTGCCTAATAAAGAACCATGTACATCGTTCTGTCAACGGTTTTCTAATCTCAAAAAAACGAAGTATAACCTTCAGCATATTTCCTTCTTAAATAGAGTACAAAATGATAAATAGCTTAGTTATGTAGGCGCCCGTTTTCTTGCTTAGTCCAGTCAAAAAGTCATCAATTATCGATATTTTTCTTAATGCCTTTTTTTGTAATATTAAATAGCTTTATCTACACTCACATTGTAAGTCTTCTAAAACGTGATCAAAAACGGTAGGCAATGGCTAGCATTACCACAACCGATTTTACTATGATAAGCTTTTTATTTGTGGCAGTAACCTAATTTTAACTTTACATGCTTATATATTGATACGTTACGAGTTTCAAAATCGAATTTGATAACATAATGTAAATCCTGTCCTCCTTCCCGAACAACGGCACGCGCCCGCCCGACCGCCGGCACAATCGAGTTGGCCATGGCGGTGCAATGGCGGTCATTCTATGGTTTCCGAAGACTTCATTTAGGATATATAATATGAGTGTAGATAAAGCAGTGGATGCAACTGTACGTAATTAGGCCTTAAAACACTTATTACGTAACAGTTACATAAACTACTATTTCGATACTTTTATGCTATAGTAATATAACAAATTACAAATTTGAGGTTTTATAAAAAACAAACCGGCCAAGTGCGAGTTGGACTCGCGCACCGAGGGTTCCGTACAAACCTATAACAAGCAAAAGTTGTAGTATGTTTATTAATAATTTCAATTTAATACCTCTACGCGTTTACGAGGAAAAAGGTAGTAAGTTTAAAATTTAAAAAAAAATATTTTTATGTGTATGATTTTACTTAAAATGTCATCTTTTCGTAATTTTTCCTTTGTCTGTGCTATATGAAGTATCTTCGTGCCAAGTTTCAAGTTTCTGAGTTTTCGGGAAGTACCCTTTAGGTTTTGAGTTTCTTGCGAGTACTGAGTTTCGAAATATGCGACTTAAATTGCTATTTCTTTTGATTGCGTTGACATAAAAGTTTGATCTTGCTACATCTGAAAGGTCTTACAGACCTGAGTATTTGTCATGAATTTCAATTTAATACCTCCACGCGTTTACGAGGAAAAAGGTAGTAAGTTTAAAAAAAAAAATTGTATGATTTTACTAAAAATGTTTACTTTTTGTAATATTTACATTGTCCATGCTATATGACGTTGCTTCGTGCCAAATTTCAAGTTTCTAAGTTCACGGGAAGTACCCCGTAAGTTTTGCGAGTGCCGAAAAGCTCTAAAATTTGCAGCATAAACGACTGTATCTTTTGATTGCGTTGGTTTTTAAGTTTGATTTTTTCACAGCTCCAAGGGACAATAGACCTGAGTATTTGGTATAAATTTCAGCTTGATACTTCCATGCGTTCCTGAGAAAAATGGTCTTGACAGACAGACAGACAGACAGACAGACAGACAGACAGACAGACAGAAAGACGGACAGCAAAGTGATCCTATAAGGGTTCCGTTTTTTCCTTTCGAGGTACGGAACCCTAAAAAGGAACAATGATACTAAAATATAATTAGCTTTTGTCATTTTCGTTCAAACAAAATGCCCAAAGGAGATCGTCAATTTCCGTTAGGTGATCTGGCCCAGATTATTTAGGACCGTTTAGCAATGGTTTTTTAAAGAATCATCATAATTTCTAGATCAGGATGGTGGTAACAATATTGCGAAATCTAATGGGAAAATTGAACAACCATGCATTTAAAACTTGAATCTGACAAGGACAATATTTGAAAGCGTGCTTGCCTATGATTTATATATTAATGTAAAAAAGTACCGATTTTTTAAAGATAATGTACAAAAGCGGACTTGAAAACAAAACGGGAATCATGATGAAATAATAAAAAGTCATATTTTGATCGTATTTATAGTTCCTGTATTTCGGCAAACAAAGACGGCTGTCAAACCATCGTTGATACTATTAACTGAACATTCCTAACACCTATTGCGAAGGGATAAGGTTTACCACCGTTAAGTCGGATAGCACTAGTTTCTTACATTACAAAATTGAAAAAAAAGATGCGTTTCGTTATCGAAGGAGCATGATATTATGCCATTATGAAACCCATTTTTAATATTCAAACTCCGATCAAAAATGCAAAAATACGCATTTTTAATCTTTAGGCGTTTTAATACAGTCGATTTCTAATTTAAACTTCCGTATTCGTAGGCTTCGATACTATTTTAATTAATATTACAATGTTCTAACTTGCCAAAGAGTATCAAAACGCAGATTATGTAACGGTATACATTGACAGTGTCAAACCAAAAAACAATCCCGTTTCAGGCCAGGGTCTTCACCCTGGCCTGAAACGGGATTGTTTTTTGGTTAAACTTTATGTCAATGCCATAAGGTCGTTAACGACTTGTCTTGCTGTATTTTAATCGCGGAAAAATCAACATAATGTTTATTTATTTAGTATTTCTAATTCCCGTTTCATTTTTTTGCAATATTTTGTCTACTTTAGTATTAAAATGAGTATTTATTTTACATTGCAGTACAAACTGTATACGGTTTATATCAGGTGGCCCAGAATTGACGATCTCCTTTACACCAAAAAATAAAAGTTTCATTGTTTAAAACATAATTTCTAAGAAAATAAATAAATATTATAGTGTATTAACATAGGAAAGATAAATATAGTTTATTATCATTATTCTTATATATTTACACAAATTCTTACACCTTTGCCTTAAAGCTTTGCTTTATGTAGGTATATACATAATAAAGTTCAAATAAATATTACACTTGAAAATGATTATTCACTGGTATCTTCTTATATCAATATTATTCGCTAAGCTTTCCATGATATTAGTATTGGTATAATGGACCGTAAGCCAGGAACAAATTTCATGACCAATCGCGTCCCAAGCGATAACTTGTGAAGTGACTAAGGGCGATGTGTAATGAAGCCTCGTGAAGGTCAGCTGCCGCTCAGTTGGTGGGTTGAGGAACCACCTTAAAAAAACGGTCATCGCATCACGATTGAAAATTTGTCAGATGATGATTTATATGCTCCTACAAACAAGAAAAATCGTCAGCCTGCTGCATCTAGGTGGAAAGACCGTCAGCTGATGCCCGGAAGATCGTATGTTCACGTGTCCAGCTGACGGTCTTACCACTGCGATATATGTAGCTGATTGACGATTTTTTATATTTATATTAGGATATTATAGCGCGTGACCTTGACGGCACGCCTGAGCCAGACCCGCTATAATATAAACTATTATCTGACAAAGTTTCAATCGAGACGCGATGACCATTGTTTTTTAAATCATTTAAGTGTCTGTCGTTCCTGAACCCACCAACGGAAGGGCAGCTGACTTTCACGAGGCTTCATTACACATCGCCCTTAACCACTTCACAAGTTGTTGCCTGGGACGCGATGACCAACGAAATTTGTTCCTGGCTTACGGTCTATAAGACAATACTAGCTAAGAAACAATAATCGAGAGTTATTTTAGAGAAACTAATTAACGGGTGAAAAATATAATCCTTTTATTATAATTTAGGTAAGCTTATTCCCACTTAATCCAACACGTAATCTGGGATTTAAACTCGTTAACAAGCTACAATTAGTGTAAAACATTATTTGGTAGTAGTAGTTGATCATGGACGCATTATTGACTACATCATTAGTTAATTGTAATTATATAAATTCAGATATAATATACCATGATGTTAATGAGTGAAATAATTTTACTGAATGTATACGAAGGCGTTGGGCGATCATGGTGTTGACCTATTAACTGACCTATTTAACCGTATACTAGCCAGCCGACGAATGCCCGATTCTTGGAGATCGAGCGTCATCTCTCCAATTTATAAAGGTAAAGGTAGTGTTCAGGACTGCGAAAACTACCGAGGCATTAAGGTTATGTGTCACACCATGAAGTTCTTCGAACGCATCATCGATTCGAGACTCCGGCAAGAGTGTACTGTCTTGGAATGTCAATATGGATTTCGGCCCGGATGTGGCACAGTTGATCCAATATTTGCCCTCAGATCTCTGACCGAAGCTTATAGGGATAGTAGAAGGCCACTTTACATGGCATTTCTTGACCTGCAAAAGGCTTTCGATTGCATCCCTCGTCAGATGATCTGGTGGGCATTAAAGGTGAAGAACGTGCCACAAGTCTATGTTGACATTATCCGGGATATGTACCGTAACTAGGTTTCTCTAGTGAGGACCGCTGTTGGCGACACTAAACCCTTCCCGATCACAGTTGGCGTGCACCAAGGCTCGGCCCTGAGTCCTTTTCTGTTTAGTGTTGTGCTTGATGCTGTTACGGCGGAAATCCAGGACCCGCCGCCGTGGCTGCTCATGTATGCAGATGACATTGCACTGACGGACGAGGACAAACAGGAACTAGAGCGAAAGGTGAACCTATGGAAGGGATCGCTAGAGAACGGTGGTCTAAAGCTAAATGTCTCGAAGACCGAATACATGGCCTGCGGAAGTACTGATCCCGTTCCTATCAAAATAGGGAACGAACTTGCCGTGAAAACGGACAAGTTTAAGTACCTGGGATCCGTACTGCATGAGTCCGGGTCCATTGACCACGACATCCGAGCCCGAATTAGCGCAGCTTGGTCTAAATGGCGAGAGGTCACAGGAGTCATCTGCGATCGCAGAATTCCGCTACGACTGAAGGGGCTAGTGTACAAGTGTATCATCCGGCCGGTCTTAATATACGGAAGCGAGACGTGGCCGGTTCTTGGAAGGCATATTCAGGAGCTTCGCGTTACAGAAATGAAGATGCTGCGGTGGATGTGCGGCGTTACACGTGCTGATCGCATTCGTAACGAGTACATACGCGGCAGCCTCGCAGTTCGTGACGTAGCGGAGAAGCTCCAAGAATGTCGCCTTCGTTGGTTCGGTCACATCTCTCGCAGGCCAGCAGACTCCATAGGGAACGTATGCCTTGATCTAGCCCTGGACGGTCCTCGATGCGGTCGCGGAAGACCAAAGAAGCGCTGGCTGAATGTCGTGGAGGCCGACATGAGCGAAAACGGGCTCGTAAAAGAAAATGCCCAGGACCGCGCAAAGTGGAGGAAAGCGAGCACGAAAGCGGACCCTGGCAATAGCCGGGATAACGCTAGGTAGAAGAAGAAGAGTATGCTATTTTATTTTCTGTGATATGAAAGTTGTAGTCTGTTAATTTATACGTTTTTTGCTTAACAAACATACTTTTATGAGTAAAATAGTCAAATTCGCAGCTTATTGTTACAATTATAGCATAAAAGTATCGAAAACCGACATAACTTTACGAAATAGGCATTAAGAAAAATTAATAAAACTTTCGATATTTGATGACTTTTTGACTGGACTAAGCAAGAAAACGGGCGCCTACATAACTAAGCTATTTATCATGTTGTACTCTATTTAAGTAGGAAAATAATATGCTGAAGGTTGGAAGACGAAGTCTCTTATAGTTTCCTTGAAATAGGGTACCTAATATACCTTATTTTGAAAAAAATTATACCAAATGTATTGTTCCACGTCTCATTTCCTATCGAATGTATTTTTTTTAAATATAATTTTCGCAAAAAAGTATGAATGTCCGCTTTTTCGGCGTTTCGTCCCATAGTGCGCGGGCGAAGCCGAGGGGTACAGCTAGTAATAAATAACAATATAAAATGATTAGATTAAAACATTTAGTGCAAATGTGGAAATACTGCCCTGGTTTGAAAATAAAATAAATTCTTCGAAAACACATTTTTATAATTTAAGAAGCAACACAAAGGGATTTTGTAAAAATATTTTTATTTTGTAAAACATTTTGATGTTGACAGTAACATCGATATATTTAATTGTCGATAAAATATTTTGCTACGTCACTTTAAATAAGTGTCCCGAGTTATCCCAGGTTTGTAGATAATATTTACGGCTGGGTACTAAATTAATTAAGTTTTAATTTTATTATTATTATCAATAAATTTACTTCCCCAAAGGTGAAAAATTGTCATGCATAATATAACTAGACCAAGCCGGTATGAAAGGTTCATTTCTGCCCAACCAAAACCAACTTAAATAACTACCATAAAGCTGGTAAGCATATTCGTAATACTCGCCCCAAGTAATATTGGACAGCACATATATGTGGTCAACGTAATACCTAATGTCCGTGAACACCGATATCCTGTCATCATTGTACCTTATCTCAAAACATCCTATGCCCACCACCATCATATCGTTGGTTAATACTGGGCCCCCGGCGGGTACTCCAGCTCGTTTCTTGTTCTGCTCGTAGTTACTCTTAAAACATATAAATCTACCCCACCATTTGACGAGGTACCTAGAACAGTCCACGATATCACGTTTTTGGAGCGTCTGGTAATTAATTTTATAGTTTTGCTTGATATGCGTTAGGTCTTCGAAGCCAGAACCTGCGAAAATCATGTCATCCGGGAGCGTCATATGTTTTGGGGGGATGATGGCTCGTATTGAATAATGGTACGTGCGGGGCAAGTAGGGATACAAGTACATTTGCTCTCTGGTGTGAACGATGGAGAGGTCGTGTCTCGGAATATGGGTTCCTCTTGGGCCGTGTTCGTGTTCTGGGTTATTGCTTTTAGGTATAACTCTTCGGGCTCTCCAGACTCGATACCTGTAAAAACAAATTTTAATAGAACATTCATTTTGTAAATACTATGCAGAGCATAGTTTATTTTTCTGTTAAATGAGAAATTGAATACCAGACTTTATTAAGCTTAATACATACTACATACCTACATAATTTAACTATGTATGATATTTGTAATTGCATCTCAATAACAGCTTTGGCAATTTTGATGATATTTAATTTAAATTTCATCAAAAAATACCTTCCTAGAACTAACTATTAATCTTCCTCCTAGCGTTTGTCCCGGCTTGGGGTCCGCTTGACAACCTAATCCCATGAATTGACGGCACTACATTTTACAAAAGCGACTGCCATCTGACATTCCAACCCAGAGGGGAAATTAGGCCTTATCGGAACTAGGTCCGGTTTCCTTACGACTTTTTCCTTCACCGAAAAGCGACTATAAATATCAAATGATATTCCCATGATATTCCGCACATAAGTTCCGAAAAACTCAGTGGTACGAGCCGGGGTTTGAACCCCGAAAGCTAACGATTAATGCTAGGGAAAATTTTATCATCACTTCTATTCTAAGGAATAAACGGCCTACCTACAGTTACCGTGTCAATCATTTCAATAAATATTATTACTCATAGGTACGAAATAAGCGTAGGTACCTACTTCGTATCATTACATTATTACCAGGAAAAAACTATTTTTTGTAGAGATGTAATGAATGAGATACTAGACATTCATTTACCTCCTTGGTCATATAAAATAATACGAAATTTATACAGTTTATGAAGAGGAAGGACAGCTCTCGGTTCGATTTCAGCTCCATAAAACATCTTAAAAAATTACGTTTTTCCCACATTTGTCTTTCCGATCAAATAGGTATATGATATGACATAGAAGGTATGCCTATGACGTACCTATGCCTATTATTTAAAAACAATACTTAAACTGACTTAAACTGTACCGCTTTGTTTTATTCTTTTTTTATTAAATTGCGTTAAAAATACCTACCTAGCTAACTAGGTAGGTATTTTTAATATTTTAAAAATTGATGTTTCATGGTGGTCATTCAGTGGTTTCAAGTATTTTTTCATGTGTAACCATTTTCGGAAAATAAAATATAAATTTTACTGACAATTTCAATCACTGGATTGTAAAAAGATGATTGATTAAATTTTCCGTTACCATAAGGTTGTCTGGAAGATATCGCTCTCTAGCGATAAGACTACCTGTTGTCTGCCTTTATTTATAATATTTGTACTGTAACTCTTCTATCTATTGAGGTGAGTAATAAAGAATATTTTTTATCTATTGCATTGAATTCTGTAGAACAAGTGTAAAGTCCGGCCAAGCTAACTTTGCACCGACTTCATAAAAAAAACATAAACGTTAATTTCATTGATTACAAAGTCCATGCATTCAACCATTTCTATGAATTTAGATTACATATGATTAAGATTTTCCCATAATTACACCATAATGGACTAAGAGCTGGCCACATCAGATAAATGACACAATAATGAGAGCAACGAATATGGATGGTATATGGAGGATGTCAATCTCTATGTTACAAAAGTCTCCGTCAAAAGGCGTTAAACTGATGGCGCCACAATAGCATGAGCACACATTTCTAGCCCGGTCGGTAGTGACCCTGCCTACGAACCAGAGGATCCATGGTTCGAATCCAGGTCAGGGCGTTATTCATTTTTATTTTTTAACGGATATTTGTTGTTATGTATATTATGATTTTTTATACTAAAAAATTAAAAATCCATACATAATTGCAAAATAATTATTTGCGGAGAAGAAAAACACTCTGAATATTAATTTTATTTAGAACGTCATATCAGTATTAAATATAGATAATTTCAAATTAAAAAAATGTCACAGGGAAGCGTATTTAATGCAGTTTTTGTATATTTATATTTTTAGGCACTTACTGTATAAAGTTCATTTCATACGCTCAACTATACCTAGCGCCACCCGGAGAGATTTGGAACTACCGTTTACTGCTTACAGCAGGACACTTCGTTCCCCTAACTATATGAGATAGCAATCCTTTTACCTCTATTATCCGTGGCACCGAAACCCGTCTGGTTAGATTGCAATGCTATCCTTATTGCTAGATCCGGGCATCTGGCAGCTTTTAATGGGTGGAAGTCAGGGAGACAGACTAGCAAAATTTGTCTTATTTATAAAGGACGGGGCCTATTTAACTTTAGAACCAAAAACATTGCGTGTTATTTCGGAAACAGAAACAGTAGGCGACAAGCCATGAATTACAGTATACGTCGTTTTGGACTACTTTCCCCTAACAGAAAGTTTTGGCAATTATATAATCTAATTATTTATATCATCATCATCATCATCATCATATCAGCCGAAAGACGTCCACTGCTGAACATAGGCCTCCCCCAAAGAGTGCCACAATGACCGGTCCTGCGCCACCCGCATCCAGCGGACTCCCGCAACCTTCACCAGGTCATCAGCCCACCTTGCGGGGGGTCTACCCACGCTGCGCCTTCCGGTTCGTGGTCGCCACTAGAGAACCTTTCCGCCCCAACGGCCATCGGTTCTACGAGCAATGTGCCCCGCCCACTGCCATTTTAGTTTATGCCAAATTATTTATATAATTTCTCATAATACTGCATCAAGACCGGAACTCTACGATTTGTATTCTTAAGGTGGTTTGTATTCTTTGACCTCCACCACTTTACAGCTGCCAGTTGTCCGGATCTAGAAATAAGCATAGTATTGCAAACTAACGAAAGGAATTTCGTCGCTCTCATTATTGTGTCATATCTGACGTGGCTAGCTTTCCGTCTATAACTTCAGTCATCCAGCTGCTAATATATCAGTAATTTCGTTTTAGCAGTGTAATGCTAAAAATATTCCTATGTGTTCTAAAAATCAGCACGAGTAGGGTGGTATTACGTTAATAAAAAAATATCAATCGAACGGGCATATAATTTATTATAGTGAATTGAAATTAAATAGTATAGGTACCAGAGAGTTCAAAGCGAGGAGAGGCCTTCTTAGGTATCATTTCCCCTCTGTCAAAAGTATTGGCAGGAAAATCCAGTACATCTATAAAACTATTTCAATAATCGATGTCACGCAATTTCGTCATCGCTGTCAATGGATAACAAGCTCCGTGAAAATGCCCTTATGCGCTATTTTTGGATTTAAAAAAATGTTATATTTCGTCTAGTTTACAAAAAGATGAAATACCATATCAGATGTAAGTACAGGTTTACTTTATTAGTTATTACTTTCGTAATACAAGATTTAACCAAAATCGAAAATCAAGCTTCGTTTACAGAATCGATTCAAAGACTTTTCTTCTTTCTGACGGGCAGTAACTATTTACGTTTGACACTTTTCCATATTTAACGCGCTTAAGGATTGCTGTTTTCTCTATTTTGTTTGAAAATACAATAAAAAATGATACAAGGCTTTTTGTTTGACATTTGCAGGGACTACATCCAACAATGAACCATATGTTAACATTTGTAAAGTCGACTATCTATTGCTCAATTTAGTGTTATGAAGTATAAAAAGAATATGTCAAATATGTTTGGTGTTCTCAAGTCAAAGGTACATCTTTGTCGGTTGTCAATAAAGCGTTGCTGCCATAAACATTCATTTAGAAATAAACTGTATTAACAACCGACAATGATGTACCTTTGACTTGAAAACATCACATGCGTGCTACCTCGTTCCCCTCAGATTTTGGCAGACTTTTTAATTTGGAAAGATGAGGTGAAGCGTACTCCATTTATAGAGCTTTATGATAGGTACCTATGTATAACGTACCTAATATGTAGATTAAAATAGTTTTGAAAATTATTGAATATTTTGATGATTCAGGGAGGAAAATGGGGATCACCAACCTATCTTCTTAAATAAACGAATCCACCATCTTAGTTTCTCTATAATCCCTTAGCTTAGGTGTAACAAAAACAAAATATAATATTTACCTAAAAGGTGTGTAGTAATAAGTGCCTCGACCGAGTGCCCAGATGCGCAGAGCTTGTTCATCATCAAGATACGGTTCTACAACGTTTGCAGATGTGAGCACTGCCCGCCGGTTTATAAGAGCTCCGACACCGAGGTTCTTAAAGTCTAAAATAATAAGTCAAATAAATATTTTTAATACAAGTTTTTAACGCCGACTGTACTTTTCTTGCAAAATGACAATGTTATCCCTGGGCCTCGATTCGACAGGCATAACTGACAGTGACAGTTGTGACAACTTTTGTGACAGTTGAAATCGGGGTGGAATCACTCAAGAGTGATATCTAAAATGGTGGCCATAGCCGACAAAACGGTCTAGCGAGACCTACTGACAGCTTGACAGTTAGGTGTGGACACACGTGGACAGGATGGATATAACTCTATCCACTAGCGATACAAATGTGACATCCACGTCTCACAGTTTGGCATGCCGAATCGATGCCCTGGTGATCCGTATGTCGGTATATAAGGTGCTAACAAATAAGTGGTATATAAGGTGCTAACAAATAAGTCACGGATATTTTAAGAGATAATACATTACATTTAAAACAATTAACTTTTAACTGTAATTAAGGAACCTTTGTATATATTTTTTTTGTTTTCATTTACCGAACAAAAAAAATATATAGTTTTTAAATTAACCATCCCTATAATGTATCTATGAATGGTACAAGGAGGATCGATCTCTCTTATAGGAAAACGGTAAAAAAGTGTCAAGCACTAAACAATAGTTCCAAATATCTCCGGGTGGCGCTAGGTATAGTTCAGCATTTGAAATGAATTACCGATATATATACTTATATGATGTACCGATGTATATACTTATATGACATTCTAAATAAAATTAATATTCAGAGTGTTTTTCTTCTCAGCAAATAATGATTTTGTAAATATGTATGAATTTGATATTTTAATATCAAAATTAAATTAATCAAATTTAATATCATTGTGGCGCCACACATTTTGTAACATAGAGATTTATATCCTTCTTGTACCATTCATAAATGTATCTCTCAGGATGTTTAACACTGTCTGTCATGTCACGTTTCTTAAATGTCATTAAGATTCGGGTCTAAAGAGGTCTCATCTAATTATCTTATTAAAAGGGTCTTTTAAATTAGGAAACTTGTTTCCTAGTTTTCTCCAAAAAACATAACAAAACCTATAATATTTCATACTTAAATATACTCCGAGAACCGAGTACTTACTATCAGCGGTAAAATTATCCGTGACTAATTTGTGCAGTAAAACACTTCGTAATTTGCATTAACACGTTTAATTTTGCAGATTCAGTAAATTATTTAAAATTAGCAATTTGGTCCTTCGAGTCGGATATAATGTAATTAAATTACAATAATCAGATTATTTAAAATTAGTACTTCACATAAAAATTACGATAACGATATCTATATAAAGATATTTCACATTCAATAATTTCCTTAGTGGATAGAATGTAATTAAATTACAATAATAAGATTATTTAAAATTAGCACTTCACATAAAGATGAAGATAACGATATCGATAAAGGTATTTCACATTCAATACTTTTCTTAGTATCGTAGACCCGGACAGAATGTAATTAAATTACAATAATCAGATTATTTAAAATTAGCATTTCACATAAAAATGACGATAATGATATAGATATAAAGATATTTAACATTCAATAATTACCATAGTATCATATACGTCTACTTTCCGCACGAAAGGAAAATAAAACGAGGGAGTACTAGCAAAACTAGTAAGTACAAATAAAGACTCGGCTGGTAATTTGGCTGCGGGGAAAGTAATGGATTAATGAGACGAGTGATATGGATGGTGACGGATGATTCGCTGGATGAGAGTAGCCTAAATTCAAGAGCCAGGTCTTTGTACGCCCGTCAAATGAGGCAATTAGAATTTTGGGGATTTAGGGTTAATATAAAAATGCGGATCGCAGATATGTAAGAATGGTAACAACAATATAAAACTAAAGCACGGCAAATAAAATACGAAGTCCCCAATTAAACTCCAGGACACTTCACGGAGCGACACGTCGCCTTCACCTGGTGAGCCACGCGAATGCGGGCTCGAGTCCCTTAGAGGCGACTGGCGGCCGTATTCCAGGTGATACGCCGGTTTCACCTGGTGAGCCACGCGAAATGCGGGCTCAAGTCCTTTGAAGCGGCTGGCGGCTGTATCCCAACCGCGACAGGCGATATCCAATATCTGCGTTGGACAGTATCGCAAACGCGTATAGGTCGCAAACGCTTGACGCCCCTCCGACGCGGAACATGCATGCACTTCGCGTTGGATATCACAAAAAGAAGTTGGATATTCCAATCACGCCCACAAAAAAAATCAAAGCAAAGATTAAAATAGGAAAGATGGGATGTCAAAAATGGATTCTGACAACTGCCCCGCTCGAGGTTCACAATCTATCTGTCTTCTCGACTAAAACAAAAACTATGCCAAACTCCTACAAAGTTTGAATTTAAAATTGATGCGAATATCCTCTTTTCTCAGTCGTCAGCTTCTTTCAAAATAAAAAAAGCACACATCATATTTTGATATCGGCGCCACCTAACTATCAGAATCAAATCTACCCTGACTCGCGCAACTTGGCCGGTAAACATACTAAGCCCAAGGGACGCCGCGAGATGTAGCTGGCGTTCTTTCGGCATGCAACAGCATCTCCCTACCAAACAAAGAAACAAACAATAAAACAAACCAACAAACAAACAAAATGACACACAACAAACCAACGCATCACGCGGTCCAAGACATGACGGCTGGGATGGGATCATGGAAAAAGGAGTAAAGAAATGCTCAAACAAAAGGAAATTATTTGAGAATATCTTTAATATGATAAGTGCCGATGTGTTCGGAATCGGAATCAGCCAGTATGTATACCTGTGGAGATACTCGTCTAACCACACGGCACCGAACAAAACGTGGAGCGAATTTTCCGCCCCGAAGAGGGTCAGTAGAGCCACGCTGGAAATTCCTGCGCCAAACGATTTGATCGCCAACGATCCTGGGCGCAGAACGGTTCTTGTTGAACTTGGCGGCGTTACGATGAAAAGCCAAAGCCATTGAATCCGAAACCTTATCGTACACCTCACGAAGCGTCTGAAGATCCGAAGCGCGTTCCATCCGGCTGAGTCCCACATCTTGGTCCCCAACCTGATTCTCAACACGCTCACGAATCATTGGCAACTCGCGGCCGTACATCAAAATGTTCGGTGTATATGCAGTAGCCAGATTTATACAAGAGTTTAAATAAAGAGCGACCCGATGTAAATGACCTGACCAATTCCGCTGGTCATTTTCAACTAGAATGCTCAACGTAGTGATCACAACTTGGTTATATCTCTCCACAACATTCGCTTGTGGCGAATAATAGGGGGTATAACACGGAGAAATCCAGAAATTGACGACTATGAAAAACCGTAGCCTTGTCACAGAGAATGTTAGTAGGAACACCGTACCGCAAAATAACCTCCGACTCTAATGCCATCGATATTGTCCTCTCATTCACCATCTTTAAAGGGACCAACAAAAAAATTTTGGTAAAAACGTCAACCAAAGTCAAAATATAACGACAACCATTACGGCTAACCGGTAAAGGACCAATTAAGTCAATGGAAAGAAGATCCATTGGAGCCGCAACACGACGAGAAAATAAGCGAAGTCCACGAGGTTGTGAATTTGCAATTTTGTAAGACTTGCAAATCTGACATTCGGAAAGGAACCTTGTAACATCACGGTACATATTCGGCCAGTAGTATAAGTCACGAGCTTTTAAATACGTCTTCATAACACCAGGATGAACGTTGGGAAATCCATTATGAATTTCAGCAACCGCCTCTCTAGTCCTTGAAGCAGGAATACGCCACGGATTTGGTGCTAAAGGGTTTTCGATAGATACTCTGCGCATTAAGACACCATCCCGAAGAGCAAATGCAGTAAACATTTGAGGATTGTCCAAAACCCCCTGGTAAATTCGTTCATACCAAGGATCTCCAGAAGGATCCATGCCACGCGCGAATGAGATAAGCCCAACTTGAGCGCGGGACAAGGCGTCAGGAACAACATTAAGGACACCTTTTTTATGTTCAATCTCAAAGTTATATTGGGAAATCAAAGTTGCCCAACGAGCCAAGCGCCCGGTAGGATTATCAAGGGTGATCAACCATTTAAGAGCAATATGATCATTGATCAGTAATGATCTTAAACCTCATTCCATCGAGATACCCGCGGAAATGCTTTATGGAATCAACAACAGCGAGAAGCTCATGTTCGGTTGTCCCGTATCCACGTTCAGCTTTAGTGAATAAACGAGAATAATAAGCAATTGGATGTTCAACGCCGTCAAACTCTTGAGCCAGGACCGAGCCTAAGCCAACCTGGCTAGCGTCACATTGAAGGATAAAAGGTTTCGAAAAATCCGTGCAAGCCATCAACGGAGCGCTCATCAAGGCATCCTTCAATTTAGAAAAAGCTTCACTAGCACTATCGTTCCAATCGATGGGATCACGTCCCTTTCTCTTACCGATAAGTGCCGTCAGAGGAGCAATAATCGAAGAAAAACCATCCACGAAACGGCGATAATACGAACACATACCAATGAAAGCACGTAGAGACTTGGCAGAAGAAGGGGTAGGGTAATCCCTAATAGCTTCTAATTCCTTCGGATCAGTTTGAAGACCACGCTCATTGACGATGTAGCCGAGATACTTCAATTCAGACTTACAAAACTCGCACTTATCTAAATTAACCGTAAGACCAGCTTCCTTCAACCTATCACGAACCTTACGAATAAGACGCATATGACTGTCAAAATCACGAGACACCAAAATCAAATCATCAACATAGCCGAAGATAAAATCCTCAGACTCAAGGGTATATTCAAAATTGACAATCATGTCAGTAAGCCTTTGCATCTCGGACGCAGCGTTGGTTAAACTAAAAGGGAGACGAACGAATTCAAAGAGGCCCCTTTGGGGTACAATAAAGGCCGTCTTCTCACAACTGGCCTTATCAGCTAAGGGGATTTGCCAAAAGGCGCTCCTAAAATCCAATGAAGTTAGATATTTGGCACCTCGTAGGTTATCAAGGATGTCCTGGACGCGCGGGAGAGGGTATGAATCCCTGATGGTAACGCTGTTCAACTTCCTACTGTCCACGCAAAACCTGACACTACCATCTTTCTTGGTAACCATCACCACTGGGGAAGCCCAGGGTGATCGTGAGGGACGAATGACGCCTGACTCTAACATCTTGTCGATCTCTTCGTTGAGAATCTTAAGCTTGACTGGAGATAAGGGATAGTAACGTTGACGGATGGGCGAACCGACAGTCTCAATCTTATGCGAAAGCCACGAAGTACAACCTAATCCAGCTTTATCAGAAGAAATCTCCTCAAACTCGTTAATAACAGATTGGAGTTTTGATTCCTGAAGTGGTGCAAGCACCGTGCGAGGGTGGACATAGCGAACCTCACCTGATGACTCGTGGGACTGCGACAGGAACATGATGTGAAGCGACGTAAAGCTTACCTGACAAACCTTCACGGAATGCCTTCTTTAAAATGTCAATGAGACCAACAGCATTCCAAAACTCAATTCCTAAAATAAATGCAGTAGGAAGATTACTGCTCACTAGACAGGGGTGCAGAACGCGAATGCCACTAAAAAAAATGGGGACGTCCAAACCGCCTAAAATTTCGATAGGAGAATTGTCGGCGGAGACAACATAAGGCCGGATATTCTCGTGATATGCTATACCGAGCTCCAATAGGAGGGATATATCAATTAGTGAAAACTGAGCACCAGAGTCCAAAAGAGCTCTTACCGAAGAGCCAGCAACTAAAGCATCAATAAAAAGTCTATTATCCGGGGCATTATTAATATAAACGGGCGACACCGATGGACCTCTCAGTGCGCCACTTATTCGTTTTTTGACGGACCAGAATTACAACTAGGACAATCGCGGGTGATTGCACCAACACGCTTACACTTGAAGCACACTGCCCCTGAAACGTAAGGACAATTACGATAGTTGTGACCAGTTGCATTGCACTTCATACACACTATAGAACTGGGTTGACCTACAACTTGAGCACTAATCGGTGCAATAGCCAAACGTGCTGGACGTGAACCTTGAAAGGCTTCAAAAATTTTCGCGACTGCTAAAAAACCATCAATATCCCTAACCACGTTAGTTGCAAGACAAGGATGATATCTAGGATTCATTCCATATTTAATAATGTTAAATAGGTTGTCTCCGGAAACCGGTGTACGAAGCTTTGCGTTTAGATCGCGCGCCTGAATAACAAAATCAACCACTGACTGGTTGTCCTTCTGTGATAAAGCGCAAAGTTGGCTCTCGATCTTGAAATCGAAATCGGCTACGTCGAAGGTTTTAACGAATTCAGATCTGATTGCCCTAAAATGTTTCAAGGCACTATCTGACAACAATTCATGGAAACGTCTGACAACATATGAAGGATTGACGTTACGCGCCATACCTTCTTCCTCAATTCGAAAGAAAAATTCGCGAACACAAGTGTCCCCGGAAAAATTCAAGTTCCATTTCGTAAGTGAATAATCTTTGAAAGGAAAAGGCGGGGGAAGTCCGGACATATGCATCACCTGGGGTCGTGGTTCAGAATCAAAAAACTGTTCTTCATCGTTTGCCATTGGATCTAAAATCCTCGGATCGTGCGAGTTTAAAGACGAGTGTGCATAAGGCGTCTCAGCAATTGATCCTTCATTACTTAAGTGCGACATGGCGAAAAGTCGAATGTTGTCTTGCGTTGCAAGTTCAAACAAAAATTAAAGTTAATCGATCTCAAAATTAAAATCCGAAGTTCGAGTATGTCAGTGGTCTAAACCAAGCGCTTAAGCCAAAGGAAGAAAATAAAACTCGAAGTCTAAATGCTAAGTTAGAGTTCGAATTAAAAAAAAAAAAACAAACAAGTTCAGTTTCTGAAAAAAAAAACCAAAACGCAAATCATACATTCTATGTCTGACTTACCTGCGAATTCCCTAACGTCTACGGGCTCTAACTACAGGACTCAAACTATGAAATAAGGTATTCGGGATATGTTACGGGTAATTGAGAAAAAGGCATAAGGGTTGGCCGGAAGGAATAGCCTATCGTCGTTTTATCGACTTTAGAAAGCGTGAGGCTCAATCAAATAAATTACATCATGAATAGTTTAATTAGTTTTAACTGTAAAAATATAATTCGATCCATGGAATGTGTTCGGGATCTGTGTCGCTCGGCCGACATTATTGCACTACAGGAGACTTGGTTGCTGCCCCACGACCTGGCATTCCTAGGGACTATCGACGACAACTTTGCCTTCACGGGCACCTCTGCTGTCGATACTTCGGCGGGGGTCCTGCGCGGTAGGCCTTACGGCGGAGTGGCAATACTGTGGAGAAAGTCTATCTTTTCTAAAGTTGAGATAGTGAAGTGTAACAGTGTACGTCTAGCCGCGATAAAAATTGAGCTCAGTGATCGGAGTTTATTGGTTTTCTCTGTTTACATGCCTACTGATTCGAGTGAAAACCTAGTGGAGTTTACTGAATGTCTCAGTGAAATATCGGCTATAAGTGAAAACCTTAGTACGGAGTCTGTGTTCATACTAGGCGACCTCAACGCACACCCCGGTGAGTTATTTGCAAAGGAACTTTTATCTTTCTGTGATGAACAGTCGTGGACTTGTATAGATTTAGAAATTATGCCTACTGATAGCTATACATTCGTGAGTGATGCGCATGGGTGCCGCCGCTGGCTCGACCACTGCTTAGTTACAAGATCGGCGCAACCCTCAATACACTCCTGTTCAGTGTTATATAATACGTACTGGTCCGATCACTATCCTCTAAGTATAAAGTGTAATTTTAATATATTGAAACCTAAAATACTTGTTAATAATCAATGTGTAAGTAGGGTCGTATGGGGGGAGCGTGACATATCGCAGATTGATAATTATCATAAAATTTGTCATAAAAAATTACGACAACTTATTTTTCCTGTAGAATTTAGTGATTGCGGCGATAAACTGTGTTGTGATAAAAGCCATAGGAAATTATTAGACACGATGTATGATGATCAGAGCTCGGATTTTTCACGGCAAAACAAAACACTAGCGTAATTTAGCCAGTGCTTGAAATATTATTTTATCGATATCGATAATTCAGAACTAGAAGAAATAAAAGTCACCAAATAAAATTAATATGTAATAAAACTAATAAAAACATTTGTATAAAGTTACTATATATTAGAAACAGACGCAATTTCTTCTTCAAAATCTACGTCAGTACACACAGCAGCACAAGACATTTTATTTGGGTAATAGTGATAGGAGTAGATGATCATTATCTTTTCAACATTCTCTGGGAGTAAACAGTTGCGTTTATCACTATAAATCCATTTATGTACACTAAATGTACGTTCAACTTCAGTTGACGTCAAGGGAGCAAATTTATAGAATTCATTATCAGTTCGGGTAATATTTTCAGATATGTCTCTTAAAATTTCGTAATCAGGATTTCGTTCGAGCACGGCATCAAATTTACGTATCACTGGTAAAAGTTTACTCCAGTTTACGTAGCAACGAACAGTATCCAGAATGAGGAAGGATTCCGCAATGGATAAAGTCGAACATTGCAATTGTTCTATTGAAGAGGCTATTACTTCGTAGTTGTCGCGAATGAAATTTAACTCCGGTCGTAGTTTGCGTGTTTGAAAACATTTTTTTGCAGCTCTTATAGCTGCCGAGTCATTAGCAAGTATGGAGACGACATCACGTATTTGCTCATAGTATTGAGCGTAATATACCGCAGCAGATATCCAAGTTCCCCATCTGGTGATAATTGGCTCGGGAGGTAGGGGAATGGACGGATATTTTGCCTTAAAAAGGCGTACACGCTCTGGAAATTTTAGGAATATCTTTTTGACATTCGATATCAACCCATCCACACCTTTGAAATTATCTCGCACTTCTTCGGCAACCCGGTGCAGACCATGAGCTAAACACGTAATGTGTTTCATACGAGGAAACGTTGCTTTTAAAATACGACCGGCTTTAAGCATATATGCGGCACTATCTGTGCAAAGTAAAAGCAAATTGTTTACGTTATCATTGAAAGAATTTTGAAACAAAAGTTTTAATTGGTTTATTATTAGGTTTGCTATTGTTTCCCCATTTACCTTCTCTAAAACCTTCGACCCCAAAAGATAAAATTGCTTAGAACAATTTTTTTGCAAAGACCGAATCACCACGTTTGTCACACATTTTCCCATGAAATCTGGTGTTTCGTCTATAGATATCCACAAATAATTGGTTTTGTTTACCTCTCTTATACCCTGTATAGTTTTTTTGTACACGAGATTTAAATAAATTTTTCGCAGGGTCGATTCGTCCGGTAAAGAAGTCATAGAGCAGTCGCAACATAAATACTTGTTAAAAAAATGACGAAAATTATTGTTGTTGACTGTTGCCCATGGTATGTTGCATGAAATAAGAAAAATAATTAAATCGAAATAAAATTGATGTTTCCTATTTGGTTGCCCCGAACGGTAATTGTAGCGGTTGCTTTTCACATGATTCTCAATATTGCATTTCTTCAGTTTTAGATGCATATCGCACATAGAGCAGTATATAGTGGAGGTCACTTCATTATAGACTAACTCAGGGTGATTTTCAATCCACGTTTTGATCCGATCTTGTACATTACTCATTTTTGTATTAATTGATACCTTGCAATATTAAGTTATTATACGTATATCCAACACGTCGGATTCAATGCGTTGCGAAATAAATAATACCTAGATGCAATTTACGTTTTATACGTAATGAAATGACAGTTAAAGTGTGAATGTCATATGTCATGTGAGATGAAATTTGCAGTCGTTTCTATCATTTTAAATGAGGTGGTATAGTTACTTCGTTCTAAGTTGTACATGCAGACCTACCTCTTTGTTGCTCGATTATGGCAAAGCTAAAATGAAAAGTTATTTTATTACTACACAGGACGGAGGTACAGGATGTCCGGTTCTAACCCCCAGTAGGTCACCTTAGACTGGTCAAAAATATTGATTTTGAGCTCTAGTAAGTCTCCTGTTTTTCGAAATTTTCGCACGTTTGTTAGTTTTTAAATTTTGACATTCACACTGATAGGTGTACCATCGAATAAAAAAAGAAAAAATGTACTGAGGCAATACCTGTCATATACTCTAGTAAGACTCGATAGGTGTCGATAAAATAATATTTCAAGCACTGGCTAAATTACGCTAGTGTTTTGTTTTGCCGTGAAAAATCCGAGCTCTGATGATGATATTGTTTGTACACTGTCCAAGGCTGCTGAGTGTTGTTATAACGAAAAGGTAAATAAAAGTCACAAATGTAATCATGTCACTGGGTGGAATATGTACGTGCGCGGTGCTCACGAGAAGGCTCGACTCTGCTTTGGGAACTGGTTAGTACATGGTAAACCGAACTCTGGACCTGTATTTGAGGAGATGCGGGAGACCAGGCGTCTATTTAAATCACAATTAAGGTGGTGCCAGAATAACCAAGAACGTATAAAAATGGACATTATAGCTGAACAACACTCAAGTAAAAAGTTCCGTCAGTTCTGGAAAACCTCTAACAAATTAAACCCTAGGCCGAGCCTTCCCGTGAGTGTGGCTGGAGTGTGTGATCCCGCTGGCATAGCTAATGTATTCCGTTCTCATTTTAGTGTCGAATCTCCACTGGGGCCGGCGGCGCCGTGGGTGCCCGATTCTGAGACTGTCAGTGGCGATCGGAATGTGGTATTTACTGCGAAGCAAGTGAGCGCGGTCATAAAAGGAATGGTGCGTGGTAAGTTGCCTGGCCATGACAGCCTCAGCATTGAGCACCTGCAGCACGCTGGAGTTCATCTACCCAGGGTGTTGGCCATGTTTTTTACTTTATGCATGGGCCACTCGTATTTACCTGAGAACTTGATGCGTACTATTGTGGTTCCTATAATTAAAAATAAAACGGGTGACTCTTCGGATGTTAATAATTATAGACCAATTTCTCTAGCCACGGTCATTGCTAAGGTGCTTGATAGTCTCCTTGGTAAGCATTTGGACAAGCACATTAAACTACACGACGCGCAGTTCGATTTTAGACCAAATCTTTCTTGCGAGAGTGCTGTCTTTTGTCTCAAGGAGACTGTGAAGTACTACACCAGTAGGAAGACGCCAGTGAACGCCATTTTCCTTGATTTGTCAAAAGCATTTGACCTTGTGGCTTACGATGTACTATCGAATAAGTTAAAGACTGAAACAAGCGTACCTGGAGAAGTAATATCCTTGCTTATGCACTGGTACAATAATCAGAGCAACTGTGTGAGATGGGCGGGAGCTTTCTCCAATGAGTACAGGTTGGAGTGCGGGGTGAGGCAGGGGGGCTTGACGTCTCCCTCGCTCTTCAACCTGTACGTCAATGCGTTGGTCGAAGAGCTCAGCAGCACCGGTATCGGCTGCCATATAAACGGAGTCTGTGTAAATAATATCAGTTATGCAGACGATATGGTGCTGATGGCCCCCTCGAATGGCCCATTGAAGAAACTGCTCAGTATTTGCGAGTCCTATGCGGTGGCAAACGGACTCAGATACAATGTTCAGAAGAGTGAGTTTATGATGTTTAAACCAGATAATACCCGTTATACTGATGCTCCTGAGTTTTTACTTACTGGTGTAAAACTGCAAAGGGTAGAAAAGTTCAAGTATCTGGGTCATTGGGTCACCGCAGATCAAAAGGACAATCTAGACATTGAGCGGGAGCGCAGGGCGCTGTCTGTCAGATGCAATATGTTGGCCCGTAGGTTTGCAAAATGTACTGAGCCAGTAAAAGTCACACTCTTTAAAGCTCACTGCCAGTTATTCTATACATGCAGCCTATGGGTTAACTATACGCAGAAGGCATACAGCGACCTGCGTGTGCAATACAACAACGCGTACAGAGCGTTGTTGCGGCTGCCGCGTTACTGCAGCGCTTCTGCGATGCTCGCTGAGACGGGCACTGCGGGTTTCGCCGCCATCATGCGCGCGCGCTGCGCTTCCATGCTACAGCGCACACGCGACAGCCGCAACACGCTCCTGCGCGCTGTTGTTGATCGCTGGGACTCGCCAGTGTTGAGGAGGTGGATAGGCCTCCATACCCTTAGATAGTGCCCTTAAATGTTGGGCAATACCTAATATTAATATTTAAAATTTAATATTAATTTATTAATTTAATTTATATTTTAATTGAAATATGGACGTAAAATATGGTCTGAAATAAAGAATATTTTATTTATTTTATTTTTCTTATAAGTAAAGGTCAACAGATAAATTCATTTTTTTTAACATAAATAAAAGCAATATTTCAATATGAAGGAATTCGGGTTAAAGATGGGACGTAAGGAGGCAGCAGGCTGAAACAAACCAAAATTAAGGTTAATAGAACCGCGACCGGTCTACGGTCACCGTCTCACAAGTCCAAAAAAAAATTCAATTACAATTATTAAAAGGAAATCCAGAGTTCTTTACCTTAATTCGGGCGCCAATTCGCAGTAAAACACTTCGTAATTTGCATTAACACGTTTAATTTTGCAGATTAAGTAAATTATTTAAAATTAGCAATTTGGTCCTTCGAGCCGGATATAATGTAATTAAATTACAATAATCAGATTATTTAAAATTAGTACTTCACATAAAAATTACGATAACGATATCTATATAAAGATATTTCACATTCAATAATTTCCTTAGTGGATAGGATGTAATTAAATTACAATAATCAGTTTATTTAAAATTAGCACTTCACATAAAGATGAAGATAACGATATCGATAAAGGTATTTATTTCACATTCAATACTTTTCTTAGTATCGTAGACCCGGACAGAATGTAATTAAATTACAATAATCAGATTATTTAAAATTAGCACTTCACATAAAAATGACGATAATGATATAGATATAAAGATATTTAACATTCAATAATTACCTTAGTATCATATACGTCTACTTTCCGCACGAAAGGAAAATAAAACGAGGGAGTACTAGCAAAACTAGTAAGTACAAATAAAGACTCGGCTGGTAATTTGGCTGCGGGGAAAGTAATGGATTAATGAGACGAGTGATATGGATGGTGACGGATGATTCGCTGGATGAGAGTAGCCTAAATTCAAGAGCCAGGTCTTTGTACGCCCGTCAAATGAGGCAATTAGAATTTTGGGGATTTAGGGTTAATATAAAAATGCGGATCGCAGATATGTAAGAATGGTAACAACAATATAAAACTAAAGCACGGCAAATAAAATACGAAGTCCCCAATTAAACTCCAGGACACTTCACGGAGCGACACGCCGCCTTCACCTGGTGAGCCACGCGAATGCGGGCTCGAGTCCCTTAGAGGCGACTGGCGGCCGTATTCCAGGCGATACGCCGGTTTCACCTGGTGAGCCACGCGAAATGCGGGCTCAAGTCCTTTGAAGCGGCTGGCGGCTGTATCCCAACCGCGACAGGCGATATCCAATATCTGCGTTGGACAGTATCGCAAACGCGTATAGGTCGCAAACGCTTGACGCCCCTCCGACGCCGTACACGCATGCACTTGGCGTTGGATATCACAAAAAGAAGTTGGATATTCCAATCACGCCCACAAAAAAAATCAAAGCAAAGATTAAAATAGGAAAGATGGGATGTCAAATATGGATTCTGACAACTGCCCCGCTCGAGGATCACAATCTATCTGTCTTCTCGACTAAAACAAAAACTATTCCAAACTCCCACAAAGTTTGAATTTAAAATTGATGCGAATATCCTCTTTTCTCAGTCGTCAGCTTCTTTCAAAGTAAAAAAGCACACATCATATTTTGATATCGGCGCCACCTAACTATAACTAGACGAACCACGATCTAATCTACCCTGACTCGCGCAACTTGGCCGGTAAACAAACTAAGCCCAAGGGACGCCGCGAGATGTAGCTGGCGTTCTTTCGGCATGCTACATTTGTTAGCACCTTATATATACAGTATGTGGCCTGTGACCCGAGAAAAAAATTAAAACGTAGATTCTACTTCTCAAATTATAAAACTTTTGTTTAACAACTTTAAAAAAATATGAAGTCTTTAGATTGTCTCTTTTTCATACAAACTAAATAGTATTATCAATGTACGTTAAAATCCCTCCAATTGACATTGCTTGTCAGTATTGTCACATGATTGTCACCCTACAGACATAATCAATTTCGCAATACATTGCGTATTCGAATAAACTTTAAAGTGTACTAAAAATCAATCCATAAGTTAATTTTTAAAATCGCTAAACAAACATTGTCCAGTTTGAGGAGTAGAATCTACGGTTTCATTTTTTGCTCGTGTTACAGGCCACACACGGTATATACTCGTAAAAAGACAAAACTGATAAAAGATTTCTACTTCAATTTAGGCACACTACCAAAATTCATAAAATATTAAGGTGTACAATAAACTTATGAACTTCAGAGAAAAAAAACGTAGATGGACGAATCCTTAACTTCTATTGTCATATAATGTATATAATAAAATACAGTTGAAAAATTATTACTATCCCCCTTTATACTTAATATGACTTACGTACCTTTAGATATCCCAGCGACGACACTCATGCGCCGTCTGTAACAGGAGTCCGCCCAGTCCCAATCCGGGAACCAGAACTCAAACCAGTCGGTCTGCACTTGCCACTGAAACATGCTTAGGCGAAGACGCTGGTCTTTAGGAGAAGCTTCTGTGGTCGTGCCCTTATCCCAGAAGCCCATGCAGGTTTTCCAGTAAATAAGAACAAAAAATAATCTGGAAAAAGATATGGATGAGTTTTTTTTCAGGCTATGGACAAGCGTGAGCGTGAGTTCGTCAAGCCACTTCAATAAGTACCTCCATGCCGGTATCGGCGGCCCGTAACGTAATTAATAACTTGCCAAGCAAAATGCCATAACAAAAAATCCAGTCCATTTAATGTAAGGGCCGATTCACTACGGAAAGCCGACTATGGCCTTTCAACTCAGCTCGATCTCGACAATTGAAGAACCTCATCTCAGGTTTCTTGAGTTAACAGTAGTGAGTTCTATAGGTAGGTAGGGTGATTTTCCTCCACATATGTCAGTTTTCCGTCCACATTTATTTATACATTTATATTCATGTTTTTCCCAAAATAAAAGCTTAAAATTAAAAAAAAAACTACTCAAGAATAAACTATAACTAAAGAATTGTTTGACCTTATACAGTTTTCACCATATATTTGCAGCAGTTTAATCAAGTGGTCGGTAAACTGGACCTGGACGGGAAACTAGCACAATCACCCTACTATAATTGAAATACCGTCTTATCACTAACCTGAGCAATGTCATCGCTGAAACACAACTGAGGTGCTAACCAGCAACAATATGAAGCAGACTTTTGTTTGTTAATATAAATACTTACTTTAACATTTCTTAAAACTACTAATAATAATAATGGTTTAGTAAGTATGTGTGTACCTTGTTTGATGAATTTTTTTTTTCAATCTACCTTCCTACTTGCATCCGGTTTCTCAATAAATATGTATTTGTACTTTATACATACACATGAGTCTTTCACAATAACTACATAATATACTCGTAAAATAAAGTCGCTTTCCGCTGTCTTTCCCTATGTATGCTTAGATCTTTAAAACTACGCAACAGATATTGATGCGGTTTTTTTTATTAGATAGAGTGATTTAAGGGGAAGGTTTATATTTATGTATAATACATGCATAATATAGTAGAGAAACACTGATAATTTTAGAGGTTTATAATGTGATGTCGTATTTTTTGGGCTTACATTGCAAACGCTGGCTGAACCCTACGAGATAGATCAAAATAATGTACTAAGTTACAGTATTATACACCTTAAAAAGGTCCAAAAAAAGTCTGGGATGGTATATGTCTATCTCTTAGGGATATCGCACAATAACCATTTTTTATTCCGTGCAAAGCCCGGGTCGCTAGTAAACATATAAAATATTCATATTCAAATCACGTAATTACCTACTTTAGTTTAAAAAAAATCTCCTAGCAATGTTGAAAAGCCATAATACTATGGAGTCTTAACCACCCTCATCCCTTAGGCGACAAGAGGCAATTTTATCTAGAAACATGTAATGAATACATAATACTATATGTTTTAATGTTCCACTTAAAATAAATGGAGTATATAATGTGTTATATAGAAATATATATTCACAGAGTGACTTGTTTCTATTGATCTTGAGTTTAGCGAATTTAGCGATCACCATGTCTGAAATTATTACTTAAACGCTTTCAATACATGCTGTGTATAATATAATCACTAGACAAAACCGCGAGAAATGGTATGGTTGGTTGCAACCTTAATAAAAACAAGTACTTATTGTGTTTATTTTTATTTTACTTTACCGACAAAATGAAATATAAGTCAATACAGTTGTTGTGTAAATAATTATGGTTTGTAAACAATTCTGTTAAAGTTACCTGCGGTTTGGTACTTTAATTTCAAAGTTGTGAGATAATTGGATCCGGCCACTAAAAATGTAGGTAGGTAGGCACCGTAGCGAACACAATAAAAATAACACATTTGAAGCCTATTACGCACATACAATTTTTCAGGTAGCCTTGTGTTTTTTCGGCAAGCCCTAAAAAAATATTTAGAGAGATTTTCTGTATCTAATCTACGAAGTTTGTTTCACACATTACAATATGTCGATAAAAACTATACATTGTACATATTGAAACTAATTTCCGGGGCAGATTGAATTGAAAAAGGTTTTCACTTCTCATGTTCATAAAGTTCGTCTTTATGTTAAGATAGTTTGTGAAATTGTATGCACTAATTATTTCTTGTATAAGCCGAGACTATACATATAATAGACAGCCACAGAGACTCCAACTCTGAAGCGCCATCTGAACGACAGCAATCCAAAGATACCCAAAATGTCATTTCCCTCTACATTTTGGGTTTCTTTGGTTTGGTTGCTCTCGTTCAGATGGCCCTCAGACTTGGAGCCTCAAAAAGTTCATAGACTGTGGCTGTCTAATATATAGGTATAAGTAAGACACATGATATGACATAGGTATCTATGTACTTACTTATGATGTTTTTGATTTAGAGTAACTAAGGCAGTTTTGGTCTAAGAGCTGGCCACGTCAGATGTGACACAATAATGAGAGCAATGAAACCTGTCTAGTTAGACTGCTTTATCATCCTTATTGCTAGATCCGGGCATCTGGCAGCTTTCTTTGGGTGGATGTTAGAGTGACAGACCAACAAAGTTTTTCTTTGGGTGGATGTTAGAGTGACAGACCAACAAAGTTTTTAAGTTGGAAAAAAGTAATACCAAAATAGGTAAAAAATGCCAAAGTTGTGTAATTTATAGAGAACAGGGCCTATATTTTAACATTAGATTAAAAACCATAGTCCATTATTGCGGAAACAAAAACAGTAGCCGACTAACAAAAAATTGCATTTTACATCATTTAGCACTAATTTCCCTCAACTGAACCTTCTGGATATGATATAACCTAATTAATTACATTCCCATAATATTTCATTAAACCCAGAACTCTAGGATTTGTTTTCTGCAAGTTATTTGCATTCTTTGACCTCCACCACTTTACAGCTGCCAGATGTCCGGATCTAGAAATAAGCATAGTATAGCAAACTAACTACATGGGTTTAGTTGCTCTCATTATTGTGTCATATCTGACGTGGCCAGCTCTCCGTCTATTTAGGTAGGTGGGTAATGTGAACTGTTGCCTTGTTGTTTCTTTGATATCAGTAGTTTAGGTACCTAACTACAAGTTCTAAATATACCTACGTAATTATCAGGTAAGCAACAATGGATGGGTTATCTAACATAATGAGTACAAAAAATAATCCAATATTATTTCATAACCTAGTAATGATTTTGTTATGGTTATCTCAGAGAAATGGGATGACAAAGAATGCTTGTCAACGATCAAAAGTGTGGCAAAAAAATGAAATCCATGTATGTGTCTAAATTGTCTATGTGAGCGTAAAATAGTGATGCCAAATACAACAGGTTAATTATCTATCGGTATTTGACTTTCTTATCGATACGTTCTAAAGGCCTCTACAGACGTAAGCGACTAGTCATAGTAGTCAACTGTGACGTCAGTTGACATCCCCACTACCAACTTGACGATTCATTTCACGCACATTTTCGACTAATATTATTACATTATCTAATAGTTAATAACTAATATGTTTGTTCTAAGCAAATTATATTCTTTAGTATGAAAAATGTAAATAAACAAAATTATTTATTATTAAATTAAAAATAATAAATAAACAAAATTATTTCATAAATCGGAAAACGGAATTTCAAGTCGCCGGTAGAATAGAATGCGCATTCGATTGATCGCACGACCATTTTGACAGCTGACCTTTCATTCCAACTATATTTCTATCTTGTTCTAATCGTTTGACTAGTCGCTTGTAGGCGCGGCACACATTTGAGCGGAATCCAGCCCAGCTATCATAAATAAAAATCAGCCGCAGCATAAAAGTCGGAAATTTCTTTACGGGAGCTGAATTTTTGTATGGAGCCCATGTACAATATTCAGCCCGATTTCCGTTTTCGGCTGCTTTTTGACTATGGTAGCAAATTCCGCTAAATGTGTTGAGCGCCATATTTGAATGAAATAATACAAGTACTGCAAGGCAAAGAAATCTTTAATAATAAAAAAAACCCGTTTAAAACGTGATGTAATAAGAACCTAATTTAATCTTCTTACGTAATGACTGAATTCTAAATTAATTTATTCATTGGATTTTTTGAAGCAATAATTATAATTTTCATATTGAACAGTTATCGATATAAGTCTCTAAAACGTTTTGTCAATCCCTAGCGTCGTATAAATGTTTCGGTTTTTACACAAAATAATCATGAATATTAACTATTATGATAAAATATTAGCACACAGTATAAGAAACACTAATAATTAATTGTATCTACTAAATACTACTTACACGATTTATTTTGCTAATTTGATAAAATATTGTTTCAAAGACATCGATCGGAATATCATGTAAACCTGTGAAATTAGTAATTACTTGGGTTTTTCCTATGAGTAATAGTCCATTCTGGACACGACACCATATTTCTCCTTTTTCATCCCAAGTTATTTTATTTACGATTGTTTTATATTTTCCACGCTAAAATATGAACTGTCACGACGTGGGCACGTAAGCTAACTACCCAAATTCAAAAGCTGTCACTCCTTCAAAATGATAGTGTGTCTCTTTTGGACTCGTGGAATGTTCATATACGTGTTGGTTTCTCTTTTGCGCACTTCGTTCATCTTTTAGCGGCAAGCGCCGTTTTATATCTATGGGTTATCTATATATTGTCAATCATTATATTATATGTCACTCTCGTTGTTCGAAAATTGCAGTTTGTCTCTTTCTCGCGCGGGTGAGGAAAGCTCATTAGCACGCCCACATTTCTCGTTTGCTGGTGCGCTATTAGAGACGAGATGAGTGAAGTCACTCATTTAAAGTCCTTCACTTTTGGAGCGTGCATAATCCATTTGTAATTATTATAGTAGGGGAAACTGTTCTAGTAATCTGTGGTTACAGCCATTGACATAAACAATATTAATCAATGGTTACAGCATGTATTTTAATGTTGGGGATTTCGTTCTGCATCACATTTAATCATAATTTCAATCTTAGCTCACCAAACGAAGACGCTTAACTGCCTGATAGGGGAAATAATTCGTGTATAGTTGAATTTTGGTGTAGTTGTAGATAGAGGTATCTTACACAACATACTAAAAGTACCGGTGGATGGAGGCGCCGCTAGCGGGGAGGGAGGGGTGTAAAGGTCCCTTATTTTGGGTTTTCGTAAATAACTCGGTAACGGTGGCTCATACTAAAAAATGTTCTACTGCTTAATTCATCCACATATAATTTTCTATAAAAAAGATTCTTTGCACTTTTTTGCTGGGATCAACGTTTAATAAGATATCGCGGAAATACGATAAACACTTTTTAAACTTCCGGAGCTAATATTTACGAAAGTATTAGTTTCATCCAAAAATTGTTTTAGAATACCCTTATTTATTTAAAAGACCTATCCAACTATACTCCACACATTAAAGTTGGAGTAAAAAAAAAATTACCCCCCCACTTCAGGAAGGTACTCGAAAAAATAATATTTTTTCAGATTTTGTTTTAAAAGTTTGCCGGCGTGAATAAAATACATACTCATACGGTTTTTTTATTTTCTAGTACTAACCATCACTGAGCAGGCTGCTCACCCTGCTACCTCAATTCCTACCCTTAGAGTTTTGCCATGTCCGTCTGACCCCATCTGTCCGTCTAGACGTCTAGTACTAACCATCACTGAGCAAATCCGTGGACGGACAGACGGGGACAGACGGACATGCCGAAACTATAAGGGTAGGCACCCTGCTCACCCTGCTCAGTGATGGCTAGTACTAGACAAGTGAAATTTCGTATGAGTATGTGTTTTAATTAAGCAGACTAAGTTTTAAAACTAAATGTGAAAAAATATGATTTTTTCGGGTACCTCCCGTACACATGGAGTGGGGGGTAAATATTTTTTTTACTCCAACCCTAATGTGTGGGATATCGTTGGATAGGTCTTTAAAAAAAAATTAGGTTATCCTAAAACAATTTTTGAATGAAACTAATACTTTCGTAAATATTAGCTCCGAAAGTTTATAAAAGTGTTTATCTTATTTCCGCGATATCTCATTAAAAATTGATCCCAGAAAAAAGTGCAAACAATCTTTTTTATATAAAATTATATGTGGATGAATTAAGCAATAGAACATTTTTTTGTATGAGCCACCGTTACCGAGTTATTTACGAAAACTCAAAATAAGGGACCTTTACACCCGTCCCACCCCGCTAGCGGCGCCCCCATCCATCGGTACTTTTAGTATGTTGTGTAAGATACCTTTGCCTACAACTACACCAAAATTTGGCTATACACGAATTATTTCCTCTAAGTTTTCCTTCATTGGGTGGGCTATTCAAAAAGTACCTATTATTAAGTATCATTTTCAATTACAATATATGTCGGACAATTAGTAGTACCTGTATTGTATTCATACATGTATAAACGAACATAGGTACTAAAATTCCCCAAACATACTTAACAGACGTCCCTAAGGACTGGCGGTGAATGTCCAAGGTACATCAGCGGTGTTGTACCTTGGACACATTTCCCTTTTTTTCTTTTACTGTGGAATAATGTAGCTTAATAGTAAATCTTTAGATACTTGCACTTTCGGCGAGCAACACATTTACCTTTTTTTCTAACAGGGTACTTAGGCCCTGTCGAAACCAGTAGGGTCAGGGAGGGAACAGTCGCTAGGATTTTTTCAACAGGCTGTTGCATGAAAAATATAAATCCCTGAACCAATTGTTGCAAGCACAGAGCACCGTGCATTATTACACTTTCATATGTAGCAAATATATTTGCTGTTACTTTCACAAAAAAAGATATATCCATTCTTTTTTAGAAATTGGGAATCGAGCCGCTGTGTACCGGTTGGTGTACACAGTGACTAGGACCCGCTAGTACACAGTGGTCCTAACAGTACACAGTGGCTCGAGTCACTGTATACTACGCCCTGTAAACAGTAGTTCTAACAGTACACAATTGCTAGGTACGTAGGAATCGAACCTAAATTATATAACAAATAACATTTTTGTTGAATAAAACGGTAATTAGAATAGGTAAGCACAACCCCCGGAATAATCGTTCCTGATTTCATTCTTGATTTAAAATAGGTACCTACCTAAATGTCGCATGATTTATTCACTTTCATTTTATTTAAAAAAAAGAGTGCATGAATTACTTTTAATAATCACAGATTTTTTATTCTTATTCATATTCAAGTAAATTTTAGTCCAACTCTGTGAGGTGCACAGTGGTTCGCGAGCCACCGTGTACTTTTCCAAAACGAACGTCTGTTGACCTTGGCGTCAATTTGTATTTTAGTTCAAATTAAAAACACAAACAAACACCTACGGCCTTGAATTATCAGCCAATACTAAGTAGATTAGACACACTCTTCGATAATAACATAAGTAATTGAAAATCTCGTACGAGTTAAGAAAAAAGAGGAGTGAAACTGATCTGGAAATGTAATTTTGATAGCATTAAACACAAAAACGCACCATAGCACATTCGCATGGTGCCGGAGCGCCTCACTAACTAGTTCGTACGTGGTCGGGTACGGAACGGTTCCGATTGATGTAGAGGACAGACATAAAGCTCTTTCTGTTTCTCGCACAGCACATTCGAGTCACTGTTCCCACCGAGCGACTGTTCCCTCCCTGACCCTAATGGTATTGTTTCTTTTACTGTGGAATAATGTAGCTTAATAGTAAATCTTTAGATAATTGCACTTTTGGCGAGCAGGCAGACTTTTCTTTTTTTTTCTAAAAATCGAAAACAAAAAAACTGTCCAAGGGAGAACAGGTTCACCTACTAGTATTATTCAAAGAAAAACAATCATAAACATGAATTGGTTTATTAGTTAACGTGCAAGACTCTATTCGTCATCAAAATTAAATCTCCTCATGCCGTCGAATCTGAAGCCGTAGGCGGCTGCGTTCTTCACGTCGACCAGCGCCGGGTTGCGGTGCTTGTAGAAACTGCCGTGCCCGTGCGCAGGCCGAGATGAACCGTTTGGCACGCCGTGGGCTTCGCGCGGGTAGAACGCCTCGAACTGCCCGCTAGATGGCAGCACCGTCTTGAGTCCCGCGTCCTCCGGATCGTACGGCCGGCACAGAGATGGCGCTAACGTCGCCAACAAACACATCACGTACACTGACATCATCTGCAATAACATACAATATATTTATATGTAGGTATCAATATACTAATAAGGCAAAAAATGTACATTACATACTGTTTAAAAATTATAATGAGGCTCCCGTCGGTCAGGTTGCATAAGGAATGCGTGGAGTTGGATCGCATTTAGCGAAACTGGTAGATCGACGCAGTGGGTCACCTTGAGTGCTTGAGCGAGCGGACGAGCAGTGGCGGCCGCGGCCGGCCCGCGCTGCAACAATACCAACTTTCCCTCCGCGGTGTCAACGAGTCAACATTAGCGCCGCCCGAGCCGCAGGCAGGTCGTTAACTCAATCAGCTAGTGTTTAATTTCGCAGGTTACGCATTGCTACTCTACACAATGTACAGGTAGAGTCTTTATTGTTAAACGCAATACAAAATCGGTTCGGTCACAAAATATATATAAAAATACCTAAAATAGGTATGTCGTTAGTAACTATAGCTAGTGTCACATAAAAAAGTAACTAGGAGTTAATTAAGTGATGAACTGATGAAACTAAACTAATATTACTTTTACGAATAGGTACAAATACACTACCAGAATTTTACAAATACCGTTTTTGCTATACGGGGAAATGGGTCACTAGTAGGTATAATTAGGTAAGTAGGTATTTACATATTTATAACACTCTTTTCCCTTAACTGGGTCCATAAAACATGGTTTTTTGCCAAATTAGATTTTTCACCATAGCGAGTTAGGACCTAAGTATTATTATTAGGGTTAGGTCACTGTATAAAAAAATGTTTTAGTAAGTTCATAAACCATCTTTATTTATCTTTAATGAAAAAATGTATGTTAATTTTCAAATAGGTTCGATAACTATTATCTACTTAATTACCATATTAAATATTACTTAACATAGATTTGTTTTTAAGTTTAATAAGTGTCAACAACTACGCCGAGTCTTCTCGTCATCCATACCGCAATGCTTGAAAACGAAAGTTTTCAATCAGTGCGTCCTACCCGTAATGACCTACGGAGCTGAGACGTGGACACTCACGGTAAGGCTGGTCCACCAGTTCAAAGTCGCTCAGCGAGCTATGGAAAGAGCTATGCTCGGAGTTTCTCTGAAGGATAGGATTCGTAACGAATACATCCGACAGAGAACCAAAGTTATCGACATAGCTCAAAGAATTAGCGCGCTGAAGTGGCAGTGGGCCGGCCATATCTCGCGAAGAACCGACAACCGCTGGGGTAAACGTGTTCTTGAGTGGAGACCGCGTCTCGGCAAACGTAGTGTAGGACGCCCTCTGGCCAGGTGGGATGACGATCTGCGAAAGACTGCAGGCAGATGCTGGATGCGGCAAGCTGAAGACAGGGCGCTATGGCGCTCATTAGGGGAGGCCTATGTCCAGCAGTGGACTAATATAGGTTGATGATGATGATGATGAAGATGAAGTGTCAACAGTGAAGATGTTTAACTGACTTCGGGAGACAAACGACCGGACAGATATGACTAGGGGCGAATTTACTTCAGGGCCAAGGAGGCCATGGCCCGGAGCGGGGCGGCAGAACGCCAGGGGCGGCGATAACCGCCTCACGCGCTGGATTTAAGGCGCCAGGTATCAGCCCATAAGGCCTTTATGGCCCAACGCGCCCAGTTTTAAAATACACCTCTGTGTAACTACCTAAAAGAGCTCCATTTTTTCAACAACAAGAGCCTAATATTTCTCGGCTTTTGACACATCCGCTCCTTCATCATAATTCATATGATTTGTTTATGTTAGATTAGGATACAAAACAGATCCATACAAACAAAAAATTAAGCTTTTACAAATAATATTAAGTACGTACAGTCGCCATCAGATATATCGCAGCGGCCAAGGTGGTGACAAATATCTGAACAACGCCTCTATTGTCAAGGCGATAAAGTGCATGTTCAGATATATTTGAGTACCCTGGCCGCTCTGATATATTTGATGGCGACTGTACTAATATAACTGATCTTTTTGTATCTGTAATAATATACAAAACATGATTGTATCTACTTAAAAGTTAGTTTGACTAACCATCTACCCAAATACTCGTAATGTATTTACTTATAACGATTAAGACTAAAAATCGTCATGATTGAATTATATTGGTGTCCAATCAGATATATGTGTATGTGTGTGTGTACTAATGAGCATCTATGCTTATTTGTTTTAGCTAGACTTTCGAGTAGTCGCTTAATAAGTCATATTACAGCTTTCGTATTGATTGTAATATTTATAATTGGCCCAAAAATCAAATTGGTCGATTTACACATTGAAATTAAAACTTAACAATAATATTACAAAGTGCTATTATGCGTCCGGTGTGTCTTTACAAGAGCCGAATCGCTAGCGGTTTTTCCCTTAGTTACATTTTCACATTATTCGGTAACATTCTTTGTTTCTTGTACAGTTTTTTTTCAAGATGTTCGACCGTTATTAAAGGAATAGTGGGAGTTCTTAAAAAGTTCGACTAGGTACTTACTTATACCTACGAGTATTAGCTGCCGATGCTATTCTCACACTTGCAGCTAAAATTTACACGCATATTGCAATGTCAGTTATTTTATTACCATCGGGTCGCCAACTACACTCGCGAGCAAATAATACGGGTCAGTGACAAAAACCCTTATATTTTGCAAATTAATAGCGGTATGTGCAGGAAACTAACTGTGTATTAAAGAGAATTTAATATCGAATTAAATTGAACCTTCAATGTTCTACAAGAATTCTGGAAAAAGTTTTATTTAAAAAAAAGTCGAATTTGGTACCAAATTCAAATTGAGCTTATTTCACTTTTGATTGTTTTCTTACTTTTGTTTTCAATCTGTCAAAGCAAAATGATAATGATAAAAGGCAGTGTTGACATTGGAAATGTCTTTTCGTTCGTTCCAGTATAGGCCCCGATTTCACGAAAAAGTGCGATCCCCTTATACAGTCAGCATCATATATACCGTGGCTGTTAAGATACCCAAATATATTGTCACATCCAGAGTAGTAATTAATAATAACTCAAACAAAGTAATCTAATTCTACAGACCATTTACCGTTTACAAAAATACAGGAGCACTCACGAATCCTAATACTTGACAACAGTCAAGCCGGCAATAATACCGGTACAACCACACCGCCACTGGTTGCGTAGCAGCCAAAGTATTCATAAATATGTATACAACATGAAATCAAACTTTATTTCGGATGCAATAAGGCTTATAACGGTTACGTACCTTAAACTTCTTAGAACTTTCAATTTTGATCGTTCATTTTGTCACTTAAATTTGATACGTTGTACTGACATCAATATGTTTTTGAGCTCTATGTCATTAAAAATAAAGTAAATTTTTCTAGCGTGTCCCGTAATTTTGGATACTTTGAATGCTACGATACCGATGGTGTTGTGGGTGTTCCAGTGCTAACAGCGGATTGGAAGTAACCAAGTATTAGGCGTTGTGCATGCTCCGGTATATTTGTACTCGTCGGATGGCCCGAAGAATTTGATCACTCTGGACGAACCGGTATTAATGGTTATTGTAGATGATGCGGTAAATTTGGAAGTATTCCCTGTCACTATCTATTTGATGCTGACTGTACCTCGGAAAGTTGTAAAAATATGATATTCAAAAATGGCTCAAAAGACTTATATTTACGAGAGCTGTAAGGTGCAAAAATAATTTTTCGAGAAAATCAAAAAAGAAAAATGTTATGGCCGGAATAGTGAAAAAAAAAATCATTTTTTTCCAAATTTTTGATTTTGGCGTTCGATATTTTGGAAACGAAGAATGATAATATCAAAAATTTGAGAAGAACTCCTCTGGACAATTTAGTCAGCTACAATTTAAGCCTAAAAAAAAGACAATAGAGTTAAGGGTCTGCCCTGTAGCCTAACCTTTTTGAAAAAAGTCAGAACGACATTTTTCACATTATTTTTTTTTAACTGACTTCAAGATTTCAAAAGAGGAGGTTCTCAATTCAATCATTTTCATTCAAAACAATGACATTTGATTAAGCGGAACTGCTGATGATGATCAGAAGGAAACTCTTCAACGACGCATAGTTCACGTTTGGCGATTCCTCCTCTTCTCGAACACACATCGGTGTTTGTTAAGCAAGTAAGATTGTCAGGACAAATTTTCGTCAAGCTCAAGTTCTGATGATGGGATCCATGAGGAATAGAGCGAACTCCTCAAATCTTAAAGGCAAACCGATAGTGATTTTTGTATTTTTATCAACAAATCAAGCATTTTCATTCAAAAGAGTGACATTTGATGAAGTGGAACTGCTGATGATGATCAGAATGGAACTCTTCAACGACGCATAATTCACGTTTTGCGATTTCTCCTCTACGATGTGTTTGTTAAGCAAGTTAGATTGTCAGGACAAATTTTCGTCAAGCTCAAGTTCTGATGATGGGATACATGAGGAATCGAGGGAACTCCTCAAATCTTAAAGGCATACACATAGTGACTTTTGTATTTTTATCAACAAATCAAGCATTTTCATTCAAAAGAGTGACATTTGATGAAGTGGAACTGCTGATGATGATCAGAGCGGAACTCTTCAATGACGCATAGTTCACGTTTGGCGATTTGTCCTCTTCGCTGTGTTTGTTAAGCAAGTTAGATTATCAGGACAAATTTTCGTCAAGCTCAAGTTCCGATGAATCGAGGAAACTTCTCAAATCTTAAAGGCATACATAAAGAGATTTTTGTATTTAAATCAACAAATCAAGCATTTTCATTGAAAACAGTGACATATTGATGAAGTGGAACTGCGGCTGATGCCATAAACATGTGAAATGTAAAATGAGAAAGGAATTCTTCAACGACGCATAGTTCACGTTTGACGATTTGTCCTCTTTGCTGTGTTTGTTAAGCAAGTTATTTCATTGTATAAAGTGTACCATCTACAATAATCCTTCACCGGCTTCCCCCATTGAAGTCGGTTTTTTTTTCTTAAAAATTATTTAGCTATGTGGGTACCATTTCTCGAGTCGACTACGGATTTGTAATGTAATAATTTTCTTGTACTTTGAACATTATTATATCCTGCTTATTAATCTAAAAATGAAATATGTATACTTAGGCGCCACGGCGACAATTATTCAAACTTCGATATGCGTGTGGAAATTTTTTAATTTGTTTGTTCACAGCAGAGTTGGGCACACTTGATTAAAATCGGTGATTGATTACTAATCATCGCTGATTGAATAATCGCTGATTAAATCATAACACAAAACAATGAAGTAATTTCGCCATGAGTAAATCATTAACGACGGGCGCTGATTGAAACTAAATTAACGCTAATCAACTAACTTGTTCAAGGTGGTGAAGGTGACAATTGACGAATGTATGATTAGAGTGTTATATTATTAAGCTGATTTATATTATTACTAGAATAAGGCGTTTGTTCTAAATTTCACATATTGAACCAGATACATATGTAGAAATTTTCATTATCCTAAGTGAAAATGAGAATGAGAATGAGAATGTGAATGAGAATGAGAATGCGAATGAGAATGGAAATGAAAAGCGCATCTGGAAATCGCAGCTGTGTGATAGCTGTCTTAACTGTAGCCGAAAACCGCAATCAAACCGAACAGGCCGTTTCAAAGTTAAATAGGAGCATTCATTTGTACACTCATACCAAAAACTAACAAAAAAATTGTCGATATTTTGGTAAAGGTAACATTTGCCTCTGGCATTTACGCTTTTATTGCTCAATATTGAATCTGCACTATACAACTTAAGACGTAAGCGCCAACCGCCAAATGATACCTTTAGAAATATTGTCACAAATAGCCATTTATCCTAAACTACCCTTTTACCGCGGCTTCGCCCGCGTTACTATAAGTACTCAAAAGGGATACGATTTTCAGACTTTGTGATCACATTTGCCCCTTTTAGGGGTTGAATTTTCAAAAAACCTGAAACACGTGTTTACTCATTTATCGTTAGTAATACTTCTGTGAAGTTTCGAATAAAATAGTCTAATAAATCTTGATTCGCCATACAAACTTTGGACCCCCCTTTTACGCCTTTAGCGGGTGAATTTTGAAAAATCCTTTCTTAGTGCATCCCTAGACCTTATAAGGAACCTACGAGCCAAATTTGGAATCTCTAGAACCAGCGGTTTGAGCTGTGTTGATATGTCAGTCAGTCAGTCAGTTTCTTCTTTTATATATTTAAGATGTATATTATACCTACTCACCTAGGTACCGCCTCTGTTTCGTCAGGGAAAAAAGTGAAGGAGCTAGTAGCTAAGCAAAATCTAATCATCTAAATCAACTAAATTGTTAGTTTAACTAAGCATTCTGTCTTACTTAAAAATCGACATGATTTACTCATGTCGGTGGTCAATCAGATTGCTCATGATTGAATTTGTAATCATGTTCCTATGATTTTGAGTAACAATCTCATTTTTAACTTTAGTTTCAATCACGTAAATTTTTGCCCAACTGTGGTTCACAGGCATTATGTCGAGGATACTTATGTTAATCTAAGAATAAAATAATTATCATTCAACGTCGTAGTTTTATTTTATAACCTTTTCGTTATCCCGACTTTCTCGTCGCTCAGCGACAATATTTTTTCGAATTCCGTTGATTCATTTCTAATGTGCTCGATAGTCGTGTGAGGCACGAACTCTGTGAATTTTTGTTGACTTTGATGGTCATTATTGAATTACTATCATGTCGCTAACACAAGATGAATGTACACGTATCGTCACTTTGTTACAAGAAGGCAGAAGTCAGAGATATACAGCAAGAAGAACAGGCGTGTCACTATCTACGGTGCAGAGGGTCCTCCAACGTTTCCTACAAACTGGCAGGAACCTTCGAAGACCAGGAACCGGCAGGCCGAGATGTACTACGGCTAGAGAAGATCGATTTATTGTAACAACAATGCTCCGAAATCGGCATCTCACTGCAGTTGAAGTCAAAAACCAACTTCGCGAGACCCGAAGAGATGACATCAGCGAGTGGACTGTAAGGCGGCGGCTTCGTGAAGCTAATTTGACCCCAAACTTGACAGAGGGCATTGAACTGCAAGGAAGCTTTACGCACGCGAATGTTGGGCGATGGGGTGCCGAAGAATGGGCAAGAATTATGTTTTCTGACGAATCCAGATTTATGCTCTATGCACATGACGGGCGGCGAAGAGTTTACAGACGGCCAGGTGAACGTTTTATTCCAGCCTGTTTTGAAGAAAAAGTTGCTTTCGGCGGTGGGTCTGTTATGGTTTGAGCTGGAATCTCTTCAGAGAGTCGCACGCAATTAGTTTTGATAGAAAATGGAACGTTAACTAGTGCCAGGTATGTGGAAGAGATTCTTAATGAGCATGTAGGCCCATATTTAATTAATATGGGTGAAAACTCAATGTTCATGCATGACAACGCCAGGCCACACACCGCACAGATTGTGGAAGATTATTTTGAGGAGGTTGGCATCAACACTATGAACTGGCCCTCGAGAAGCCCGGACCTAAATCCGATTGAGCACGTATGGGACGAGCTCGGAAGGCGTGTAAGAAATCGAAACCCCGCCCCAGCTACACTTAGAGACCTGAAACAGGCGTTAGTGGAAGAATGGGCTAATATCCCGCAAGAACGCATAAGAAACTTAATAAACAGTATGCCCAATCGTTTAGAAGCTGTAAGAAGAGCCCGAGGAGGCAATACGAAGTATTGATGTTTTACTTTTTTTTTGTTTTTAGTTTTGTGTGTGAGGTACCACGGTTGCTTTTTACCTATAATTAATTGATATCGTGTTTACTATGTTAATTAAATAAACAAGTGAATATCATCTCTAACTCTTGACGTTGTTTTATTAACTATGCATTTATCTATAATATACAATTTAATTCTTTATTATTTTAAGATATATTATAGTTTTTGTACTGACCCGAATTATTTGCACGCGAGTGTACAAATAAATTCAAGTCATCCTTACGATTGAACATAAATAGTTGAATTAATCAAATATTATAGAATGTATCATCATGTTATTGTGCTCATTTACTTAGAAATAATTTAATCAGTAAAAAGCCGTTTAAAAAAAAGTGTAGTAGGGTAATTTTGCTAGTTTTCGTACACATATGTCAGTTTTCCGTCCATACTTATTTATATTCAAGTATTTCCCAAAATAAAAGAAAAAAAAACTACTAAAGAATAAACTATTACTAGAAACTTTGCCGGCCATAAAAGTTTTTCCCATATATTTATAGCAGTTTAATCAGGTGGTCGGTAAACTAGACCTGGATGGGAAACTAGCATAACCACCCTAAATACCGGAACATGGGTAAATTGACACTATTACCTTGGGAGGAATAGCTTTGGCACCCTTAAACCTGCCTCGGCTGCTCGTTTATTAGGGTCGGGTGCAATGATACAAAACTATGTACTTATTTGGAATAATTTATTACAAATGTATTTTATAGTGAAGGGGCTAAAGTTACTCTCCACACCAACAGATTGAAAATACATATATACAATGTAATAAAAAAACGTTTACAGTATTTTGCTTAGAACAATTTAAGGTACCTACGAACTTCTCGTAGTGACGGCATTGTGACTAATTAGTTATAATGTTTGTGATCAATATAATGTATCAAATCAAAAAATAATCAAGTATGACAAATATACATCAAATAATTAATATCAAAAGCGGAATAAAACATAACAATTGTAATATTATAAATTAATAATACCTATTTGTTCATTTGTTACTTAATTACTTACATCAATAGCATTTTATAGACATTTAGACAGAGCATTGGCGTAACTAGTGTTAAGCACTTGACATAACCACATTTTGGTAGTGCTCACACGCTCGGCCCCGCGGACCGCTAAACACTCGTCTCAGAAATGGTGGACTAATTTTAGTGAGAAAGATATCTACATAGCTAGTTGGAATCATTTTCTATACTTAGTACAATCGTCTGATTTACTTATCTCTTTAATTCGTAAAAAAGGCGTTAAGATTTCAGCGATTTTCAGCTTATTTTTTTTTTAAACTTACACAGAAAATGTATACATTTAAAACCATGATTTTTGAGTGCGGCTAGGGATAGGACACCATTGTTTGTCGATGTTAACGACACAATGAATTAATAAGTAAAATATAATATTATCTTTCTGCATTAAATATTTTCATTATGTTCATCAAACTATTGAGATCGCTAGTAGACTCGACCTCGTCATTTCATACCCAGTTTGCCATCAATTCATACACTTTCCTGTCACAGTCATATTACATGGAATGTAATACTCTTCCATTCGCAATTGTTCTCTAACCTACTTTAATTCCGTGGGCTACCGAGGTCCCGTCAAACAAATGTGACGTTTTCAAGTCAAAGGTACATCGTTGTCGGTTGTAAATAAGACGTTACTGCAATAAAATATCATTTAGGAATAAACTATTAACAACCGACTATGTACCTTCGACTTGAAAACGCACAAATATTATATTTAAATTTGAGTTCGAGCACTAGGTACTTATATTAAGAGTTGTTAGACAACATCAAATTATAATTAAATATATTTATACAAGTCGGAACCAGTCTTCATCGTCTTCCATAATTAAGTTGTCAATGACAAGCTCGTTTTTAGAATAAGCAAATAGATAACATATAATAAAATATCCGGTTGCGATGATTATCGGCTTTTTCGGGTTAGGATGCAACGCACATTACTTCATCTCTCACTTCTTCAATCATGTTGTCTATACATATAATGTCTAATTAATGATTGCACTGGGTAGTACCAATTCCATATGCTGCAGTAAAATTAATTGAATCAAATACACTTGCCAGCTTCTACTTATGGAAATTTCCCATGTAAATAAGTGTGCCCCTGCAATACCATGGCATTTTACCGCATGAGTGAGTCTTGTAGAATTGCCCTAATTTTATATCTAGTAATAAGATCTATGCCCAAGCAACTAAATTTGAGTTTAACGCAAATGTATGGTCACTCGTTTTAATGGCTCGAGATCCGATTCCACAATAGATCAGCGTTAAGGTATCCCTAGGGTACCTTAACACCAAGCTGAGTGGAAACCCTTTCAGTGACGCTATATTTAAAATGTTCCTGTAACAATTTGATGATTATTTGTTTTGTATTACCAACGTCCTGAATAAAATTATTCTTATTCTTAGAAGTGGGTATTATAAAAAGGGCACACTTAAACATGTCAGGTGAGTCAAGCTTGTACCATCTCAAATTTAGATATCAGTGAGCAGAATACGCGGCAAGCGACGAGGGATACAATTAGTCTTCATTTAATTACTATTTAGCTTACTATGGTTCAGTCGGTGTGCATTAATGTTACAGATATATTATTTAAACTTATATTACCAAATCGAAGGCCAAGATATGAACCGATATCTACTACATATAGGTACATAAATAGCTACAGAAGTTTTCGCTTACTCCCAATTTATTTATTTCACCTAGTAAAACGATTTAAAAACGAATAAAAGCTACTAAAAAAGTACAAACGCTTAGATGACAATTATAATAGACCTTATTTCATTGTATTAAGGCTCACACTTTGTCGCTGAAAAGCATCTTGCTTACTGCGATGCTTCGACGGTATCACAATGAGCAATAAAAGGTATAAACCGATATACAACCTTAAACACATAACAATCCAATGTAAATATACATTTAAAAAAAAAGATAGTTGAAATCGCATCAACAGAGATCCTTACTATCTCATAATTAATATTTATTTTTGGTCGTAAAATAGACCATATTAAATTAACCCATAGAAGGTTCATAATTTACAAGCATTCAATAACTGTGGTTGCTGTGTTGAATGTGCTGTGCAATTGATAAGTTACCATATTTAGTCTTTCAAACCAGCTTTATTCGTACCAGTAGAAAAAACAAAACTTAATTCCTCTTTTAGGCTGATGATACCACTGCAAGAAAAATACTGTCATTCTCTCTCTCTCTCTCTGTTACACTGCACTGCAATTCGTGCCAACTATACTAACACTAGGGTAATGGTAGGTATCTGCCGGAACCACACTGATTATTGGTGCATCTAATCAAATAATAAAACAGCCCTTGCATCATCGACATTAGTGCCAGCGATTGGTATTTTGATTCCAATCGTAACGCTATTTCGTGCTGGTGGAAGTGGCTTGTAGTATTCCACTGGCACAGCTGTTCCGTAAATATATAATCTATACCTTAATTTATTTGTACCACCAGGATAACGGGATCGAGATAAACACGTCGCCATTAGGGTAAATTTTCTATCTTTATCGACCTACAAGGACATTGAAACAGGTCACATTAAACGGACATTTCTATCCGAATTGACCCGTTTTCATTATCCTTGAGTATGTTTAACTCGTTCACTGCCAATAGTCATCATCGATGCCAATGTGATCAGATATTGACTGCGATAAAATGTCCTCTATTTAAATATAGTTAGCTCTAAATATATTTAAATAGAGATAAATGTGAACTTCCATTAAATATATTACAGCACAATATGGTAAAGATTGCTTCCTTTTCAAATTTAAATACCTACAAACGAACCTATGAAAGCTAATGTGCCAGCAAATGTTTGAGTAAGACTTTCGCTACAATCCCACGGCGGTTCGGAACAAAAGGCCGAAGCGTGGTATCTCACTCTCACGTGAACTCGTGGGCAGGCCGTTAGTTAGCGTTTTTCAACTAATTTATACATTGTGACCGTAAGGCAGTGTCCTATATGAACGATAAAGGTACAAACACACTTTGCGAAGAGAATTCAATGCGAATCGGTGCGAAGCAGCAGACTTATCCTACGAGCGCGGTAATCCCCCCGCAAAAGGACACTCCGACTAACCGCTGCCGCGTCGAGTTCGTGCGAAATTATGACCGCGTTCGCGTGTAGTTTGGTCACGTAGGAAACTAAAATCGCTGTCGAATGTTCAAATCTTTCGCGCCGGTTTGCGTTCGCGTGTAATTATCACCTAGACACCGCGTAAAACTGGTTTATTCAAAAATATCGCACAAGTCGAGGTATATGCAGTCACACCCCAATGACGCCAGGGTACGAACGTCTTAGACGTATCGTACATAACTATGTAGGAAATCGGATACGCGCCAAATTAAGGTAAACAAAATATACCTTTTTCGGAGTGTATATATATATATATATATATTATATATATATATATAAGTGCGTGCTTTAAACCAAAAGTAGACAACAATGAATTGACGAGCTTAATACAAAACCGAATATGTACATAAGGCGATATAGCTACGAGAGCACGGAATTTTTATTTAACTATCTTCGTCACGCAAGCTAGGATAGTACTCGTACAGCAAATAGGCCAAGATATACAAAGCTAACGTTATTAGTTTGTACTTGACAGATGTTTTTATATAATAAAACCATTATTTGACAGATTATATAGGTACTGAAATAGTTGTCACATAAGGGCGTCTGCCGCAGAACACGCTGGTTCGATTGCAGCCCGGGCCATCGGAGGCCGTGGTCGCTTTTTCTTTCAGATATGACATCTATTTCTGTTTATAATCTGAATAGTAGTGTTTATATTCAATGATAACAAATCAAAATGTTTGATTAAATAATATGATTTGTTCTCTAGTTATTATTATCACTATTATCAGTTTATATTTCTTTCACTATTTAGGATTCAAGGTCCTATACAATATGCATCCCCGTCCTTATTATTTAGTTTATTGAACATACGACGCATAATTTTATGATTAAGACAACTAATTTTTAAACAAAGCAATAAACTTCATCTGTTAAGTCCAAATTAACGATCACATAAATATAATATAAAATTATAGTGGCCAAGGCCATAGAGGAATAATAATCAGTAAGCTTAGATTGCCAACTCCATACATATGTATTATATAGGTAAAAAAGCATTATTAATAAGGTGTTATTAATAAGTTTTACTCTTTAATACGTGTTTATAATAAGATATAAGAGATATATCTGCTTATATATATTTTTTTTATTACTGCAACATTAAATACAGAGAATATGCTCAGAAATAGAAAAAAGTAGGTATAGGTAGTTAGAAATATACAACATTTAGAACATAAGTATGTCGTTGTAGCAAAGCAAAAGGGTTCACATCCCAGCTATTCTCTTTAGAGAACCGCAGGTCAAGTGACACTATACGAAAAGTAAGTACAAAGTAAGTAGGTACAGTCGAGGACAAAGAGATGTATACACTTTTGGACCTTATTACAACGCAATAAGGTCCAAAAGTGTATACATCTCTTTGTCCTCGACTGTACAACAGTATATTGGTAGTTCACTTGTTACGTAGGTACATACAAGTGATGTAAGACGTATAGAGTGTTATGAATAAGTATAATGTCTATAGTCATTACACCCCTTATTTTTATAAGCAAATCTCTTATTAAGTAGGTAAGGTTAGCCATGCATGGAGCAAGCACATAAACTTACTTGTTTCTCTATGTCCGTGACAGCTATTTCGGTTTTAAAAAATGTACTCGGACTAGACAACTACAAAATGTTTACTAGACACAGTGCTGGCTCGCTGCCGTTCTCGTTGTGACAGGAAAATAGCGCCTTACAGAACTATCTATAATAGTAAATGCAAAAATATGGTTCCCCAATCTCACGCTCATTCATTCAATAGTTTCATACTTAATTGTTCACTGCGTTCTTAATTCATGAGTAGGTAGAGTGGTACTGAAGAAACCTTAAGGCTCGTTTAGACGGTATGAGTTTCTGCAACAATAACAGGCAAACAATCGTACGCGAAAATCGAGATGCAATTGTCGTATAAAAATGTTTTCATCCACACGAAAAAAAACTTGCATATGAATATGTCATGATAATTAGATTCTCCCTTTTTATTACATATACATTTAAATCTCAAAGGCGTGATTAGCGTACCTTCGAGCAGTGAAGTTTACATGATGATACATTTTTTCTCGAGCTACGAGAACTCGTTTAGTGTACTCGAGCCTTGCGTGGCGAGAAAATTATTGGTCGCTCTAACCATCTATTGAATCCATAGAATCGTATGAATCAGAAACAGTTACATGGGCGAATAAAACCGAATAGTTAATAAAATAAACTCGTCAAAACATATAGTATATGTTCCACGTTGCTGTCAGTCAGTGAGCGATATCGATATGGAAGGCACGTAATATGGAACAAGTGGAAGAAATGGTAAATTCATTTTAGAAACGGTTCGACAATAGATCTTCGACTGACTTGCTGCATGGATATTGCAACTATCGGCAAGTAAGTTTACCCATGTAACTGCCCTGCAGTATAGGCACTTAACACATCTGTTTTAATTCCTTGGCAAAATTAGTCCAGATAATTAATGTAAAAATTGATTAAAAAATTAGGCTATGAAGTAATTGGCTAAGAACTGTTGTAAAATCTTGGGTGTCTCCATTTGAAACTGCCAGGGGTCTTCACCGAAAACCATGTCGATATTAAAATAAGATGAGGTAATTACGTCCTAGGTCGCGTCAGTCATCTAGACATTCAAATTTGTGTCATAGAAAGTGCCTACGTGTAGGCCTATTTGTTATCTTGTAAACTATAATTTGTAAATTGATTTTATGAAGATAAATTTGTGATGTCAATAGGTTTTTTCCCTTTGTAAACTGTCCCTACTCTAGCTCCTATAAAGTACAATCGCGACCATAATTTAGATACAAAACGAATAAAAAAAAACACTCCTAGCAAAATTATTGCACTTAAACATGAAAAATATTGCTTATAATGAGATGCATAGATTACATTTGCAAATTATTGATTGAGAATACACTACGCCAAGAAAGCGCTCGTTTACAAAGGCTTGTTTAGTCCTGTATTCACTACACGACACTAATACTCGCGCGATTGTCGCCAGCGACAAATCCGCCGTATCCGTGTGAATGAAGCTTTATGCGCCGCACATGTGTTCTGAATTCATAACATGATTTCATAGCAACATATAAAAAAATAATAACTGTTATTATGTATATTCCCGCTTATTCATAAACTTCTTACAAGCTTCATTTAGTTAAAACTACTTAGTACCGCCAAATATATTTTTTTTCTCCAATATTAATAGTTATTATACTATTCGGGGCGGAGATAAATCCAACCTTTCTTGAGTTGATAAATGGTGTAACCGACATGACTTTGTTATATAAATATATCTATATATAATATATATGTTTTGTTCCTAACAGACACAGCTGTCGAAGTAACAGATAAGGACAAACGATTAGTTAAATAAGCTTTGTAAGACGTTTATAAATAAGCGGGTTAGTCTATTGGCTCCATATAAAAACAGATGTTATGATCTGTAACTGTGGTTAGACCTTCAGAACAACATGTAGCTCGCCTTATCTATTGCAAAAATAGTGCTAAATAGTAAGTGTAAACCAGTTAAACGCTATACAGGTAACTGTCGAGCTTGGTCTTGATGGAGGGCTGTGTGAAGGGCGAGAACCAGAATATAGAGAACCGGCCGAACACCTGCTGGATGTTCTTCCAGCGAGACTTGCGCACCCACCGCGCTTGTTCCTTCTTTAGTTGCTCGATGCCCTGTCCAAACAATGCGGTATTAACATTCAACTCATAGTACCTCCTAGCAGTCCACTAGTCACGATTCATGCACAAGTCACCTGCCCAGTATAACAAGACCCCTTAATAAAAATCCTTTAGGACTTCTATTTCCAGAACTCCCTAACTAATCCAGCTCATTTAAGAACGCTTATCTCTGCTACAACCCCAACAACTTTCATGAAGATCAGTAAAACGTTACCAAAATAATTTTAAACAAAAAAGAACCGACTTCACTAAGCATCCACCTTTCCAACACCAAATGCTCGATCTGCTGTAAAAAATACTCAAATCACCATAGGTGTGCCTATAATAATTGAAGAGTTCCCTCGATTTCTCCAGGATCCCATCATCAGATCCTAACATGGTTACAATGGGACCAACTGTGAAGTATACGCTTTCAAACAAAAAAAGAATTTTCCAAATCGGTCCAGCCGTCTTCGAATAATCGGTGAACATACATTAAAAACAAATTGCAAAAACAAAGATCCCGACGTATTGATAACCTCCTCCTTCGAAATCTTGAAGTCGGTTGATTATCGCGGAACCAACATTTAAAATCAAGAAGCCATCGAAATGCACGAACGTCGTCCCAGTCGCTCGCTGGTAGTTCTGTTGTAGTCAGCAGCAAAAGTAGCTAAGCAGCTCAAGTGTTCAAATTGAGCTTGACACGACTTTATTGTTAAGAGAATAAGAGCGTGTGAAGGTCCTTTTGAATTCCTGAGCTGCTTAGCAACTTTTTCTGCTGACTGTACCCGCAAAGTGGTCTATAAGAACAACACTCGCTCGTTCGATAATACAGAAAATTAGTCAGCATTTGATCAGCTTCTTTGATCTTTGGCAAAGCGGATGTGTTAGGACCCCCTTTTGTGTGCAGACTCTAATTATCAGCATTAAATAAGTTCAATGGTTCATCAACCATCGACATAAGACTGCTTATATGGATCATGGGTATGCAACAATACAGTTAAATAGGCAAGATGCAATATTTTCATTTATGCTTTCATTTGAAAGAATTGCACGTAGAATAGACCACGAGTGTATTAAAAAATTAAAATACCATGATTTATAGTCAAAAATTGCTGTTACAAACTGACAATTTAAATTTTCGCGCCTAAACGGATCTACAGTTTCTGTCACGTCACTCATGTGTGTCACTCCATATTTGTTCGTTCACAGTGTCAAATTCTTGTTTTTTTTTTATTTTTTTTGACCTGGATGTTGCCAACCCCATTAGTTGTCATAACAGAAGTGACGTCACCAGACGCTGATTGGTGGATTAAAACACGTTCCGTTTCACATTACTTCAAATCCTAATTATTATTTGAAATTAGTTTAAACTAAAATAAAAACTTTTCAATAGCTATTATTTTATGTTTTTTCAACATTTTGATTACAAAATAATGGTATATATGATAGCTGCATCTTCCCTATTTAAAGAGTTTGCTATTAGAGCTTGGCGTGTTCGGCAGAGGCCTTGCCCTTTTGCAGGGCGGATAGCTAGGGACTTAGCCAAGATGATAATCGTATGCAGAAAACGAATCGAAACGCTAATCTCTCTATCGCACTATATGGAAGAGTAAGCGAGAGCGTGTAGCGTTTCGTTTCGTTTTCTGCAACCGATTGTTATCTTGGCTATAGAGCCTGGTTTCAGTCTCACTGGCACTCACCGTCTCGTCGTTCCATATGGCGTGCAGTTGCGTGCCAAGCATGACCACGGTGAAGATCGCGAACAACAGCGCCTCCGCTATGAGGAATAACAGCAGTACCACCTGTATCAGGGTTACACCATTTATTTTTCAATTATAGATAACTATACAAGGTGCTCGCGAGGAAACCGCATAATTTTAACAGCGTACTCCTGAGGCCAAAAGAAGTAAAAAATATCATATGACTTTTGGACAATTCCGCCAAAAAAAAAAGTGTTTTGTTTTTTTTTTTCTTGTTTTCTGAACGTATTCTTAAATTAAAAATAAATGTTAATGACAAAACTATGCCTAAAAACAAATAAAACTACTTCTTTTTCTTAAAATCAAAGTTAAAGTTTGATGTCTGTCAACACGGATGCCTATAATGAGTTCCATAGTGGTAAAATTGCCGTTAAGAAAAGCGTTCAGTCCTGAGTCATAATCAAAATATTTTATTCTTTTCATTGGTTATAACTCCGAAACAAGATGAATTTCAGAAAAGTTTATTTGACATTTTAGTCTCTAAATAAGGTCGGGATATCGCTGTTAAAATTATGCGGTTTCCTCGCGAGCACCGTGTATATATCGGAGCCGCCAAGGTACTTAGAAATAACTGAATATGCACTTTATCGCCTTAGACAATAGAGGCGTCGTTCAAATATTTGTAACCAGTCCGATATATCTGATGCCAACTGTACATTGTACTAGATAGTATGTAGTATTTATTAAGTCTCAATCATTTCAATTTTTTTTTAATACTACTAGCGACCGCCACGGCTTCGCACGGGTGTAATGCTGATACTAAATATAATATACATGTAGGGTAAATCGCCAGTAACTGGCCACCATTCAGTTACTGGCCACCTATACTAAAATGAATTCTGTGTATAGGTGAATAGAACTCATTTTTGTAAGAGGCGGCCAGTTATTGAACGAGTGCCTAGTAGGCAAATCTCCAGTAACTGGCCATTTTCCTCGTACTAAAATGAGTTCTCTTCACCTTTAAATAGAATTCATTTTTAGTATAGGTGGCCAGTAACTAAAATGTGGCCAGTTATTGAAATTTTTACTTAATTTATACCTTGTACTAAAATGAACTTTATTCACCTATAAATAGAAATCATAAGGTGGCCAGTTATTAAAAGGTGGCCAGTTACTGGCCATTTACCCTATTATACATATAAATCTTCCTCTTGGATCACTCTATCTATTGAAAAAAACCGCATAAAAATCCGTTGCGTAGTTTTAAAGATCTAAGCATACATAGGGGCAGACAGTGGAAAGCGACTTTGTTTTATACTATGTAGTTATTATGACAGATTTCTTGTTTTCTCTTAATTTAATCAGATATTGTTTAAAAATCCAAATGTGACAACATCTCACTTCACTCACTATCCTGCTTACCTAACCGATAAATAACTATAACTGTGTAATCTCATTCACTCATGACTCGTTCCATTCGTCACTGAACTGCGAGCGTGTACGCACCGTGGCGGGCGGCGAGTACGTGCTGCACTCGCGCCACTCGTGCCGTATGCACGTCACGAACTGGTACAGCGACAGCGCCAGCGAGTGGATCGATATCGCCGCGATATACAACTGTAACCAATTATAACATACGTAAAGGCTGGATGAAGTTTCATTTCTTATAAATCTAACATAAGCACCAAATCCGGCTCAGAATGTATTTTCACTAAAACTATTATTTAGAACTAGCTTTTGCCCGCGGCTTCGCTCGCGTTAAATTCGGGGTAACACGGTTCCCCTTTGCCCCCCGGAATGCTCTATACAAACTTCCACCCCCCATTTTAGGGAAGTGGGGGGTTAGAAAGAGACAAAATGCCTATGTCACTCTCCATCCCTTCAACTATCTCCACTTAAAAAATCACGTCAATTGCCGTGAAAGACGGACAAACAAACAAACAAACAAACACATACACTTTTCCATTTATAATATTAGTATGGATGGCAGTTGCGGGGGGAGGGTAGACAAAACTCACAAAAGTTTGCCAGAGGAGGGGTCGAAGAATCGCCCAAGATCTAAGACGTAATTTATAGACGCCCAAGGCACGGAGTATTTCTGACTGTTCTCTCCCACACAATTATTGACCGATTTTACTGATGCACCGCTGGCACACCAAACAGTGGTGTTGTGGTCCGGCAAGATGCTTCAGGCCCAAGCGGAGACTGTTTGACTATGACACAAGGTTACCACTGACCGTGAAAAGCACGAAGTATTTCTGGTTGTTCTCCCCTACACAGTTGTTGACCCAGGGGCAATGGTGGTCCATCTTGCGGATGCACCGCTGGCACACCGAGCAGTGGTGCGCGCGCTCTGGCTTGATGCTGCAACACTTAGTGCACTTGAAGATCACCTGGCCCTCGCGGAAACTCATCTGCTTGATAATTTTCTTGGTCGCGTTGCCTTTTGGTACCGCACCCTAGAATGTTACAAGTAAAGTTGTAATATTTACGAGTATTAAGTTTTTGGTAGTTTAACTGATTGATTGGAGACGTTTTTTTTACAAAACTGAACAGTTAAAAAATATATTCGAGAACAATGTAAACGGATAATTTGGTAGTAATCGACCACAGTTTGCAGAAGTGTCCATGTTTACGATTAGTAGGTACCTAAGTATATTCGAGTAAATTACAGACATGAATTAAAATAGAACATGCGCTGATACACAAAAATGGAAAACAATGAACTGATAACTTGAAGACAGTATTTTAAGTAAAACAGCGCCTATGCGAGGCGACCGAAGGGTTAGTCGAAATATATGAGAGCCATGAGGGGTAGCGAAAAGTCAGTTACTTAATTTGTCAAACAAATAACTAACGCGGAAGCCTGTGTTCTACAAAGAACAGTAACAAGATAAAACAAAAGTTACCGGGTCCGTGAACATGGTGCGGAGATGGCTCGCGAAGGCCAACAAGGCGAGGCTCTGGAACAGGAATATGTTGACGTAGCTGTAGAGCGGGTACGCCGACACGGCGGGCAGCAGCATCACCATCATCACCACGAACTCGGCGTACAGGATCAGCATCCATGTTAGCACCGCGCATATTATACCGCATATGTCCTGGAATAGCAATGGTGTTCATGTGTAGTCCTTGTCTTAGTATGAAGAGATGCATAAACACCTAACTTTAATAGAATGCTAATGTTGGCACTACAGATTACAGAGTTAAGTCAGACTACAACCTTAAAAACAAAGTTACTTCTGTAATCTGGTTACATAGCATAATTCATATCTTTAAAAATGTCGACAACGCGACGTAGAATTTGGACGATATTCTGATTTTACCTCATTTCAGCGGATGTTTTCTAAGCTTATGCATACCTCACGTTTCTTGGATGTTACCAAGTGCAGTAAGTGTTATGTACCAATGTGCAGTTGGGCATTGTAAAAACAGCGTGCCACGGCTCCGCATCGTACCGCTTCTTGGGGTTCAACTCCAAGCTGACAGGCGACAAGTACATATTACACACTCTAATGCACCAAGCCTTGCTCTCCTTTCGTTTACGTTTCGGGTCGAAGTCGCTCGGTCTCCGGAGTTCCTTGTCCGAGCTCACCACCTCGAGTACCATACTACCACACACCTTAAATGCACCAAGCCTTGCCCGCGCAGCAGCGGTTGTGCATGTCGCGGTTCGGCCGCGTGAGCCCCGCACGCTTCAGGTCGAAGTCGCACGGTCTCTGGAGTTCCTTGTACGAGCTCACCCCCTCGAGTACCATACTACCACACACCTCAATGCACCAAGCCTTGCCCCCGCAACAGCGGTTGTGCATGTCGTGGTTCGGCCGCGTGAGCCCCGCATGCTTCATGTTGAAGTCGCACGGTCTCCAGAGTTCCTTGTCCGAGCTCACCCCCTCGAGTACCATACTACCACACACCTTAATGCACCAAGCCTTGGGGGGCGTCCATTAATCGCGTCATACGTTTTTGGCTTGTTTTAGACCCCCCCCCTCCCCCATGGTGATCTTTGGTGATATTTTCAGGACCCCTCCCCCCCCTGTCCAATATGACGTGTAATTTTTTGCTGACTAAAATAAGTACAGTTTTCTAACACGTGAACCTACTTACGTAACGTTCGTACACGTAAAGGGTAAACAAATTAAACTACATGTACCTATACATATAAAATAAAATTATCTTTAATAGAAAAAAAAAACCGGCGAAGTGCGTGTCGGACCACGCGGTTTCGTACCTACTATCGAAAAAGTAATATCAAAAGGTCGTATCTGCGTATGAAATGAGTTTTTAGGAGATAACTCAATAATTCCTAAACCGATAATGTTACAGACCTCAATGATTTTTTTTTATTGATGTTCAGGACAACAAGACAAGAGTTATTTTGAAAGACCTGTCGAGTGATGTGCATCATGTCGATATTTGGTAAAAAAAAATTTTTTGACAAATAATTACAGTAGTTCTCCTCCTTAAAATATCTTTTTCAGCAACTTTACTACAAAACTAAGTAGCGGCATACAAAAACACACCTTATATTTAAATATTTATTAAGATATAGGTTTTATAGTTTCCGAGTAAAATGGCTGTGATATACGGAGTACGGACGGACGGACGGACAGACTGACATAGCGAAACTATAAGGATTACGTTTTTGCCACTTTGGCTACGGAACCCTAAAATCCTACTTCAGAAAATAATATGTCAAATGCCATTAAAAATTATTTACAATCATTGCTAGTGCAATTTTACTCTGCTTTTGACAGATTGATTCATTTAAAAGTTGATAATTTTTATTTTATTGACCATAATACAGATAGCACAAGGAACAAAAAAATTACACGTGATATGTGTCCAGACCCCCCTCCCCCCTGTGGTGATCATTGGTGATTTTTTCTTGACCCCCTCCCCCCCCCAAACAATATGACGCGATTAATGGACGCCCCCTTGCCCGCGCAGCAGCGGTTGTGCATGTCGCGGTTCGGCCGCGTGAGCCCCGCATGCTTCATGTTGAAGTCGCACGGTCTCCAGAGTTCCTTGTCCGAGCTCACCTCCTCGAGTACCATACTAGCACACACCTTAATGCACCAAGCCTTGCCCGCGCAGCAGCGGTTGTGCATGTCGCGGTTCGGCCGCGTGAGCCCCGCATGCTTCATGTTGAAGTCGCACGGCCTCCAGAGTTCCTTGTCCGAGCTCACCATCTCGAGTACCATACTACCACACACCTTAATGCACCAAGCCGTGCCCGCGCAGCAGCGGTTGTGCACGCCACGGTTGGGCCGCGCGAGCCCCGCACGTTTCAGGTCGAAGTCGCACGGTCTTTGGAGTTCCTTGTCTGAGCTCACCACCTCGAGAACATACTACTACACACCTTAATGCACCAAGCCTTACCCCCATAGCAGCGGTTGGGCATGTCACGGTTGGGCCACGTGAGCCCCGCACGTTTCAGGTCGAAGTCGCATGGTCTCTGGAGTTCCTTGTTCGAGCTCACCACCTCGAGAACATACTACCACACACCTTAATGCACCAAGCCTTGCCCCCGCAGCAGCGGTTGTACAAGTCACGGTTGGGCCGCGAGAGTCTCGAACGTTTCGGGTCGAAGTCGCTCGGTCTCCGGAGTTCCTTGTCCGAGCTCACCACCTCGAGTACCATACTACCACACACCTTAATGCACCAAGCCTTGCCCCCGCAGCAGCGGTTGTGCATGTCGCGGTTCGGCCGCGTGAGCCCCGCACGCTCCGGGTCGATGTCGCAAGGACTCTCTAGGTCCTCCTCGTCTGAACTCACGAACATCTCGCGAATCATAGTTCCTGACCTGCAAATTTTAAAAGTTAGCGTTAGCGTTCTTTACTGGCTCCTAACATTCAGGCCAGATTTAAAGTTTACGTGAAACTTTATTTTACGTAAGAAAAATCTCATATATTTGACATAAGTACAAGTATATTCCTTATATTAACATATTTTGCTGTGCTCAGTTGACGTCAAAGATATGTTAACACTTTGGCACCTTATTACAAAGGACTTGACGACTTCCTATACCTTCTTCTGATCTTCATAACTAAAGTAAGTGTCGATTTAAGCTACATATTGTTATAGCTTATAGGTTTAAAAACAGTACTTAATATGATGTTTAGTCCTATTCATAATCCCTAATTTAAAATGTAACACATTCATACTGACTGAAATTGCAGGGAATGAAAATATATAATATCGCAAAACGTGTTTAAGCAGGAGCAGAAACAATAGAAAGTTACAATCTAATATCTAATCATCATCATCATCATCATATCAGCCGAAAGACGTCCACTGCTGGACATAGGCCTCCCCAAAAGAGTGCCACAATGACCGGTCCTGCGCCACCCGCATCCAGCGGACTCCCGCTACCTTCACCAGGTCAATATCTAATGTAAATAATAAATAACCATGAACATTTAAATTCATTATTTTCAATAAAACATTTTGCAGCATTTCATTCAGTTAGCAATTGAATTCGCTTTGCAAGAACCTTACCACAACCCCATTTAAAAATACTCGAACAAGTGGGAATAAGGTCACAAGCGTCATTCTTAAAAGCTTTCCAATCAACATTATACATTAAATTTAAATCGATTAGGTACAAAAAATGAATTTCTTGCTATTTGGTAACAGTTATTAAGTAGGTAAATTACGGTATATCAGAAATAAATATAGGATTTTTATTTTTCTGCAGAATCACTCTGGTAATACTCAAAATGATTAGTATTTTTATAGTATTTTGATGATCTCTTTCGTTTGATTAACATTTGATGTTCAATTATCAGGCCTGGTTGAGCATAAGAAAGCAATTTCCACTTTAATTAACAAATATGTATGAATGTTTACTCATTTCGCATACTCTGCCATATTGCAATTAGAAGTGCCAAGCACTTCAAATAAGCCTGCATTGAAACACAAACAACCTAACCTTCACCTCACCTGGTCACCTTTAAATCTGTGCGTGCGAAATGCACTGAACGGAGAAGGATCGCAGTGACCACGACTACTCTGACAAGAGCATACAACTAAGACAAAGAAAAAAAAAATTCTATTGATATTTTGTGTGATTCATACATGATATGTTAGTCTTTTATATAATTTAGTTGTGCCAAAAGCGCTTTTGAGCATAAGCATGATGTACACCACAAAAAGTATCTAAAATATAAACAATTATTATAAATCCAAAATTTTGTTAGATAAAACCCTGAAACTCCTCAACCGATTTTGAAAAACATGTCTAACACCATTTGAGCTAGAAAAACTAGCTGTCAAATAAAAAAAAACGCATTTAAATTGGGTAGCACTATGGTGCCACAAACAGAGCGGTCAAACTTATTAACACCCATTTTTTTTGCATTGGGGGTTAATAATTTAATATATTTTTAATTATTACTAACTAATAATCCCACCCTAGTACATTATACATTCGAAAGTAATTGACTACATCATCTCTTCATGCAAACTCCCAAACTGATTTAGTAGAAATAATGTATAAGGATAGTTTGAAACTCGGGGAAAGACATAGGACAGCGTTTGCCTTTTAATTCATCCCTTAATACAATGTTGCTTAAACTAGTAGGATAATAAAGGCTTTGATATATTTTCTTTGTGGGCTCAGGTGGAGTAAGGGAAATGTTATATTTACATTATTTTTGAGAAATTGAAAAACAACTTTCAATCAATTAATAAATTTTCAAATTTGTTTGAATAATCATCCGGGAACCTACGGCCAGCCATTCCAGGTCTCAGCCACTCGGTCACTTATGTGAGTTACCGTCTTCAGCATTGATTTTTAAACTAATGCTGTACACCTGCATGTCTCAATTATTTACTGCACTTTCCTACGAGAGTCTAGTTTCATGAACATAATGGTTATAGACATACCGTTAACTCATAATTTATAAAATTCAATTGGATATATATGAGAATAAACAGTCAGATTTTGAAACATGAAGATTAGCCGGATCAAATTAATTAAGATTAGAACAGGATGGTCTAATTATATCAACTAATTTATTTTTATTTAAATGTGCAAGAAGTTGTAGTGGCCGGGAAACTAGTATGTTTACCCTAACATTCTAAATAATTAGAAATTCGCTGAGCAGATTACTGTCTCAATAGTTATGGAAGTTAACTATGAGTAAGTACACATTTTTACTCTACACAGTACATTTTAAATTTTTCATATGAAATTTGGTAGTTGTTGTATGAATATATGTTTTAGAATATGGATAAAAAGATGTAAATGTACTTGAGTTTCCTATATCAGCAATACAGTAACTACTTTTAGTATTATGTACAATAACTATAATCACTCAAAACCTAAAATAAAATGAGTTTTGCTAAAAGCTACAAAAAGGACTAAAAAGTATCTTAGAATTATCAGGTGATTGTTATGAAAGTAAACTATTAAGTGAAAAGCAGTGCCACAAAATAAATACAATATAAGTACCTACACTTGCAAATTGTATGAATACCTGCTTGCTAATGACAAGGTTAGCACACTAAACAAATAGGTGAAACAAAACAGTAAACGATCATTGATTATAATAGAATTTACTTACCACCTATTTTTCTTAATTACGCTATTTCCAAAAACTTTTCTTGTTCATATCATAAGCACGAGCCCTTTATAGTTGAATGAAATGACTTCATAGGAAAGAAAATAGAAACTTAACTTAAGATCAGAACTAGGCTAGAAGTTATACTGCATCGTACTTTCACATTTAAGAAATACGTAAATTTATTAGTAATATCTGGGTTAACTTAAAATTGTGGCAAAAATAATTGGAATTGGCTTAATTTTTCCTTTAGTCGGACGTATTATTCAAAATCAATAAGTAAAATCGCTGTCTCAACCTCGCAACTATAACTCAGAGGCATTTCTTTCAAACCGAATCAATGATACTGACAGTGCCAGAATTCGTGGTTCGTATTGGCACGTCACGTTCAGAAAGGGACTTTAACCAATCACGTTTCGCGTTTCGACGATCTACTTTACAGACTTCTTGGCATTAAAAACGCATGAATCGACGATGAAGTTATCATTAAAAACTGGAGTATACTCTTCGGTCACAAAGTGAAGCCAAAAGAGAGTATTATCTAGGGGACTGCGACTCGTTTTGAATAAGGAGGTAAGGACAATCAAAAAGTCATTTTGTAAATATTATAACAGCATGCGGTAAGAAGTTCAGATCAAGGGTTTTAAATTATGAAAAAGTCGGAAAGAGAAGTGTCGTGGTTTATATGGGAGATCAAACATTCTACGACACTTCTCTTTCCATTCAGACTCTAAACAAGTTGTAACATAAACTAGTAAATAATTAAGTTTTTACATATTATTTCCGAACGAACTTCCACGGTGCAATGACATGACAGTTACGTCTTTTCCTCAATTTCCTTCAAAATTGACCAATAACGTAGGATGTACTAGGTTATTTTATATTTATTGAAATACAAAATAATAGTACTTATTGAGTTAAGTTACAAATGAATAAAAATAGTAACAAAGCTTGGTTCTGAGTCCATAAAGTATATAAAGCAGTGTTATATTGAGAAAACGAAAAAAGAAAACTTCATTACAAAATGCCTCCAGTAAGTATCGTAATTATCAAATTTAATGAATTAAAACCAGCTCATTAAATTGTTACATGTGCTTCTGATAAGTTATATTTTTGTGTAACAAGATTCTGTATCGTGTAAATTACAATACAGCTATTAACAGCGAAAAGATTTAACACTAAATTTTTTTATTCAGACAATAGGTTGCTTGAATTTGATACATTAGAAGTTGAGAATTAGAGTTAGTCAACTGAAAACAGATGTCATATACTTCAGAAAAAGTGACCAAACCGCCGGAGGGTTTGGTCACTTTTTCTGAAGTATATGACATCTATTTTCAGTTTATATATAGTAGTGTAACTACTTAAAAATTGCAAATCAAAAAATATTGAACAAAATAATTTGATTTGCTTCAAGATTCTTAGAGTTAGTCAAGTAAAATAATTATTTTTTTCCAGCCACCAAAGAAGGCACCAACAAAAGGTGCTATGCAAATTCTGAGTGAGAATACAGCCACAGTACTTTTCTACCGCAACATGGCTTTAGCTGCGAGTGCTGTCTATGGCATTTTGACTGGCGCGTTGTATTATGATCAACTCACGGGATGGATTATTGTAAGTCCATAAGAACGGAAGGTAGTAACCACAAACGCCATGTAGTTCTTCTCAAACAAATCAGCAAGTTTTTACATCCCACGGCGATAATTCTCCCGTTTATAAACTGCCATTAAACCATTACAAGTTAACTTTAATCGCAAAAAGGCTTCGACTTTTTAACACTCCCTTTTTTTAGGTATTAATATCGGTACAATTATTGATAAAAGCACTTGCGGAGGGCAAGTTTGCAATCTCCAGATAAGTTAGTTTAATCCATGGATTTATGGCCACAGCTACCACACTTCAATCCAATGTGTTTGTCTTGCCAACCACCAATGAAATCTTATGGGGTTTGTACTGGCACTTCACTTGTGGGTAACATGGCATTCCTGCCATGAACAGGAAATTACCAGCTTCAGCTTATAGCTGCTGTAAAGCCGATGTAGATCAAAAATTGCAAAAAGAGGAATGAAGGTCTTGAGAATTCTGTTAGCTCAGTTACTTGACCTGCTTAACACTTTCGCAACAGGGTAAAATTTTGAACAATACCCCAGAAACCGACAGAACCCGCCAGGCGGGCTACGACGTGCAACGCAATGCCGCATACCGCATGCCTGGCATCAGAGCAAACATTACAAGTGCCTACTAGGCGGGTTCTCGGTAGTCAAAGTGTCAAGCAATCAAGCCCCGGCTAAGCGTATTGATGCTGGTTCAAGCCCAGCTGGATTGTTTTTTTTTAAATGTTGTCAATGTTTGTATTTGATTTAATAACAAACTAGTTCCACACAACCTTCACCTCAAATTTTTAAGTATCTCTTTAAAGACTTAACTACTTGGCTTCAATAGTGATAGTGTCTGACTAAAACTATCTATAGTGTGGCCCCGGGTTTGTTTCACTTCAAGCATAAACAGAGAGAATCATACTGTCTCTTTTTTACGCTAGTACCCTCGCTACTGAAAAAGGGATGAGTATAGCTTATTACTTCCACTCTTACTGCACTTTTTGGCCTGCCAGACATACATTTTACAATTTGTACAAACTGGGTTTAAAAATGTTATATTGCATCACATTATTTAGTTGTAGTATGTGTATACTTCAGTACTCACATTTCCCTTTGATAGAAAGGAAAGAAGAAGAAAGAAAATACATTTATTAGCACAAAACAAGGACAGACAAACTTAAAACTTAACTAATGGTAATTAAACTAATTACTATCTAAAGCTGTTGTTTGCGCTAAATGGACCTCACTCAGCTTGATGTCACAGAATGCACCACATGGTACACTCTGCGACGCTGATTTTCAGTGAGGCCCAGAGACGGTGGGGTTGGTGGCACTATACAACTAACTACACTAAACATCGCAGTTATTACTAAATTACAGACATAAGAAGATACAATTTAAATTAACTCTATAGATACATAAGATAAGATGGATAGATACGTAAGTAGAAGTACTCAAGTTAAAAGTAATACAATTTATAAACAGTTTGTAGTGTGTGTGTGTGTGTGTGTGTGTGTGTGTGTGTGTGTGTGTGTGTGTGTGTGTGTGTGTGTGTGTGTGTGTGTGTGTGTGTGTGTGTGTGTGTGTGTGTGTGTGTGTGTGTGTGTGTGTGTGTGTGTGTGTGTGTGTGCGTGTGCGTGTGCGTGTGCGTGTGTGATTGCCTACGTAGTGCATTTTTGATTATCCAATAGAAACTATCGGATGCGAATTTTAAAAGTGGACAAAGTTTTCGAGTTACGTACTGGTGGGGGCAGATCATTCCAGCACTTGGTGGCAGCAAAGCGGAAGCTGCCACGGAAGGCAGCCGTGCAGGCACATGCGTTTTGTATTCGCTGTAGTGCTTTCCTAGTTCGAGATAGTAAACGTCCTCCAAAAACCACATCAGCATAATTTAGTTTTGAAAGAACAAGGGTATCACACAACTTGATACGCATATCAACAGACAGACACTCGTGGATTCTATATAACACTTTCAGGCGATAGAAGCAGTTACGCATAGTTTCAGTAATATGCTTTTCAAATCTTAAACAATCGTCAAATACAAGACCCAAGTTGCGAGCTTCAGCTACTCTTTCTAACCGGGTACCATTTAAGGAAACGAGGAGGTCATGTGCTGTAATTTTGTCAATTTGTTTTTTTGTGCCTAGCAACATAAATTTTGATTTAGAGGGGTTTAATAATAAAACATTTTGACTACACCAATTATTGATATTGTTATCATCCGCTTCAAACGATATGTACAACTGTATGTCATCCGCATGTATATGGTATTTGCAATACTTTATGTGATTGATAATATCTGAACAATATAAGCTAAATAGAATGGGTCCCAAAATCGAGCCGTGGGGACTCCTCTAGTGACTGGCAATGTTCTTGAAACTGACTCTGAGCCATCATCATTACAAATTTTCACATACTGTTTCCGACCGCTAAGATAACTGTGAAACCATTTCAACGATAGATTGTCAAATCCGTAGAATGGCATTTTTGCTAGTAGGAGAGAGGTGTCGATGGTGTCAAATGCGCGGGTAAAATCAAGCAAGACCAGCAATGTACCCTCACCAACATCTTGTGCAGCTAAAATATCATCTACCACATCTGTGAGCGCGGTTGCAGTACTTCGAGACTTTCTAAAACCTGATTGTTTATTTGGCAGGATTTTGTTTGCCTCCAGATACTCAGTTAATTGCATGCAAACTATCTTCTCCATTATTTTTGACACAACAGGTAGTATGCTAATGGGGCGAAGATCTTTGTAGTCGTTGGGATTTTGGGTTTTAGGAATTGGTTTAACAACTGCCACTTTCCACTGCTCAGGAAATATACCAGTTTGCAAGGAACTATTTACTATAGTAGTGATTGCTGCTAGCGAGTCAGGTAAAGTAAGAGAGATCATTCTGATATTAAGACCATCATCACCTTGTGCATTTGTTTTAATAGCTTTAATTATGTTAAATACTAGTGTTTCACTCACAGGCTTCAGTCTAAAAACATGAGTGTCGAATCTGTGAAACTCATAATAAGTCAAAAGGGACATGTTAACTACATGGAAGGTTTAGAAAGTGCTCGTTCATTTTTTCAGGGGTATTTAGAAAGGAAGGCAAATTTGAGTCATTTTTTTTTAAATTAGCAACACTTTGATTAATATTTTTCCATAATTTGCGAGGATTCTTCATAAGATTAATATTACGATTAAAATAGGCAGTTTTTTCCCTATGCATTGCGACGTTCACTATGTGTTTTAAATCTTTGTAGTATTTTTTATGAGACTCTAGCTGTGTCAGCCTGCTTCTAGAGTGCGCTTCATCTCGTAATTTCATCATCTGCTTAACAGTGAAAGTGATCCAGGGATAAGAGTTATCTTTAACATAAGTTCGCCTGACAGGAGCATGAACATCAAATAATAGAAGTAGATGCGCATTGAAAGCCTCAACCATTTCAGACACATTACCAGTCATGACACTATCTAATACCTGAGCCATATGAACGACATCCTGGTTGAAATTCGCCTCTACAATATCCTTGAGCGGTCTATAAGTAATTAATCTGCGGGGATTTTTTTGTTTCCTTATGTTTATTTCACAGGTCAGGAACACATGGCTACTAAGAGTGGGGATGTAATTTGTGGATACGTTAGTAACGCGCATGTTAGAGCAGATTACATCAATTAAAGTTTCGCTATGCTCCGTAAAGTGCGTTGGTTGGTTGACATATTGCGTTAGATTTAAACAGGTTAAGAATTCTAGCAATTTCTTTGAGTTACATGCCTGAGTATCTAAGAGGTTAATATTAAAATCTCCTAGCAAAATAAGATTGTCAAATTGTCCAAATGATGTGATAGTTTCCGTAAGGGCGTCAATAAAGATGTCAGGGTTGAGCCACGGTGGCCGGTAGGCAGTACCGATCGCAAGTTTTGTACCATTAATATTAATACCAAGCCACATTTGTTCTACAGACTGCGCGGGAGGGTGTGGTAGAAGGCGAATTTTAAGTCCGCATCTGCTGTAAAATCCGACCCCACCACCGCGACCGCGAACGTCCGCGGGTCGCGGAATGTGGTGCAGACGGTAGCCAGTAGGGGCGGGGGCGCGTGCTTCCTGACCAGCACGCAGCCAGGTCTCACAGATAGCCATAATATCGACTTTATATCGCGTTAAAGCTACGAGGAACTCGTCATGCCGTGAACCGAGTGATCCCGGATTTAACAAACCAATCGTGACATTTTTGCTTTTTAAAAATTGAATTTTATAAGAGAAAGTAATTTGGATAAATTTGCTGTTATTTAGGTACTCACAAAGTATTGTGACATGTCGCCAGTCAAAACAAAACAATATTTTATAAATACAGTTAAATTGTGTGTAATTTGGTTTTGTTGTGTACATTGTTACATAAGACTTATATAAATCAGCGTAAAATACAATTTCAGGTAATGACAAACAACATAAGCCCACCGGTGCAAGGATACAAAAAATATCATGAAAAACGTTTTTAAACATGTATTTAGATAACAAACTGCGGTAGAAGTTTAATAAATAGACTACAATCTGGCAAGCAGTAATAAATACAGAAGCATACAATGTGTAGTAAAAGAAATTTGAAAACAGACAAAATAGGGTATTATGTACATAGGCTGCTATTTATATATCCGGAAACCGGAATTACAATCTTCTTAAATAGCATATTTGACCTCCATGGTAAAATTTGTACTTTTTTAAGTACTGGCCGGTATATTTTTTCTTTCTTATTAACGCTCGTGTTTTGTTTTTGACGGGTTTTAAATGTCATCTCGCAGCAAGAATGGAACTCACTCGTGAAAATATTCGTGCTATGATTTATTATGATTTTCGGCGTGGTTTAACGCAACAACAGTGCATAGATCAACTAACTTCAACTTTTGGTGATGAAGCCCCATCTAAAACTACTGTGTATCACTGGTTTAGTGAGTTCAATCGTGGACGTAGTATGCTTACGGACGAAGTTAAGGCAGGTCGCCCGAAATCGGTCGTTGTACAACAAAATATCGAGGCTGTGCGAAAACTTATAATGGACGACCGACATGTTACGTACTGCGAGATAGAGGCGACTCTTATAACACGCGTACACTGCGGACCGACGAAAGGATAGTGGAACTGGAGGAAGGATTGAGCAAGTTGCGTTGGGATGTCATATGGTTATCTAAAGTCCGAAGAGAGGGGGAGGAAACGATAATCCTAAAGTCCGGCAACTTGCTTTATTTCCGGGAGGGCGACCAACAGTCCCAGGGAGGTGTCGGGTTCATCGTCCATAAGTCCCTCGTGAACAACGTGGTGAAGATCGACAGTGTGTCGACTGGGGTGGCGTACCTTATACTCAGAGTATCCAAGAGGTACTCGTTGAAGGTCATACAGGTGAATGCGCCGACTTCGGCACACACCGATGACGAGGTGGAGGCTATGTATGAGGATATATCGAAGGCCATGCATAGCTCCAAAACCTACTTCACCGTTGTTATGGGGGACTTCAACGCGAAACTGGGCAAGAGAGATGGTGAAGAGCTGAGAGTGGGGCAATTTGGATTTGGAAGTCGGAACCACCGGGGCCAACTACTGGCTGGCTTCTTGGAGAAGGAGGGACTCTACATGATGAACTCCTTCTTCAAGAAACGTGAGCACAGGAAGTGGACCTGGATGAGTCCCGACGGTGCAACTAAAAACGAGATTGACTTCATCATGTCGACGAAGAAGCATATATTCAATGATGTCTCTGTGATCAATACGGTTAAAACCGGAAGTCATCACCGTCTGGTGAGAGGCACATTGAATATATGTGTTAAGCTAGAGCGCTCTCGACTGATGAAGTCTACGCTCCGTCCAGCAGCACTTCAAATCCAAAACCCTGAGAGCTTCCAGCTGGAACTGCAAAACCGTTTCGATTGTCTAGGCGGCGATGTGGACGAATTCAACGACGGGTTTGTGGAAGCTGTCCATAGTACTGGGTCTAAGTTTTTTAAGGCCCAGCGGAGCAACAGAACGAAAAGGCTCTCTGAATCCACTCAGAAACTCATCGAGGAAAGGAGAGAAATGGTTCTGCAATCCTCAGCAGATGCGTCATTATACCGGCAGCTCAATAAACGGATCTCTAAGTCCCTTACCCGTGATTTGCGCCAATTCAATACAAATCGTATTGAAGAGGCCATTGAGCAGAATAAGGGCTCTAAAGTTTTCTCAAGAGATTTGTCTATTGGGCAGAGCCAGCTCGCCAAATTAAAAACTGAGGATGGTAGAATTGTTTCATCCAGACCCGAGCTTCTGGGGGAGATAGAGGACTTTTATGGACAGCTATACACATCAACTAGCAGACCTGAAGTTGATCTGGCGGAAGACCCTAGAGCTAGACTGACCCGACATTATACCGAAGACATCCCGGACATCAACATGTACGAGATTAGAATGGCTCTCAAACAGCTCAAAAACAATAAGGCACCTGGTGAAGACGGAATTACAGCCGAACTTCTGAAGGCGGGTGGTAAACCGGTCCTTATGGCCCTTCAGAAGTTGTTCGACTCCGTTTTACTAGAAGGGAGAACGCCTAAGGCATGGAACAGAGGTGTGGTGGTATTGTTCTTCAAAAAGGGTGATAACGCGTTACTGAAGAACTACCGACCCATTTCACTTCTGAGCCATGTCTATAAGCTGTTTTCAAGAGTCATTACGAACCGTCTCGCACGCAGGCTAGATGACTTCCAGCCTCCCGAACAAGCCGGTTTCCGAAGAGGCTTTAGTACCGTAGACCACATCCATACGCTCCGTCAGGTTATACAGAAGACTGAGGAGTATAACCTGCCCCTCTGCTTAGCGTTCGTGGACTACGGTAAAGCCTTCGACTCGATCGAAACCTGGGCTGTACTACAATCTCTCCAGAGGTGCCAAGTGGACTATCGCTATATCGAAGTGCTGAAGTGTTTGTACGAGAACGCCACTATGTCAGTCCGACTCCAGGACCAGAACTCGAAGCCTATTCCGTTGCAGCGGGGAGTCAGGCAAGGAGATATTATTTCTCCTAAACTGTTTACCGCTGCACTGGAGGATGTTTTCAAGATTCTGGACTGGAGAAGGCTAGGCATCAACATAAACGGCGAGTACATCACTCACCTTCGGTTTGCAGACGACATAGTAGTCTTGGCTGAGACCATGGAGGATTTGAGTACGATGCTCGATGACCTCAGTAAAGCCTCCGAGCGAGTTGGTCTAAAGATGAACATGGATAAGACGAAGATCATGTCAAATACCCATGTAGCACCAACTCCCGTTACAATCGGAGACTTTACACTCGAAGTTGTGGACGATTATATATACTTAGGACATACTGTCCAGTTAGGTAGATCCAACTTCGAGAAAGAGGTCAATCGACGAATCCGACTCGGTTGGGCAGCGTTCGGGAAGCTACGGCACATCTTTTTGTCCAATATTCCGCAGTGTCTCAAGACGAAAGTCTTTGACCAGTGTGTGTTTCCAGTGATGACATATGGTACTGAAACGTGGTCGCTTACAATGGGCCTCATAAGAAAGCTCAAAGTCACCCAAAGGGCAATGGAGAGGGCTATGGTTGGAGTCTCTCTGCGTGATCGCATCAGAAATGAGGCCATCCGCAGCAAAACCAAAGTAACCGATATAACCCTCCGAATCGCTAGACTAAAGTGGCAGTGGGCGGGGCACATTGCTCGTAGAACCGATGGCCGTTGGGGCGGAAAGGTTCTCGAGTGGCGACCACGAACCGGAAGGCGCAGCGTGGGTAGACCCCCGCAAGGTGGACTGATGACCTGGTGAAGGTCGCGGGAGTCCGCTGGATGCGGGTGGCGCAGGACCGGTCATTGAGGCACTCTTTGGGGGAGGCCTATGTCCAGCAGTGGACGTCTTTCGGCTGATATGATGATGATGATGATGATATGTTTGATAAACTTTGATATATAAGTAAATTCAAAGATATACAAATATATGTTCTATTTATTAATGCAAAAGCTTCAAGTCGCGGAATGCCTCTTTAATGTCAGTCATATAAATTTGTGGTTAATTTTTTCAGTTCCTGAACGTATTTGTGGTCTCGATATACATCGTGTGCTATCGCATGATGACATACATCAGCCGGCCGACGTACTCCGACAACAGCCAGCTCATTGATCCAGGCCTCGACTTGAACATGGAAGGTGGGATGGGAGAGTACGTATCTCTAAATACTATGCGTAGACATAAACTTTTATACTAAGCTAATGTTTACTCCAGTCTATCATGGCAACTCATTTCGGATATCGTCTCAGTTTTGAATGCTATGAATTAATTTAAATGACATCATTCCACCAAAACTTCTATTTAATCCGTAATTAACAAGATTTAATCTAGGTTACATGAACGTAATGCGAGTAGGTACATAACAGCTATTTGTAATAGCATATTGCACAACAAATGCCGTAAAATACGAGAAACACTCAGTCGTTGTCGCTCATATGACTCTACTAATAAGCTTGTGTCAGATATTTTTGAGTTGTGAAAGATAATATAAGTAACATCAGCAGGTGACTGTAGCTACATAAATACAGAGTCGGCAATAGCTACATAGTAGACTGGTAATGTAATAAATCTTATTCTTGCCGCAAGTTTGATAGCTGAGTAAAAGGCATTACGGTTGACAATCCAGTTACCAACCAGACTGTTCTGGTTGGTAACTGGATGCGAGTACGGCGCCGTACAGTACAGTCTAAAATGTCTTTGATCATTTTATTTATTTTTATTTTATTTTATTTAGGATCACCAACAGATAATACATCATGCTTAATTAATTCATAGCTTAAGTTGATAACAGATAGATGTTTATCTAATTATAGGTAACCACATCATATCATCATACCAGAGAATCGAGCAATAGAGCCGTAAAGTTTAAGAATTAATTGTACCCTAAGATTGACAGCTTAATTAGATCTCGTATTAATGATTTGTGGTAAATAAATAATTAAACGTTAACGTTGACAACCCGAGTTACCACATAATGTATACGGCCGTAAGGCGCCATTTAATCCTAACTGTCAAATTCTAGGCACGTTCTTTTCTTGCTCAGTACATATTTCATAAAGTGAACAAATCGTTGGTTTTACTTTACGCAAAAGCTTTCGCATATTTTTTCTATAGAAAAATGTTTTTTTTTCCAGGCACGTGAAAGACATAGTAATTCTAACATCGATCACGCACGTGCTTGCCGTCGTCTCCACCTACTTCTGGCTTCTGCTGACCCTTCTGCCTCTACGCGCCTTCTGGCTCATCTGGGTCAACATCCTGGGTCCCTGGTTCTTCCAAGAGGCGCCTCAGGACACTGAACAAAGCGAAAAGAAACAAAAGAAATTGGAAAGGAAAATGAAGCGGTATCAGCAATAGTTTGAAACGTTAGGGCATTGAAATATTTATCGTAAAGTCAAGTTAATAAATATCTGCATAATTAGAACATAAATATGTAAATGTTTACACCTATTGTCAATCTCATAAGGGTGTATAAATATTATTAGTAAGCATTAGTAATGCTCATATATTTATAAACTCGACTGTACATGACTTTGTTACCAGGGCTGGTATACAGGTCTCACCGACAGCTGACGAGCATTATATGTACCTCACAGGTGGTCACAGTTAGGTCCAAAAACATACAGTGGCATATGAAACACGCACTCCTGAGGACATGAGACGCAAAATTGTATTTCGACAACGGTAAAAAAGGAAGCTCAATATGCGTATTACAGTGTCACTTTGCTGTGTATATAAATACCAATAGTTTATGAGTAAGTCAAGGCATATCATGTAACTTCTGCGTCAAATGGCGCCAGCATAGGTTATACCTGTCTCTAGTTTGGTTCAATAGGATTTAGCTTAAGGGGAAGGAGGGGAGGATCCAAACCAGAAAATTCTAAATCCCATTAAAAACATTACATGTACAAAAATGCCAGCCTCGCAACGGAGTTCTCCTACTGCAAAAAGTATTGAGATCTATCTAATGTAAAAGTTGCCGAAGTTTACTAACTTGCATTGGGAACCTATGCTGGTGCCATATGTTATAATAACCTTTGAACCGCCAACCCTGTTAATAGATGCAAAATAATTTAAATAAACTTGACAGTAGTACAGCTGCCATTCATGCCGCCAATTCATTTCGTGCATGTGTTGGGGTTGTGTGCTTCAGTCACTTTCGTTTGCCATACGAAGGACCGAGAAGCAACACAAATGTTTGGGCTAACCCCGGTAATTATACACAAAGTGAATTGGTGCCAATTTATGAAATAATATACCTAAAGTACTGTGTAGAAGCTCAATGTAAGCTCTGATGGGTAATTCATTCAAACGTTGATCTTAAGTGACTGCTGATTACTAAGTATTTAGCTTAGATAGTTATTATGATTAATGATAATGATCATTGAATTTATGTCAGATTTTTGTTTCGTTAATGTATATCCTAATAGATCAAGAGCAGGCTATAGGTTACCCTACCTCATCGAGTAGCAGAATTCGGCTTATGTAGGGCAATGCTCAATAAAAAGATTGTATTTTAGTACTTGGTAGCCTGAACTAAACTTGGAGCATTTTGTACAGTCTATAAAAATATCATTCGAAAGTACTAATCAACCTGGTTATACCAAAAAATGGTAGCCGACCTTAAATCTGGAGCTTTTGTTATTCGGCCAAGTTTTATGTTTTAAGGTGAAAATCGACTAATGCAAGTACGACGTGCAAATGAGTTCGCGCGATGGTTTAAATGCAATTGTACGCGCTACATATGACTCAGCTTATCAACAAGTGCAATATTTTGCACTTGTTGATAAGTGGTTGTAATGCCCAAAACTGGCAAATTCATGATTGAACCTTATTAAAAAATATTGAAATAATTAACCTAGTAGAACATAAAACTTGTGCCATTCGGAAGAACGCACCAACTTTTATAGAAAAAAAACCCCTAAAATGTCATGTTTGCGTGTTGCTACCACAATTTCTTCGACACTTCTCGATGAGCACTATCGAACGGACCACGTGCAAGTGGGCTAGTCAATGATGTAGTTTTTATCAAAAAATAGGGACATACTTTGCTGACTGTACAAAATGCTCCAACTTTGGCTCTTACTACCAGGTACTTACATAACATTTGACCGTGCATTGACCTACATAAGCTAAATTCTGCTACTCGATGAGGTAGGGTTGCCTACGGCCAACTCTTGATCTATAATGGGATAGGATATGTATAAAAGAATATTCTCCGTTAATTTGCATATTTTGAGTTATTCGTTAGATCAGTTTTTAGTATCAGATTTATATTCATTAATGTTAGTAGTTAGGTAGTAGGGCGGCTTCTTAATTTTCATAATAAAATCACTGTTTTATATGACTAAAAGTATTTTTATTGTCTTCCCATGCATTAACCAACTTTTTTCATAGTCCGTCGCCATATTCTTATATATATTCTCCTGCACGGGACACGCATTGCCTAGTGTAGAGGTCATTAAAAACAGTATTCGCCTAAAATTTTCAGATATAAATAATTTTTATTTTTTTTATATGCAATATGCCCTTTTTCTTCTCATTCATCCTTCCCTTTCATTCGTTTCATTACACGCTGAAATAAAATCCTACATACAAATTATACAAATTCTTATTATTATTACGTTTAACAACTTAAATTGACGGAAAGGACAGGACCGGAACGTCATTAATAAGTGCATAACAATTAAAATTTAAGCATCAACATAATACAATTAACATTAAAAATAAATAAAAATGGTAAATGACTTCATTTTATAAAAATAAATTTAGAATTTATGAAATGTTGTATTATCTCTGTTAAATACCTGTCAGAAAAAGTTATAGGGAGCTATCTAGTAATAAGGATAGTACTTATAGTTTCTTATAGCAAACTAACTAGAAGGGTTTCGTAGCTTTCGGAACTCTCGTTATTGTGACATATTTTCCGGACCTAGCTCTCCGTCTAAGTAGGATTTAGAGAGCGGTTAAGGTCTGTGCCCACTATTCTGTCCAAACCATAAACGTGCCCGTCCAGACACATGCAAAAAAAGTATTCTTTGTATGAATTACTATGAGGCTTTGCCCACTTAGACCGACCAACACACCCGTGCCATGACCGGGTCCAGAATATTAATAGAGAATATTTTGCCGGTGCCGGGCCGATCTCTGCATGTCGTGGTAGGTGTTAGAACGGTGTCTGACTGAAAGAGTGCAACCTCGTTTGCAACGGGTTTGAAACTTGGAGAATTCAGGGTTTGAAACCGGGTTTAACCGCGTATGCTCCGCGGAGATTTTGCTATCAGTAGGTAGAAGGACGTTAGTAAAACGTACGTAGGACGTAATAGAACCACAAGTGTAGCGAGGGATACAAGCGTTAACGCCCGAGATGATATGATTTTGCTACCGCGTGCTGAGAGACCACTAATCGTCATAATATTATCATTCGGTAAGGTGCAGTCCCGTGGGATACGGAACGGTCCGGCCTTGTCAGATCCGATCGGATAGGGTCTAGTCATCTTCAGTTCAGGGTAAATCTACGACGTAAGATACCAGATATTTGCGTATTTCGTATAATTTTGTGTACTTTAGATACTTAAATATATTTCAGGATAAAAGTTATTCCTATCTAGTTATAAGTAGATATAAATTATCACTGACATTTGCTTCAGAAATAAATAAACAGGAAACAAAATGGTAACTTACATTTTCATGGAATTGCCCCTCATCTTGCACCGTGAATGCACGATAATGGCTACATACATGTACTTAATGTAAAATCCTAGAACAGAGTGCCAATTTTAACCCTCCTACTCGTAAATATATATGGCACAATCATAAACGTTACATTTTCATAGAAGTTAACTTTTTATTGACCGAACGAGCGAAGCATCTCCCCGTTTTAGCTTGGGCAAAAATACTTTAGAGGATATTGGGTATTTCTCAAGCGATTTTCGTGATTGCTTGAACGCAGGATTATTTTATTTACATTACGGAGATCCAACAGCTATCAAAACAAAATAGCACTAGGTAATTAATAAGAGATGGAAAGCCAATTACAGGATCACACTTATACCTATAGCTACAGATTATTACTTTCAAGTTTTACTTAAATAAAAAGTGACAACGCTCGAATACAGCAACACACAACATAAGAGCTAATACAATCAATATTAGGTATACTTAACCCAGGAGTGGCAAATTTAAAATACCTAGTTACAAGCTGAATAACAATAAAATAAAATACTTTGCCAAGCAGGACAAAGCACCTAACGTTAGTGAACAAATATTTTTAAGCCATCTCAATCAAAACATTTTAACGTCATATTGTGTCTAACAAGTTAAATACGAGTACCTACATCGATATCTAATTCGTTTGCTAGGATGTTCAATGCTCTACTCGCACGCGACAAGAAACTGTTCCGTCTATAATTGGACGATGAAAACTTAATGGATATAGGAGGATAGTACCTTTTACAACGAGTGGGGGGTATTAAAGGAGAGGTTGGAAAGTAATTCAGGACTATCTACTAAACCAGTGGTGACATTAAGAAAATAATGTATGTCAGCTATTTACCGCCGTTTATTAAGTGGTAAGTACTTATTAGGTGATATTTATTACAAATATTTAGTTTTGAAACATAGACATTTTCTAAATTTACGTTGAATACGTTCAATTCTTTCAATATAAATAGCATAACATGGATTCCATACTTGAGAAGCGTACTCCAGCTTACTTCTGACTAATGAGGAATATAGCACTTTTAAAGTTTTAGCTTGTGTGAAGTAGATGGAATTGCGCATTATAAAGCCTAGTGATATTATCAACATGTTTATCAAACAGCAGTTTCAAGTCCTGTATGACCCCAACATGGTACTTTGATAAGAAGTTGTCCCTTCAGCCTATAAGAAGTAGCGATTAAATTAAATGTGGGTGAAAACGCATTGAACTCATTGAGAAGCATTTGGATGGATTTTGGTCAAGCCCATTAGCCAGGCAGTACTCATTTAGACGTGACAAATCGGACTGTAAAAGACGTGAATCGAGATCAAACGTTACTTTTATAAAAAAAACATGTCATCGGCAAAGCATAAGTACCTAGTAGGTCAGAGTAAGTGAAAAATTTCCCAATGTAATTAATAAATATATTAAAAAGTAACAAAAGTAAGTAAAGTTGTATATAAAAATTAATTATTATTGTACAATCTTAAGTACCGACTTAATACATAGAAACATCTAATTATAACTCAGAAACAAATTGAATGTTATCACATGCACACTAATAAATACCTTGACCGGGATTGGTACCCGGGACCCGGGACCTCCTGCTTCGTAGGTAGGGTCACTACCGACTAAGCTAAGAGGCCGTTTATGGATTCGAAAACTATTTTGATACTACTAAAATACTTTTATAAGTAGGTAATATGTGAAGCAAGGGGACCCTATGTCACCATTGTTATTCTTGTGCGTTCTGGAACAAATCTTTAGATCTGGCAGATTTGTTTAAATATGGCGTAATACACATCCATGGCGAAAAGTTGAGCGCACTGAGATTTGCGGATGACTTAATTTTTCTGGCGGAAACGAGCTCGGAGTTGTTAAAATTAAGATGGGCCTCATCACTTACTTTCTACGAAAATTGTTTTGAACATTTATCGGTTCGGCAATTTTTGAGTTACATCCAAAAAACTTCTTACGATCTTTTGGTATTTAGTTTGGTTCTTATTCCAATGAAGGTACGGAACCCTCCATTATGCGTGGTCCGACACGCACTTGGCCGGTTTTTATTTTTTATTTTTGGGCTTATAGTTTTTTGGACTTACGATACTATTCTTGCCGGAAGTATTGAGTTATTAATTTTATTATATTAAAATAAATAAGACCTTTATATTCTTTCTGAACCAGCCATCCGCAGCAGAACCAAAGTAACCGATATAGCCCTCCGAATCGCTAAACTAAAGTGGCAGTGGGCGGGGCACATTGCTCGTAGAACCGATGGCCGTTGGGGCGGAAAGGTTCTCGAGTGGCGACCACGAACCGGAAGGCGCAGCGTGGGTAGACCCCCCGCAAGGTGGACTGATGACCTGGTGAAGGTCGCGGGAGTCCGCTGGATGCGGGTGGCGCAGGACCGGTCATTGAGGCACTCTTTGGGGGAGGCCTATGTCCAGCAGTGGACGTCTTTCGGCTGATATGATGATGATGATGATGATTCTTTCTGAAAGACTTTTCTTTCCAACGACACCCCACACGAAAGGGTTGAAAAAATTCGCCCCCATTTTATGTGAATGGGAGACACCTTAACTGAAATAAGTGGAATATACTTCAGATAAACTGACAAGTCCCCCTGTGTCCGAGGCTGGATATGAACCTGCGTCTTCACGCAGCTTAAGCGGCTGACGCCCTTGACCTCTAGACCACCTTGGCGTGAGACCACTTATACATTTATGTAAGTAATATTAAACTATACATATAAATATGACAAATATCTGGTTCTTAAAGAAAATCATGTTTTTCAAGCCAGGCAAAGTTGAACAACGTAGGTAATGTTTTGATTTACGTTATTTTTTAAGTACTAACTAATAAGTATGTATAGTATATGTATATATATATATATATATATATATAATAAGGGTTGCAGTTGGATCAAGGGTCAGATTCAGAAGACATTAATCCTGGACACGGCGCGTATAGTCCGAAGGCTCCTCTCTCTGCGGCCCTGACCACTGGCAGCCTGGGCCTCCTCCGCTGCCCCGGTAGCACCCTAGGTTAGGTATTTTATAATGTTTTTATTGTTATCGTGTGTTTTAGATGTATTTTAATATTTTACCTTTATAAAAATGTTATAAATTATCAAACCTATGTGAAAAAATAAATAAAGGACGATAATAATAAAATACTTTATAATAATAGAGGTCGGCAACAGCTACAACACTAAAAGCGATCTCTTCCAGACAACCTTCAAATAACGAAACGGCGATTATAGTTTACTTAACGGGCAGTGATAAAAATTGAAATACTTGGGGTAAACAAAAACTACTCGCCTGTATATACATATTAGACGAGGCCGTATTAGAACTATAAATAGGTAGTAATGATCCATGCTATAAAATAATACATACAATACCCTACAAACGCAATAAAATACCTATATATGTAGGTTACTTTAATTCTTCAACTTAATACTATTGTAATACGTAAGTTAGGTAGGGATGTTAACATTATGCAAAAATGTAATAGGTATGAGTTGTTTATACCAGCTATAGACTTCATGACCGCAGACTCCACCGAATGTGGCCTGATGAGGCTATTGGAAAAACTGCGAGAACATCAGACAATACGTAGAGCCTTTGCAACTCAATATTGTGTATGAAGGATATGACTTTAATGTCAGGTATATAACAAGTAGATCATCTTTAACCTTCTGTTGTGTCTGATGTAATTGTATACTACTGTTTGTCTCTAGATAAAAAAAAACTTTACCCACACAGCTATTTTTGTTTCCGACGGAACTAAATGACAACGGGTTGCTTTGTATATAAATTCCGATACGAAGTGACCCTTTTTTATTAAAACAACAATAAGTAGGTAGGTTTAAAGAGGTAATGGTCGGTCGTAAGCGCCGCCTACTAGTTAAGTGATCTGGCGTATGAGCATTATTGCACAGTACTGAGAAGTTAAGATAGAAGTCGGCGCCGGAGATTTTTCATGACATTGTGCGCTTGCGCTCCGGTCCGATCGCCGCACAGTGTTGAGTGCGGACTCAAGCTACGCGCCAACACACCTGAGGTATTTATTCTATTTTTATTTCATGAGCAGACATCGGAATATAGGGAACTAAATTAAAACAAGGGGGTTCCTATATTTATAAACTTAATTGTTTTTTTGCAAGTTAACATTATTATGTTTAAATTAATTACTTATTTATCGATGCTTTTGCAAGTAATAGTGAATTTTTTAAGTTTTGCTTGCCTACTTAAAAAAATGTAGTCAAAGTACAAAAGTGAAACTAAATATAATTAGTACGCAGTAATAGGTTTTTAAAATTTTACTCATTATCATTTTTCTTTTCATCGTGTATTTCAGAATTAGGTACACATACTACTGCTATAAAGGTCGATCACTAATATGTGCGAAAATCATTGATAAGTAATTAGAGTTTAACGACAAAGGAATTCCCTGCCTAAAATTCCGATGTCCATTATGAGTTATGAATGAGGTGGCATTTGTATCAAAATATAATCAACAAAATGTAAAAAAAAATGAAATTTCATGAGAAGATAAATACATTGTATTGTTGCCGAAATATCCCGGTCCCTGCAATTTCGGTAGCGGTAGCCCCTTTTTCCATACCCAACTGCAATTAGATACACGATACATACTCTAAATGTGTTAGCTACATAGGTAAATAAAACACTTTGTCTTTCATATCTATATGCTGTGCATTTATGCTTTGCGTTACATTTTCATTAGGTATTGCTTCTAAATTTTTAGTATAAAATGTTTTTTTAGCTGAAGAGCGATTTGCATTGCCGTTTTTTGATATCATTTTTTAAGTATTAACATGACCACAACGCTGCAACGTGTTTAAGTACCTAAATATAAAAATGGTGGTTCTCCGTGAATAGGTATTTTTATCACGATATAAAAACTGTGCGAAAGCTTTAGCCTGCTCCATTTTTTTTCGTTCGTATCGTATTTCGTTCCTAGTCGGAAAATGATATCAATACGAGTAGGTAATTAGGTACTATGCCTTTAAACGAACCACCATTATTTTATACTTACCTATATTATACCAAGTCGTATGTATCTACATGATTTTATTGGGGCAAATGTGAATTAATAATGAAATCGCCTTTTTATGTAGGCCGTATAGGTACTTCCCACTTCATCTTAATCTAATTCCGTTGAACATTTTAATTTTCATTATTTACTAGACATTGTTATAGAACGTTGGTGTTATAAAACGGATTTTTTTTATTGTCCTCTTAGCTCAATCATAATTCAATTAAATTAACAATAGAATTGCTATACCTTTTTAAAAAAAAACTGCTATCTACACGTGTCAGGTATTAAGTACGCACGCAGTTTCTCAAAATAGAACAATTATATTTTTATCTTTCCCATCCGTTGCTTTTTATATCGAATGTATCCACCAAGGATGTACTAAAAATGAGGTGTATAAAATAATAATGTTGTCTTATAATTATGCCTAATCTCGTCCCACTGCTCGGCCCAAGCCTCCATTCGTTATTTACGAGAGGAATCGGGCTATAGGAATACGGCTTGCAATCATCCGGATAATACGGACCCATCAAAAACATTACATGTACAAAAATGCCAGTCTCGCATCCCAGTTCGTCAACTGCAAAAAGTATTGAGATCAAATGTAAACCAAGCCGGTGTGCCGGAGTTCACTAACTGTTGTCATTGTGATCCTTTGAATTAGGTGTCTATATTTTTTATAATAAATAAAATGATCTCTCCATCGCACGGCTAAATATACGTATAGCACAAGCCAGCCTATCAATGTGTACATATTGGATTATATAATGTAATATTATTAGATGATTTATGATCAAGTGCGATTGCCATATTGGGAAAAAAAATGGGGTTACGGATTTTCACTCGTCGTCTAAAATTAATTATTTTGCTAAGTAATTCCGAATCGTCTTGCGTGTTACGACGTCACATGTAAAATTGATTTTTGATGATCTATGAATTCTGGTAATCTTATCTTCTTGCGGCATTCTAGACCTATCTATTTAAATGGTCTACGAGCTGGCCACGTCAGATATGACACAATAATGAGAGCAATGAAACCTGTCTAGTTAGACTGCTTTACCATCCTTATTGCTAGATCCGGGCATCTGGCAGCTTTTAATGGGTAGAGGTCAGAGTGACAGACCAACAAAGTTTTTAAGTTGGAAAAAAGTAATACCAAAATAGGTAAAAACTGCCAAAGTTGTGTTATTTATGGAGGACAGGGCCTATATTTTAACATTAGATTAAAAACCATTGTCTATTATTGCGGAAATTAAAACAGTAGGCGACTAACAAAAAATTGCATTATACATCATTTGGTACTACTTTCCCCCAACACAGAAACTTCTGGATATGATATAATCTAATTAATTACATAATTTACCATAAAATTGCATCAAACCCAGAACTCTACGATTTGTTTTCTTCAAGTTATTTGTATTCTTTGACCTCCACCACTTTACAGCTGCGAGATGTCCGGATCTAGAAATAAGCATAGTATAGCAAACTAACTAGAGGGCTTTCGTTGCTCTCATTATTGTGTCATATCTGACGTGGCCAGCTCTCCGTCTAAAACATCGACACATGCAGGTACCGTTGGAAAACTTGTTTTTTTTTCGTGGTAACTTGTTGGCTGAGGAATCAAAGTCTACAGAAAATAATTCTATTTTTTTTGTTACCACCCGTTATATACATATATGTACCTGAGGCCTGATCCGATTGAAATTCACCAAATTCTAAACCCTTCTAAAGGTACTGAAACCTATTTACTTAATTATTATTTTTGCTGTAATTTCTTAAAATTTTGTTTTAAAATTAATATTTATTAGTGAACTTACCATTTTTCAGTTTTCCCCGCTCCTGTCGTAAGTTTTGTTACTCATTAGACAATGACTTGTTGGTGTGAGTTCTATCAAGCAACATCTTAATTAGGAATATTTTTATTGCATGTCGTTCTTGTCGCTTTTAAGAAAGACATCCTTGGTCACACAACCCAATACCGTTCAATATTTAGATAATATGTCAATACTCTGGGAGTATGTTGGATCAAGTCTTTAGGCTTGACTTAGAGGGCATTGGATTTAGGAAGCTGAAGGTTTCTTTACTATCTCCAACTACGCTCAAAATAATTGTAAGATTGTTTTATTTAACAAATCTTTGAACCGCTTCTTGTAGTGATTGTTGATGTAGATTTCTTTATTGAAAGGTAACCAATGCTTGGTTACGAACATCACAAATTCTCTGCTACAACAGGTATTTGGAGACACGTGTACATTTCCATTATTTAATGGGAAACGCGAATACATACATTGTCTTTAAGTAAAGGTATAATATTGGTTAAAATGTTGTGTTTGATATTAGTTTTCCTCAGGTTTCATCACCAAGTATCAAGTTTTTGACAGCTATTTGGCAGCTATTTAGTTTATTTTCGACATTTTCTTTAGTTCTTTTTGCGATTATTCGAGAATTCATAGTATTTTTAAATTTTGGTGTAAAAATTTCGAGCTTGACAGTGTCTGTGGTGGAGTGTATAAATAAAGTATGCTATAAATTATTCAAGAAAAAGCACTCTGAATTCGGCACAAACAGATCGGGCCTTTTCTAGTTCACATGCTGGCCCAAAGCAGTAAGAGGTAAATTTTATACGTAAATTTATATTTAGGTACCTACTCAGTTACCTACACTAGAGTCTGAATACGTTTTTAGGGTTCCGTAGCCAGAATGGCAAAAACGGAAAACTTATAGTTTTGGTCATGTCCGTTTGTCCGTCCGTCCGTATGTCACAGCCATTTTACTCGGAAACTATTAGACGTATCTTAATAAAATTTAGACATAAGGTGTAGTTTATATGCCGCTATTCAGTTATGTAGTGAAATCGCAGAAAACAATATTTTCAGGGGCGCTCCATACATGTAACTAAATAAAAATTAAAAAAAATGTTTTACCAAATATCAACATGTTGCGCATCAATCGATAGGTCTTTAAAAATAACATTGAGGTTTCTTTGAACCAAAACAAAGTACCTAATTTTCGGCACCCAACAGCAGCTATCTAAACTTAGACCATCTGTACAGGTTGAGCTGATGGGTGAGCCCATAGAACGAGTTTGGGAAGCGCGTAATTTGGGCCTTTTGATAGATCATGAACTACGTTACGAAAAACACGTTCTAAACTCAGTAAGAGGATGTTTTTATAAATTAAAAGTGTTGTACAAGATTAGACCTTTTTTGAGTGAAACTTTGCGAATCCACAGTTAGTAGAATCACTAGTTATGTGTAAATTAAACTATATGGACTTTGTATACGGCCCACGTCTGCTCTCTAAAACCAAACGTCTTGTCCAAAGAGTTCAAAATGCATGTGCAAGATTTTGTTTTAACATCCCTCCTAGGGCTCATGTCACTCCATTTTTGAACAACAGTAATACCTTAAAGATGCTACACAGACGCAAGATGCACCTAGCATGCCTTCTCTTCGGTGTTATAAACTATCAGGTTCCATCATATCTGTTTGAGAAATTGACATTTCGGAAGCCACGTGGTATAAGACTATGCGGGCTGCAGCTTCTTACTCATCAACATTCCTCTGCTGCCTTCCGCGGGAGTTTCAGATATCTTGCTACTAAATGCTGGAACAACCTGCCTCCGCCTATTTGGGACCTAAAAAGTAGACATAGTTTTAAGGTCAATATTAGAAAATTTTTATTCAAGCACCAACTGAGGCAAGAAAATCTAAGGCACGATACAAGTTGTTTTTAACCTTTTGGCATCTCCTTATTCGAACCTTTTTGTAAACAGCGGCAAGATATTTGCCGTCATAGTTATGTCATTTTACTTATATATTTATTAATTATTACTTAATTCTTCTTTATTTGTTTTCTAAACTTGATGAGTACGTACATAGACATAGTATTTATTCATATACAATACGAGATTGTGTTTACACACCTGCGTTTTGCGTCCCGTAGGCATCGGAGCTCAGAGGAAAAATCCCATTTTTATGCATCGGAGGTATCCCGCGGCATATCACTGTGGTGTTTTATTGCTGGCTTTAGTTCCTAGTATACTCCCTCTTTGGACCAGGAGATATGATATTGTGACACTGTTATTATAATTTTTTTTTAAGGGTAAGGGTAATTTTAAGACAAACTCTCTTTGCTGCAAAATTCAAGATACTTGGGTACTTATACTTTACTGTAATTGTAGTTAAGCAAGATCCTGTTTAGTTTTATTGGTTTCACTGTCGTAAATTCGTAATATGTCTTCGTTTGTTTGTTATAAGTGTTCTTAATTTGGGAATGTGACCGTGGCGTCAATGCGCCGTGTCGTCAAATGGTTGCAATGCAACGGAAGACCAGCGCTGGCCCTGCCGGCATTTAACGCTGAGTTGCGACCATTTCGTGGCAATTAATGTTTCGGGTTGTATATGTTATTGTTTATTATGTTTTTTGTAATTGTCATGAATAAATCTTTCATTCATTCATTCATTCATTCATTCAGTGAATAGTTTCAGAAATAATAACCGGAAAAATAGCGTCCCCCCCGTTAACTTCTTCACGTTCTTCCCGTTAATTTCCAAAAAACTTCTTCCATAGGCATCAGATACGACCTTTTGACATTAGTCTGGTTCTTATTCCATTGAAGCTACGGCACCCTCCATTTTGCCTAGTCCGACTCGCACTTGGCCGGTTTTTTTGTGGATTATCTCAATATACATTTTTTATCTCTTTCTGTTTGTAGTTACACCTAGATTGTTACCTACCTGGCACCACGGCATAAAACGCGACACGGGGGCATGGAAGTCCAATTAAAAACTATACGTACCACAGACAATAAACTCATAACAACGTAACATAAACCCACTGTTGAATTTTACACGTAGCTGTAAGTTCGTAAAAACAAATAGGTTGCTCCGGCACAGTACGGTCCTTATTTTAGAATAATAAATGGTCGCATTAAATTAAATTGTAAACGTACTGGTTTAAGGATGGTTCACGCTGTAGCGTTACGCGTCATACACCTACACGATGTTCATTTTGTATAGAAAGCGTCAGGTGATGTTCTGTATACAAAATGAAGTATCGGAAGTGTCGAGTAGGACGCGGAACAATACAGCGCGAACCATGTTCCTTTATTTCAACGCAGTGTTTGTTCGACCCTATTAGTACCAGTACAGCGAAAAAATATTTCATATTATTTCTCAAACATGCGTCGAAATATTGTAATTACGTTAGAAATAATAGACGCATCCAATTTTCTCAGCCTCTATAGAAATGTACCTATTTAGTGACGCACTACGACCCCTATGAAAGCACAGGCTGAAAAACACTGTTTTACGCAGCCTTGGGCCATATTCTAACTTTAAAAAACGTATAGACACGATCCAACTTCAATATAACTCCAATGCATTAACAACGTAATACAGCTAAGGCATAAACATCTGAATCAGAAATATCAGAGTTTGCCTTGAGAAATATTCCACGCAACTCCGATACAACTTCAATGTTGGTTGAATGTTTGTTGTGTGTTGGAGTTATATTTGAGATAGTTTGTATTTTTATTGTATTGTTAATGTATTTTTAAATTATAATCCGGCACCTAAGTCAGTATGAGTACGAATGAAGACGACGACGACGCATTACTATTCCTATATATATACCTATATTTGTTTGATTGGGCCATTGATACTTTATTTTTAAAGTACCTAATACATATAAAAAGCTTTTATGAAAGACATGATAAAAAAACTCTGCGATAGGCAACATGGGTTCGTATTATTTGGTTTCCGAATACAGCGCTGGGTAATGAGTAGTTTGAACCTAAAATTTTCCAACGGCTCTTTGGATATGAAATGTACTGCCCGTATTCAAAGCTTTGTTCGATTCGCTCCCGTAGTTTCACCGGATCAACGTGAAAGTGGACTGTAGGTATAACCTACCCATATAACCATTTTCGGTCGCCGTTACGACAGAAGTCGAAACATTTCGCGTCGACACTGTTCTTTTCTAGTAACAATTTCGGTCGCCGTGTGGTCGCCGTTACCAGAAATGGCGAAGAGTCGACGCAGACACATTTGGTCGCACGGTGTCGACGCAGTGTAGGAACAATGTTCCCAGTTTGCGACTAGTTTTCAAAAAATCATTCGTTCAATCGTTCATTTTGTTCGTTTCCATTGAGGAAGTGTCACCAGTGTCAGTGAAAAAATAAATATCTAAAAATAGCTAACATAAGTGACGTTGACGCCATCGTCGTCATCGCTTTAAGTAGTTCCTAAGACGTAAGTATTTATTGTTCGTTTTTAATATCAATATTGTCAAGATTATTATGGGCAATTAAACTGCTCGAGTGATTTTACTAACTTAGTCTGAATTCATCAATGCGCCACCCCATTATTCAAGTTAAGCCAGTAAAATAATGATAAACAGCTCTGTGCAAGTGCACACGACTGCTTTATTTGATGAATTTTTGGTGGGCTGAAATATTCTCAGGCAGAACTTTAGCATTTAAAGTAATAAAAACGCATAATAAACATAGAAACTTGTTAGTTATTATGTATATATATGTTTTAAGGTTAACAAATATTGCTGTCACAAAGTAGTTGCATAGTTACCGGAATGTGTAGACATGTGTCGAGTTGTGACTAAAAGTAGAAACGTCGTTACTAGATTTGCAAAATGGCTCCTTGTACTTTTCTGTTTCCAGATATTCTCAAAGTTTACCTCGAGGCATCCCTTGGTCAGTCACTGGTGTGACGGAAGAGGATTACAAAAAACTATTAGGTCCCAGTTATAACAATATGATGAAGTAGGTAGTTACTAAATAATGATGTACTTTTATGATGAACAGACCTCGGAATTTGTAATAACACTTTAAAATTTGAAATATCTATTGTCTGAAATAAAATTTTATACATTATTTGACAGTACTCACTGGTGTTTGATTTTTGTGCATTTTTGTAATGATCTGGATGCGCCCATTTTAAAAAACGTTTGTTATACGATTACCTACTCCAGCAATTATGAATAAAATTTGTTTTTGTTTTCTTGTTTAAATGGAAATACTACCAAGCATTGTTGGGCAAACAATTAACTAAATTACAAATTGACAATTGTAATTAATCAATATAACGCAGTTACAATAACAATGAAAAAGTAAATTGAAGCTCCAATTAAAAAATGCAATTACAAAATCAAATTTGTAATTGCTTATAAATAATATGTTATAATTATAATTCGTAATTAATTACTTTAGCAATTACCTACAAATTACTTTTGTGTCATAAAATATCTTTTTAAAACAATGTTTTACAAATTAGCTTAAAAAAGCAAATAAGTAAGGCGATTCAAACAAATAGGACTTAAAATGGCCCTTCAGTATTTCCTTTTTATTTAATCTTTAACACAATTTTTATGAAATGTTTCTAACTACATATTTCATAAAATTAGTCTTAAACGTGTGGCGATGGACAAGCTTTTCGCCAGGTAAGAACCCGTGCGTACATCAGACCACCTTTCGGAATTCCGTTGCCTATTTATTTTAGTAAAAGTAATTAATTAGGTACACCCAATACTGCCACCGAGGTTGTCCCAATAGATTATGGTTCTGATCTGAATTCAAGAATAATTGTCGTTAACTATCTTTTTATCACTCATAATATAATCACTAGAGTACGGACAGGTGGTGGGGGTGGCATTATAGAGAAGTGAGGGTACTGGAGTCGCATTTTATGATGAAATTACTAATGATTAAATTATTTTGTTGTCTAAAACCTACATTTCATACTCAAGTAGTGCACATATTTTTGGATCGAATTATTGAATTCTCCTCGTTTTTCCTTTGGCTGATGCTTCCAACCATTTTTTGGTCTGCCTAATTTAATTGAGTAATAGTATGAAAAATAATTCAATAATTAACCTTGTTTTTATGCTATAGAATGCATAGATTTTACTAATTGCTCAGTAGTTTGGTAAATCTAAGCATATTTTGTTATTATTTTTCTCGTGTAAGTGAATTACTGTTATTCTTTTGAGGAAATAAAGATCTATAAACCGAATAATTTGATTAAAAATCATTGGCACTAATTTAGTATGAAATGACACGCATCAAAGCAATGGAACAGTTTGACAATCTTTGGTATTTTATGTAAATTTTCGGTTACAATGTTTCTACACAGTTAAGTAACGTTACGACACACTGTGTATACTTAACATAAAGTGGTAACGAAGTTACTACACTGTTACTACACGTTTACCACTTTTCGTTCCTAGTTTTGACATCTGGTCACAAACTGAACGCAAGGTGTACAAAAATGTTTCGAAAGAAATGTGACCGAATAGTGTGAACACTGCGTCGACTCTTAGTTACTGAAAAAAATCTGGTCGCATTGTGTGGACACTGTTACCACACGAAGAAACCAAAACTCAACACAGACGCGAAGTGTAGTAACTGTTTCGACACTTCTGGGTTTATGTTACTACTTTGAAAATCCTGCGACCAGAATGGTTATATGGGTATACAAAGGCCTCTGTTACTGCAATTGACAACATTTCATTTTTTTGAGTGCTACTTTTTATTGTATGGCCCGAAAGAACTCACAATTTTAAGAGACCCGTATTTTTTTATTTTTGCGAAAATCCATGTTTTTAGTGGAAAAATCCATTTATATTATTACTTGGGCAGAAAGGGCGTATGTAACAGTCGTCGAAGTATCGGCTAAATGACGTCACATGTTGTGTTTCATACACTGAAAAAAACGTTGAAATAGTTACATTGATTGACATTTACGTAAAAACCATAGCGTGACCATAGTGCGCTTAAACAGTTTGACATTTGAAGCACAAGATAAACGTCAAAACTTAAAATATCAAACCGCTAACTTCGAAAGATATCTTAAGCATTGTTGAAAATGCCTTGCATTAAATATTACCTAATGAAAACTTACAATAGCAACACATCTTTATAGCCCAGTTATTTACTGTTCTACCATCAGCTGAGGGAAGTACTATCTGAGACTATATACAGATGGACCTGAGGAGAGGCCCAACTTGTTGTTTTTCTTGCGCCGATGTGTGTCATTATGTTGGTTTGTTTATTATATTGTGTGAGAATGTATATTTTATATTAGGCCACGTTTCCACCACAGATGTGCTAGGTATATGAAGGTATCCGCCTAATGAATAACTGAACGAAATTAAAATAATTTTATTATAATATACCTTTAATTTCTCCCACATTATGAATTTATGATTAACACATGGTGAATTTTACTTCTCCAGTAGTAACATTCTAAGTACAGGAAAGATATTTAACTTATTATTGGCAAGTCATCAGAAAGTACTTAAGGACCTACCTAGGATACAGGTTTAAAAATGACAAGTGTTCATACTAATAAAACAAGTAAGTAGGTACTTTATTTCCGATAAAATGTAATTTATTTACCACAATCCAAAACAACTTTGGCTCGTGATATTTTAATTGATATAATTTCTCAGTTTTATCTGTAAAGGGACATTTCAACTTGAAAGCCAAATCGTCACAGATTCCGTTTGGAGAAGCACAAACAGTCATCCATTTTATGATTGTTGGCTTCTTGGAGAAACTCTTGAAGATTTGGGACGTCAGCATCACTTCTATACTGTTTTCGTTTACAAATAGTAAAGGAACATGAGGCTGCACTTAATAAAGGCCTTTGCCAGTTTGTACATAAGAACTCCGCGAAGATAACGAAGCTTCGGTACCTCTTGTGCCAGGCAAATTATATTTATTCGAGCTTTGCAAAAACTCACACGCGGCAAGCTCCTGCTGTCAGCTTTGACAAATCTTTCTGAGTTTATCTTCGTTGTAGAGGTATTGGTCAATACCCAACCGGGAAATTTTGAAATATTGTCAAATTGACAATATTAAGGAGTGGTCCTGAAATAAAGTAGCAGTGTACAATCTTGTGTATTTTTTAATTTAGTGCTAATTTTGAAGCAGTATATTTATTTTATTAATCCGTAGATTCAATACTAATAAATAAAAATACAATCATAATAGAATATGTGAGCATATTTAAGTTTTCGCGTTTTTAATTCAACATACTTTGTAACCTTTTGAACAACATAATTTGACAATCTTCAATCGACATCCGCTACAATGCCACAATTGTATTTCCATTTTCACAACCCGTTCTATGCTTTTCAGAATTTCATCTTACCAAGAAGCTACATTAATTAACTGTATTTTAGCTAGGATAGTCAGGAAGACTCTCTAATCTAACCTCTGACAAAGATTTTTCTATGGGAGATAATTTTCTATGAAAAAAGGCAAATATATTTAATTAAAAATTACTGTAACTACCTTAAAATGAAGCCAGATAAAAAAGTTTACTATTGAAGAAAGACAATTTATTAAGGTATAAAATAGCTCATCAAATCAAACTATAAGAAAAAACATGTTTTTGAGAAACACCTCAAAAATTCTGTCAGAAGACGCTGTTCAAAAAACTATGTGTATGATGGAATACAAAAGGCGAAAACTTCCAAACGCTGTTTTATTTAAGTATGATTGTATTTATGTTTTGTATGATTGTATCTAGAGATTATTTAAATATAAACACTGCTTCTAAGGGGGCGTCCATTAATCGCGTCATATTGTTTAGGGGGGGAGGGGGTCAAGAAAAAATCACCAATGATCACCACAGGGGGGAGGGGGGTCTGGACACATATCACGTGTAATTTTTTTGTTCCTTGTGCTATACTGTATTATGGTCAATAAAATAAAAATTATCAACTTTTAAATGAATCAATCTGTCAAAAGCAGAGTAAAATTTCACTAGCACTATGATTGTAAATAATTTTTAATGGCATTTGACATATTATTTTGTGAAGTAGGTTTTTAGGGTTCCGTAGCCAAAGTGGCAAAAACGTAACCCTTATAGTTTCGTTATGTCCGTCTGTCCGTCCGTCCGTCCGTATATCACAGCCATTTTACTCGGAAACTATAAAACGTATATCTTAATAAATATTTAAATATAAGGTGCGTTTTTGTATGCCGCTACTTAGTTTTGTAGTAAAATTGCTGAAAAAGATATTTTAAGGAGGGGCACTATTCCATACATGTAATCATTTGTCAAAAATATTTTTTTTTACCAAATATCGACATGATGCACATCACTCGACAGGTCTTTCAAAATAACTCTTGTCTTGTTGTCCTGAACATCAATAAATAAAAAAAATAAAAAAATAAACATTGAGGTCTATTTTATTTATTTAATGAAAATCTTAAGAAAAAATCACCCCGTAAGTCTAAAAAACTTGTCCCCCCCCTGTCACTTTTGAACCGGAGATCCAAAAAATATGAAAAAAATTGAGAACATTATCGGTTTAGGAATTATTGAGTTATCTCCTAAAAACTCATTTCATATGCAGATACGACCTTTTGATATTACTTTTTCGATAGTAGGTACGAAACCGCGTGGTCCGACACGCACTTGGCCGGTTATTTTTCTATAGATAAAGATAATTTTATTTTATATGTATACATGTAGTTTCATTTTTTTACCCTTTACGTGTACGTACGTTACGTAAGTAGGTTCACGTGTTAGAAAACTGTACTTACTTTAGTTAGCAAAAAATTACACGTCATATTGGACAGGCGGGGGAGAGGTCCTGAGAATATCACCAAAGATCACCATGGGGGGGGGGGGGGTCTAAAACAAGCCAAAAACGTATGACGCGATTCATGGACGCCCCCTAAATCGGCACAAAATAAAAAGATAAATCAAAAAAGGCACGGCTACTTTTTTTCCGGACCACTCCTTATCTTATAAATCTTATAATTTACCTACATTACATTATTATGGATAGGTATTTTTAGGTAGGCCTACGTTAATTGATGTAATTAATTATCCTCCTATCCTATGGGCACCAAGTTGAATTTCAAAATTCATATTTTAGTCAGAATAACTACGTACCCACAGACCTTTTGCCCGGCAGGTGGCGAAGTAAAGTAATACGTCGTGCACCTAACGCAACGCCAGCCTAAAATAAAGATGAGCTAAAGTAATAATAATAATGCCAAACATCATAAAAGGGTTCTAGTAGTGGTATTTCATAGCTTTTGAACGGAGGTCTATTGACGTCGATGGCGTCAGTAGCTCGACATGAGCTCGACTTGTCGATACCGTGACCGGCATTGGACTGTTGCCGTTTAAGTTAGGGCCAGACGGCATACAACCACAGCCTTCTGCCACGAGACCTTGGCAGTAAACAAAGATTTTAAACCATGTAGCCCGTGGTTGATGCCAAATTTACATGACCTTTAAATGCCCTTGGTGGCTAGGCGAGCTCTGCCAACAATTAGCAGAAGCGGTTGGTTGGTTGTCAGCCATAATATCTCGCTCGCTTCAACAACTCGCTTCAACCAAGGTCACGTGGCCGAATCTGCGGCTATCTGCCGTCTGGCCATAACTTAGGATATCGATTTTGCGATAGCTGAATCACCGTTAATTCAGATATAAAAATGTTTTATACCCTCCAGAATTTTATAAACTTACGCAACTATTATGGAAACACTGTTTTTCATAGATATCACCAGTTACTCTAAAATATGAATATGAAATGAATTTAACTTGAAGTTTTGAAATGGAATTTAACTTGATGCCCGAACTTTAAAATTCAATCAAATATGTATAAGTAAATTTATATAGCTATTTCACGACCTAACTCTTAGTTTTGTTGATATTTATTTGGACCAAGTTTCATACGATATGGCCCGCGGTACCTATTTCAATATTGATTTACCTACACAACCTAACGTAATAACCGCATATACTACTGCCGTGATGTAGATGCATTAATGTATTCTGTGGTTAAATACCACACATAGGTATATCCGAGTCCAGAAGCTAAAATCATTTGCAACGCAGCGGTGAATAATATCGGAGTTATCTCATCCCCTTTACGTGTATAGCCCGAAGCAATGAAATAGACCAATGAAGAAATAGATGCAATGAGATAGAATATAGAACTTAAAGTAAATTTCTAATAAAAATGAATTAATGATGTAATTTAAGCTCAGTACACGCGATAAAATCCGTTTTTAATTGTTTTATTTCACTAATAAAAATGGTTGTAAAGACTCAGCCGATCTTGGCCGCGACATAATGTCGCGGGCCGCGGCACACTTGTGCTAACCTTGTGAAATTATAATATATCGCTGTAGCTTGTCCGCATAAACCCATTTAATTACAAGTTTCATTGAATGATTGCCTGGGTTTAACTAATATTATAGATGTATGACGTATGCTGCATACGGTATGCAGCTAATGTTAATATTAATCATGATCAATTATATATGTAACAAGATCATTTATCTACATAGTAAGTAGCATGATTGTTGTTTCTATTGACTTAATATGGTGTTTAGTTTGCACGTTACTAAGAATTGAGAATTGTGGTGTATTTGGTAGCGTTTTATTACAGTCAACATTGTCCCTAATTGAGCGCCTGAGGGCCCCTGATTCTCAAAGTGCCCTAGGTCCCCGTCAAGTATTAAGACTGCCTTGTTAATGCCAAATGGCATTATCTACCAATCAACTATTGAGCCAAACAGAAACCTGAAAGTTGGTGCAGGAGGAAAATTTATTCGAGTAGAGAATAGTTATTCTAAAGCCATAAACATAAACATTGGCTTTAGAATAATTATTCTCTACTCGAAAATTTTGCTAATACCATATGGTTACATACTACTATGATAAAAATTTTTCATAAAGAGGTACTAACCTCTGTAGATACCCGAATTTATACAATTAAATGTCAAGTTAACGTAAAATATATACGTCCAAGTTTGACATGGACCGTGTCATGCAAAAGCAAGCTACAAAATAAAAATAATATTTTATAATTTATGCACTAAAGATCATCATGCATCAAATAAGAAATAAGTACCATGCAAGCTTTTCTTTTTAACCTGTCATTTATTTAAGATACTTACTTAATTTAAGAGTTGAAATCATATCAGCAGCCATAGCTATAGTTAACCACATAATACTTAGATAAAATTAAACTGTTATGATTTTCTATTATGTATATAAACTAAAGGGGAATTTGCCGCGTTCAACCCTTAGGTTCATTTTTATTTCGATGTTAATAAATAAACGGTCACGATTTATACCAGTATTAAGAAGATAAATAATTTGTATCGGTATATTATTAATTTCAGCGAATTGGCTTCATATACACCTTTTTATTTCTTCGCCGATGTATTCAGGTTTCCTCACATTGTTTTTCTTTAACAGAAAGCGACTGGTAAATATCAAATGATACTAAACATAAGTTCCGGAAAAAACAAAGTACTGTACGAACCGGGGTATGAACCCGAAAACTCCGGATTGAATTTGAAAGTCGGACCTGTCTACTAATTTTCAGTACTACATATTTAAGAGTAAATATAATAAATATAATATTGTAGGACAATCTTACACAAACCGACCTAGTCCCACAATAAGCTCAATAAGGCTTTTGTATTTGTGATAAACACATAAATAAATGCCCTTACCAGGATTCGAACCCGGGACCTCCTGCTTCGTAGGCAGTGCACAGTGTCACTACCGACTGGGCTAGGAGGCCGTCATATGGCATAAAAAAATTGATTTCGAACTTTGATTACCATGTAGTTTTTGAGTACCTACCTATACTCGTACTGTATCTGTTGAAATAAACATTCTTTATTTTGTCATCAAATATTTTATGTAAGTACCCTAAGTAAACTTATACAGCATTACATAGACCATGTTGGTTAAATGCGGTAAAATTTAATGTGTTATTTTCTAACTGATAAAAAAGAGATATCTTCCGTTTTGCCACTTGCGTTATTGCTACTCTAATTAATGGTAGAGATTAAATTATGAAATCCATGTACATACCATCGGAATATTGTGTGAAACCCTCGTAAATGAAAATAGTTTAGTTTGACAATTCCAAAACATGAGACATGACATGACATTAGGGCACCACTGTCACAAGGAAAATGGGGCAGATTTTTAGCGGTGATAACGCTTCCTTACTTATTATTCTTCCAAGGTCACACGCGCTTAAAAATTAAATCATGTAAATACTTAAAACTGGTCAAGTGAGTGTGCGACCCCACATACTTATGGTAGGTTCCGTATCTTCATACTAGGTACGAAAAACCTTACACCAAATATATATTGATATAATAAATATATATGGATATTTTGCACTGTCTCTTAGGCCCCATTTACACATTAATTAGTGTTTAGTGCGAGTTCATACATTTGCTACTTGTGTTTAGTAACAAATGTATGCACTCGCACTAAACACTAATCAATGTGTAAATGGGGCCTAAATCACGTTTTGATTTATACAATTACATTACAGTTATTGTAATCATTTTAAACCGGCTTTTGGGTTAATGAAGATACAATGTAAACCTTTTGACAAATATCAAAATACTCCAAAGAAAATCCAAAAAAAAACTAAATCCATCAGCACAGTATCGAATCGCATTTTGCCTAGGTACTTACTGAAAATGATTGTTTGGTATATACGCGTGCGGAGAAACCGTCACATTTAAAACGGAAAGTGTTAACCAAAACTAACGAGGAAAATAAAGAAGCAAAGTCAAATAATGGATGAAACACGTTGAATCTTTGCACCAAAATGAGCTATAAGATACATATCAATAAAGTGAAAAATTAAATTTTCTTAAAATAAATTGTGTAGTAACATAAACGCAGTATTTCACAGAATCGCTATTTCAATATTTTCCCATACTTTAAAATGAGCGACTAAAGAAGAGGAGAGGACGTTTCCCGGAACCAGGAATTCCCGGAAGCATTCCTTATATTAGTTATTAGTTAGTCCTGTGCCAACGCCGCGCATAACTAGAAAAACAAGTAGGTAGAGCTAGATGAATAGTATTTATACGATTCTGATACTCAGGGTAAGTAAGGTTTTTTTTAATACCACAACGGTAGCAAACAAGCATACGGCACACCCGATGGATGGTATCACTATGCAAAACAGCTCCGTCGTGAGGAACCCGGACCTAATCCCTACTAGGCCTAGTTTCCCCTTTGAGTCAGATGGCAGTACGCTTTCATAAAAACTAGTGTCTACGCCAATTCTTAGGATTAGGTTGCCGAGCGATAAACTCTATCAACGATATGGCATTCATATTAAACCTACTAAACTAAAACTAAGACAAATGCGTTTTTTAAATACTATAACGTTAATACCCTTTTTTAAATACTATATACTTATGTACTGCCGAATAAAGTATTTTTATGGTCATGAGTATGTCAAGTTCATGAAGGAATATTCACATTAAGTATGGCAAATTATATTTGACTTCAATTTTAATTGCTATTACACATATACACGCTTTTTTATGTGAGCAACATGGTTTAACTTACGAAGGTAGCTCAGTTTTTATAATAGATCACCAACACGACGACATTTAATTGCAATGTATACTCGTAAGTATAAAAAATAATGCATAGCTAATAACGTATTAACGAAATAACGATTCATGTAATTTTCAAAAACGTTACCTTCTGCACTTCAGCGAAACATGTGAAACTATCATTTTTTGCAACACCTTTTGTATGTATACAATGTTTTAATGTAAAATATTTGATTTGATTTGATTAACGGAGCCCAGCTCTGGGTATTAATAACATTTCATTCAACTGGCTGCGTTTTTAAAAGTTGTTATCGGAATGACTCTGAAACCTTTGCAGGTGGTACATAATCCGAAAGCTATATTTAGTTATCAAAATTAAAACTGTACAGAGAAGAGAGGACAGATAATCTCGTTTATTGAAAACATATCTCTACCAGCCGCAAATTAAATGCTTTGGCTCTTAACATAAAAAAAAAATTGATTTTAAGACTGCATTCCGTTGAAACTGTCTGTTCCGTCTATTTTTATTTATTACTTCAGTATAAAGTATTATGGACGTTGTGGCGTGTACTAAGTGCTTTTTTTAGGCGGCAAAAGCATTCGAACTACTATGTACCTAAGGGTTATATGGAAACGGCATCCCCATGTACAATTAATATGATTAGCTGCGTAGTCTGAGATACAGTTCCTTCATTTTAAACTAACCTTTGACAGCTTGCATGTATCACTGCTAAAATAGCCTAATATCATACCACTGACTCTGACTGACACGTCCCAGCCTTTTGCGCAACGTCCCAAAAGTTTAGGAAACTATTATGTCGCACCTCCATTACAATCGTCAAAAATCTATTTACAATCGATTACGCCATTGCCATATTTGAACAATTAGACCCGCGCAAATAGTGAGTACCCAGCACCAACCGTGAAGCCCCGCAAAGTGTTTAGCTCTGACAAACACGACTCGATTCTTGCTTCCGCTAGTGTCCATTTTTATTAAGACTCCTCACTCTTATAAAACCATATTTTATTCGACTACCTCCGTGTCATTCTTAACTTGTTTATGAAATATTAACTACATTAAAAGGATTTATTTGTAAGGTAGGCTTGCTTAAGTAGGTAATTTAATAATCTTCCTTGTTTGTGTGCCTCAAAGGAGTAATAGAAGTCTCGAGTTCTATCAAGAAAAGTAGTTTTGTAGATATCAGAATACAAAATAAGTACAAACTACAATAAATACCCTCACTTTATTCGTTACTGAATTAAAGACGCTGAAATACTTGTGTCGACTAAGCACGGGTAAGTAGCTACTTAAACAAAGTTTTAAAAAAATGGACGCGACGTCGACCTCGTTATTATTTCGGTATGACGACAATCGTCTGCCTGCCTTATTTGGCTTCGATGCAAATCGCGTAAAAATGGTAACTCAAAAATGGTTAATAACCAACTCTAACCATAGATTAGAGGACATTTTGCCATAGGAGGACACTACTACATGTATAACTATTTACTCATAAATCATAAGGCAAAACCTAAACTAAAATTTATTAAGGAAACGAGAAAAAAGTGCCAACTTATATGAAAGTTCATTAGTAAGATTAATTAGACTACGAGTAGTATAATACACCACCGAGTTTTAGTGTCTAATTAGTGGCGTCTGCTGCCTCATGCCTTGCTTTTATACCTACATATTTATTCCTGAAATTCCTTCCTTTCGCAAATCGATTGAAATATAGGTGGTCGCGTGGGTGATATTTTAATTAGTTAATTAAAATGATATAGTTAGGTAGGTAACTACTTTATATAATTTTTACATGCTACTTGCAAACTTCACAGAGATAATATGTATCTAAAACATAGTAATATAAGCATGAAGTCAACTTTATTTGACAAACTCATCTGTCAAGTGTGACTTGCGAGTTATACATGATATGTAAGACCCTCGATGCAATAGATTTCGTGTGGGTAGTACAAAACAACAATCATATTTATTGTTATTCATTTATTTTAGAATGCTTACGAATTTGACTGCCCTATTTATAATAAATGGAGGCAAATTATGCTTGGGCTAATTTGTATTGATATAATAATTGAATGTAATAACGGTAAATTTTCATTTTTCATTAATTGTAATTTAACGTAGTTTTATACGTATATCTATATATGTACACATTTTATGGGCTTAAGGCTTGAAATAAGCATTAATTGAATTAAGTTAATAATTATTACACGTTTACACCTAATGTTTAATTAACTGGGCAAATAATAGTAATCTTTAATAAATGTAATTAGTTTATTTTGATTGTAAGTAGACATTATAAATATTATTTGAAACGGGATATTTACCATGTATATTTGCGTTTACGAGCACCCGATATTTCGGCGCAGTTGCATGCACCATCATCACGAAGTAACAAACATACACGGTGCTCGTGAGGATTCCGAGAGATTTTAACAGTGATCATAATTGGAGACTAAAATGTCGTATAAACTTTTCTTGAATTCGCCTAGTTTCAGAATTACTACCAATTAAATTAAAAAGCATTTTTTATTGTGACTCAGTGCAAAACCCTTTTTATGGCGATTTCACCCTTTATGGGACTAGTTTAGACATTCTTATTGACAGATATCAAAGTGTCAAGGAATACTTTACGTAAACTATTTTTTACGAAAAAAAAATGTATTAATTTATTTTAATCGACAGTTTACCAATAACATTTATGTTTTCATGTTCAAAAGCATTTAAAATATCGAAAAAAAAAATATGTTTTTGCGAAATTTACCTAAATTCATATAACATTTATTACTCCTTATGACCTCAGGAATTCGTGGTTAAAATCTCTCGCAATGCTCACGAGCACCGTGTACATGGTAAATATCCCGTTTCAAATCATATTTATAATATGAGACTTTTATTGTTCGTGTTATAGGTATCTAATGTTCATGATTTTTTATAGGAAAACATAATTTTTTGTAAGTTCGATAAATGCAGTGAATTCCTTTATTAGTGACAATAACTGGCGTTTACAAGTAATCGAACACCTCACTTTGCACGAGTAGTTAGGTATTTAAATGAGTATAATTTATCAGTTAGTATAGTAATAAGCATTCAAGATGAGTATGAAGGTGAAGGAAGGATGTCAATGTCGACAAAGTGGGCCCTAGAATAATATTTTGCCTTGTGTTATTTTATATAGATTACGTGTGGGTATTACTCGTAGATATAAACATAAAACTTTAGGTACCGTAAAATGGGGTGAGTAGGGAGACCCCTGACATTGAAACCTCGATAACTTTTTATTTTTACATATGTAAACTGAATGTAGGTACATATCATAAATGTTCCGGGCGTTTGTATTTTAGTTTTTTTTTATGATTTTGGGTAGTGCCATTTCATAACTTGACCGATAAACACAAATTCGCACCTCACTCCGTAGTACCTCGTAGTTGGGGTGAGATGGCATTTCATACAAAAGTGATTTTGGAACATTGTTGGATCGTTTTTTTTTCTTATGAATATCACTAAAGCTCCATTTGTACGAATACATTATTTAGGTAGCAGTAGCCTTTAAAATCCATCTCACTCCGTGGCATCCTTTCGGAGAGAAGGGAAGTGAGTAGGAATTGCGTGGAGAGTTGGGTTATGATTATGAATGGGGACACCATTCTTTTTTTTGGAATTACATCATTTTATTTGGCAGGGGGGGGGGGGGGGGGGGTTCATTCGAATTATGATGGTTGGATGATTTTAGGAGGGGAGGGTCAAAAATCGTCAAAAATAGATGACGTAATTTATGAACAGCCCTATCGCGTAAGTACTTACCTTGCGCGTAAATTTCTTGCGCATTTCTATCATCTAAATTCTTTTGTCGAGTCAAAAAAAATCTAGTACTAAGGTAGAATTAATAATTCAGTGGAGTGATTTGACAGCTCTCGGCATACAAAGCGGTTGTCAAATGTATGTAAAGTTCTGTCAAATCACTCCGCTGAATTATTAATTCTACCGTACAGTTTACCATTCTATCGAGAGGTTAGGAGATAGAGGTTGAACATTTAATAAAGGCTGGCAGTTTTGACAAATTTATTTTTCACTGTACATACCTAGTGTCATGTAGGTTGTCATTGTCAATGTATGTATATTGACAAAGTAGGTTGATAGGTTGAAGTGACATGACACATGTAGACTTTGATTATTAAACCAACCGGATGCGAGACGCGCACTAATTTATATCACAAAAAGTCTGCCAATTTCGGCGCGGGGGACGAGGAAACGCACACAAATACTGTTAACACTAATGCATTTTCCATTGACGTCGCTACACACGCACACGATAAAATTATCAAACACTAGCAAAAAATATACTCACACAAGTACAAACACAGACACAGACAACTTGTCCGTGAACGAGATAATTTCATCTTTAAGTAAACGTAGACAGTGCGAGGAACGCGTCGATAATAATATACTTAAGTATCGATATTTGTGACGTTTTCAAGTCAAAGGTACATCATTGTCGGTTGTTAATAGAGTTAAATTTTAAATGATTTTTTTATGGTAACGCCTTATTGACAACCGATAATGATGTACCTTTGACTTGAAAATGTCACATTTTATCGTAGATTTATTTATCGTATGCCTACATGTCACTGGATATAGATAGGCATTTCTTCCCTAGGGTAGTGGGAAAGCAGATGATGAAGAAAATCCAGTGAGTGCTGCGAGGTCCAGGTAGGACAGTAGAGCTGCCAAGTTTGTAACTCTTTTAGCACCACCCAGGGATCACGTGTAGGGTTGCCTAAGGTGTTTCCTATGGACGCAGAGAAACATTGATCGTAGGTTAGTTATATATTTTTCACACCACCTGCTCGACAATGCCAAATTATATATCATGCAAACCTCACCGAAAGCAAATCATTATAGCCCTTGGCTTTAGCCGGGTTATAATGTTGTACTAAATCTCATTATAACCCGCTGGTTAATAATGTGAATTCACTTCCCATAGGTCTTATTGTTATGTGCTTAAAGTCTAATTTCGTAAAGTCCGCACGGTGCATAGCCCCGCGACGCCAGCCGGGGCCCGCGCCGCCGCGTCGAGCTGATTTGAAAATCGAATTTATTCGGAAAATCGTGCTGGCCACCTCAATTTTAAATACCTAAAACAAATGCCGCGAGTGTCATAAGACGCTGCAGTATACGGAGTAAAACTGCAGGTTCTATAAAAATAGAAGATAAAATTAGAATAAAATGGACTAATGTATCAAGAATCAATTTTTAGGGTTCCGTAGCCAAATGGCAAAAAACGGAACCCTTATTGATTCGTCATGTCTGTCTGTATGTCTGTCCGTCCGTATGTCACAGCCATTTTACTCGGAAACTATACGACGTATCTGAATAAAATTTACACATAAGGTATATTTTGTATGCCGCTACTCAGTTATGTAGTTAAATTTGAAAAAAAAAATTTTTAGGGGGGGGCGCTCCATGTAACAAAATTTTTATTTTTTATATTTTTGACTAAATATCAACATGTGACACATAAATCGATAGGTCTTTAAAAATAACACTGAGGTTTTTTGACCATTTTGTGATTAAGTGAATATTTTCTGAAATAATCGCTTCGAAAGTCAGAAAAATTGTGCCCCCCCCCCTGTAACTTTTGAACCGTAAGTCCAAAAAATATGAAAAAAATTGAGGAGATGCGCCTTATCATATACTTTCTAAGAAAATTTTTTGAACATATTGGTTTAGCCATTTTTGAGTTATCTCCAAAAAACTTTTTCCATAGTCATCAGATACGACCTTTTGGTATTAGTTTGGTTCTTATTCCATTGAAGGTATGGAATCCTGCTATGTGTGGTCCGACACGCACTTGGCCGGTTTTTACTTTTGATTTACTTTAATAAAAATCCGTTTCTAGTAGCCTTAGCTATTTTATTGTCTCGCAAGAGGTGAGAAAAGTAGAGTATACTCCTCGGGGATAAAGCTGTTTTTGTCACGGGCGCGCTTGAACCCCTCACTGCACTCAGGACTCAGTCTTAATTCCCTCGCTTCGCTCGGGAATTAACTCATAGCCCCCTCGCTGCGCTCGGGAGTAAAATCTGGAGTCCTTCGTTACGTTCAGGATTCAATATTGCGCCCGTGACATAAAACAGTGCTTTATCCCCTTGGTGTACAATCTACTATTTGTTTCTTTACCACGTATGGTAAATATATTTTTGTTTCTTTACCACGTATGATAAATATATTTTTGTTTCTTTACCAAGTACAGGTTTAGCTATTGATAAAATTATAATGTTAAGTTGTGATTAAGTATCAAGTTTTTCTACCAGCATATTACTTACAATGTTAGTATTCTACGTAAGTTAGTTTGCCTATTTGTTCAGGACAAATCTTGCAAGCTGAATTAGAATAACTTTTATATTATCAATTTAATATTTTGATGTGTATTTGCTTTTATATTTATGGAAAATACTACAAATTGGAAACAAATAACTATTACAATGAAACAATGAACTGCAAAGAACTCTGGAACATCACGGAATTCGAACCCACGTGTTTAGATTACCGTTCCAATGTGCTTCCAATTACACTAGACGTTTCTCTATCCACATCAGTGAATTCTTCACTGTAATGAACAATGATTAATCAGTCACTAGCGACATCGTGATGTTCCAGAGTCCTTCGCAGTTGATATTTTGATTGTAATGGGCATCTGTTTACAATTTGTGTTTCTATTTCTATTATCTCTTCTTCATTTTCTATTATAAATAAAAAGTATATCATACTGCTAATGTTAATTTTTGTGCTGTCCCATCACTAAAACTTACCTGTTAGGTACAGTGATACCAGAGTCGGAAATTAAAAGTGCCTATTTAAGGGCATAAGTGCGAATAACGTACCTTATAATAAACAAAGTATAATCCATACAAAATTATAATGCTACATAAAATGTATGGTGAAAATAAAGGAACGAATTAATTTCTAAACAGGAATATCGTTAAGCATCTACAAGTATATTTCACTTAAGGGGCGCCACACATTAGAGCGGAATTCAGTGCGGAATTCATCACACTAGCTGAAATTTGTCTATTAAAACGGAAATTTGTTTATGGTAGCTGTATTTTTGAGACCATAGACAAATTTCAATAATTTAAAAGTCGATTAAAATATGTTTAGAAACCATTTAATAACAACACACACACACACAGACACACTGCTTTTTTAACAGAGCAATGCTTTACAATTATGGCTGTATGCCGAATGGGTCTCTGCCTAACCCACGGAGTATCCTTTAAGTGTATTGCCAATGACAATGAATGACATAATGGCGGATGTATTTCTGCCGCACTGGAGTCGATTACTCTTGTTTGCAATATTTCACTTACCTCCCTCGATGTAATCGTGTTCATAATTGCATACCCAATTTATGAATGAATTCATTGATAAATTGGGTATGCAATTATGAACGCGATGGTACAATGTACTATGAAGAGTCAAGTTTAAAAATTACCCTAAAGCAGATGTAGTACCATTAAGTGGCAACACTTTTTGATTGACAATATTTTTTAGTTGTTTGCTAATTTCGTGCACTATTTGATGATATTTAGACGTAATTATACTTAGAGATGAAAAGAAACGTTATCCTTCTGTAAACTAGATAATTCACATCTTTTCTTACATGAAAACACGCAGCAATTCGGCATTTTTACCTCAGATCGTTCCGCGCTGACTGACATTCATTGAATGGCGTTTGACGCGCGACAACTAGTTTTATATAACCGCTACGACCAGTGGTCTTGTAGTTTTGACAGAGGGGGACGCCTGTCAATTACCACTCCATTGGTTTATTTCTCTGAGCATGTAGAGATGTGACAACAACGCAACAAATGTAGAGTTAACAATTGAATAGAATTGCAAGGAAAACTAAACATACGAATACCTTTCGAAATAAGTAACTGATTGAAAAATAAATACTCTCGAATAATTAGAAACAATAAAAATCATTCGTTGTCTGAGGTTTTTAGTGGCTCAAGTAACACGTTGTATACATTTTGGAGACTAGACTGGAATAACCCATTTTCATTAATAACGGATACGTAACATGCTGTGCTGTGACGCTTATGCCGTTTGAAGCATCTATTGTGAAATTACCAAACGTACGGTTTCGGGTACCTCAAAGCGGCATTGTGTCGAGACGTTCGATCTACTGAAATCCGACTCTTCCTATGTATGAATATACCTAGCTAAACCTAAACTCTCCTAGTGTGTGTTTGTGTGTGTGTGTACATGTTACATAGTATTATAAATTCTGTATGTGCGCTTCCACCTCCTTGTAATTTAATGTTTATAGCCATTCTGTAAAAGTTTTCTTACATTTAAATATCACCAGATACTTATTTATCGTATCTACTATATTACTTATTTTGTTATGTAAAAGATCCGAAAAGTAACGAAAGTGAAATTCACCGTATTTTAAATTACTGTAAGATGTCGGTACTACATTCTTCTTGCGTCTTTTTTTAGTCAGAGTTATGTACTTATAGAATTATGGTCTAAGAGCTGGCCACTTCAGATGTGACATAATAATGAGAGCAATGAAACCTGTCTAGTTAGACTGCTTTACCATCCTTGTGGCTAGATCCGGGCATCTAGCAGCTTTTAATGGGTGGAGGTCAAAGTGACAGACCAACAAAGTTTATAAGTTGGAAAAAAGTAATACCAAAACAGGTAAAAAACGCCAAAGTTGTGTCATTTATAGAGGACAGGGCCTATATTTTAACATAAGATTAAAAATCATTGTCTATTATTGCGGAAACAAAAACAGTAGGCGACTAACTAAAAATTGCATTTTACATCATTTTGCCCTACTTTCCCCCAACAGAACCTTCTGGATATGATATAACCTAATTAAATACATCATTTCCCATAATATTGCATTAAACCCAGAACTCTAGGATTTGTTTTCTTCAAGTTATTTGCAATCTTTAATCTCCACCACTTTACTGCTGCCAGATGTCCGGATCTAGAAATAAGCATAGTATAGCAAACTAACTACATGGGTTTCGTTGCTCTCATTATTGTGTCATATCTGACGTGGCCAGCTCTCCGTCTATTATGTTTAAGACAAATAGTTTTCTAATTGATTTTAAGTCATAAATCTCATACAGCTCTGTGGTCACCCGACCCTACAGATACCCATCTGTATGGTTTAAAATACGTGACTACATATAGATATTTAAAAATAACTAATGGGTACCTGTCGTACCTGGCCGATTAGGTACGAAGCCCATCAAAGAGCGTTTGTAATTTTTTTACTAGTTCCAAAACTCTTCACGTTCATGAAGATAAGAAAATCAGTGATATCATAGTCACCATAGGTTCTAGAAGGTTCAATCAATTCTGAATCTCAAGGATTTATTTTTAATAGGTATAACTTATATAACTACTTAAACTTAGGTAAGAATTACTAGCATATCACTTATTATGTACCTACCTATACCTAAGCTTAATTAAAATCTCACAAAAGGTTAAAATTATATATGACGTAATTGCGTATGTTGCGAAATATCCTTCATATATAGGTACCTGAAGTTCAGACAGACAATAGTGGCATTCAAAGTAATAGTTTCAAGCTACGTTAGTGTGGCCTTGTAGTCGTTACCTATTTGAAACGCTTACCGGGCCACAAACGACTCGAATGTGTGTCCAGATTTAAACCTTGTTTTGTTAGGGTTAGGAATACGAGTATAACGATTGATTGCGCTAATGTGTCTTTATTTTTTCAGCCAAACCAGGAAAACAATTAAACGAAATTGGGTACCATTTTCCATTATTTTTAAATACTAGTAAAAGAGGCAAAAATCAAGTTTTAAAATCGTTTGCCCAGAAATTGCCCGACGATAGTCGCACAATTTATTGTCTTCTTTCAAAAAAAATTATTCAGTAAGTCAATAATGATTTAAAGGAAGTAAATTCCTTTACCACTTTACAGCTGCCAGATGTCCGGATCTAGAAATAAACATAGTATAGCAAACTAACTAGAGAGGTTTCGTTGCTCTCATTATTGTGTCATATTCATATCTGACGTGGCCAGCTCTCCGTCTAGTACGCTGCCTGTCACCGCCTATAAGTATACACCGTGACCGTTAATAACCCGAAAGATTTAAACCACATATTTTTGACGACTGTACGAGTAAATAATGTTATATCAACATGGGTCTAATTATGTGTCTTAATTAAATTACTATTTCAGTACGAATTAAATCTTATTAATTGCCCGCTTCTTTGTGAACAAAACTTTAGGTGGGAATCTCAAAATCTCAAGTTGAAGAACAGAGAGCGAGCATGACACTTCACGAATCGCTCCGAAATCATGCGACGAAAGGCGAATGGCGTGACTTGTATTCCATGAATGACAAGAAGTGTCAAGTTATGTCTAGCACGATGTTTGTGTTGAAATTTTTATTTATTGGCACCACAAAATACCACAAATACTTATGTATCCAAACTTTATTAGGTGCTACGACATTAAAGTGCTCTTACATTATTATTGAAACTTTGTGTCTTAGGTATCTTTTTTTGACTAACAATCACAACCATAAATTGTTAGGCATGATAATATTCGAAGGAAATCATACTACTTATTTTTTTACATCATACTTACCTCTTACCTCATACAGGAAAGGGACTTTGTTGTAACAGCGATCATGCTAACCTGTACCTACAGTAAAATAAACAACAACATGAAACAGTTACGCAATTTTATTACGAGTAATTTAATGAATTAGATTTTCAAAATGTGTACCGCCGTTTTCAGCACAAATATTCAATCTTGAACGGATTTCATGATTCAAGTTAACATAAGTGTTCTTGATTTCTTCTGAAACCGTTTCAATTCTTATTAACAACGCTTCTCTGGAGTTCACAGGTGTTGAGTAAACCTTATCTTTCAGAGTTCCCCATAGAAACAAATCTAGGGGAGTTAAATCCGGTGACCGGGCAGGCCATGCTAAAACTTCGCTCCCACGGCCGATCCATCTCTCGGGGTATTGTTGGTTCAGCCAATTACGAACATCCAAGCCGAAGTGGGCCGGGCATCCGTCGTGCTGGAACCACATAGTTCGTCGGGTTTCCAAATCGACATCTTCTAGCAGGTCGTTTAATTCATTATTTAGAAATAATAAATAGTTGTGAGAATTCAGTCTATTTGGAAATATGACGGGACCTATTATTTTATTCCCAATAATGCCAGCCCACAAGTTTACGGAAAATTTGTGCTGGTATGAATTTTCCCTTTTCGCATGGGGATTTTCTTCTAACCACATATGCTGATTATGGGAATTAAAAACTCCCTCTCTCGTGAACAACGATTCATCTGTCCATAATATCTTATTTAGAAATCCAGGATCTTCCACTAATTTCTGATTCATCCTTTGGCAAAAGGCAACTCTAGCTAGCCCGTCATTGTTAATTAATCCGTGTACTTTCCTGTAGTGAAAAGGATGCAGGCCGTACCTTTTCCATAGCCTTAATACGAGCTGATAGTTAACATTGACCATTCTTGCTACATCTCTTGATGACAAAGTTGGGTCTTCTGTTATGATGTTCATTATTCTGTTCTCTGCTTGTTCATCTAGATTTATAGCCCTTTCTCTGTGACCTTTTCCAAGCCCTTTTTCGCGAAACTGTCGATGGACATCCGCAAAAGTCGAATGGTGAGGTATACGACGGTTTGGGTATCGTCTTCGGTATTCGGCGACTGCCTGGAGCGAGTTCCCATCACAAAATCCGTACACAAAGTGGATATCTGCTAAATGAGCCGAAGGATAATGCGGCATAGCGAATATTATTTATTACAGTCAATAAAATGTTCAATGTTATTTTATCTTGCGTGACAATTAGTTATCATTTGTAATGTGTCATTTTAGTGACAATCAATTTCAAACTAGCCAGTTATAAGAAGAACCACTCTCGCGACTTAGAACAGAACAAACCTAATTATCTCTATTCTCAGTGATAACAAAAAAGCTACTTGAGATTGAAGTGTGTAAGATAAGATATTATGATTATTCGGCTTAATACACTACACTGTATTTTAGTTGCATGTTATATCCTTTTATCTCGTGATGAAAATATTTTCGGTAGTAAAAACTTTTTGTAGATAGATACCAAACTTCTTTATGAAACTGGCTAACAACCATACAGTTAGTGCATCTACGTGTAAAAGAAGTAGGTGGCTACGTCATGCTCACGCCCTTAAGGTGTGTTACACTGGAGATTTTTTAACTTTTGATTTGTTGTAAATAATTAATATCTCCCTTATTATGAGTTTTTGGACTATATGTTACATAACTTTATATACTCTAATTAGGCTCTAGTATCGTTAGCTTAAATCTTTCGGGTTATTAACGGTCACGGTGTATATGAGGTGGATTTGTGTAACTTTGACCCATATTAATAAATAAATATGGGTCAAAGTTACACAAATCCACCTAGTCCCATAGTAAGCTCAATAAGTCTTGTGTTGTAGGTATTTACATATTATATACATATTTACATATTATATGCAATCACCTAGCAACGGAAAAGCAAAGTTCAAAATTACTGTTTAAGCGAATAGACAGCGTTCTGTGAATAAAAGTCCTCCGTGGAAGCCCGAGTGCCAATCCTCAGGCTACAACACTTACTACACGAGAGTGACAACTGCTGTCAAACGTTGTAACTAAGAAAATACGAGGAATGTTTACTTATTTTTTATAATCTAATGTGGCTACGTCTGTGCGGATTCTTCTAAAATATGCTAGCGCTTCATTTCATATAGCAACCTAATCGCGCTCCCGCTCCGAACACAACACGCATAAGGAACGCCGAACTTGCGTGTACATGGATGAAGTGAAATTAACAGTGTTTGTAAAGTATTTTTTCTACTCCGGTACTTTTATCTGTCAATTATATGGTCCCGCAAACGAATATAAAAGCATGTCTTATGCAATTTCAAAAAAGTCTATCTAGTCTATTCTTCATAAAGACCCTAGGGTTATTATGTGATATAATGCAACTGCAAACAGAGGTGCCCTGTGAACACAACAATTTTTATCTATCATTTATACATTCGTCATCATCTATATACTCGAAGAAACACAGATAATATACTCAAAGAAAAGTCTATCTAGTCTATTCCCCAAAAAAACAACTTAAATAAAAGCGCCAAAATAGAATGGCGTGCAGTCACGACTTTAGAAGAAAATAAATTACTGCCAACCTAAGAAACCTAAATAAACGTAGCGTTTTTAGAAAAAAAAAAAATGAAAAAATGAAAAGAACCACGGACATACTTTGTAGTTTTTACGTTTGCCATTCGTTTGTGGTAGCAAACTTTGAAAATAATACATTTTTACTAATCTCTGTCGCTCTTTGATAATTGATTTAATAACGACGGTGTGTGTTTGTGTTAGTAATCTTGAAATACAGTGTTTTAAAACGTGAAACTTAAATTATTGTTGATTATGTTGACAAAATAACTGCAATATCCATGAAGTGTTCAATTTCGCACTTTTTGTAAAACTATGTGTAGTCGTAGAAAAAGTATTGTATGCAACGTCGTATAAGTAGGTCAAAAAATGTTCGTGGCGTTTTTCTTAACAATTTTCGCCTCCGGCTGCGCCTACGGCTCAAATTGTTACCCACGCCACTCACCTTTTTTGACCCCTCTTATACAACTGTTGCATAAAATACTATTATATCTTTGATTGTATATATTGTACATATTGCCTCCGTTTTATAAATATATTGTTAAATGTGTTCTACAGCGACAGGTACCTCACTTAATGTTGCCCCTCCACCTGTATCTGATGTACAATGCCCTTTTTGCCCACCAGGTCGTTTTTTTAAAGGCCAAAGAGGACTAAAGATTCATTTAAGCCGTTTTCATGGCACAAACACGTCGCAACCCATCCCCTCTCGGACACAGAATTCGGACAGTGGAACTAGACCGGGCTTAGATACATTACCTAGCTTAAAGAAACATGTTCGAGTACTTAAACATATACCAAAAGGGGTCAGAAGCTTAGCTGCCGGTAGACTAGCGGGTATTATAGAAAACTGTCTCAAAACAAATAGTACAGACGACTGGTTTGTTTTATTATCTTTCTCTTTTACGGCGGCGGAACTCTAAAGTTCCGGAAAGCTCTTCTCGCCAATCCCTCACGTCCAAAGTAAAAGAGAACATCGAGTCGATTAACGCATGTTTCCCTGATGAAGTAAGTTATAAACCACACTCTCTGTACCGGTCTATAGAATCCAAAGTACATGAGGGAGATTTGAGGGGCGCAGTCCGCCTCCTGCTGTCTGAATCGACGTTAGCGCCCAATAATAATAACACTTTAGGAGAACTAGAAAGAAAACACCCACCTCCATCAAGGCAGCTTGCCCTACCAGCTGAGCCTAACTCGTCAAGTCCTTATTTAAGTATAACAAACACGGAGATAACAAACGCTCTGGCAAGTTTCTACAATGGTTCCGCTGCTGGGCTGGATGGTCTTCGTCCCCAAAACCTTAAGGAACTGACTTCTCCTTCAGCGGGAAGCAATGGGCCTAAATTACTGGATACATTAACAAGGTTGTGTAATTTTATGCTACGAGGGATGGTGCACGTACAAGTCTGCCCATATTTATATGGTGCATCGGTGTGCGCCTTATCAAAAAAGGTTGGAGGCATTCGACCCATCGCGACTGGGAACACTATACGTCGTCTAGTCTAAGATGTGTTGCCAATCTGTTAGGGATGACATGGCGGTTTACCTTCAGCCGCACCAGGTTGGTTTCGGCACACCCTTGGGTTGTGAAGCAGCTATTCATGCTACACGTTCTTTCGCTGTCTTGCATGATGGCAATGACAAAGTTATTTTAAAATTGGATCTAAAAAATGCTTTTAATAGCGTGGAGAGGGATACACTGCTAGAGGAAGTAAGGGATTTGGTACCTTCTTTATATCCTTTCCTCTACCAGTGTTATGCCTCTCCTAGTAACCTCTTTTATAATTATAGCATTCTATCATCGCAAGTCGGTTGTCAACAGGGATCTCCCTTTTGGCCCACTAGTTTTCTGTCTGGCCATTCAAAAACACATATCAACATTGGACTCTCCCTTGAACGTGTGGTACCTGGATGACGGCACTATCGGAGGACCGGCCAATGTTGTTCTGAACGATCTAAAGAAATTACTAGCAGCTCTGTCGGCGATTGGCTTAGAAGTCAACCCTGAAAAATGTGAAATTTTCCCTTGTACAAGTAACTCATCCGGGCCTATCACTGAATTTCATACCTTATTACCCGGCTTAAACATATTGACACCACGTTTTCTCACTTTTAGGAGCCCCAATATTTGCAGAGGGAATTCTTTCTACAATAAAAAAAAGGTGATGCATTATCATCTTCACTTGTCCATCTGCAACAGCTCTCAGCCCATGTTGCCCTTGTCCTGTTACGTAGCTGCTTCTCCACGCCTCGCATGATTTATACACTACGAACAGCAACTTCATGGTTATTTCTCCAAAACATAAGCGATTTCGATCAAATCTTGCGACATGGGCTTGAAGCCATTTTAAATGTCAGCTTGAGTGAGTCGCAGTGGTCACAATCTTCGCTGCCTATCCGCTATGGTGGCCTCGGGATACGCCGAGTACACGATGTGAGCCTCGTGGCCTTTTTAGCCTCTGCTCATGCTTCCATGGACCTTGACACTCGTATTCTATCAATAAATACATGCGATACAGCGAGGCAACGCAGGCAGCATCTTCGGAACATTTACGCCGGGTACCACCTGTCAGCCCTAGCTTATTAAGTTATTAGCTTTAGATACTTAGGGCCTGTTTCACAATCTCCAGCTAAACTTATCTGCCAGTTAAAATTATTGCTATCCTTTTCTCCAGTCATATAAAAGAAAAGGACAGCAAACGTTTATCTGACAGATATGCTTTAACTGGAGATTGTGAAACAGGCCATTAGTATAATATTATTTGTTTTCAATTCTGTTTTTCTAATCGATTATATACTTGTTCATTTACTAGGTAATGATATATATACTGAAATACATAGAAAAACATCCATAATTAAGAAACAAATAAACGCACAAATAAATGAACAGGATTGGACTAGGCTAGGAGGCCATAGTAATATGGTTAGATAGTGTCATTGTTACAGTTGGGGCCAGACGCCGTCAGATAGCCGCAGATTCTGCCACGTGACCTTGGTTGGAGCGAGTTATTGAAGCGAGCGGCTACATGGCTGACAACCAATATTCTAATTAATTACATAATTTCGCATAATATTGCATCATATGTTAGGTCAGTCAGTGAGGAAAAATCCAGATTTTTCAATGTTTGTATCTTAATAACCGATTGAGCTATATTCATGAAATTTAGGGCTCTAGTTAGCCTAAATGAACTAAATTTCATATGTTTATGTTTAACAGATTTTGTGTCACGTAAGTGGTCATAAATGGCTCCAAACGGTTCGTGTAATATAAATATAACACACGGTCGCTGCGTCGCCAGCTCTCTTCTGTTGAACTTGGCTTGACACGCTGCCGCTTGTCTAGATAAGTAGACTTACTAGCATAATAACCCACATGAGTGCTAGAGAAAGCTCATGCACCAAGCGTTTTCCGCCACGTTCTCAAAAATCTTCATTTTTTCACTGAGTTTCGTGAACTTTACAAAGAAAATCCTAAGTTAGTTTCGAGCCTATTTTTCGTGAAGCAGGCAAAGGCTCCTTGATCTGTGGCCGCTATGCTCGGTTATGCGAACACATAGCCTTTACTATTACATCTCTTAACACTATAATCAGGTGACGCAATGCGTTGACGTCTGTCAAGTCTTTTCGCAGACTGTGGTAGAATCAACGAAGTTTGTTTGTTCTATTACATAAAAATAGAGGTGATCGAATGACGTACCAACTGTCCCATGTGTTATATCATCTAACGTAATGACATTTACTGAGATGGCATTTGTAAAATCGGCAAGCTTTTAGTCAAAATCATAGGTAGGTACGATAATCGTATTCGCAAATATAAAAAAAAAAACACATAAAACATTGAAGCAAATCAAATTATTATAATTTTTAGTTATACTACTATATATAAACTATCATCATCCGCGGCAACAGCCACGGAACCAGATTTGAACGCCATCGGCAGTTCAAATATGGCCTCGGACACCGGAGTTTATATAAAATTATAAAACATTGTTTAACAAATACATTTATTTTACTACCAAAAACATTAATATAAATAGATACAAAAAACATAGATATACACAATGGGACGTTAAAATAGGATAAACACTAATATAACGGTTGAACACGCCAAAACTTGGGCACGCAAAATTTGTTTTTAAACCAGTTTGAAAATAAATAACTACATTATGAATACCACATTTAATGACAAATTTAATGAATTCTAAAATCACACTTTTAATTTTAACTAATGTTTACACAGTAAGCCATAGATTGAACTTTTCTACGCACACGGCTCATAAGACTTTGCACCATCTCTTTAGAAAAGATTTTTGTCGCCCAGGTCCATATTTTTTGTAGCTCAGGGACCGATTTTACTTCTCCGCCTTTCTTTTTTAGAATTCCTTTCATAATACTCTAGTACTCTTCAACAGGCCGCAGTTGAGGACTATTTGGCGGATTGCATATTTTGGGTACCACCATTATCCTGTTAGCGTTGTACCATTCCATAACTGATTTTGCGTATTAGCAACTGGCTAGATCTGGCCAAAACAGCAGTGGTGAGGCATGCTGTCTTATAAAAGGTAGCAAACGCTTCTGTAAACAATCTTTCTGATAAATATCGCCGTTTATTGTCCCGGTGGTGATAAAAGAGTCAGACTTCTTTTACCACAGCTACATATTGCCTGCCAAAGAAGGTATTTTTTTGGAAATTGCCCTCATTTTTTTAATTCAAAATCTTCAGGAGTATCTTCAGGTTCGAGATTTGCTAGTATAAAACTCTTGACCAGGTATTTGTTTACAATCCAATTTTATATACGTCTCGTCGTCCATCACCGCGCATTTAAATTTTCATAGAGTTGTCGCGACCGTATCTTTGCGGATAAGTTCTGTTTTGAGTCTCGATCTGGTGCGGCCTGGGCTTTATAATTATAACTCCTCAGTCCTGCCATCTGTTTCACTTTTTGGACATAGGACTAAGACATTTTCACTTTTTTAGCAACATCACGAGATGAAATCGCATGATTTGAGGCAAAAATCTTTAAAATACTCTTTCCTGTTTCTTATTCTTGACTCCCTGCAACCCACTACTTCCTGGCTTTCTATCTATTGTCAAGCGTTCACGGAAACTTTTTAATACGTGACCAACAGTAGATTGTGGATATTTCAGCCTTTACGCGATATCTATGTAGCTTAACATGGGATTTTTTACATGTTCGTGCAAAATGCGTTCACGTTTTTGATATTGTACGCTCGACATTTTGCCAACGAATAAATAAAAGAAAATAAAACTATCATCATTTTATAGCCCAGTTCCTTGTGAGAAAATTGTTGTTTCAAAAGTTTAAATATCTCCATTTTTCGAATAACTATAGCTATTTTTATATGCCCAGGTTTTGGCGTGTTCAACCTTTAGGTACAATTTTCGAAAAAAAATGGCAATAATAATAAATTTATGAGTTAGGAAAGGTCTTATAAGACCATTTTCGCGTAGCGATACACTGACTATATGTACCTTCAGATCATGCCCCATCCACACTCCCAAGTGCTTTGATTCCATCACAAAAATTGCACAAAAACACCTCTATTTTACGTGTTTGCGTATCCCGTCACCTGAACCTAACTTAAGCCTGGGTAATAGTGGCGACACATACCTACGCCTAAGTAGGATCAGGGATCGGACACAGGTATCATTTCGAACTGTTTTCGGTTATTAAACCGAAATAAATAGCATTCTCGATCTCGGTTTCTGGTATTTATAATGGTTTTGGGAATAAACATACCACCGAAAAGCTAATGCAGCGCGTACAGAATGCTTGTGCTCGATTCTGTTTCCAAATACCGCCAAGAGCTCATGTAACCCCTTATCTAAATAGTAGTAGATTATTGAAAATGGAGTCACGACGTTCACTGCATTTCGCTTGTATGCTCTTTGGTATTGTTAAGACTTTAACACCCCAGTATCTAAGTGCAAAACTAAAATTCTCTCAACGTCAAGTCAGGGGTGCTAGTCGTCTTACTTGTCCACAACACAACACAGCATTCCGTGGCATTTTCAGGTATTCCGCCATAAAGTGCTGGAACAATATTCCGCCACCTATACGGAACTCATTATCCATACCTTCTTTTAAAGTCAAATATAAAAAGCACCTACTAAATTTACAAATAACCTGAAATATTAAGTTCCAATGTAACTTAGAAATGTATTGTTAGCTTAACAAAATAGTGCAGTGTAATGGTAATGGTGGACTGGTGGTTTTAGATCTTAAATTATTATAATGTGTGTGTTTTTTTTTATATTACAATGTGTCTAATTATGATTATTTAAATATTATCTAACCTGCTTTAGTAGCTGATCTCAGATTTTACAAAATTAAGTGACCATAGATAAGTTATAAATAAGATTTTCTTTTTATATAATTTTCAGTTGTGCTGTTTTGAAAATGTTTCCACGGAAGATCAGCGTTAAGGTATCCCTAGGGTACCTTAACACCAAGCTGAGTGGAAACCCTTTCAGTGACGCTATATTTAAAATCCTGTAACAATTTGATGTTTATTTTTTTGTATTACCAACGTCCTGAATAAAATTATTCTTATTCTTATTCTCAAAAACATATTAACCAGTATTTTAAGAAGGAAAGAATCGTTCTTTCGATAGGCAGCGTTATTGGCTGGTTACCAGTATCCATACTAATATTATAAATGGGAAAATGTGTGTGTTTGTTTGTTTGTTTGTTTGTCCGTCTTTCACGGCAAAACGGGGCGACGAATTGACGTGATTTTTTTAAGTGGAGATAGTTGAAGGGATGGAGAGTGACATAGGCTACTTTTTGTCTCCCTCTAACCCCCCACTTCCCTAAAATGGGGGGGGGAAGTTTGTATGGAGCATTACGGGGGGCAAAGGGGAACCGTGTTACCAAATTTCAGCTTTCTAGTGCTAACGGTCACTGAGATTATCCGCGGACGGACGGACTGACGGGCAAACATGGCGAAACTATAAGGGTTCCTAGTTGACTACGGAACCCTAAAAAACCGCATCAAAATCCGTTGCGTAAGCATACATAGGGACAGACAGCGGAAATCGACTTTGTTTTGTACTAACTATGTAGTGATTTATAGTTAGAAAGGACCACGAGACTTATTATAGTTCGACTCTATCATTCCGGTATATTTTGACTCGAGCGAAGCCGCGGGCAAAAGCTAGTTAATAATGGTTTTAAGAACGAAAATTTGCAAACCGGTATCGTTCTCAGATAAGACGTTTTGAATTTGACGAAGATGATAGGTTTGAGTCGCTATAATACCTCAAGTACTTGTTTGGGGGCCTCCATGCATAAAATACGAATTAAATATATTTTGGACGATTTTTTGAGTCCTCTTCTCCCTCTGGTGAGGTTTTTGTTCGACCTTCCTCCACCATCCCCTCAAATCATACACTCAGACAGGATTATACATATACTTAACTTCATTAGTGCTAGCAACTTCGGAAACGTTTGATAACATTTAAGTACCTAATTACCGTGAGCGTCAGGATGGCGGGTGGACCTCGGGAATTTTATCGAATTGTTAATAAAAGTACTGTACCTGCAGTGTACCTCAGTGTACCTTCAGTAGAAATCAGTGTACCTCTTTCTAAAACGAGATTTTTCCAAAAAAAGGTCCACCCGCCATCCTGACGTCAGGATGGCGGGTGGACCTGGTAAATGATACATTAAACCACATATAATGTATGTGGTTATAGTGTACCTTCAGTGTACCTCTGTATAACTTTAAAAACAATCTGCATACCTCTCCTCAAAAGGAGCTACGCTCAAAATAAGGTCCACCCGCCATCCTGACGTCAGGATGGCGGGTGGACCTGGTAAATCCTGCACTATATCACTCAAAAGGTATGTGATTAGTTTGCATCTTCAGTGTACCTCTGTGTACCTTTAGTAAAAATCAGTGTACCTCTTGCTAAACCGAGATTTTTTCGAAAAAGGTCCACCCGCCATAAATCTTATTTTAAGCGTAGCTCCTTTTCAGGAGAGGTATGCAGATTGTTTTTAAAGTTATACAGAGGTACACTGAAGGTACACTATAACCACATACATTATATGTGGTTTAATGTATCATTTCATAGGTCCACCCGCCATTCTGACGGGTGGACCTTTTTCGAAAAAATCTCGTTTTAGCAAGAGGTACACTGAATTTTACTAAAGGTACACTGAGGTACACTGAAGATGCAAACTAATCACGTACCTTTTGAGTGATATAGTGCAGGATTTACCAGGTCCACCCGCCATCCTGACGTCAGGATGGCGGGTGGACCTTATTTTGAGCGTAGCTCCTTTTGAGGAGAGGTATGCAGATTGTTTTTGAAGTTATACAGAGGTAACCTTTAGTAAAAATCAGTGTACCTCTTGCTAAAACGAGATTTTTTCGAAAAAGGTCCACCCGTAAGAATGGCGGGTGGACCTATGAAATGATACATTAAACCACATATAATGTATGTGGTAATAGTGTACCTTCAGTGTACCTCTGTATAACTTTAAAAACAATCTGCATACCTCTCCCGAAAAGGAGCTACGCTTAAAATAAGGTTAATGGCGGGTGGACCTTTTTCGAAAAAATCTCGGTTTAGCAAGAGGTACACTGATTTTTACTAAAGGTACACTGAGGTACACTGAAGATGCAAACTAATCACGTACCTTTTGAGTGATATAGTGCAGGATTTACCAGGTCCACCCGCCATCCTGACGTCAGGATGGCGGGTGGACCTTATTTTGAGCGTAGCTCCTTTTGAGGAGAGGTATGCAGATTGTTTTTGAAGTTATACAGAGGTACACTGAAGGTACACTATAACCACATACATTATATGTGGTTTAATGTATCATTTACCAGGTCCACCCGCCATCCTGACGTCAGGATGGCGGGTGGACCTTTTTTTAGAAAAATCTCGTTTTAGAAAGAGGTACACTGATTTCTACTGAAGGTACACTGAGGTACACTAAAGGTACAGTACTTTTATTAACAATTCGATAAAATTCCCGAGGTCCACCCGCCATACTGACGCTCACTAATTACCAGCACGAGTTTACTTCTACTTGAAATAGAAACTAAATTTAGAGTAGCAAAAATATTTAGAAGTACCTAAGTCTCTCAAGCCACACAAATATACATATAATGGGCCAAAACATAGCTTAGACGAAGTATGAAAAAGACATATCCTTATACAAAACAATTTTTTTAAGGCCCCTTGTGAGTGTTACTAGACCTTATGGCCTAAAAGCTGGCTATGTCAGATATGACACAATAATGAGAGCAACAAAACCCATCGTTAGATTGCTATAATGCCCTTATTGCTAGATCCGGGCATGTGATAGCTTTTAATGGAAGGAGATCAGAGTGACAATTTTTGAATAGGAAAATAGTAATACCAAAATAGGTAAAAACTGCCGAGTTGTATCAGGGCCTCAATTCGACATGGCATAACTGACACTAGCTAGCGAGACAACTATGAGATCACACTTTTGTGACAGTTGAAATTTGGGGTGGAATCACTCAAGAGTGACATCTAATATGGTGGCCATAGCCATAGACAAAACGCTCTAGCGAGACCTACTGACAGATTGACAGTTAGGTGTGGACACGTGTGGACAGATGGATTTCACTCTATCACCTAGCGAGACAAGTGTGAGAGCCACGTCTCGCAGTTTGGCATGTCGAATCGAGCCCAGGGGCCCATTTCTCGAAAGCTTGTAACTTGTAATACAAGCGGAAGTCCCTTTCTAGCAAAAGATGACGAAAAGTGACATCCGCTTGTATTACAAGTTACAAGCTTTTGAGAAACGGGCCCCAGTTATAAAGGATAGGGCCTATATTTTAACATTATATATAACAAAAAATATTGCGAGTTATTACGGAAACAAAAACAGTAGGCGACAAACTATGAATTACATTATAGGTACGTCGTTTGGCACTGCTTTCCCCCAAAAGAAACTATTGGCAATTATATAATCTACTTATTTATAAAAAATCTCATAAATAATCTAATCTAATTCATATATAAATATACATGCACTGTTTTTAAATTTTATTAGCTTTACCTATGTAGGAAACCTCAAACTCGACAAACGATTTAGAAATGTTTGAAACACCAATTAAATAGCATACCTAATATTTAATCTGCTACGCTTAATGAAATATTAATCTTTCAATAGATCTTTGATATACAACAATCGGACATATCTACCTACTTAAATGTTAGTACATCGTTATCACTGATCGAAGATCTATTATAAACTTTCATTCTATATAGTTTATAGTAATTAGGTACCCGTTTAAAATCTAAGTAAAAGAGTAATAGTAGTATTTTTAATTCAAAACTACGTAATCTGACAGCTCTTGTCATACAAAGAGCGATTTATTATATATGAAGATTTCTGTCTTGAAGTAAATAATCTCCTTGAGATTTATTTCGTTTTAGTCAGACAGTCTAATAAACCTTCACAGCTTTATAAGGATTAGGTTTTACGAGGAGTTGTTGTTTGAAATCATTATATACCTATGCGAATTTCATTTAGTTATTAGATTGTTTTTAAGCCATCATCTTAATTGAATAAACGCAGGAATAAAAATATGTCCGATTGTTTTGGGAACAAACATAGTTATTTTTTACGTTGAAGACACTTAACTATGGTTTCCAGCGGAAAAGTAGGTTTGCTCAAAACGATACTTATCTTATTCGTGTCCTGAGTTGAGTAACATGTCCATAGGTACCTAAACGTGTAACTGTTTGTACTAAAAGCCACAATCTAAAGACATGATTTTTTACGACGCAACCACTACTTTACGGTCGAAATGTTAACGGGCTTGTTTTCTGTTAAAATATGGTTAAATAAGCATTTTTTTGCCATTTTACTGAAGATTCATTTATCTCATTAAAGTGACAGGTTGGTAAAGAAATTGGCTATATATAAGTAATCGGAGTTATGTACAAATTCCCAACTGTATCTTATTTTTAATCATAATAACAAAATAAAGATGTTTCCACGTGTCTAGGTAACAAGTAACGTATAATAATACTACTAAATAAGTAGTACTAATATAATTTTAAACAAAAAAGAATCGACTTCACTTAGCCTCCACCTTTTCAAAAAGCAAATGTTCGAACTAGTGTAAAAAATACTGTAATCACTATAGGCGTGTCTATAATATTTCGAGAGTTTCCTCAATTTCTCCAGATCCCGACCTGGTGACAATGGGATCAACTCTTTCAAACAATAAAACAATTTTCCAAATCGGTCCAGCCGTCTTCGAATAATCGGTGAACATACATAAAATAATTTTAAACAAAAAAGAACCGACTTCACTAAGCATCCACCTTTCCAACACCAAATGCTCGATCTGCTGTAAAAAATACTCAAATCACCATAGGTGTGCCTATAATAGTTGAAGAGTTCCCTCGATTTCTCCAGGATCCCATCATCAGATCCTGACATGGTTACAATGGGACCAACTGTGAAATATACTCTTTCAAACAAAAAAAGAATTTTCCAAATCGGTCCAGCCGTCTTCGAATAATCGGTGAACATACATAAAAAAAAAAAAAAAAAATAGCAAAAACAAAGATCCCGACGAATTGATAACCTCCTCCTTCGAAATCTTGAAGTCGGTTGAAAACAAAGATCCCGACGAATTGAGAACCTCCTTCGAAATCTTGAAGTCTGTTGAAAATCATGACCATTAACAGATTAACGTATCACTGAAAAGTGAATGGCCCGATGCTTTTTCCTCATAAAAATATCAACGCACGGCATGAGCACAATCGATCGATGTCAGCTCGGCGATGTTCAATGTATAATTGAATTGTACGTCATTTGTATCGTACAGTCAATGTCACAATGTTAGTATTAACTATTTGTATTTTATAACAGTAATAAAAATAGAGCACTAATTGGTATTAGAACAATATAAATGTAATAAAAAATATACATTGTTCTTTGACGCACAATAAGCTATAATGGTATATAAATAGCACGGCGCAATATTTGGCTCTACATACTGAATTGTCGACAACCAACCAACAATTTTATTGGACTTTAAATGTATTCGAAGCCCTTATTTTCTCTAGTACGAGTATACGTCTAACATTTTTTGTTGAACCCATAGCAAACTGAGTGTAGTTCGCGACTGCATTCTACACTACCGCCTAAATAAGTAATTACGTGGTTACACTGACGAATGGCTTTCATTTGGGTCGCATTAGTGGAACCACATACAACTGTGCACAATAGTTCTGCTTTTGTTACATCCGAACATGCTGAATGAGGCCAGAAGAATTGTATCCTTGATGATTGTGCTGCCTCTCTTAAGACCTTCTTATGCTATGACATGTGACGAGATATTGGAGTTGCCCGCCGGCAAGAAACTCTCACTACAGGAGCTTCAAATGACTCCGCCGAAAGATTTGGTGCAATGTATGGCTCATGTGGGCCGAGAACAGATGAAGGACGAGGAAGCATTATACATTTGGACGTCGATAGTCAATTACTTCGGAGGCGTAGCTAACGTGCCTGACAACATCCTTATGCTACTCCATTGGGTAACCCCAGCTATTTCCCCTGAGCAGTACTCTAACATGACTTTAAGCAGCATCGATGTGATAGAAAATTTTGGTCTGAACTACAATTTAAATGAAGCTCAAGTTTCTGTCCTCGCCGATCGGGTGCGTGAAGATTTCGCAGGAAAGGAGCCAGAAGATTACACGTACTACGATTTGACCGCTCTTCGTCAAATACTGTGCGGTTTTAATAGAAGTGAAATCGAGAGAATCCATCCGGCGGCATATAGGGAGGCCGCGCTGATAGTAAGTAAACTGGAAAGATGCAATCCTGCTGTGTTGCGGGGATTTGCGACACTTGCGGTCCAGACAGAAGCATTCGGGCCGCCTTCTTCATGGTCCGAGTCCACGTGGGAAGTCGTGGGCAGTGTCGGGGAGTACGTCGGTGCCCGCGGACCCCCACGTCCCACCGTGATCCCAGCTGCTCCATCCAACAACACTACCACATAATAAAAATACAATTAGATTATATAAAAGGCTTTCCATAAATATTTTTCAGTAATTTAGTGGATACTCGGATGTTGTTAACAGCTTGTCAACAGGAAATTAGCCTGTTTAGGTTTATGGCCTCGGTCGGGCAGAATCATATTTTAGTTTTACCGTTTTAAAGTACTACTTACCTATGCGAAACAAACCCAATCTCAAAAATTATTCTTATAGTCATAAGTAAGCATACAATTCGTGTGGGTTTTCTATAACAATGTAACCAACTAACCATAATAGTATTCCACCTAATAAAATAACTATAATAACTAAAAATGTTTCTATTATTGAGTTTTTCGATTGGATGTTCAACGAGTACTTCAATAAACGTAAATAGTCCCACAGTCACATGGTTGCTGAAAATACTGGAAAGACGTAAACACAGTTAGCACATTTACATAAAAATGTGCAGGTATAACTTTTATACTTTAATTTAGTAGGCACAAAGCTTAATACCCAACTCATTAGACCGTAAGCCAGGAACAAATTTCGTTGGCTATCGCGTCACAGGCGATAACATGTGAAGTGGATAAGAGCGATGTATAATGAAGCCTCATGAAGGTCAGCTGCCTCTCCGTTGGTGGATTGAGGAACGGCAGCCATTTAATCAATAAAAACCGGCCAAGAGCGTGTCGGGCCACGTTCAGTGTAGGGTTCCGTAGTTTTCCGTCCGTCACAGTAAGTGTCCCCACTTAAGAGTTAAAATAACACCGCCATGTAGGATATGATATGAGCGTTCCACGTACAGCGACATCTATCGGCAAATTAAGTAAACTATTGCGCGCGAGCTTAAAGTATGGAAGATGATTTTTATGGGATAATTCTTTATTGCGTGAACCGATTTTCACCGTTTTTACTTTATTTGAAAGCACGTCATTTCATTGTGATTTTGTAGAAATTACAGGTACAATAAACACCTGCTTATACGGTTAAATTACAAACTTAATTCAGAAATTATTTTGTAATTTTTTTTTCAAAAACCATTCAACCTATCAAGTTCAAAATAATTTTCCTAGAAAGTTTTTATAAAGTTCTACTTTTGAGATTTTTTTCATATTTTTAAAACTTATCGTTCAAAAGTTAGAGGGGGGGGGACACATTTTTTTTTACTTCTAAAGCGATTATTTCCGAAAATATATACATTATCAAAAAATTATTTTATCAAACCCCTATTCATTTTTAAATACCTATCCAACAATATATCACACGTTAGGGTTGAAATGAAATCACTCCCCACTTTACGTATAGGGGAGGTACCCTAATAAAACATTTTTTTCCACTTTTTATTTAACCACTTTGTCGGCGTGATTGATATACATATTAGTACCAAATTTCAGCTTTCTAGTGCTAACGGTCACTGAGATTATCCGCAGACGGACGGACGGACGGGCAGACATGGCGAAACTATAAGGGTTCCTAGTTGACTACGGAACCCTAAAAAATGGTCATCGCGTCCTATTTAAATGAAACTTTGTCAGTGATAGTTTATTAAAAAACATCAGACGGCTGTATCACAGTGAAAAGACCGTCAGCTGGTCACGTGAACATACAGCTGACGCTCTTTCCACCTCGATACAGCCTGCTGACGATTTTTCATGTCTGTAAGAGCATATTATTAATATTATTATAAACTATCATGCAACAAATTTTCAATCCGGACGCGCTGGACGTTTTTTTTTTAAAGTTGGGCTCGCAACACTGACCCACACAACTGTCACTTGACAGATTTTAAGTTTGACAAAACATGAACGAACCAGTAGCATATTAAACGGTTTTATTTAGCTTGACCCCGTATATTTGTATATTTATTTATACGCATCAAATCTTGCAATCGATTTTTCGACCATTTCTACTTAACAGATTTCGATGAAATTTTGTATGCGTATCAGGTCTCCGTGACAATAACTTTTAATAATATTTTCAACCTTCGATCTTCAAATCCTGATGCTGCAGAGACACTGCTTACCCTAACCGAGAGTCGTACACATCTGCTAATTTAACTATATTATTGTTGCTAGTAAATAAATCCTTAGTGACTTAATATTGACCATCAACTCTTCAGTTCTGATGCTGCATAGTTACTGCCTGCCATAACTGACCGGGTGGAGAATGTGTCAATTTAATAATAGTGCTCTAGATTTAGGTAGACGCATTTACGTTTCAAATTGACCTCCAACTCCTCGGTCGTGATGATGCAAGGTTACAGCCTGCCGTAACTGACAGGGTGGAGAATGTGTCAATTTAATAATAGTGTTCTAGTTTTAGGTAGACGCATTTATGTCACATATTGATCTCCAACTCCTCAGTCGTGATGATGCAAGGTTACAGCCTGCCATAACTGACAGGGTGGAGAATGGGTCAATTTAATAATAGTGTTCTAGTTTT